>CM070637.1:32229611-33429611 GCA_036346255.1 Ampelocalamus luodianensis
ACATTAAAAAGCAATCATGAAGCCATCCAACCCAGACATATGTATAGAAAGGGCTGCTCCTCAGTAATTAGAAACAACAGCGAAAGCTAGCATTGCCAGCTAAGCGAACTATTTTATTAAAAAAACGCAGTTTCTTTTACGGTAACTGATATTGGACCCTTCATAATAATCTTTTATGTAAACATGGTAGCCAAAACAAACGGGAAAAAAAAGAGAAAAGAACTGAATTTCTGGAGAAGGAAAGGGACACGGCTTCATAGTTCATACAAATGCTGACCGAATACAACGAAATAGATTCAATGCAATCAGATCGTATCATAAAAAAAACGTAATTGTGGACAAAGAAGTGTATACATGTTAGGAGGTCATGAGCACATCCTGGCTTACTACTATCACAAAAGGTCCAACCTAGAGAATCAGAATTATTGAAAGAGAACCTTGAAAAGGTATATGATCAAAACATCATGAGGCAGAGAAACAAACTGATGAATGGAAATTGCTAACAATATAATGAACTATGGAACAGCCTCAGGAACCACCAAACATAAATTTTTCAGCCGATAGTCTGTACAGATAATAAGAGAAACTGAAGATTCCTGTAATGCTATACTATTTTGGCATATAAGGCTCGACCTAATGGCTCCATATGTATAAATACTAAACATATCTGTAAATGAAGTTTAATTCAGCCTGGCACAATAGCATGCCATATATATGCATAGCTAAAAGTCTGAACCGACTGCTTCTACAAAATTGTCTAGGTAATCTTGAACTTTTGTCATCCTAAAGTTGATAAGTGGAATGTCAGTACATCAAAAATAAATCTACCATGCATTCATCAAAATATGATTATATTAACATATAGGTTCATCAAATGGTTAATCTGTCAGATGCTGCAGAAACAGCCATCCAAAAAGGAAACGAAAGAAAGTACCATAACACGATGGCCTCTTGTCGCCAAAGCCTTGGGCAAAGCAGCCACAACATCTCCAAGTCCACCTACGCAATGCAACGGTTGTTCAAATGAGTAATCCAAGCAAACTGAGATGAACAACAGCACTGAAAAATGGAAAACACAACAGTGTTCATGCCTGTCTTGCACCAGGGAGAACATTCAGCAGCAGCGGGTCTTTTCACCAAAACACATTGGCAAAAAAGTTTTCATAAAAAAAACCATCTTCAGTGAGTCTTGCAGCTGGTGGTCTGGACAGGAGACCTGCGATAGTAGCTGTTAGGGAAGAGCAAGAAATAAGGGTAAGTCAATATATGCAAGACGTTTTAGCAAATTTTCTGATGGTATGAAATCTTAAGCAGTCATGTATGCATGTGACAGTCTTGTATTCTCTGTTAGAGGATAGGTTTTTTTTTTGTTTTTTCGTCCAAAAGCAACCACCGTAAGTTAAGTGCAACCATAATATCCTCAAAGGTTTTAATATAGATCAACAAAAGCAATGAATCATTTTTTTTAAGCTCATTGTGAGGCCTTGAACCATGCGTCCACATTAGCATTAGCAACCTGATGGCTCCCTAGTTGAATGAAGTGGCAGGATCTACATTAGCATCGGCATGAGACCTCAAATGCTACATCTGTTAGGCTGGTGTCTTCAAATGCTATACCAGCCTCTTCAACTATCTAGCTCATAAACTCTTTAAAAAAATGCAGACAATGTCACTCATTTTTTATCTTTAGTTCTTGAACCCCATGGCTCACTGTCCTACAAAGAACCAAAAAGGTAGAAGTTTGGATTCTTCTTCAGTACAAAATAAACTCCCAATGCATGCCAATACAGAATAAAAGTAGGTAAGGTGTACATCTATTTACCAAGTCACCCTCAGCCTCTCCACTTTCTACATCCAACAGAAGCAAAATGAAAAATCAACGTACGCATGGCAACCATCGTAAGTAGACGAATGTAGTAGCGGAAAACATGGTAGAGATGTTAGCTAATGGAAAAGTAGTTAAGTAGAAGCATCTGATGTAGTAGGGTTGGATGGATGTGCTATGTACTAAAAGTGAAAGCGTATATGTGAACAGGGGCAGTATGTATGGACATAGGAACCTAATTGAGGAAAATCGTAAGGTACTCTACAGACAAAGGTATGTAATTACAATTTGTTCGTTAGGTAGTGACAGTAATCCTGGAGCTGTAGGTCTGTATTCGATTACAATTTTTTTTGCGGTCACTGAGACAAAAAATTTTCTCTTTCAGACTACCTTTTTTTTAAAAGACAGCAGGTCAATGTCTTTCTAAATCAATTGGGTGTTGATGTGTTTAGTTTTCTAATTTGACAGAAGTGGTAATGGGCATGGTTTGAAAAATGTTGGTAGTTATAGTGGTATGGGCGTGTTAGATATACAGAATGAGAGCATAAAAGGGCATTTTTAGGGTGGCAATATAGCTAAGACAATCAATTGAAAGGAAGAATTTATGTAGAGAAATTGGAAGCGATCTAAGGACATATTATAAACTGAGCAAGGTATAGATTACCTCCAAAGTCGATGCATGTTGTGGATGCTGTATTAGTAATGCAGGCTCTGATGAGGTTTTCCAGGTCCTCTAGCTCTAGAAAGGAAGACACTATTCAGAATGATGCGTGGCAACAATGCCATCGTACTCTAAAGGCTCTAAAGGCTGATTGTCCATGTACATCTACTCTCCGGTCAGCATCTCATGAAGGCATTTAGACATGAGCTCACAAACACGCATTTAGACATGAGCTCACAAACACGCATTTAGACATGAGCTCACAAACACGCCCAACACAGCGAGCAACCTAACATATATACGTATAAAGGAGAAATCAATATCCTGTAAGGCGGAGGAGGCACAAAGTAAATAAGAATAAATCACTATACGATCAAACTCATCCAGGTGCCTCTACATCATTCCGAATCTAGCCTGCATATATAACTAAGGAAGGAGTAATTTGAGTGGAATATATTCCTAACCCAGATGATCTTTTGAAAGGCTAATATGGATGAGATAGGCAGCACATCACCTTAAGAATTGTTTTTTGCTATCTCACGCGATTACGGCGACGCTGAAGCTCCGGAGCCCATGGTCACAGTTGTTGAGGAGCAGACCAAGCAGGCGCTGCGCATGAGCGCTTTCCATGAGTTCGCGCGCGTAGAAGGCGAACTCCTTCCAAGGCGAGCTCCTTAGGCACGGCATCCGAATCCTCCGGGGTCCCCATAAACAGTGTGTGGAGCGCCACTCGTCGAGCAGGTCGCGGGGCATCCCCGGCGGCGGGGACAACAGCGGCACCCAAACGAAGCTCCGGTAGAGGGCTACGTGTGGAGAGGGATGGAGGAGGAGAAGGGAGGGGGAGGGGAACGGGAGTCAGAGAGGGAGAGGAAGGCGAAGGGGAAAAAGGAAGGGGAAGAAGATAAAGATAGATCGAGGGGGCGGCGCCCCGAGGCGGCGGCTGGATAGGGAGACCGAAAGGGCAGTTGGGAGGAAGGGGTAGGGAGGGAGCTGTCAGGAACTGAAGAAGCGAAGGCGCGCAAAGGCAGTTTCAGACAACTGAAGACATCGTTTCGATAATGAAGATCCAACGGAGGAGGCTGTTTCAAAGGCTTTAAAAGGAAGATCAACGGCGGTCCAGCACCAAGCTCTTTACTGTGCCTAGATTCAGTAACAGGGAACTTTGAAATTTTACTGCAGCTGTAATTTTCGTTTGCACTGGGAATATTCGTCTGGAAGGGGCTATAAGGCTCAGAGTTGCGTAATCTTTCGGGATGGGGGAAATATCACTTTCTGTTTTAGCTTTTAGATAGTTTCAAATTAGCATCTGTAAGACTATTATCTCCTTTACCAAATCTGAGATGAAACTATCATCCATTTTCCTTCGCGATTGAATCTGTAAGTTCTCTGTGAATTCTGAGATTCTCACAAATTGGTATCAGAGCGAGTGGATCTTCGGCGAAGCGGAAGCAACTCGTGAATACGCAAGTAAGGGTTGGTGAGTTCTTCACTGTAAAATCCCCAAACCTTGAGTATCAGATCTGGTAGCAGGAAGGTTGTTGACGGCGTCATCAGCAGAGTCCTTAAGCACATATATCCAGTTTGGAGTGATCATGACGAAGGGAAACAACAGGTCAAGTGTGGTTCAAAGCGAGAGCCTAGAGGCCGCAGTGCTCAAACAAGAGATTGCGGAAGCCTACCTCATGATTGATCAAGTGCAAAGCCGATTGCTGCAGTGCAGGATAAGGTCGACAAGCTAGATGATATCCCGAAGAAGATGGATAATATGGAAGGTATGATGAAATCTATGATGACCCGATTAGGGTTACTAACCGTAGATCCTTCAAGTTCTTCATCTCGCATTCAAAATAGAAATACCAAACTATTACGAAAGAGCGGCAACAATCGGACTGTAGCGAAAATAGACGTGATAAAAGATCGCGCAAGCGTGAGGTGTCAAGATAAATAGCACTACGGGTATGATTCTGGAGGGATCCCGGAAGACAGGATGGGAGAACATGCTTGGTCTTTTACTCCTTTTAGGCATGGACAATATGCACATTCAGTATCTGAACCTGTTACTCCCACATTCCAGAGAACCTGAAGGGTGACAGAAAGAGGTGAACAGTTAATATGAGAATGGAAAGGGTGAACCAATTCAGGAGATCGATTGCTCGAGGGCCAAAGTTGGAGTTTCCAAAGTTCAATGGTGAGAATCCTTTGGGGTGGATCAGGCAAGCGGAGAAGTATTTTGAGATGACAGAAGTACCAGATGAGTGTAGAATTGATATGGCACAAATGTATGTTTCTGGAAGAGCTGACATTTGGCTACGAAGTTCTGGAATACTGAACAATCCACCTCCATGGCCCCAATTCTGCCAACTCCTTTGCAATAGATTTGCTGAATGCAGTATATATGATGTCATGGAAAATTTCCACTCCCTTAGACAGAACTACACCCCAGTATCCTCTTATATTGATAAATTTGAAGAGGAATGGCGAGTAAAGAAAGAACATCCATATCTTGGAGAGCAGTATTATGTTGTCAGTTTTGTCAATGGCCTTAAAGATGAAATCAAGTGCCACCTCAGACCTTTAAGACCCAACAATCTTACTGATGCTTACTGGTTAGCTAAGGATTATGAAAAGGGTCTGCAGTACAAAAAGAATAGCAAGTGGACTGGGATGGGACAATCTAGACAAACTCAGTTCCAACAGGGAAGGGCTCAGGTGAAGCAAGAGCCAAGAGAAGCAGTTCAGAACCGACACAATCTGACTGCCAACCGAGTGAGAAAACCAGGAGAATGCTGGAAATGCTTTGAGAAATGGTCACCACAACATAGATGTAAACAAGCACCGGTTGTGAATGCCATGATAACTGAACAAGAAGAAGAAGGTACCACACAAATAGAGCTAGAGGAAGTAATTGAGGAAGAGCAGAATGAGTCTGTTAAAGAAGAAGAGGTAGAGCAGTTGATGCAGATATCTGAACAGGCAGTCAAAGGAATCACAAACCTATCTACACTGTCCATAGTAATTACCATTGGAGGAAAAAGAGGTGTGGCATTATTGGACAGTGGGAGTACTAACACATTCATAGATCATAAATTTGCACTCAAAACAAATTGCAAGATTATTAGTAATGAGATGACTATGGTGGCTATTGCTGGAGGGGGAAAGCTGCAGACTGGATCACATATAAGTAATTGTATGTATAAGATTCAAGGAGAAGTTTTCTGTAATACTTTCAGATTGTTAGATCTGAAGAAGTATGAAGTGATCCTAGGGGGAGATTGGATCTATCAGCACAGTCCTGTAACAATTAATCTGAAAACTAGAGAGTTAACTGTTATGAAAGAAGGAACTCAGGCAATTACATTTTCAGACATAACTCAAACAAGTGAGACAAAGATTCTGAACTCAAAACAAATTCAGAAGTTATTGTGTAAGGGAGCAATGGGATTTGTATTGATGACTAGCCTAGAGCATACAAGTCAAAATCAAGATGAGAATGCAGAAATAATACCAACTGAGATAAGGCAGATATTGAATCAGTATCAAGAGGTCTTTGGGGAGCCCAAGGGGTTGCCTCCAAAAAGGAATTGTGATCATGCTATACCTTTGAAGAACAACTCTGAACCTCCCAACATCAGGCCATATCGAGTTCCACATCAACAAAAAGAGGAGATGGAAAAACAGGTCAAACAACTATTAGAATCCGCAGCTATAAAACCAAGTGAGAGTCCATATGCATCACCAGCCATATTAGTGAGAAAGAAGGATGGTTCTTGGAGGATGTGTATAGATTATAGAAGGCTTAATGCACAAACAGTAAAGAACAAGTTTCCAATACACATAATTGAAGACCTCTGGATGAATTAAATGGAGCCACTATATTTTCCAAGCTAGATCTCAGGTCAGGTTATCATCAAGTAAGGATGAAGGAAGATGATATTTACAAGACTGCCTTCAGAACTTATTTTGGCCATTATGAGTTCTTAGTAATGCCTTTTGGATTGTCTAATGCTCCTGCAACTTTTCAGTCACTTATGAACTCAATCTTTGCTCAGCATTTGAGGAAGTTCATATTGGTGTTTTTTGATGATATATTGGTTTATAGTAAGAATATGCAAGAACATTTACAGCACCTGAACCTGGTATTACAGATATTAAGAAAGAATCAATTGTACGCCAAGATGAGTAAGTGTGTATTTGGTGTGGATCAAGTGGAGTATTTGGGTCATGTGATAAATGCCAAGGGGGTTTCAACTAGTCCAGAGAAGATTTCTGCAGTACAAGAGTGGAAGACACCACAAAACATAACCCAACTAAGAAGTTTTTTGGGATTAACTGGATACTACAGGAGGTTTGTCCAAGATTATGGCAAGATTTGTAAGCCACTACATGATATGCTTAAGAAGAATAGTTTTCAGTGGGGTGAACTTCAGGATGAAGCTTTTAAGAAGTTAAAGCATAGTATGGTAACAGCTCCTGTTCTTGCACTTCCTAATTTTCATGAGCCTTTTGTTCTAGAGACTGATGCTAGTGGCAGTGGTATAGGTGCTGTTCTCATGCAGAAGGGGAGACCACTGGCTTATTTCAGTAAAGCTCTAGGAAAAAGAGCAATAGCACTTTCAACCTATGAAAAAGAGGCAGTAGCTATTTTGGAATCTTTGAAAAGGTGGAGGCATTACTTTTTGGGCAACCATTTGGTGATTAAGACAGACCAAAAAAGTCTAAAGTATATCACTGAGCAAAGAATTTCAGAGGGGATTCAACATAAACTGATGCTCAAGTTGCTAGAGTTTAATTACACTATTGAGTACAAGAAAGGAAAGGAAAATAGAGTAGTGATGCTTTGTCCAGGAGAGAGTATTGTTTGGCGATCTCTGTTGCAATACCGGTCTGGATTGAGGAAGTTGAGAGTAGTTATCAGAATGATCCACATTGCAAGCACTTATTAGAGAAGTTGATCATTGATGAAAATTCAGTACCTCCATATTCTGTACATCTTTGGAATCTTGAGGTATAAAGGGAGACTATATGTTGGGGCCAATGATAGTATGAGAGTCAAGATAATTGAATCACTTCATGCTTCATCTATTGGTGGTCACTCAGGAAGAAGAGCAACTTATCAAAGAGTAAAGAAAATTTTCTATTGGCCAGGACTTAAGAAGGCTGTTGAATCTTTTGTTAAAGAATGTGCAATTTGCCAAAGATCCAAAGTGGAACATTGCCACTATCCTGGTCTTCTAAGCCCTCTCCCTGTTCCAGATATGGCGTGGACCCACATTTCTATGGATTTCATTGAAGGGCTTCCAAAATCAAATGGCAAAGAAGTCATATTAGTAGTGGTTGATAGATTTACCAAATACTCTCACTTCATGGCTTTGGCACATCCTTATTCGGTCCAAACAGTGATGCAGGCTTTCATTGATAATGTATTCAAGTTGCATGGTTTCCCTATTGCTATTGTGTCAGACAGGGACAGAATCTTTACAAGCAAATTGTGGCAAGAAATTTTCAAATCAATGAAGGTAAAATTAAGGTTTAGCACAGCCTATCATCCTCAAACGGATGGACAGACTGAGCGGGTCAACCAATGTTTGGAGACATACCTGCGTTGTATGGCATTCAATGAGCCTAAAAGATGGTATTATTGGTTATCATTGTCGGAATGGTGGTATAACACAACTTACCATACATCCTTGCAGATTTCCCCTTTTCAGGCATTGTATGGCTTTCCACCTCCAATGATCAATGAAATTGCAATCCCTGGTCCTGATGATGAAGAGGCCAGAGACTTCCTAACTGAAAGGGAAAACATGTTCTGTGCTTGAGGATAATTTGATTCAAGCTCAGAACAGGATCAAAAGGTATGCTGACAAACAGAGGACTGAAAGAGAGTTCCAAGTGGGAGATCTTGTGTACTTGAGAATGCAGCCTTACAGGCTCAATGCATTCGGGCTGAGACAATCATTGAAGCTCACTACTAAGTATTATGGGCCTTTCAGGGTTATGCAAAAGATTGGAAAAGTATCATATAAGCTACAACCGCGGAGGGTGTGGAATTCACCCGATCTTTCATGTAAGTCAACCGAAAAAGCATATTGGGTCTCATGCAGTTCCTAGCCCTGATCTTACGATGGTGGGAGAGGATGGTAAGATCAAGACTATTCCTATTCTTGTGTTGGAAACCCGATCTGTCCCAGAATAGAAAATTGATCACCCAGTGGCTAATTCAATGGGAGGGCTTATCTCCAGAAGATGCAACGTGGGAAGATGCTGACTTCATTAAAAGTACTTTTCCAGAATTTTACAAGGAGACAATCCGGGGTTGGTTCCCTGAAGCAAATCCTTGAGGACAAGGATTTATTTGAACCGGAGTAGTTGTCGAGGCGAAGAAGCGAAGCGCAAAGCGATTCGGACAACCGAAGACATCGTTCGATAATGAAGATCCAACGGAGGAGGTCGTTTCAAAGGCTTTAAAAGGAAGATCAACGGCGGTCCAAACCAAGCTCTTTCTCGTGCCTAGATTCGATGAGGAACTTTGAAATTTTCTCGCACTGTAATTTTCGTTTGCACCGGGAATATTAAATGCGGAAGGGCTATAAGGCTCGAGTTGCGTAATCTTTCGGGATGGAAATATCACTTTCTGCTTTAGCTTTTAGATAGTTTCAAATTAGCATCTGTAAGACTATTATCTCCTTTACCAAATCGAGATGAAACTATCATCCATTTTCCTTGCGATTGAATCTGTAAGTTCTCTGTGAATTCTGAGATTCTCACGAGGCGGCGGGCGAGGTAGGGAGGCCGAGGGGATGGGCGGGAAGAAGAGGTAGGACCGCGGCCCGGTGAAGAGGCGCGCGGAGGAGGAGAGGAGGCGGCGAGGCGGCGTGGGAAGAGACGTCCACCGTGGCGGCCGCGAGGCAAGGCGAGGCCGTGGGAGAGGAGGCGGAGAGTGCGGGAGGAGGAGGACTGCGGCGCGCGAGGTAAGGAAGGGCGGCGAGTGCGAGAGCGTAGGGGCGAGACGAAGGGAAGACGGCGGAGGTAGATCGAGGCGAGGCGAAGGGTAGAAGGTTCGCGACGCAGCGCTGTGGGGGCGATGTGGATGCGCGAGGCCGCTCCTCCCCTGCAAGCGCACCGGCTAGTGATCGGGCGGCTCTGGGCGCACGCGGGCGCGATCGGACGGGTGGTGTTTTCTTGCCGACGTAGAGGGCTCGGGAGGAGCTCAATGCTAGCAGCCTTATATGTTAGTAATATATATTGGCACGGTAACCTTTTTAAAAGCGTATATAGATTTGAGTAATCACGCAATACACTTTCATTTGATGGGATCGGTACAAATAGCCAGAAAAGACGTAAAAGAGGCAACTAATCCTAGGATTACATGCATGCAAAAGATAGAAATAAAGCCTAATCCTAGGTTGTTGCCGTAACAGCCTGCATGACGTCTGGTTCGGAGGACCGAACAAAGTGCCCGTGATTTATCCGTCTAACACGCCCTCGTAGTCTGATCAGGAGGAGGCCGGACGTTCAGACTAGCCCGAAAATCGGTGAAGACGGACGTAGGTAGACCCTTGGTGAAGATGTCCGCAAACTGCGACGATGTAGGCACGTGAAGAACACGGACGTGTCCAAGAGCAACACGCTCACGAACAAAGTGTAGGTCGATCTCCACATGCTTGGTGCGCTGATGCTGAACCGGGTTGCTGGAGAGGTAGACAGCACTGACGTTGTCGCAATACACAACAGCAACTCGACGCAAAGGTATGCGCAGCTCGAGGAGTAATCGACGTAGCTGGTAGCCCGATGCGCCGTTATGCGGCGTGATACTCGGCTTCAGCGCTCGATCGAGAGACGGTGTGCTGTCGTTTTGAAGACTAGGAGATCAAGTTATCACCAAGAAAGACCGCGTAGCCGGATGTAGACTTGCGTGTGTCGGGGCAGCCAGCCCAATCGGCATCAGAATAAACCACCAGTTCAGTTGGGGATGTCTGGTGAAGAATGATGCCATAGTCGAGAGTGCCCTGAAGGTACCGCAAAATGCGTTTGACCAAAGCGAGATGAGGTTCGCGAGGATCATGCATGAAGAGACAGACTTGCTGCACAGCATAGGCAATATCCGGGCGAGTAAAGGTCTAGTACTGGAGAGCACCAGCTAGGCTGCGGTAGTGTGTCGGGTCATCCACAGGAACACCATCGACAGAAAGGTTGGAGTGAGTATCAACTGGCGTGCTGCAGGGTTTGCAGTCAGACATCCCAGCACGCTCCAATATGTCGAGGATATAATGCCGCTGGGAGAGAAAAAGAGCACCATTCTGTTGACTCACGGAAAGACCCAGAAAGTGATGAAGTGGCCCCAGATCCTTCATAGAGAACTCATCCCGAAGAGCAGCAATAATCCGGCGAAGAAGAGCGTCTGAAGAAGCAGTTAATACAATATCATCCACATAGAGGAGCAAATAGGCTGTATCCTGTCCTTGGCTGAAGATGAATATAGATGTATCGGACTTGGCTTCCATAAATCCCAGTGATGAAATGTGATATGCAAATCGATTGTACCATGCACGAGGAGCCTACTTCAAGCCATAAAGAGACTTGTTGAGCCGACAGACGTAATCCGGATGGTCAGAAGCTGCAAACCCGGAAGGTTGAACATAGTAGACGGTCTCTGCTAGTGTGCAATGAAGAAAAGCATTTTTCACATCCAGCTGATGGATAGGCCAATCTCGAGAAAGAGCCAATGTGAGAATTGTGTGAACCGTAGCAGGTTTCACCACTGGACTGAAGGTTTCATCAAAATCAATGCCAGGCCCTGAGTGAAACCACGAAGAACCCAGCGAGCCTTGTAGCGCTCAAGAGAACCGTCAGGATGAAACTTATGGCGATAAACCCATTTGCCTGTGACGATGTTGACGCCAAGTGGACGAGGAACGAGGTCCCCCGTCTGATTAGACTGGAGTGCATCGAATTCCTCGGTCATAGCTTGGTGCCAATTGGGATCGGCCAGCGCACTGCGGAATGTCTTCGGAATCGGCGAAAGAACTGCTGCATGTAGGTTGAGGCGATCCGTCGAAATACGGATACCCGATTTGGCACGAGTAACCATACGGTGATCATTAGCTACCGGTGGAGTCGGAGCAACCAAATGGCGACCGGTACGTGTGGCCACAACTCTGGGTGCATGGGTGTCAACGAGCCGGTCTTTGGGCAAAGATTGGCGCCGGAGGTCTTTGTGACTACATCGTCAGCAAGCATCGGGGGAGCACCAGGTGGGCCAGGCGGTGGTGCAGCCTGCGGTGCTGAGAGATCAGCAGGCCACGGCGTAGGGGAAGTAGGCCCAGGGGAGTGCGCATGTAGCACAGGTCCTGAGAGACGTTGCAGGTTAGAGCCATCAGCAGATGATGAGGTGTGGCCGGTTCTGCTGGCAGCTCTGCCCAAGGTGATGTACCGTTGGGGGCAGCAGGACCGGCTGCACTGCCACGTGACGTCGTAGAGCCTGCAAGAGGAAAGTGCCCAATGGGCAGCTGGACGGAGTCCATGTTAGCTAGAAAGTCAAGGTCGGTCGGCTCAAGGCGATCGTGGGAGGTGGAAAAAGGGAAGGATGTTTCATCGAAAGTGACGTTCCGGGATATGACAATCCTTTTCGATGAAAGATCGAGACAGCGGTAGCCCTTATGTTCCGATGGGTAGCCAAGAAAGACACATAGAGTAGACCGGGGAGAGAGCTTATTAGCCGCCGTGGAGGAGAGGTTTGGGTAGCATAGACACCCAAAGACACGTAAGTGGGAGTAAGAGGGATGGACACCAAATAGAGCGAAGTGTGGTGTGAGGAACTGGAGTGTCTTCGTGGGGTGAAGATTAAGCAAATATGTGGCGGTGTGGAGAGCGTCAACCCAATACAATGGTGGGAGGCTAGCTTGGAACATGAGGGAGCGCATGATGTTGTTTGTGGAACGAATGATGCGCTCGGCCTTGCCATTTTGTTGAGAAGTGTGTGGGCATGACATGTGGAGTGCAACGCCATGAGTAAGAAAGAAGTGACGGGTGGAGGCGTTGTCAAACTCGCGGCCGTTGTCACATTGGACGCTTTTGATGGTGCGGCCGAACTACGTGCGGACATAGGCAAAGAAATGTGACAAGGTGGAGAAGGTGTCCGACTTAAGGCGCAGTGGAAAGGTCCACGAATAGTGCAAGCAATCGTCTAAAATAATGAGATAATATTTGTAGCCAGAGATACTAGCAACAGGAGATGTCCAAAGGTCACAATGAATTAAATCAAAATTCGAAATGGCACGAGAGCTAGAAGTGGCAAAAGGTAAACGAATGTGACGACCAAGTTGGCAAGCATGACAAATAGACTCAGTAGCCTCATTATTACATGAAATAGCCGAAGTACTAGCTAGTTTGGAGAGGGCCTCGATGCCAATGTGACCGAGACGACGATGCCAAAGTGTAGAAGGTGCAGTGGAGACGAGAGCTCGCGGCCTGGGTGGACATGGCAGCAGTGGATAGAGGTAGCCAGAACTATTGCACCAGGCGATCACGCTCCGAGTGCGAAGATCCTTGACAGAAAGACCATACGAATCAAACTCAACGGAACAGTTGTTGTCAATGGTAAATTGTCTAACAGAAATTAAGTTTTTAATAATATGTGGAGTGACAAGAACATTCCGAAGAGAAAATTGACCATGAGGAGCGGAAAGGGAAGTAGATCCGACGGAGGTAACGGGAAGAGATGATCCGTTACCCACTATGATAGTAGAGTGAGAGGGGGGAGGGGGTGGGAAACTGAGATGTTACCAGCATCCGAAGTCATATGAGATGTGGCGCTGGAGTCCACGTACCACTCCCCAGAAGGAGGCGGGGTGAGGGACATAGTGCTGAACGAGTTCAACAGTGCTGCTTGGTCCCATTGCCCAGCGCTGGCGAGGATGCCAGGCGGCTAACGCTGTCCGTTGGCTCTTTGAAAAGTGCCCCTGAACGGGCCTCCATCAGCTGCTGCAGGATGGGCTGCATAGGGCGTGCCATGGTGAGCCGCGGGGGGCGTGAACTGGGCTAATGCATGAAGAGCAGATGGAGGTGCGCGGGGCTGTTGCTGTGTGTGATTAGGCCGCGGACCGAGAACAGATTGTGGGCTGGAGTGTGGCGGACTGGACTGCTCTCGCCCATGGATTCGAGATGGGACGAGAGACGCCCGCGCGCGCACTCTGGCGCTGGATCCAATGGTCGATATGCCCTGGGTGCCGTAACTGGAGTTGCTGCCGCCGGAGTTAGATGGGTTGTGACCGCCGGTGCTGCCGTTGCCGCCCCCGCGGTTGTTACGGCCGCCGCAGCGGTTGCGGTTTTTATTGTTGTCGCGACCGCCACCGCCGCTGCCGTTGTTGCCATTGCCTTGGCCCGTGGCGAGGAAAGCGGATGAAGAGCCGCCGGGCTTGTTCTTCATCGAGAGCTCCTCAAGCATGAGGTCCGCGCGGACTTCGACGAAGGAGGGGAACGGCTTCGACCGCTTGATGATAGCGGCCATGTGGTCGAAGCGCTCGCTCAGTCCGCGTAGCATGGAGAGGACGAGGGTGCGATCGAGGATGGGTTCGCCAAGATCGCCGAGAGCATCGGCCATGGTCTTCATCTTCCGGCAATAGTCGGAGATGGATAGATCGCCCTGGCAGAGGTTGCGAAACTCGATGTCGAGGTGCAGGGCGCGCGTCTCCTTGTTCCTGAGAAATTGTTCCTCGAGGCCGAGCCAAACGCGACGTGACGTCGCCATCGGTGTCATAACGAGCTCGACAAGACTGGCGGAGATGGTGCCGTAGAGCCAGCCGAGGACCGTGCACTCCATGCGACACCAATCTGGAATGTCGGGGTGCACGTCGTCGAAGAGGATGTGGTCAGAGAGCTCGTACTTGCCGACGGTGAGGAGGAAGATGATGAGGACATCCCTAACTTGGATACAACCGCGCCTACACACACAGCTGATCCACAACCAATGTTACAAGGACCAATTACTCGAGCTCGTGCTCGCCAACTTAATCACCAGGTGAATTCGTTCATAGGGTTATATATTACTGAGAATAGATCGCTACCTAATGCAAGTGATTTAATTGTGCTTAGGAGCATGGGAAAGGACCAAGGAGAGGTATGTGGAGTTATGGACAAGCATAGGAGGCATAATGGAGGACATCACGTCACTTTGGGTCCGAGCCAAGCAAGAGTTCGAGTTGGGCTCGTTCTGAATTCGAGTTCGAACTGCTGTGACAACACTAAGTTCAAACGGCCGTAACTTCTTCATACGAACTCCATTTGGGACGTTCTTGGACTTCATTGAAAGCTTATCAAGTATACTTTCCAATGGATCCAACCTCAGCTTCAAATTCCAACCGAGCTAGCCACAATAAATAAAACAATCCACGTCTGTTTTTTTTACCGAGTCAAAAAGGGTGCTGCGCCACCTCCTCTTGGCCCCATAGGCCTTGTAACCCTAGGGGCGTGCGTCCACTTCTCTGGCTGCCACCCCTGGTCGTCCTCCCATATAGGAGCCGCTGTCCCCCTGGCTAGAACTCGGATTTTGTTGAATTTAGGTTTAGTCATTGTGCAAACTTCTGTTCTTCAGTTGTGTCGGACGATCACCTGTCAAGACAGCCTTCGGGATCCCACTTTTGTTTTTAATACCATCTATACTACAATCTTATTCGCAATATCAGATTACATACATCTTATCGTCGCACGGTCAATAACGTCGCAGAGTTGGTTCAACGATTGCTAAGGCGCAGGCGTCGTCGTACGGTTGTAGTCGGATCACGAAAGTCACCTCCACCCAAAATTGATAGTTATCAATCTCATCGAAAGATCGGGCACCCCGTCTCCATCAAGTGGTATCAAAGCCCAAGGTTGCTCGGTGAGAATTTACTGTTTTTCGTAGTTAGGTTGTTTATTTTCGAAAGTCCAGAAAAAGCCAAAAAAAAAACTATAGGATTAGATCACCTATCTGTCCAAGACCAATTGCGCCATTGCATCTTTCTTTTCAGTGCATTGCATTGTTGAACTTTCGATTGCATCGTCGTGTCCTTTGCTGGTCTTAGTGTCTAGTTCCTTTAGAGTTTCGAGTTCTGCTCACGTTTGGTCACACCGTTGTGGTTGGGTTCTATCTGTCGTCTGCCTCCACCACTAGAGCCATTACCACGACCACCCACGCCGCCGTCCATTGCCGCATCCTGCTGTGCCCACCATCCTCCTGTCGCGGCAAGCTACAATCCTCCTGCCACCTCCACTCCAAGGGAAACCCTAACTAAGAACAAAAGCTCGTTTCAGTTTGTGACAAAAAGAGAGAGAGAGAGAGAGAGAAAAAAGAAGAGGTTAATTTTCATGCTGCCAGAAGGAAACCTGAGATTCATCTGACTTCGGCAACGCGATAAAAAAAACACAACTTTTGCATACGACCTCCAATTGAGGTGATTCTTGATCCGTTGGAAAGGAAACGGGAAAATAGAGCCAAAAAAAAGAAGTCCGGGAAATCTGGGGTTTTTAGTTCCGCGTAAGCACTCGGGCACACGCGCAGCGATTTCGACCCCAAAAAAACGTCGTTTAGGGCCTCAAAACGGGCCTGCAAACCGAGAAAAAATCAAGTTCCTCAGAATTCGCTCAAAATTGACAGAGCCCCTCTACAAGTGATTCTAAGGTTCCCTGTGCAGACGACATCCTTTTTCGAGCCTCCGAACTCCGTGTGCAACGTTTCTCTAGCCCTGCCGCGCTGTGCTTTCGTTTGTGTTCTAGGCTCGCGTCTCTAGTCCAGTCTAGCCTAGGACCAGCACTAACCGGCGTTGAACAATTTTTCAGCTTGCATTCTCTGATTTGATAGTTGCTAATCCATTGCTACCATACTTGAGCCTTTCGGCTACACCTTTACTACAACCGCATGGTGAACTTCACCGCAATCGCTCCATCCAATCTTCGAGATACATTGACACCGCCGGTTGCGATTACCTGTTGCTTGGTAAGAATTGGTAAGAATTCGATAGAAGGCTTGAGTGTGAGCGACTTTTGAACCACAACATCCTAGTAGTTGCTAGGGATATATACTTGTGATTTGCTAACAATGGCAGGATCTGCGGAGCATTCGGATGAGGATACATCTCATACTCCTCGTATGAAGGGAATCGTACAACATTTCCGACGCCTCATGAACCTTCAGCGGAGGGTCTTGAGGAAGATGTCGTGGTCACGAATGAGCGACTTGCTCAACTTGAGGCGCCCAAATTGAGGCAAACGCCACGCTCGCGCGATGGAGAGAGCGCAAGGCATCACTAACACTTCTTTGCGGTGTATTATGGCGCCTTGACGAGATGGCCCATGCATCCATCTTGTTCCCCTGCTACCCGGTGGTAGAGGGACAAGATGAATTCGACTATGTGACTGATACCGAGGCCAATAACATGGGTAACAATAACAACGATCGAGCTCATCGACAGTTGCGTTTTAATCGAAAAGGTATGCGACGAGACCCCCCACGACGTGAGGTACGTGACCACGACGATTCTTTCGCTAAGGTTAAATGCATTATGCCCTCTTTTAATGGTAAATATGATCCTGATGGTTATCTTAATTGGGAACTAGCTGTTGATAAAAAAAATTGCTTGCCATGAAGTTCCTGAGATTAGACGAGTTAGGGCTGCTACTAGTGAATTTACCGATTTTGCTTCTATTTGGTGGAAAGAACATTGCCGTCAACATCCCAATAACATACCTAACAGTTGGGAGGCTTTAAAATTTCTTATGCGGCATCAATTTATTCCCTCATATTATGCTCGTGATTTGTTAAATAAATTACAACGCTTACGATAAGGTACAAAATCTGTGGAAGACTACTATCAAGAAATGCAAATTGGTATGTTGCGTTGTGGTTTAGATGAGAATGGGGAGGCATCAATGGCTAGGTTTTTGGGAGGGTTGAATCGAGAAATTCAAGACATCCTTGACTATAAAGATTACAACTCCATTACTAGATTGTTTCATCTTGCTTGCAAAGCTGAACGTGAAGTGCAGGGACGCCAGACGAGGACACGATCTAACTCTTCTACAGGTCGCACAAACTCATGAACACCACGCACATCTACTACCCCGGCCATGAGTGCACCCCCACCGCCACCCTTCAACAACAAGCTACGCCCCGCTACTTCAAATTCAGCACCACGAGTTTCTGAAGCAACCAAATCAGCACCACAAGCGTCTACAAAAACTTCCTCTTCAGTTGCTTCGACAGGACGAACTAAGGATATTCAATGCCATCGGGGCAAAGGCTATGGACACATGATGCGGGATTATCCAAACAAGCGCATACTGATCATACGCAATGATGGTGGGTGTTCCTCTACTAGTGATTTTGATGATGAAACATATGCTATGCTTGCAATTGACCCTGCAGGACTTGATGACGAATCTGATCATGAGGAGGAACATGTTGGCGCCGAAGATGCCGACAAGTATTTGAGCATTATAGTGCAACGCGTACTAAGTGCTCAAGTTTCTCGTGTTGAGCAAAATCAGTGCCATAATTTGTTTCAAATCAAGGGCGTTGTCAAGGAACGCTCGATTCGCATAATTATTGATGGTGGGAGTTGCAACAATTTGACGAGTATGAATATGGTGGAGAAGCTTGCTTTGCTGACCAGCCCTCATCCCCACCCATACCATATTCAATGGTTCAACAACAGTGGTAAGTTGAAGGTAACGCGAATGGTGAGAGTAAACTTTTCTATGGGTTCATACCATGATTATGTTGATTGCGACGTTGTTCCTATGCAAGCTTGTTCTTTGTTATTAGGACGACCTTGGCAATACGATACTGATTGTGTGCATCATGGTAGGAATAATCAATACTCTCTCATGTTCAAGGGAAAAAAATTGTGATGCATCCTATGACTCCTGAATAAATTGTTAAAGATGAACTTGCTAGAGCTAGTAGAGAGAATAATCAGGAGAATGCTAAGAGCGAAAATCAGATGGTAGCAAAAGAACTTGAGCAACATAAAAAGAAAGAACCTAAATCTACTCATGTGAAGAATAAAGAAATTAAATTGAAAGGTGCTAGTTTTCTTGCTACCAAATCTGATATGACTGAACTAGATGCTAGTAATTCTGTTTGCTATGCATTAGCTTGCAAAGAAGCTTTGTTTTCATTTGAGGATACACCTTCTTCTTTGCCTCCTGCTGTCACTAACATTTTGCAGGAGTACAACGATGTCTTTCCGGAGGACATACCGCCGGGGTTGCCGCCGCTTCGAGGGATTGAGCATCAAATTGATTTAATTCCTGGCGCATGACTGCCCAACCGCGCACCATATAGGACCAATCCGGAAGAAACTAAAGAAATTCAGCGCCAAGTTCAAGAATTGCTTGCTAAAGGGTATGTACGTGAATCTCTTAGTCCTTGTGCTGTTCCGGTCATTTTAGTGCCTAAGAAAGATGGATCATGGCGCATGTGTGTAGATTGTAGAGCAATCAATAATATCACCATTAGGTATCATCATCCTATTCCTAGATTAGATGATATGCTTGATGAATTGAGTGGCTCTGTTGTTTTCTCGAAGGTTGATTTGCGTAGTGGATATCACCAAATTCGCATGAAATTGGGCGATGAATGGAAAACAACATTTAAAACTAAGTTCGGGTTATATGAGTGGTTAGTAATGCCTTTTGGATTAACTAATGCACCTAGCACCTTCATGAGACTAATGAACGAGGTTTTGCGTGCTTTCATTGGTAGATTTGTGGTGGTTTATTTTGATGACATATTGATATACAGCAAATCCTTAGAGGAACATCTTGACCATTTACGTGCTATTTTTAATGCCTTACGTGATGCACGTTTATTTGGTAACCTTGAGAAGTGCACCTTTTGCACCGATCGAGTCTCATTTCTTGGCTATGTTGTTACTCCACAGGGAATTGAAGTTGATCAAGCCAAGATTGAAGCAATACAGAGTTCGCCGACTCTAACACAGTCACACAGGTACGAAGCTTTTAGGACTTGCTGGATTCTACCGCCGCTTCGTGAAGGATTTCAGCACCATCGCTGCTGTGGGCGCCCCGAATTATTGGAAATGTACTTAATTAAATTCATACTGTAGCACAATTATTAATGAAGGAACAGTACTGTCCCTTAATTAAAGATCATGCTAAAGGTATAAATTTAACAAGTAACAATTCCAATAAACAGGATCCCCGGATATATATATATCTCACAATGGTTCCCAGGATCAACGACCATTGCATATATATATATCCTTCAACAACATTGCATCATACACATACAAGTCATACATTTGCATAATTAAACATAAGCTTACATCATTCGGTTTAGTACTACAATATAGAGTGACTTGGTCACTTCAAAAGTTTAACAGCGGAAGCAAAGACAAAATATTAAAGTCCACCAATGGCCTCATCCACCCGCAGACAATTGCGTGGAGGAAAGAAGTAGCTTTACTCGTTAGCGTCACCCTGATCGGCGCTAATGGGTACCTCATAAAGAAAACCGTCCTCACCTGCAACAATAGGTGATAGCACCTTGAGTACGGAAGGTACTCAGCAAGTCTTACACAAACTAATAAAAATTAAGTGTTTGTTAGAACCTAATCAAAGGAATAGAATTTTTACATGCATAAGGTTACAACAGGAAGGTATAAAGGTTCAAATTTGCATAAAGCAACACATCTTAACCTACAACTACTAAATTTTGACAAAGCAATTTAGTAAATCAAAGTTTAGCTAGAACAGTAAGTAAATGACATAATTGTGAACAGTACAGTGCATGAATCCATCATGCACAACCAAAAACCGAAACCAGATTTTGAAAATCAAAACTTCTATACAGGTGACATCAATTCAAGTTATCGTCCATGACCGTGGACACGGCTATTCGAACAGTTTATACCTGCGAGGTGTACATCTTTACCCACATGACTTAGCTAGCCCGTTGCCTTCGGATGCCTCCGAATGTTGACATACTTCCTTTGGTATGCCGACCGGGGAAACTAAGATTTGGTATTTTCAACAAGCTAACACTATTGAGTTGGACCCCATGTGTGAACCGATCCCGCTTAAACAACGATCGATAGCATCCGCTAACCGGCACACATGTTGCGTCGAATGCCGATCCAAACAATTAAATGCGAATGGACTCACTACCCATATTAGGATGCAATCGGCACCATTAAGGTATCGTATATGCTACGGAGCACATATACGCCTCACCCTTCTAAGAACATCCGATCTTGACATACAAGCTCACATGGCATACAACGCAGTCATCGGACCAAAGCATCTATGCCATACAAGGTCAATTCATATATTCTTACTCTCTGTTTCCAACCCAATAGTCTTAACATTTTACTTAACCAAACAGCGCCCATACATTGCATGTGGAAGTGCGTGGGGACTTGAATTGAATAATCAGAGTTCGGTCCTTAATTAACCGGACAAGTCCACCACAAAACCCAATCTCGTGCACAAAAGCACCATCACTAGCTTCCTCTTGTCCAGATCAATTTAAATATAAAACTCATTTCTGAAATAAGTAAACTGGACAAAGAGTTTCAAATAACAGAAGGTCTTTTGTGATTCCCATGTTTGACAAGATATGCTTGTCAAACTCTAAAATCTCTAGACTGCATGTCTAAGCCAAAACTGAAAATATATGTTATAATATACAGTACTATGCTAAGGTTGAGTGTATGGTGACAATTGAGGTAATCCTTTATGTTAGGTCATAACTAACTACTAACAGGTCACACTTTGTATTTTCAGAAACATAGCATGCACAGTTGTCACTGGATTTAGAAAATCTAATGTATAAAATTTGGGATCAATATGGTGCAGAGAGGATGCTTGCCTTGATAATAATAGACCTCATTGCGAGTTCAAAGTTGCTCGAAATATATTCAATTGCTTCAGCAGAACCAAATTCTAAAAGAAGCAATAAGACCCAATAAATACCAAAACTGACAATAAGTCCAAAATGGAAGAAATATGCATGATCAATCTGGAAATGCATGATTGACAATATGCTTAAGCCATAACTACCCATAATAGTGATATTAACCCATAATATAGCTTACTGTTTTTAAAAGACAGAAACTAGGGTTTAGCGCAAAGTTCCAGTTTTCAGATTTTAAAAGAGCCAGGGCAGATCGATTTTGGAAAAGGAAAATAGAACCTGCAAAAGTTCATAAATAAAACTTAGCATGATCTTTTAGGGCAATTAATATCCCAAGCTACCTTAAGCTAACCCTAATCGATTAGATTTCAAAAGCTAAAGTAAAACCTATTTTGTCGGTTGAGCCGACAAAAGAAAACAGAGATGAATTTCTGTTATCAGCCTAAATAGATGATAACAAGAATTAAAAGAATAACTTGTTATGCTACTAGGGTTTGGTCTAAACCTAATTAGGATAACAAGTTGATAGGAGAAACCCTAGGTCTTGAAAATGACATGGAAAACCGAAAAGTTATAATATCAACTTTTCAGTTTAGAGCAAGTTAAAGCTACTGATGCTCAAAAGAATGATTCACAGCAGCTTCTAAGGTCCTTAAGATGTTCAAGATATCGAAAATTAGGGTTTTAGCTTACCAGTAAAGGAAAGACACCACAGTTTTTGAAAACCGAAGTGGATTGACAGAGAAATAAACTCTGGATTTAACCTACAAAAGATAGCCAATCTTTATTGCAAGGTAAAACCAGTGCTTAAGGTGGATAAGCAATGGACAAGAGCAAGAAACTCCACTGGACAACAATGGAGGGTGAGCTTCAGTGGTCAACAATGGTAACAGCAAAGAAAAGCTAGGGTTTATATATAGATGTTGAGCTACAGGACAAGAGGGAAAGATCTAGAGTTGATGAGGTGTCCACTTAGCTAAATATCCAAAATTTGTGGCATAATCTTTGGATAACCACCTCCTCTGCTCTCAGAAATGGCTGCGCGCAGAGATAAGGAAGAAGGGAGGCAAAATATGACATGTGGGTCCCTTTGTCATCCTCGGCCTGTGCATCTTCATAAAGGCTCAAAGAATATCACCGTCCGATTGGAAATGGCGGTGTGATAAATAGAGAGATTAAAAGATTTGAATCGGTACCTTAAAATATGGGCGTGCGATCTCAAATGGGCGATTGAGATTTAAACGGGCCCAAAGGAATCTTGAGATCTACTTTCAAATCGGACATTGGATTGGAATCCAACGATCAAATAAAAGGATACACGTCACCCCTTTTAGATGCGATGACACAGCACCGTTAGATTTGATTTCTACGGTCAAGATGAAACAAATGAACCGGATGGTCCGATTGCATACACTCATATGGACCTTACGATTGAAATCCAACGATCCACCGAATTTGGGCTTTAAAGGCCCACGGTCAAAAAGCGCCCGTAGGATCTAGATCTAAGGGCTCTAGATAGCCGCGCGCTTTTAATTTCAAAAGAAAAGGGCGGCGCGGTTAGATCAAGAATGGACGGCTGAGATCGTGAGGGGATCCGGAGTCGTCCGAATGCATACACCAATCTGGACCACACGATGAAGATCTAACGGCCCAGAGGAGCGCGGACCTTAATAACACGCGGTAAAAAGGAAAAGCCGTAGGATTTGAATCGACGGCTCGGATAAGCGCGCTTTAAGTTTAAAACGAAAAGGGATGCGCTGTTGGATCGAGAATGAACGGTGGAGATTGAGAAGGGCTCCGGAGTTGTCCGATTGCACACACTGATCTCGGTCGTTAGATCAAGATCCAACGGCGGAGATTAAAACGCACACGTGGACAGCTCGCGGGGCGTTATAGCCTCGCCCGTTCGATTGAAGATCGACGGTTCACATCACGCGTGGAGTTCGGGCTCGCGCCCGAGCGTGACAGAGCCGGACCAGGTTTAAAGGGTTGGACCCAACCGCAAAGGTGTGAGTCGCTACAGTTTGGATTCAAACCGGTTTAGTTGACCAGAACCTATTCAAAAGCTTAAAAGGTTTGACTGAGCTTTTAAAAATAGCAAATAAATTTGTAAAATCATGAAATTTTAACTGAAGGCTACTGGGAAGATATATTTCCCAGATAAATTTTAAAATCACAAGATCACTTTGTAAAATACATAAATATTTATTTTAGCCCGAAAATATTCATTTAAAGATAATTATTTTGCTTTAAGTCAAAATAATTTCTAAAAAATGCAACCAAAAATATTTTCAGCCAAGATAATTTATCTAGGCTTTCATAAAAATACTTCCCAGTCATAATACAAGTTTTATCTTGTATCACTTTAAGACTTTAAATGGTCCTTTTGGGATTTTTGGCAAAAAGGAAGGTTTTTAATTTGTAACATGCTGCCCAAATTGTAGAAATGAACAGTAATGCTATGAACAACACCTCATTACTGTTCATAAAGCATTTTATCACTATTTATAAACTTGGGGCTGTTACAGCTGCACCATTGAATGAGCTCACCAAGAAGGGCGTGCCATTTGTTTGGAGCGCCGCACAGGAGAACGCCTTCACCACATTGAAAGATAAGTTAACACATGCACCACTACTCCAACTCCCTGACTTTAATAGGACTTTTGAACTAGAATATGATGCCAGCGGAATTGGTTTAGGTGGCGTATTGCTACAAACAGGTAAACCTATAGCATACTTCAGTGAGAAATTGAGTGGGCCTAGTTTGAACTATTCTACTTATGATAAGGAATTATATGCACTATTTCGAACTTTGAAAACTTGGCAATATTATTTATGGCCCAAAGAATTTGTTATACATTCTGATCACGAATCTTTAAAGTATATTCGAAGTCGAAGTAAATTGAACCGTAGACATACAAAGTGGGTTGAATTTATTGAGTCTTTTCCTTATGTCATAAAACACAAGAAGGGAAAGGAGAATGTTATTGCTGATGCTTTGTCTAGGAGATATACCATGCTTTCACAACTTGACTTCAAATTTTTTGGATTGGAGACTATTAAAGAGTAATATGTGCATGATGCTGATTTTACAGATATATTGTTGAATTGTAAAGAAGGAAAAACGTGGAACAAATTTGTCATTAATGACAGGTTTGTGTTTAGAGCTAACAAGCTACGCATTCCAGCTAGCTCCATTCGTTTGTTGTTGTTACAGGAAGCGCATGGAGGCGGGCTGATGGGACACTTTGGCGTGAAGAAAACAGAGGATATACTTGCTGATCATTTCTTTTGGTCAAAGATGAGACGGGACGTCGAGCGTTACGTTGCTCGCTGCACTACATGTCAAAGAGTTAAGTCACGACTTAATCCTCATGGTTTATACATGCCTCTACCAGTTCCCAACGTTCCGTGGGAAGATATTTCGATGGACTTTGTTTTAGGATTACCTAGAACAAAGAAGGGGAGCGATAGTATATTCGTGGTTGTTGATAGATTTTCTAAGATAGCTCACTTTATACCATGTCATAAGAGCAATGATGCTGCCAATATTGCTGATTTATTCTTTCGTGAAGTTGTTCGATTGCATGGTGTGCCTAATACTATAGTTTCATATCGTGATGCTAAATTCCTTAGCCACTTTTGGAGAACTTTATGGGTTAAATTGGGGACTAAACTGTTATTTTCTACTACTTGTCATCCCCAAACTGATGGACAAACTGAAGTTGTGAATAGAACTTTATCTACAATGCTTAGGGCTGTGTTGAAAAAGAACTTAAAATTGTGGGAAGCATGCTTGCCTCATATTGAGTTTGCTTATAATCGTTCATTGCATTCTACCACAAAGATGTGCCCTTTTGAAGTTGTTTATGGTTTTGTGCCTCGTGCTCCTATTGATTTAATGCCTATTCCATCTTCGGATAAATTGAACTTTGATGCTAAACAACGTGCTGAATTGATTTTAAAAATACATGAGACAACTAAGGAGAATATAGAGCGCATGAATGCTAAATATAAACTTGCTGGTAGTCAGGGGAGAAAACATTTAACTTTTGAACTAGGAGATCTTGTTTGGTTGCACTTGAGAAAAGATAGGTTCCCTGAATTGAGAAAGTCAAAATTGATGCCTCGAGCTGATGGTCCTTTTAAAGTGTTAGAAAAAATTAATGATAATGCATATAAACTTGACCCGCCTGTAGATTTTGGGGTTAGTCCCACATTTAACATTGCAGATTTGAAGCCATACTTGGGAGAAGAGGATGAGCTTGAGTCGAGGACGACTCAAATGCAAGAAGGGGAGGATGATGAGGACATCCCTAACTTGGATACAACCGCGCCTACACACACAGCTGATCCACAACCAATGTTACAAGGACCAATTACTCGAGTTCGTGCTCGCCAACTTAATCACCAGGTGAATTCGTTCATAGGGTTATATATTACTGAGAATAGATCGCTACCTAATGCAAGTGATTTAATTGTGCTTAGAAACACGGGAAAGGACCAAGGAGAGGTATGTGGAGTCATGGACAAGCATAGGAGGCATAATGGAGGACATCATGTCACTTTGGGTCCGAGCCAAGCAAGAGTTCGAGTTGGGCTCATTCTGAATTCGAGTTCGGACTGCTGCGACAGCACTAAGTTCAAACGGCCGTAACTTCTTCATACGGACTCCGTTTGGGACTTTCTTGGACTTCATTGAAAGCTTATCAAGTCTACTTTCCAATGGATCCAACCTCAGCTTCAAATTCCAACCGAGATGGCCACAATAAACAAAACAATCCACGTCTATTTTTTTACCGAGTCAAAAAGGGTGCTGCGCCACCTCCTCTTGGGCCCATGGGCCTTGTAACCCTAGGGGCGTGCGTCCACTTCTCTGGCCGCCACCCTTGGTCGTCTTCCCATATAGGAGCCGCTGCCCCCCTAGCTAGAACTCGGATTTGGTTGAATTTAGGTTTAGCCATTGTGCAAACTTTTGTTCTTCAGTTGTGTCGGACGACTACCTGTCAAGACAGCCTTCGGGATCCCACTTTTGTTTTCAATACCAACTATACTACAATCTTATTCGCAATATCAGATTGCATACATCTTATTCTTACTAGTTCTTCGATTGCTCGCAGGAATTGAACCTCGTGTTCAGGTTGATCGCGCTTCCAGCACGGTCAATAACGTCGCGGAGTTGGTTCAACGATTGCTAAGGCGCAGGCGTCGTCGTACGGTTGTAGTCGGATCACGAGAGTCACCTCCACCCAAAATCGATAGTTATCAATCTCATCGAAAGATCGGGCACCCCGTCTCCATCAGAAGAGGCCACGCCACTTGGTGTAGTTCGGCGTGTCGGAGTCGAGCACGACGGGGATGAGGGAGCGAATGTTGAGGACGGCCACCGCTTGAGCGTGAAGGGTCGCGATGGCCGCGGCTTCGAGGGCATCCTGTTGGGCGCCGTGAGCACGTTCGGCGTCGAGGAGGCGTCGGTGGTCGGCGTCAAGGCGAGCGCGCTCGGCGTTGATGCGCGCGTGCTCAGCCTCGAGGCGGGCGCATTCGTCCTCGACGTGCTTCTGGGCGCGTTCGGCCTCTTCAGCAGCGAGGCGCTCGCGTTCCTCATCGGTGGGATTAGCCATGGCGTCGGGGTGGAAAGAAGGAAGAGAGACAGGGAGGAAAGCGCGGCGGGCGAGGAGATGGCCGGCGGCGCAGGTAGTAGCGGTGGGCGACGAACGCCGGCGGCTATGGTGCAGAAGCGAGGGTCGCAGGATGCGAACCACTCATGATACCATGAAAGCGTATATAGATTTGAGTAATCACGCAATACACTTCCATTAGATGGGATCGGTACAAATAGCCAGAAAAGACATAAAAGAGGCAACTAATCCTAGGATTACATGCATGCAAAAGATAGAAACAAAGCCTAATCCTAGGTTGTTGCCGTAACAGCCTGCATGGCGTCTGGTTCGGAGGACCGAACAAAGTGCCCGTGATTTATCTGTCTAACACTTTTGATGTAACGTTACGATGATATTTTATGCTGCTCTTGATGTCCCTGGAATAAGGTAGATCCCCATCGTGGCACCTCACCCACTCGTCCACGCTTCCCTGAGTTGTAGCACAGAGAAATAAAAGAACAGGGTTAGACATTTGATGTAAATTGCATACAAAACATTAATTCTCATAGAGAAAAATTATTAACTTACCTTCTTTATCCCAAGAGCCTCTCGTGTGATATTGCGGTTAGCCCAAAAATATGACAAATAGTTGCCATATGTCTGTAGCTGGAAGAAATTCGAACCTTATTCAGGCACAGCTTTGGATGGTATGCAACATCACACTAACGTACGCTGCTATATATGTACTTCAAAGTTTTCAATGTACAAGGTATAGAATGTTTTCAATCTTGTTTGAAAATATAATGCGGCATGCAAATTTATTAACATTTTCTCTCTTTTCTTACATCTATCTTTTCTCCTTAATTTTTAGCATTTATGAGTAGCTATTCACCCAATATGTTCTCTTTTGTCCCGAATCCTTTATGTAGGATGAAAATTGGATTCATTTTAATTTGCTTTGCCATTTTATGTGGTCTCATGAGTCATGACCTCTCTAGCCTTTTGTGCCAAGTCAAAATGGAACTTGTGAGTTAAAAAGGATGGAGTAGAAGTTAACAATATACTCCTACAATCTTCCGTTACTAAGATGACTACAGTAGCCAAAATGGTATCTAGTAATGTACTACTCCCTTTGATTGCAAATATAGCTCATTTTGGACATTGACGTGGTCTCCAAGGTAACACATTGATCATCACATTCTATAAAATATTTATTTATACATTATGAAAGTATATCTTACGATGGATCTAGTAATACCAATTGTATGTTGTCAATCTAAGTAATGTTTTATATATTAATGGTCAAAGCTAAAAATATTTGGCCGGCACAGATTCCAGGACAACTTATATTTGTAATCCAAGAGTAATACACAATAGAGTTAATTAAGATGGACTTACAATACAATCCATTGGCGGTCGAGGTGGTGGACGTTTTAGTACTCCAATTTCCTCCTTCAGGATCTTTCTGTCGGCTATCCAATCATTTTGTCTTGTGGACGCATAACTGCAGTTGTTATACAAAATTTGCCCCATCGCGCTTTCACCAAGCAGCTGCAATGAAATATCGACTAGCTAATCGATCCAATAGCCAGGTAACTAATTACGCTGTGTCGACCCAGAATCATCTAAACAATTAAATATACTAGAGAAATACAAAAAAATAGCATGTTTGGAATATATGAATTTTGTGGAGAATAGAGTAGTTCCTTTAGAATTCTCTCAGAATTCGTCGCCCAAACTGGGCCTAAACTCAAATGCTTGTCTGCTTACTTTGTTGAACCTATCCAAAGCTTGAGCACAAATCGCATTCTTGGGGTTATTATAGTCCTCTCCTTTGCAGTGCTTCATTATCGTCTTAAGATCACATGCATGCACATGGAGGCAGAGGTAGTTAACCTCACACGAGTCAAGCTTTATTAGTTACTTGCATAGAATCTTTAGAGAAGCGTGTTTAATTAATTACCTTGTACAATTGATCTGAAATGATTCCCAGTCCATGAGCATATGGCACTCGAGTCAAAATCAATGCTTTCACCTCTAGCTGAGTTACCTACCAGATAGCCCTGATCATTATCCCAAATACAAATTAATGAGCATGTTTTGACGATATATATATATATATATATATATATATATATATACACACACACACACACAAATTAATGAGCATGTTTTGACGATATATATATATATATAGAAACTATAGTTACACGTACATGAGAGATTGAGATGGTCACATGAGAGATTGAGATGGTCGTAATTAATAACCTGCACTACTACAAAACAGGTCATACTAGACGCCTCATCACAAACGGTTCTTTTGAAACCGTCTGTATTGTACCTATCACAGACGGTTCGTATTAATAACCGTCTGTATTGTAAGTATCACAGACGATTCGTAAAAATAACCGTCTGTGATATTTAGAACTATTATAGACGGTTTTCAACAACAAACCGTCTGTGAAAAATTCCAAACGGTTATTAATACGAACCATCTGTGATAATTGTACTTCACAGACGGGTTTTATAAGAACCGTCTGTGATGTTTCGGCTGCCGATGCGTCTCTTCGTCTCCTACGTCGACGGGCGATCGATGCATCGTTTCTTTTCGTCTTGCGCGCCGACGTTACGTACGATGCATCTCTTAGGCATTTTATAAGAATGATTATCGTGCGCCATGGTGAGCACGCATATCGTATTGATCTACGTATACACATGGTGAGCACATGGAGCATGACGGCGAGGGCCAAGCTGGCGAGGAGGTTGGCGATCACCCCTCTTCCTGACGATGTCATCGTCCAGATCGTCAGCCTCGTGGCCGCGAGCTCTCCTCAGCCCATGGCTGACCTCTATAGCCAACGAGCCACGTACGTGATCGATGATTTTTAATTTTCTCTTATGGAGTAATTAATTCTTATATTAAGATTCTGACATCTTCAATTTTAGTTGCAAGGCCATGTAGAAGGTATACAAGGCCATGTACTAGGCATGTATAGGTATACTCATTTCCTCCATACATAACTCTATTGTAGTCTTCTTTCGTTTGAAATGGTCGATGTTAACTTTTTAGAAACATGTAAGTTGTTCATCGCCTATGTTGCCAAGAAGGGGCATACAGGGGATCGAGCGCCACACTGTAACACAAGATGCGATTTTTGGTACGCGCTACAACAAAATAATCCTATATCATACTCGTAATAACGCGTCTCGAACTGACTATACCTATATATGGAATTCTATTTTTGCAGTGCCGCCAACAAAAACAAGACGATTGTGCATTCTACATTTGCCATCATATGCAGCAACTCATGAGTGCTAAGTTGAAGGATCCCGAGGTTGATCAATCTCGCAATAATTATTTCCTAATTATAAATTTTGAATATATGCTTACTATTTTACTCTTGCTAGTGACAGGGTTTGAACATACATTTAGATGCACTCGTTATGAGAGAGATCTCGGAGGTTCGAGGGAGGCTTTGCGGCTTCTTCAAGACGGAGATCATTAACGCCAACGGAGAGTTTTACTACTCCGTCGACACCGCAGAACGACCTTCACTTTGAGTAGTTGTAATTCAATTGTAACTCTAGCGACAATACTTGATTCATATTGTAAATGATCACTTTGATTCATCTCTGATTCATCTGTGATGTATAATTGTAAGTTGTCAACGATTGATTCATTTGTGATGTATATTTTCTGCCTGCTTGTTTTCAGATGGCATGTCTAGCAATTCCTGAGGCTAGCCGAAAAGCAAAAAAAATTAGTTAGGTATAAAGAACTACCACAGACGGTTCTATTTGCTAACCGTCTGTAATATGACGTATATCATAGACGGTTTTATTAACTAACCATCTGGGATATTACGCATATCACAGACGGTTCTATTAACTAACCGTCTGCGATATTCCGTATATCACAGACGGTTATTTTAACTAACCGTCTGTGATATGTAGGCTAATATCCCAGACGGTTCTATTTACCAACCGTCTGGGATATGCCTGATAATACAGACAGTTCTATTTACTAATCGTTTGTGCCTGATAACACAGACGGTTCTATTTACTAACCGTCTGTGATATCAGGCGTATTCCAGACGGTTGGTATGTAGAACCGTCTGTGATATACGTAATATCCCAGACTGGAGCTGTCTGTGATACGCCTGTTATCACAGACATACAAATACAGATGGTTCAAAAACCGTCTGTGATGACGGTTCCGAACCGTCTGGGATGAGGTTTTATGTAGTAGTGTTGCGATGTCTATCGGGCACGGTGGAAACGGGTAGTAGTGGAATACGTTTCTAACAATTGCATAATGTACAAAGATTACAGTACCTTCAGATTGATAGTAGGTCTTAGCCCAACTTCAATATCTGAAGACAAGTAGTGTTAAAGTATGAAAAGATTATCGACATTTGTTTAACAACTTAGGGGTCATTGGATTAGGGGTATTTCATTGGAAAGTTTTAGGATCTAGTTCAACTAAATCTCAAAAGCTCTAAAGAACTACCCCTCGTCCAATCAGAACAGTACACTTTTAGTTCGACGGATTGTTGCATAAAAGTACAAAACTCAACAATGGTTAAAGTAGCAATACCTTCTGAGATCTTCTACGCGAGAAATGGAACTATCTTTCCGACGTAGGAGTCCCCACCTAGGTAGAAAGGATTTGCGAGGAAATACGGATGCCCAGTGAACCACTAAACCGAACGATCAAGTACTAATTAGCAAATGACAAACAATTATTACATCAATGGCATGCATGCCATCTACACCCGTCGCAGAATGATGGAGTTTTGCTTCCACATTACCTTGGTGAGAAAAATCTGCATCGAAGCGGATACGTCCCCAACACCATAGCCTTTGGGGTTCCGGGTGAAGGAAAACCCGGCGCCGACCGGCGGATCAACGTACAGGACATTTGCAACCTTGGTCCAGGAGTACGGATGGTACCAAAGCCGTGGTAGGCTGCCGTTGTAGGGCTCTAAAATAAATCTTACTGGGCCTGTAATTGCATCATAATATCATGCAATCAGTACAACGAAACAGGAGTTCTTCTAGGACTGGCAGTAGGTCTTGTTGGAAGTAATCAGAAACTTGGTTTGAAGACAGAAGAGTCATGTCGTTCTGTAATAGGAAAGTTCTGAAAGTTTCAGAATCAGTTTCGATTCTCAATCAGTTTCGGTTTTTGAGTTCGGTTAGGATAGAAGTACTTCCTTTTTCTAAGCTGTGAAGTTGTGTATAAATAGTAGAAGAAAAAATAGAAAAGGTGCTAAGTTCTGCACCGCAAAATTCAGATTCATTTTGTTCTTTGCCGTCTCTGTTTTCTTACTGTCAATACTGTTCATCGTAAGAGCAGAAGCTTCCGAGCGAAACCATCAGGCGCTAGCAGGATTTCTTCTCATCAGCAACGTGGGTGCGTGTTAGATCCTGAGAGGATTATCTATCGCGTGGTATCAGAGCTTCAGCACACCCCAAGCACTTGCGGCTCTAGCCATGGCCCTTACCATCCAGCAGGCGGTGAAGGAAAGCGGCGGCTTGCCGCACCAGTTCCCAATGCTGACATCGTCCAATTACACCACGTGGGTGATCAAGATGGAAGCGATCATGGATGTCCAGGTTGTCTGGGAGGCAGTAGAACCTGCGGCCGGAGTGGCTGTAGATGAGAAGAAGAACAAGTCGGCATACGCGTTCCTTTTCCAGACTGTTCCTGAACATGTTCTTCTGCAGACCGCAAAGAAGAAAACAGCAAACGAAGTTTGGGATTGCTTGAAGACTCGTTACCTTGGTCTCGATTGGGTAAAGAAGGCACGCCTGCAGACTTTGAAGAGCGAATTCGAATCAATTTGCATGAAGGAAGGAGAGACAATTGATGAGTTCGCCGAAAAATTGAGTGGTATGTCACCCAAGTTCAGTGCCCTTGGCACCATTCTTGAAGATGCTACGTTAGTCAAGAAACTCCTTGACGCTGTACCTGATAAGTTTCTTCAGATAGTGGCTTCAATTGAGCAATATTTTGATCTCGATGTGATGCCATTCGAAGAGGCAATCGGCTGGTTAAAGGCATATGAAGAAAGCCTCCATCGTCGTCTCAGCAACACAGTAGATGGCCAGCTCCTACTCACACACTCTGAATGGCAGGCACGGCAGAAAACAAGCTTCGGAGAGCCAGTGCTATCTTGCAAGGGAAGAGGAACTAACACTGGTGGAAGTGATGGCCGTGTAACATCCCAAGAATTGACTTATGTTTCAAATGTAAAAAAATATGTAGAAATTAAAAACTTTTCTTACATCTTGTATTTCATGTATGTTCTGAAAAATTCTTGTAAAGAAATTATGGAAATACAAAACCACAAGCCTCTTTTGACCTGAATCTTGACCTTTCAAAAACTTTCTTACCTAATCTTGTTATCATCCTCTGAAAAAAAATTCCTAAGTTCTAGGGTTAATATGTGACCCCTCTGAAAAATTTCACAATTTTTAGAAATTGTTTGAATATTTTAAGAGGTTAGTCAAACCAGTTTGACTCTGAGTCAAACTCTAGCTCAGCACCTTGCAGAATTTGTGGAGAAAAATGCACTGCATACAAACCTCTAAAAAATTTATACAAGGTCAATATCTAAGTTAGCAAGATCCTGTAAAAATTTCAGAATTTTTGGAGTTAGTTTGCTATCTCAAACAATTCTTCGAAGTGCAACTTCATTTCTAAACCCTAATTTCAATTCACCATCGGGTCTGAGTCAGACCCAGGCTTAGAGGTCGAGCCGAACCACTTAACCGTACTTGGGCTCGCTCAAAGTGGTGCATGGTGTTTAGGCCGTTGGATCTCCATCGGACGGTCCACATTCGCGGAAACCTTCGGACCTCCCGAGAGCCACCTCAAATCTGAGCCTTTGGATCTTGATCCAACGCTCACGAACTCCCCTGCCGTTTTGGCTCTTTGGTGAGCTTGAGTAATCCCCGCCGTCCATCCCTAATCTAGCGCTCAGTACCTCCCCGACCTCCCTCTGTTCTTCTTCCTCCTCGCGCCGTGCAAGCATGCGCCATGGCAAGTGAGCGGGGCAGGCACTGGTCACGTCATGGGCCCCCTCAACAGCTCTGAGCGCTCCTTTTCAACTGTGTCAGCGTCTAGCCCTGACCTTCACCTGCTCCCTCCTCTTTTTCGCACGTGACAGAAGCTTTAGGTCTTGTCTCCATTAAGCCTTGTCCTCGGGCTATCGTTGACCCCGAGCTACTTGAGGACCTCGAGCTCGTCCTCTGGCTTCCCTTTCATATTTCTCAGTCACCCCCAGCTCTCTCTCTCTCTCTCTCTCTGTGTTGCGCGCAAACCACTGAGAACGTTGTTCCGCCATTACTAGACCTTGGAGCCCTCGTCGACCTCGGTGCTCCAATGTTCCTTTTACCCTGCATTTCACTTCCGTGTGGACCTCTGTTTGTCGCAAAACTTTTCCCTAACTCCATCTTGGGTCACATTCGCAGGGCTTGCCTAATTTCGAGTTTGCGCGGATTGCGGCCGAAGGTGGTCCTCTTCTTCCCCAGCTCCGGTAAGGTGCTCTCCTCTTTGATCCCTTGCTCATGGACTTTCCTTGGGCCTTAGCGAAGCCATTTTGACCACCTGGTGGTGTTCACTTTGTTCAAGGCCTCTTCTCAGCGTCATCGTCCTCAGTTCCGGCGTCGGTCTCCGCCGCCAGGACTTCTCCGACATCCTTCGGACCTTCTCTGGGCCCAGGTACTTTCACAATAGCCCTATAGTGCTCGAGCACCTGCTATTTTAGATCGTTGTGAAGCTTTTTGTCGTTTTCAGTTTTCACCGTAGTTGCTCCTTCGCTCCTCTCCGGCTCACTGGCGTTTTAGGCCAGCTTCGCCGTCGAGAGTGCCCCCATTGTGTTCGCAATTGTATTGCACACGTATCGCACCTGTTGGTTTGCACCACCGCGATCGGAGTCGCCGGCGGCGAGCCAACGGGCAAAGCGTGCTATTTGCTTTGTTGTCGTAAGGTTCGACAACCTCCAGGACCTCTTGGGGCAATCTCAACCGTTAATGATCTCTCTGGGTTAGCTCTTAGCCGTAGGATTTTTCTATGTAAAAACCTTAGTGCCAGGACCTCCCCCAGCTTAGATCCTGACCGTTAAGGACCTCTCGGATTTTAATCTTGACCGTTAGGATCACCTCTGTGCACCAGACCACCGACGTAGTCGTTTTTGTAAAAAACCACCGTCAGGACCATCCTTGGGGTCCTCTTTACAAAAGACCACCCTTGGTCTTTTGCAAAGAAAACCTCACGACCTCCCTCCCCCGCAGATCTCAGCCTTTAAGACCACTCCGGGTAAATCTTGACCATCCAGGACCTCCTCTAGTAAATCTTAGCCGTCAGGACCTCCTCCGTGTAGATCTTGACCGTCCAGGATCTCCCCTTGGAGATCCAAGCCATTCAAGACCTCTTCTTATAAGATCCTTAGCTTTAGGACCTCCACGCAGCTTTGGACCGTTAGATCTAGATCCAACGGTCTAGACCTCCTTATTGTTTTCAAAGTCTTAGCGTTCCGATCTCCTTTCGCCGTCCATTTCTAGATCTATGGCTCCGATGGCGTGAACGTTCGGACCTCCGACCAGAACTCTCGCTGTGAGCCGCTCATCGTTAGATCTGCAGTCCACGTTCGTTGGAACGTTCAGACCGCCGAGCACCTCCCTCGCGGTGGGCCATTGGATCTAATCCAACGGTTGGGGACGTGTGGCGCGGCGCGCGTTCGTTCGGCCCTCGTGTTTGGGCCGTTCGATTCGCAATCTACGGCCCACGTTGTTCCACGTCATTTCCATTTAGTTAAGTTTGATTGTTTTTCGCTAAACTTTTATTTGTCAACTGAAAAAGGTATTAAACTTCAAAATTTCATAACTAAATCATTTTAGCTCCATTTTAGGTGATTCCTGTTGGGTTAAATTTCTGTTTACCTAAGCTTTAATCTAAAAATATGGTTAGGTACTGTTTTGTAGCAGAAAATGGTGTAGATTGTATTAACTTGTTTTAACATTAGATATTGTCTAGAAATGCATTTAAAACTTGAAAAATGCATAAGTAATTCTCAGTAGCTCCAAATTGAGCAAACTAAAAATTGTTAAATCCCTCTGATGTACTTTAATATGGAATAGGTTTTCTTCAAGTCTATGCCTTTGAAAAATGATATGCCCTAGTTTCACAACTTAGAAAAATCATAAGTAATTCATTTTAACTCCATGTAAAGTAAATCCAATTTTGTTGTTCTTAGAATGCCATATTCTACCTACCATAAAAAATTTAGGTTCTAGAACTTTTTGGAAAATTGTGCCATGAACAGTGAACAAAATTAATTTAATTCGAATTGTCAAGTTGAAAGAAATTGTTTAGGCTATAACTTTTGCATGCTTAGTCCAAATTGAATGATTCTTGTTGCTAAATTCATTTAAAATCATGACCTTGCGGCTGTGTAAATTTCATGGAATTTGAATGAATTTGATTTTTTAGTCTTTTCAGTGTTCTTCGTTCTTATTGATTTTCGCGTCTTGCGTTAGGTTCCAAAGAATTTGTTGAGCATGAGAGTGACCCTCTACAGCAAGAGGACTTCCAGCAAGGCAAGCAGATTGTAACAGCCCAAATTTCAAATTCCAGTTGAAAATAAAGTTTAATTATTTTTGTGGTTTTTTTTTGAAATTTTTAAAAGCTTTTACTTAATTAATTGAAAGCCAAACAAATTTATTTGCAAAATATATTACCAAATAATAGTTGGAAATATTTTATTTAAATCCAAAATGCCCTAGAGAATTTATGTGAAGCTTCTCATAATTTTTGGTCTTAACCTACTAGTTTCTAAAGCCTAATTAAATTATCAACAATTAAGTAATTAGAAAATCAAAAGAACTCCAATCAGCCAATGGGCCGAAACCAAGCCGACCCACTCCATTTCCCCCGCGCGCGCAACCCACGTAGCCCGCTCCACCCGCGCCTCCCCCTCTCACTGACAGCACACACTGTTAGCCTCTCCTTCTCTCTCGCACACACATGCCGCACCAACCTTTATCAGCCGTTGGATCAAAATCCAACGGCCACCTTTCACGAAACCTTTGGAACTCGGAAGACCCGACGCATGTGGACCGTTAGATCTAAATCTAATGGCTCGTGTACATCAGTATGAGGACCCTAGTTTATTTGTCTTGTAATACTTAACCATCCACTTGGTTCTAGCATTACAAATCAAATAAACCAAGCCTCGAGATATGTATACTTCCCAGAAATGCAATATACACACCCCTTCAGAAAATCATGTATCAATTCCATTCTAGACATAGAATCCAAAGCAACATGTTGCTAGACAGTAAACATACAAAGTAGAGTTATTATAAGAGAGGGCCGATCGGCCAAATATCATACAACAACTAAGTAGACAGCGGAAGCAAAAGTACCATAAGATGGCGATAAGCAAAAGCCAATTAGTGTGCCTTTAAACCCACAAGGCAACCAACCGGACCGCCAAGCTAGTCGTCAAACCCGAAGTACATCTCACCGAAGTGAGGCCCTTGGGGCTCACCTTCTTCCTCTGCAACAAATAACATTAAGCAAAGCAAATGAGTACAAAAATGTACTCGCAAGACTGACGTGTGGACTAACAGACCTATACATATGCTACATGCAAGCTTATTTGAGTGGAGGCAGTATGGCTCATTTTTAGCATAAAGCAATCTTTTATTTGCAATAATGTAATAGATTGAAGGCAATTTGTAAAATTTGCTTTTAAACGTTGAAATAATAACGAGATACAATAAGTAGCAAAAATCATCACCTAGAGGCGACCAACCCGATAGTCACCACAACATAGCACGAATCCCTAATTCGTACCACCCATCAAGTTTTAATTAAAAGGTTGTAGTCTAACTCTCGAAAGACCTCCCCAAGCGTGTCCATAACCTACGACGAGGCTATTCGAATAGTTTTAACCCTGCAGGGGTGTACCAATGTACCCACACTTTATACCGTCTTTCCACCAGCCACGGTTAACATACTTCCTGTGGTATGCAGGCACGGCTAAGTCTAACAAGACATTTCCAATATTGCGTATCAACTACGAGCCGCTCGTATGGCCAGAAAACCATACGCTTACATTGTAAAGCCGTAAAGACAACTACCCCTCAAGGTAAAGCTTTACGGACAACTACAATGCTCCGAGCACACAACCACCTCCTTTTACCACAACACAACACACACACGCCCACTTGCGACTCGTAGCCAACACACGCCAAAGACTAAGTCAAGAGAGGTCCCATACCCTCCAGTATGGTTAGCACGCAAGAATGCTTGGTTTAGTGTAACAAGATGTTCGGTCCTTGTTGACTCAGGCACCATTCCAGTCACACCCAAAATCACACCAACATACCAATGTGCCCAAGTCCAAATCATTTTTTTTTTCATTTTTAGTTTTTACAATTAAACATAGCAAAATGCTAAATCATAAGGTTGTAATAATTTGTGTGATCAAGGTTATCGACTAAGTCGACAACCGCCCATTTCTACCGGTAGCTAAGCATGACTAAGCATTTTGACTCGTGACCTACTAAGTGATAAGAGTTCATCCAACGAACTCTAAATCACAGCAAGATAACCCAAGGCCCAGTAGTAGAGATTGAAACATTTGCCTATAGGTAATGCATCTAATAGGTCAACTAATCGAAAATAGTATGAAACAAGATAGCGATGCATACATAGAATTTGCAAACAACATATTAGATTTTGAAAATAAAGGAACTATTATGATCAAACTGCTTGCCTGGCTGCTGGAGATGCTCAACCTGTTGCAGAGGATCACTCTCGATAATACCAGAATCGTCGCATCTATCGATCGAACAAAAGGACAAATAAGAACAAATAACACCGACAATAACAAAAAATTCAACTTCATCTATCATGCCCAAAATTCATACAGCAGGTATAGAATGATTTTATAAAAATTTAGAAACATAAATAATTTTATTTGGAGTTAAGACGACTTTTCTAGAAATTTTCCAAGTTAAACATACATAAAAACACCATTAAATTAATTACCAAAATTTTATGAACAGAGACATACTTAAAACTTATTTTTGTAAAAAGTACATTAAAAATGAAATTTAACAAAATTGGTTTCATTCGATTTGGAGCAAAATTGAATTAGTTATGAATTTTCTAAGTTAATTGAATTATCAGTACAAAAGTAATTCAATTCGGAAATTTCTAAAAGTGTTAACTCCTTTTTCTACCAGCGCTCAGTTGACCCACGGTCACTGACCGGTGGGACCGAGCGAAGGTGCTGACCGAGTCAACCTTGACTCAGCCAGTGCCAACGGCGACGTCGAAAGAGTATTTAGAGAGTACGTCTTCTCATTTACAAAATGTACTGAACCTAATCAATACAGAGAAATACGTTTGCTATTAAAAGAAAACATATTTCATTACTTTACGCCAAATCTTAACCGACCGAGAGGGCCCACATGTCAATGGCTCAGGGAGCTTTAAGTGGGGAGGTTTAATTTCCTAAATGGATTTAACTCAGCGGGGTCCACCTCTCAAAGAGATGCTTAAAAGAACTGATTAGTACTAATGACTGTGCTTAGCGCTAATGACACCGGTGGCTTACCGGCGTTCCCGTGGATGGCAGCACGGCCGTGCAGCGGATCTAACGAACCAACAAGTCTCCGGGCGCGTGGGTGATACCTCTAGGTCCACCGTGGCCTCGCGAAACCGATGACGGCGACCCGGGTCCTCGAGGATGCCGGCGGCGAACGGAGGCAGAGAAGAAGCTACGGCTCACGGGAGAAGATGCCACGGGCTTCGAGAAGCGTCGGGAAGGAGCGCCTAGAGATCGCCTCGGATCCAGGAGCACAACGCCCAAGACAACGCCGCCAAAGGAGGTCTGAGGCGACCGGAATCAACACGGCGGCGAAACACCGTGATCGGAGAAGAAGGGGCCGCACGCCCTCGACGATGCACCAAAAGCAAAAAAACGAAACCACCGTTAGACTCAGTGGAGCAATGCGATCACAAGGGACCAAATGCCGAGGTCAGAAACTGACTGGAATGCTAATAAGCTCGCGGGACCGAGATTGCCGGAGGCGGAGACGACGAAGCCGCTCCTGGCGATTCACTGGATGCCAAGGACCCGGGCTGGGCAAAATGGAAGGGCGTTTAACATGGATCACGAAGGTGAGGTCGCGGGCTGGAGAGCGGCACCAACACGGCGGCGCTGCCTTCGGTTTCTACTCTGGCCGAAACAAAGAAACGGGCGGAGAAAGCACGAGAAAGCAAGGGGAAGAAAGTCGGTGAGTTCAGGGGCTTTATGGGGTCACGGCGATGCCTCACAGCCGGACACGGGGGCATCAAGGTGGCAGCGACGAGGTTAGTGGCACGCATGCACGAACGCCGATGCGCTCGGCACGACGGAGAAGACGAGGGCGAGCCCGACAGGTGGGTCCCGCCCGTCAGCGGCAGTTAGAGAAGTGGCGCGGTGAGGTGGCTGAGTCAGACTCTAACTCGGGTTCGGGCGCGACAGTTAGTTGGTTCGACTCGATCAAGAAGATGCCGTCCGTTAGATTTTGATTGGACGGTCGAGATCCAAAGGAGCGTTTGAGCTGTCCGATCAGTCCGTGTGTGTGTGGTCCGCACGATTTGCATCGGACGGTGGGCAGCGGTTGGACTCGGGTGGTGCAGTTAGGCGGTGCGGTCGAGCCGAGTGGTGCGGTCGGACTCGAGTTGGAGTTTGAGTCCAAGCCCGATGAACAGTGAAAAGGTTGACTGAGATTAAAATTTGTTTTCCAACTTTGACTAGGGCTTTAAAAATAGAGATAAAATTCCTAAAATTCTGAAATTAATCAGAGGTGTTCGTGGGATACCCTAGTGTTCATAAAAATTATTAAACTCACTTTTGATACTATAATTTGTATAATATAAATTCAAACTTAGCCTAGATCATTAAATGGTGTTTGAATTTTCTAAGGATTGTAACTAGTTCCAAAAATTTTATAAAAATTATATTTATTCATGATAAATATTATAAGATTTGAATAAATTGTTTCGAGAAGATGATCACAAATTTTTACCTCTGTTTTCTTTTTGGAGTCAAGATGTAAGTTGTAAGTTCTAGTTGATTTCAAAAATTTCAAAGACAACAATTCATGCAAAAGCTCCAGAAAATCAAAACATGTCCAAAAGTTTTAAAATTTTCTCATTTTCATACATTGGAAATACAAATCCGAGCTTCGGATGTTACAAATCTCCCCCCCCTTACAAGAATCTCGTCTCGAGATTCCGTCACTCGGAAAAGAAAGATGGGTAGTTCGCACGAAAGCGATCTCCCCGCTCCCAAGTTGCATCATCTTCGGAATGATTTGACTACTGAACCTTAAGGAACTTGGTGACACGGTTCCTTGTTCTTCGTTCAGATTCTTCAAGAATACGAACAGGTTGTTCGCGGTTGGTCAAATCTTCTTGCACGTCGTGATTTTCTAACGGAGTTTCCTCAGTCGGAACACGGAGACACTTCTTCAATTGGGACACATGAAACACATCATGCACTCCCTCAAGTGTAGCTGGCAATTCCAACTTGTATGCAATAGCTCCCAGTTTCTTGATGATGCGATAAGGCCCAACATATCGAGGAGCCAAATTACCCTTGACACCGAAACGCTGATGACCCTTCAAAGGTGAGACTTTGAGATAAACAAAGTCATTGGGCTCAAAACTCAACTCACGGCGACGACGGTTCGCATAGTTCTTCTGCCTGGACTAGACCGTGCGCAAATGCTTGCGAATCAGCTGAACCTGGTTTTCGGCTTCATTGATCGAATCTGGGCCGAAAAACTGTCTCTCCCCTGTTTCCGACCAGTTCAATGGGGTTCTGCAGCTTCTCCCATACAAGGCCTCAAAAGGTGCCATGCCGAGACTAGCCTGAAAGCTGTTGTTGTAGGAGAATTCGGCAAGCGGTAGGCACTTCTCCCAATTCTTCCCATAGGAAAGAACACAAGCACGGAGCATATCTTCCAAGACCTGGTTGACTCGCTCCGTCTGACCATCAGTTTGAGGATGGAAGGCGGTGCTGAAAGTAAGACGAGTCCCCATAGCCTCCTATAGACTATGCCAGAACTGGGAGGTGAAGAGCGTACCCCGATCAGAAATAATCGTCTTTGGCACACCATGGAGACTCACGATCCTCGAAATATAGAGCTCGGCCAAGGGTCCCACATGAAGCTGAGTCTTTACAGGAAGGAAATGTGCCGCTTTGGTCAGCCTATCAACCACGACCCAAATGGCATCGTTCCCTTTGGACGAGCGAGGCAAGCCGGTGATGAAATCCATGCCCACAGAATCCCACTTCCACTCAGGCACGGGTAAAGGCTGAAGAAGTCCTGCGGGACGCTGATGCTCGGCCTTAACCCGACAGCACACGTCGCACTCGGCAACGAACTTGGCAATCTCGCGCTTCATTTGGGTCCACCAGAATCTCTGACGGAGATCTTGGTACATTTTGGTGGCCCCGGGATGAATGGACAAAGGGGAATCATGGGCTTTGCGGAGAATCAAATCTCGCAATTCTATGACTTTTGGGACCACAAGGCGTTGTCCAAACCATACAACATCATGCTCGTCTTCTGAGAAGCACTTGGCTGTCCCATTCTTGATGTTCTGCTTGATTTGACTCACACCATCATCTGATTGCTGTGCAGCTTTGATTTGGTCCACTAAGGTTGGTTGCACAACCAGGGCAGCAAGAGAACCATGCTCAACCAAACCCAAATTGAGCCGCCGAAATTCTTCAAGAAGGGCAGGCTGCTGCTCTTGGAGCATCAAAGTATTGCAATACACCTTTCGACTTAGTGCATCGGCAACAACATTGGCCTTGCCCGGATGATACTGAATGCCCATATCATAATCCTTGATCAATTCCAACCATCTTCTTTGCCTGAGGTTCAGATCTGGTTGGGTGAACAAGTACTTCAAGCTCTTGTGATCCGAATACACTTCACAACGGTTACCGATAAGGTAATGCCGTCAAATCTTGAGTGCATGAACCACTGCAGCTAACTCCAAGTCATGGGTAGGGTAGTTGAGTTCATGAGGCCTCAACTGCCTTGATGCATAGGCCACTACCTGGCCTCCTTGCATAAGAACACAACCGAGTCCCTAACGAGAGGCATCGCAAAAGATATCGAAGCGCTTGTGGACATCGGGAAGAACAAGAACTGGGGCTGAAGTCAACCGCTTCTTGAGTTCCTGGAAACTTTCTTCACAAGCAGAGGACCACACAAACTTCTTGTACTTCTTGAGCAACTCAGTCATCGGCTTCACGAACTTGGAGAAGTTCTCCATAAAGCGACGGTAGTAACCGGCTAAACCAAGAAAACTCCGCACATCGGTGACTGACTTGGGCTGACCCCAAGATAGCACATCGCTGACCTTGCTAGGATCCACAGCTACGCCACCTGCTGAAAGAACATGGCCCAAGAATACCACTTCCTTCAGCCAGAACTCACACTTGCTGAACTTCGCATATAGCTGATGTTCACGCAGCTTTCCTAACACAATCTTCAGATGCTCCGCATGCTCTTCTTCACTCTTGGAGTAGATGAGAATGTCATCAATAAATACCACAACACACTTATCCAAATACTCCATGAATACTGAGTTCATAAGATTCATGAACAGAGCAGGAGCATTGGTCAAGCCAAAAGACATGACGGTGTACTCGTATAAACCATAACGAGTAACGAAAGCCGTCTTCGGAATATCTTCAGACCTGATCCTGACCTGATGATACCCCAATCTCAAATCGATCTTGGAGAACACCCGGGCTCCAGTCAACTGATCAAAAAGGTCATCGATGCGGGGCAAAGGATACTTGTTCTTCACCGTCACCTCATTAAGCGGACGGTAATCCACACACATGCGCAAAGTCTTGTCCTTCTTCTTCACAAAAATCACTGGACAACCCCAAGGAGATGAGCTAGGACGGATAAAACCCTTCTCTTAAAGCTCACCTAACTGCTTCTTCAACTCCTCCAGCTCGTTGAGAGGCATCCGATACGGCACCTTTGAAATTGGAGCGGTTCCAGGCAGCAACTCGATGACGAACTCAAGGTCTCGAACTGGAGGCATCCCAGGCAAATCTTCGGGAAAAACATCCACAAAGTCACAAACTGTGGGGACATCCTGAATTTCTAAGGCTAGCTTTGCTTCAAGTGCATAAAGGTGCGGCCCTTGCAGCTGCGGCGAAAACCCAACCTGTTCGCCGGAGGGGTTGGTGAGATAGACAATCTTCCTAGCACAATCAATTTTCCCCAAGTGTTGGGACAACCAATCTATGCCAAGAATCACGTCCAGACTTGCTAAGTTGAGTAGGATAAGATTCGCCAAAAATTCTACACCTTTGACTTCAATAGGAACATCCCGGCATTCTAGTTCAGCTCTCATTTCCGAACCTGGAGAGCGAATAAGCAACGGAATCCCCAATGGAACAAAATGAAGATCACTAGTAGCAGCGAAAGATCTTGAAATAAAAGAATGCGATGCTCCAGAATCAAATAACACTGTAGCAGGGCGAGAATTAACAAGAAGCGTATCCAACACGACGTTGGGTGCCACCTGTGCCTCCTCAGCCGAGATATGGTTGGCTCCGCCATTTCCCACGCCCTAGGTCTTCTGGACTATCTTCTGGTTAGGTGGGTGACCACTCCCTTGCCCGCGTCCTCCATCAGGATGAGGGGCTGCTCCAGTCCTCTGAGGGCAACTGTTGGCGTAGTGGCCCTTCTTGTTGCAGGCGAAGTAGGTAACCTCAGCAGTCGGATTACGGAGGCCACCCTGCTGCTGGACTGCAGGTGCACGTGGCTGCAACACGGCCTGCGAGGGACGTGGAGCTGGTGCCGATGGCCTCGGCGGTGGGAAAGCCTAAGGACGGGCCACTGGCGCTGGGCCAACACGGGGACGAGTGAGGCTGGCCCGTGCAGACTGCTGGGCCTCCCACTTGCGCTTGCAGGACTCGCCCAGCGCCCTCGCCTTGTGCTCGGCGACGATGGCCTTGTCCACCAAGGTCTGAAAGTCAGGGAAGTCAACGATAGAGAGCTTGTCTTGCAGCTCCTCAGTCAAACTCTCCATGAACTTCTCCTACTTGGCCTCATCAGTGGCCACCTCAGCAAGAGCATACCTCGCCAGATGGTTGAACTCATGGAGGTATTCTGTCACAGATTTGCGTCCCTGCTTGAGTGCAAGGAACTCCTTCTTTTTCAGCTTCATAAGGCCGGCGGGGACATGAGCCCGGCGGAAGGCAGTGTGAAACTCCTCCCAAGTGACCACATGGCCAGCGGGCTGCATGGCGAGGAAGTTCTCCCACCTTGAGAGTGCTACACCCTCAAGCTGGTGGGATGCAAATAGTGCCTTCTCCCGCTCCTGGCACTGAGCGACGTTGAGCTTTCGCTCAACCAGGCGCAGCCAATCATCCACGTCCAGAGGGTCCTCGGACTGGGAGAAAGTCGGTGGCTGCGTTAGGAGAAACTCCGAAAGTCCCCCACGAGACTGGTGGCCACCGCCTCCAGATCCCGAGGCACCGGAGAGAGTGGAGGTGTTCCTCGCGATGACCTCCAAGATCTGAGTCTGATCCATTCGGTTCTGCTCGATCTGAGCAAGAACCTCAGCCATGGTCGGAGGAGGCAGGAGCTCCTCATCAGGATCAGCCGGCTGACTGCTGCGGGTTATTCTTGTCATCCTGTTCCACAAAGATAGGTCAGCAACCACTTCGGGATAGGAGACAACAAAAAACAATTAAACACTCTACAAACTAAACTCTAACAGCTTGAGAACCAGCACAAAACCAAAGCAAGATCACAAAAATAACATCCAAGTTCCCAGTATGACAACTCGTATGGAAGAACGAGCAATCAAATTTTAGGAAGGCAATTTCAGAATATAACCCACTGGTTTAACACAGCTGAAAGCAAGGTAAAACCACCTAAAGAAAGATTAAACACTTAGTTGATTCCTATCACATCTTACCCTTTTTATTCCGACAAGTTTTAGTTGGATTAACCTCTCATTTTCAGTTCTACACACTAATTACTAGCTAGCTGTCCAGATTTTCTTCTTCAAGCTCCTGGCCGAAGTCTTCAACTCTAGAAGTTTCCATTTTCCATCAAAAGACAGCCAACACTTTAGGTTACAACTCTCATGGTTCTCCCAAAACCAGTCTAACCGATAAGCAACTACCTTTTGAAAGGGAAAAGAGGAATCCAATTTTTAAAACTCAAATTTAGAGCAAGATGAGAGTAGAAAGCTAAGATAGGTAAGGAGTAAAATCAGAGAACCTACTTAAGCTTTCATAAACCATTTGATACTTTGAAAATAAGCTTTTCCAAAATATCCTAAGGACGACCATGCTTGGGTTACTACGGTCAGGATGGCTCTGATACCAACTTTGTGAGGACCCCAGTTTATTTGGCTTGTAATACTTAATCATCTACTTGGTTCTAGCATTACAAATCAAATAAACCAAGCCTCGAGATATGTATACTTCCCAGAAATGCAGTCTACACACCCCTTCACAAAATCATGTATCAATTCCATTCTAGACATAGAATCCAAAGCAACACGTTGCTAGACAGTAAACATACAAAGTAGAGTTATTACAAGAGAGGGCCGACCGGCCAAATATCATACAACAACTAAGTAGACAGCGGAAGCAAAAGTGCCATAAGATGGCGATAAACAAAAGCCAATTAGTGTGCCTTTAAACCCACAAGGCAACCAACCGGACCGCCAAGCTAGTCGTCAAACCCGAAGTACATCTCACCGAAGTGAGGCCCTTGGGGCTCACCTTCTTTCTCTGCAACAAATAACATTAAGCAAAGCAAATGAGTACAAAAATGTACTCGCAAGACTGACGTGTGGACTAACAGGCCTATACATATGCTACGTGCAAGCTTATTTGAGTGGAGGCAGTATGGCTCATTTTTAGCATAAAGCAATCTTTTATTTGCAATAATGTAATAGATTGAAGGCAATTTGTAAAATTTGCTTTTAAATGTTGAAATAATAACGAGATACAATAAGTAGCAAAAATCATCACCTAGAGGCGACCAACCCGATAGTCACCACAACATAGCACGAATCCCTGATCGTACCACCCATCAAGTTTTAATTAAAAGGTTGTAGTCTAACTCTCGAAAGACCTCCCCAAGCGTGTCCATAACCTACGACGAGGCTATTCGAATAGTTTTAACCCTGCAGGGGTGTACCAATGTACCCACACTTTAGACCGCCTTTCCACCAGCCACGGTTAACATACTTCCTTTGGTATGCAGGCACGGCTAAGTCTAACAAGACATTTCCAATATTGCGTACCAACTACGAGCCGCTCGTATGGCCAGAAAACCATACACTTACATTGTAAAGCCGTAAAGACAACTATCCCTCGGGGCAAAGCTTTACGGACAACTACAATGCTCTCAGCACACAACCACCTCCTTTTACCACAACACAACACACACATGCCCACTTGCGACTCGTAGCCAACACACGCTAAAGTACTAAGTCAAGAGAGGTCCCATACCCTCTAGTATGGTTAGCACGCAAGAATGCTTGGTTTAGTGTAACAAGATGTTCGGTCCTTGTTGACTCGGGCACCATTCCAGTCACACCCAAAATCACACCAACATGCCAATGTGCCCAAGTCCAAATCATTTTGTTTTCATTTTTAGTTTTTACAATTAAACGTAGCAAAATGCTAAATCGTAAGGTTGTAATAATTTGTGTGATTAAGTTTATCGACTAAGTCGACGACCGCCCATTTCTACCGGTAGCTAAGCATGACTAAGCATTTTGACTCGTGACCTACTAATTGATAAGAGTTCATCCAACGAACTCTAAATCACAACAAGATAACCCTAGGCCCAGTAGTAGAGATCGAAACATTTGCCTACAGGTAATGCATCTAATAGGTCAACTAATCGACAATAGTTTGAAACAATATAACGATGCATACATAGAATTTGCAAACAACATATTAGATTTTGAAAATAAAGAGATTATCATGATCAAACTGCTTGCCTGGCTGCGGGAGATGCTCAACCTGTTCTAGAGGATCACTCTCGATAATACCGGAATCGTCGCAATCTATCGATCGAGCAAAAGGACAAATAAGAACGTATAACACCGACAATAACCAAAAATTCAACTTCATCTATCATGCCCAATATTCATACAGCACGTAGAGAATGATTTTATAAAAATTTAGAAACAGAAATAATTTTATTTGGAGTTAAGACAAATTTTCTAGGAATTTTCCAAGCTAAACATACATAAAAACACCATTAAATTAATTACCAAAATTTTATGAATAGAGACATACTTAAAACTTATTCTGGTAAAAATTACATTAAAAATGAAATTTAACAAAATTGGTTTCATTCGATTTGGAGCAAAATTGAATTAGTTTTGAATTTTCTAAGTTAATTGAATTATCAGTACAAAAGTAATTCAATTCGGAAATTTCTAAAAGTATTAACTGCTTTTTCTACCGGCGCTCAGCTGACCCACGGTCACTGACCGGTGGGACCGAGCGAAGTCGAAAGCGTATTTAGAGAGTACGTCTTCTCATTTACAAAACGTACTGAACCTAATCAATACAGAGAAATACGTTCGCTATTAAAAGAAAACATATTTAATTACTTTACGCCAAATCTTAACCGGTCGAGAGGGCCCACATGTCAATGGCTCAGGGAGCTTTAAGTGGGGAGGTTTAATTTCCTAAATGGATTTAACTCAGCGGGGTCCACCTGTCAAAGAGATGCTTAAAAGAACTGATTGGTACTAATGACTGTGCTTAGCGCTAATGACACCGGTGGCTTACCGGCGTTCCCGTGGATGGCAGCGCGGCCGTGCAGCGGATCTAATGAACCAGTGAGTCTCCGGGCGCGTGGGTGATACCTCTAGGTTCACTGTGGCCTCGCGAAACCGATGACGGCGACCCGGGTCCTCAAGGATGCCAGTGGCGAGCTGGCGGCGAACGGAGGCGGAGAAGAAGCTACGGCTCACGCGGAGAAGACGCCATGGGCTTCGAGAAGCTTCGGGAAGGAGCGCCTAGAGATCGCCTTGGCTCCAGGAGCACAACGCCCATGACAACGCCACCGAAGGAGGTCCGAGGCGGCCGGAATCGACACGGTGGAGAAACACCGTGATCGGAGAAGAAGGGGCCGCACGCCCTCGACGATGCACCAAAAGCAAAAATGAAACCACCGTTAGACTGAGTGGAGCAATGCGATCACAAGGGACCAAATGTCGAGGTCAGAAACTCACTGGAACACTAATAAGCTCGCGGGACCGAGATCGCCGGAGGCGGAGACGACGAAGCCGCTCCTGGCGATTCACTGGATGCCAAGGACCCGGGCTGGCCAAAATGGAAGCGGCGTTGAGCGTGGATCACGAAGGTGAGGTCACGGGCTGGAGAGCGGCACCAACACAAAGAGCGCGCCGCTTCTTCTCGGCCAAACAAAGAAACGCGAGAAAGCACGAGAAAGCAAGGGGAAGAAAGTGGGTGAGTTCAGGGGCTTTATGGGGTCACCGCGATGCCTCACAGTTGGACACGGGGGCATCAAGGTGGCAGCGACGAGGTACGTGGCACGCATGCGCGAACGTCGATGCGCTCGGCGTGACAGAGAAGACGACGGGGGAGCCCGACAGGTGGGTCCCGCCCGTCAGCGGCAGTGAGAGAAGTGGCGCGGTGAGGTGGCTGAGTCAGAGTCTGACTCGGATTCGAGCACGGCAGTTAGTTGGTTCGACTCGATCAAGAAGATGTCGTCCGTTAGATCTTCATTGGACGGTCGAGATCCAAAAGAGCGTTTGAGCTGTCCGATCAGTCCGTGTGTGTGTGTGTGTGTGTGGTCCGCACGATTTGCATCGGACGGTGGGCAGCGGTTGGACTCGGGCAGTGCAGTTAGCGGTGCGGTCGAGCCGAGTGGTGCGGTCGGACTCGGGTCGGAGTTTGAGTCCAAGCCCGATGAATAGTGAAAAGGTTGACTCAGATTAAAATTTATTTTCCAACTTTGACTAGGGCTTTAAAAATAGAGATAAAATTCCTAAAATTCTGAAATTAATCAGAGGTGTTCCTGGGATACCCTAGTGTTCATAAAAATTATTAAACTCACTTTTGATACTAAAATTTGTATAATATAAATTCAAACTTAGCCTAGGTCATTAAATGGTGTTTGAATTTTCTAAGGATTGTAACTAGTTCCAAAATTTTTGGAAAAATTATATTTATTCATGATAAATATTATAATATTTGAATAAATTGTTTCCAGAAGATGATCACAAATTTTTACCTCTGTTTTCTTTTTGGATTCAAGATTTAAGTTGTAAGTTCTAATTGATTTCAAAAGACAAGAATTCATGCAAAAGCTCCAGAAAATCAAAACATGTCCAAAAGTTTTAAAATTTTCTCATTTTCATACATTGGAAATACAAATCCGAGCTTCGGATGTTACAATCAGTAACTTTACTGCTCACTCGCACCCCCTCAATCTATTGCGATCGTTGGATTAAAATCCAACGGCTGCGCATCCAACGCACTTACGCCTTCGCTCCCACCCTTGAGCACCGTATGATCAAAATCTAACAGACCCGCGTCGTCTTCCCCTTTCAATCTTCAACCTCCACGACTCCGAAAAGTTTGACCATCCCGAAGACCTAGATTTTCAGGATGTCAACGAAGGCAAGTTATACTATTGATCATGTCGATCCCATTAATTTAAATGTATTTTCAGTTTTTAAATTACTTAATGCATGCATATGTTTATACAATTTTTTGAATGCCCTGTTTTTGTATATAGTTATTCTAATCTTCATTGTGTAGCCCATTTGATTATTGAATATGATTGCCTTGTCACCCTTAGGCAAAATGATACTAAAATTAGTCTTGTGCTTAGCCATGCTTAGATCACACTTATGAATTTGGGAAGGTTTAGCCAAATATTTTGCATACTTACTTTTAATTTGACTCTGTGGTATTGTTTTACCACAAAAGGTTTATAAAGAGGATTTTACTTTAAATAAAACAAAGTGGGTGTAATATTCCGAAAGTGTGAGGATCAACTATCGGGATAAAATAATTTAATCGGTAGCGATTAATTTTAATCGGGGGAATGTTTTTCGTCAAATCTTGTTTAGAGAGGGGGGTTACTGGTTTTTCTCGGCAACTGGGCTCGGGTCAGGCCCATGTGGCTGGCCGACCTCCCAAGGGGAAGGCACCATGGGCCTAAAGCCCATGCGCCCCCACACCCCCCTAACCCTAGCCGGCCACCTTTTCCCCTCTCCCTCCCCCCTTGGCCGCCACTTTTTCTCCCCCTCCTCTCTTGGCCGCAACCCCCTGCAGCCCCAAGGTGATCTCCATCCTCCATTGATGGCAGCCGGCCCTTCCCTCTCCATTGGTGGCAGCATCCTCTTCCTCCTCCCTTGGTGCGGCCGACCAAATCAAGGGAGAGCCCGGAGGCCGTCGACCATTGGTGTTTCGTGCAAGGATCGGTGTCTCGTGCATCTCCTATGGTAACGAGTGCTGATCCTCATAGATTGATTAGTGGTAGAGGTGTTTTGGTTCATTTTTGATTAGATCGTATTGCTGCGAGTAGAAAGTTAAATCTGTCCAGTATGTTGCGCGGTCTGTTTCGTAGTTTTAGAGGCCAAATTTGAGATATTCATCTCCTGTAGTTATGTAGGTATTGTTCTTAGCTTTCGGTGGCCGCCAAGAACACTAAATTCCGATGTACGGATCAAAAGTTATGTTCGTTTTAGTTTCTGCTGTCCAGAATTCTGACGAGAATTAGCAGACTCTGTAGTTGTTAATATTTGACCTAGTTAGAGGGAGATTCAGAAGTCTTGCCCGTAACGACTTTTGTACGTGATCTCAGTAGATTTCAGGATTGATAAAGAACACCCCGTTTGGATTTGTAGAACAAAAGTTATGCACGTTTTAAGTTGACTGTCCAAAACCCTGACGAGAACGAATTGTCAAATTGCCTTTTAATATATGTTCAGGTTAATGGCAAATTCAGGGCTTTCACCCAACTAGGTTATTGTAGGTCTGGGTCTTAGATTTTGATATTGATAAAGAACTCTAAGTTTGGTTTAGCCAATTAGAAGTTATGGCATTCACCGTGCTGCTGTCCAGAATTGTCGGTAGTTTTGACAGAAGGTGTTCGTCAGTCTTTTGGAGTTAGATACATATAGAATTCGGGATTTCCATCAACTAGGTTGTTGTAGATAATCTCTTTACCTTTCAAGCAAACCTGAGAACACCCCTTTTCGAGTTTTAGAGAAAAAGTTATGCTCCTTTTACTGCTGCTGTCCGATAAGGCTTACTGCTAGATTGTGGATTAACTCAAGCAACGTGTACCATTAAGTGTTGGGGTTGGCGTTTGAGTTAGGGGCGATGCGAGTAGTGTCTTGATGCCTTGGTTCTTATTGAAGTAGCTTATTGGTGTAGGGCGTGAGGCGCCGAGGTTAGCGGCATCACTGTTGTCTCCCAACGCATCACAACGCTAAAGGCAAGTACACTATTGATTGTATGAATTATGTATGTTTGATGCATGATGCTCGTACTGTGTTTTCGTTTGATACGTGAGAAGTTTCGATGATCATGTTCATGTTCCATCCACGGGAGTGGAGCTCCACGGGAGTGGAGTTTAATATATTCGGAGATGATGCTAGTCCTTAATCATAAGTATATCGACAATCATATGTTTTGTGGATACTGGATGCCTGTTGTTCGTGTTGTATTTTCATTTGATATGTGACAAGCTTCGATGATACCTTCTTCTCATATATGTGGATATGATGTTAGTCATAATACATAAGGTCATTCATGCATCCATGTTCATGTTCCGTCCATGGGAGTGGAGCTCCACGGGAGTGGAGTCTAAAGTCCCATCAATTCCAGTATGGGCATGTGAGTCCCACCATTCCAATGTGGGCGCTTTGGACACCGATGAAACGTTCTTCATACGGTATTTTGGATCCCCGTATTTCGATAAATACGGGCTTAAGTGAACACCGACGGGTGTGTCACTAGCTATACCGGTATAAGCAGGAGTGCAGTCCATTCAATTCAGAAGATCCTTTCATTCCATTCATTCATTAAGCATCAAGTGTTATGTTCATATTCTTTAACGTTGTGGTCATGTTTATCTTTGCTGCATGTTTATTAATTTGTTGTACTTGCTGAGTCTCGGACTCACTCTTGCTTTGTTTGTTTTTTTTAGGTGTTCGTTGAGGATGACTCTATTGGAAGGGAGTAGACATGCACTATCCACTCATTCACTACACTTCAGTTTCAATAATAAGATTTGATTCTGCCATTCGTTTGTTTAGTGATGAACTGTAATAAACGATGTTATATAGGGTTAATTCTACCTGTGAAACTTGGTCATCGCTTTTGTTATGCTTTTATGGTTCAGCCATTGTCAACATTCTCTAGTATTGAAGTCGTATGCTAGGTTCTTTAGGTAACATTTTGGGCTTCTGAATAGCCAGGGTGTTACAGTTGGTATCAGAGCGGGCTTTAGGTCCGTGGTGAATAAGTTAGCAACTTAGGTAGCTGAACTTGCTAAAATTTGTTAATGGTTAATTAACCTAAAACTTGACACACTAGTGCACAGTAGGAGGGGATGGTTCAAGCAATGTGTTTCCGTTGCCGTTATGTTGCCTTGATACTCTATGATATGATATGATCTTCTATACCTATGGAATTATTCTGTGATTGTTATGAGAAGATATTCTTATTTATAGTTGATTACTGGCTATGGGTGATGTTGAGAGGTTGAGGTAGTGGCCCTGGGCTTTGCCAGGCTACACCACCGTTCGTGGTAAAAGAATAGAGTAGTATCTACCCCGAATACCATAGTTGGGTGTTGAGGGCGAGTTTCTTTAGGAAAGTTATTCTCTTCCTTGATCTTGATTTTGGTCAATTCTGGTAATAGTTGCGGTTGATGAAGTTTTTTTGAGTTAGTGTTTTACATTCCTTCTGATGAGTTTTCATTGGACTTTCTTGGTTTCATAAATCGACTACTTGTTCTCCTGACCGCTAGTCTAATGTTGTTTCTTGGGAACGTTGGTTATCGACAAGATTTACCTTTTCTTGGGAGTTCTGCTCTTCTTATTGGAAATGTGATTCGTTTATTTGCTTGGTATTCTGGATACTGGAAGTTTTCAGTTGCAAGTTCTTTATCATGTGAAAGCGTTGGCTTTATGTATTTCTTTTGGATTATTTTGAGTGTTGAAATTTAATACCTCTTTTTCTGAAGGATTGTGTTAAAGTCCTTAAGTGATGTCTTGTCATGCTTAAGTAAGATGTATTAATTAAATGAATTAATCATCATGGTATGAGTTATCATATTTGAGTTATTAGCTTTGTGCAAGCAGTTTATTCTTAACTGATATCCATGGAGGTGAATTTCTTATTGTGAAATGTCGTTATATTTGGTACAAGATGAATTTTAGATAAGAGTATATCCATAACTGTTCAAGAACCTATTGTTGTTAAGAAGTGTGGAAAGTGTAGATGTAGCGGGTTGATCTTTACGATCGAGTAATCTGATAAATTTGTTAGATGAGTAGGAATCTAGGCCCTCTTTCGGTTATTCTAACCGCTAGTGATGGTAAAGTTTAGGGTGTGTTCGAATGTTGCCTTGATAAATATTCATCTTGAATCTGTCTTCTATTTGGATATTGATGATCTTATTCGAATGATAGCTTTAGCTAATTCTTGCCATGCTAAAAATTATTGATACATGTTTAAATGACTAGATGAGCGATGATATATCGCCTTGTGAAACCTTGTCTTATGTATCCTATATTATCGAAGTTAAATACATTTCATTTTAATTTCTGAACATAAGGTAGAATGTTGAATCTATCCTCATAACTATTGTTGAGTTTGCAATCAGAGGTAGGATTATGATTGTGCCATGTGTGGCTAGAGAGCATTTAGTGTGTACTATCTTGGCGTCGAGTGTCAGTAAGAGTCAAATGGATGAAATCTAATAAGAGATTCTTTGTTGGTGTACATTTGTGAGATTGTCATGTTCTAGTATCATCTTATTGAAAGAGTTTTGTTTCAATTAAGAAGTTTTTGCACTAGGCTTTCCCTATATCAAGTATAGGCAATCTTATTAAGATTTTAGAGATGTGATGAGGTAATTCATTGTGTTTCTTTTCAAAAGTTCATGAGGTGATAAGAAGTTGTGATAATTCTTCCTAATAGTATATTATTTCGTTTATTAGTGTGATTGTCAGACTGTGGTTGTGATGATAATGTTGAATGATTTATAAGTAAAAGAAATTGATCATTTACATGATATTGTTTTAGTGAAAGTGTTTCGAGTTTTGTGTTTGTTATCTTTTGGACCTCATGAGTTATGTGGTAATTGAGTCTGTTTCGAGCAAAGTGACGTGTTGAAAGATTTTATTGGTTGTTAAGTGGTTCCTGTGATTTGGTCTTAAGAGTTTATCTTGTTTAAGCTGGCAAAGTGATGTAGTAATCACACAAACAAAAATTCCTTGTTAAAGGAAGGGGTGAAGTAAAAGTATTTGAGATTTAAGTCACATTTCGCAACTTGTAGTTTATTGGAGTGTGCTTAAACCTTATGCATTTGTTCCATAAGAGTTTACCAATTTTCAAAAGGGCAATACCTTCTTCTCATTGGTGGTTTGGTTTTTTGCTTACAGTAGGACTTGTGCCCTCATCTGTTGACTTCCTCTTATGTTTTCCGAGTCCTTTGCCTAAGCGACTTTTTCCCTTGGTCATGTGTTTACTTCGGGCAGAAAATGTCTTATTTTGCCTTTTCTTTTGAGGAAGGATCTACCGATTTGTTTCACAGGAGTCTTTCGAAGTGTTTATTAAATGTGGTTGAGAAACCTTGGGTTGTAAGTTATTCGAGGAGCATTGGAGGATGAACTGATTTCGTGTATAATTCTTGGAGAGAATTTTATTTATACAGAAAGTTTGCTTTTGAGGTTAAACTGATTGCATTGTTACAACCATTAGAACCTATGGAGAATTGTGATCCAAGATCCTTTGTTCAATTCGGGTGGGACATTAGAATTTTCGAAAGTATGAGAATCTTGATCAATGTATTAGAGTGTCGCGATTGACTACCTTGCACGGTTGTGCAGATGAAATATGATGGTGTTGTAATGAGAGTAATATTAGCGAAGTAATCTGATCGTTAAAGCGATTAATGAGATAGCTGAGATTATTGGATTATTGTCAGAAATGACTTGGATGTAGTAAGTAACTCTCTAAGAGCTTGAATCTTTATAAAGATAATTGGGTCGAGGAAATGTTTTCGTGTTGATGTTAATGCGCGAGTATGTTTGGATTGTGATAATTTTAGAGATTTAATCTGTGGTTTCCCCTATCTTCTATATAAGAAGTTTATTGTAGAAATCTTGGAGTTTAAATTTGGACTTCGCATTTTATGCTAGGACCTTGTGTGGATATCATGGGGATATGCTCATGATCTTAGGATGATGTGACAATTGGCAATGACATTGAAGGTTTGCGGAAACACGAGTTTTCGGCAAAGTTCAGATTCTGTCAGGTCTCAAGCGGTCTGACCGCCTTGGTGGAGGTGGTCGACCGCCTTGCTCGGTGTTTTGTCTTTGGCGGTCCGACCGTTGCGGTCGGGCGGTCCGATCGCTTGGGTAGCGGTCTGACCGGCGTCGATGAGCGGTCGGACCAAAGAAGTTGAGTGGCATTGAGTTTGAGGTCGGGCCAAAATAGAGGTGTAGGCAAGTGAGGAGATTCTACCGCACTTGGTCCCATAATTTTGGAGCCTCCACCAAAAGTTCTATTCGCTTTAAATTTCCGAGAGGTTCCGGATTTCGATGTTGAAATTTTGGCTAAGTCCTTTGGTGGCGGTCCGACCGCCTTCGCCATTGGCGATCGGCCGGCGATGGATCGACCGCCAAGGTCAAGGTCCGACCGGTTTTCACTTATGTCGCCAGCCCGTGTGGCGACGATGGTTGCTGATTAGGTCAAGTTCATGGGTTTCATGTCATATGTGTTGCATGATGCGTGTTTTGACTAACATGGGTCAAGTTGTGAAGAACTTGTTCCCGAATTCGATTTGCTTGTCTATTGTTGTGCAGTTGTCGGGTGGTCAACGACGGTCAACGGCGAGGATGATCGGGACTAGGCTTGGATAGCGAGGTTCAAAACGATCGACGATGCCGGGTGAAGTCATTGACTCAAGTATGGTGCAAGATGGACAAAGGAGACCGAACGGCGCCGGTCGCGATCGTTGAATCAAGCGGCGCGGGGGTCGGTGCAAGTGCCATGGTGGTTTCGGTGGGAGCCGGATGGGATAGACTTGTCGACATGATGAGAGCCGTTGGATCAACCTACACGTGGCGGAGCAAGCGAGTGCTTTGCACAATATGAACACGGCGCTTTAAAATGCGTGCGTGTGTCACCCGTTTGTTTTGGGCCTTAACGGGAGCCCATTAGGGAGACTCTATTAGAAACCCTAAGCCTCCACTATAAATAGAGGAGGGAGGTGGCTGCACCTTTTCCCCTGGCTTTTCGACCCTTTCATTGTTTAGAAACCCTAATTTGCTTACGGAGAGGAGGAGTGGAGGTTAGGGTTCTAGAGAGTTGGATTGGATTTCGTGCTCATGTATTGAGTCTTTGTCATCCATTGATGGAGTGGTCAGAAACCAATACCATATCAAATCAATCCAAAGAAAGTTTCTTCAAGATGAGGTCAATTGCTTTCTTTCTCTCTTTTGATGATTTGAGTCTTTCTTTGATCCGCGAGTTTTTGCTTAGTTTCTGGATGTGATCTAGCTTGTTGTGACGTGTGGGAATACATCTAGGATCATCAATATCATCAATCACCCACGAGCAAGTCTCAAGATCATATTTTCGCTTTGACTCGCTTTTGACCTAACTTCGCTCAAACCGTAAAAGGTCGAAATCTTGGCAAGAATTATCATGATCGTTGCTTGGAATAGGTTCCCGACATACTTAGATAGGTGTGTGTCAAATTTCACGAAGTTTGGACGCACGAATCAAAAGTTTGATCAATTTGTGTTTCGGTTTGTCGGGCTGTTTTCTCTGCTCATCGAACCATGGTCCGATCGCCGAGAAATCGGTCCGACCGCTTGATCGGTTCGACCACTAGACCGACCGGTCCCGACCGCCGTGAGAGGTCGACCGCCTGTCTTCGTGTTTTGCTTTTGTGTTGATTTTACTTGGGGTTTGAGTTGATTCAATACAAGTCTTCCATTGCATGATTGATTGATCTTCATAGCTTTCATAGCTATTGGAGTGAGATTAGTATTGAATTGAATTTGGGAGAAAAGAGATCGTGCTCTATTCACCCCTCTAGTCGCTTTTCGGTCCAACAAGTGGTATCGAGCACGGTTAGTTCAATCTTGATCTTAACCGGTCACTGAACTTGGCGATGGATAAATAATCTTCCAAACCGCATATCTTCGATGGGCACGACTATGCCTTTTGGAAGAACCGCATGCGTGTCTTTCTTGAGAGCGAACCACGAGGTATTTGGGAGGCTGTTCGAGGTCCGCTTATCTTGCCTGAGGTTGCTACGCCGGCTTCTGAAGCCCTCTTGGCTAATGACCGTAAGGCAAAGAATTTTCTGTATGGTGGGCTTGGTAGACAGGAATATGATAGGATTTGCAATCTCGAGACTGCACATGAGATTTGGAAGACTCTCGAAACCTATCATGAGGGTTCTTCCCAAATCAAACAAGTGCGTCAACAGGTCTATAAAAGAGAATATAACAAATTCGAGATGCGTCCTGGTAAGAGCATCGATGACATTTTCAGTCGCTTCAACACAGTGATAAATCAGATGAAGTTTGTTGGTATTGAATTTACACAGTCTGAAAATGTCATCCATCTCCTGGTTGCAATCAACACCAGGGAGTGGGAGATAAAGGCTACCGCCATTCAGGAAAATGTCAACTTCTCTGATCTGACTTTGGAGCTGCTCTATAGCAAGCTCAAGACTCATGAGATCTAGAAAGTTGACCATTCTAAGAAGGGTAACATGGCTTTGGTAGCAGACCCGCTCAAGAGAGCCTCTGATGGGTCATTTGAGTCTTCTTCTGGTTTTTCACTTGCTTCTTTATCTGCAATTCAAGAAGAGGATCTTGAGAGTATTCCTGAGTCTGAGATGGCGCTTTTGATTAAGAAGTTCACACGGGCCTACAACAATATGAGAAACAAAAAGAGAGGCGGCCCTGTGACTTGTTATGAGTGTGGAGAGCTTAATCACATCCGGGCAAATTGCCCCAAGCTGAAAGGTAAGAGCAACCACAAGGATGAAAAGCCAGCTTGGAAGAAGCCTCAGGGGCGCAAGTCCAGGTTTGATGATGCCAAGCTCAGGAAGGCTGCTCACTGGGTTCTTGCCGCTCTTGGAGATCGATCCTTGAGTGATGTGGACTTCGGGAGCGAGGAGGACAAGGAGGAGGAGCTCCCTCAAGACAAGAAGGGGAAGGCCAAGGACTTCACCGGCATGTGCTTCATGGCTGACTCCGACGACATCGATGACAACAATGAGGTATCTCCTTCTTATGATGTTCTCTTTGCTAGATGTGAAACTGTCTATGAGCAAATGCTAGGTCAGGATAAAGCTTTAAAGTTCATCATGACTAAGAATGAGGAGTTAGAGTCACAAGTAAAGAAACTCACATTAGAACTTGTGAATGCTAAGAGTCTTGAATCGATGAATGTTCATCCCGCTATGCTTTACATTCGAATTTGCTAAACCGCAATCTGCTCATGTTATTGCTTTGCAACAACTTGAAAATGCTAGAACTGAGCTAATTGAAGTTAAATCTGCTCCTTGCGAAAAATGTTTAGAGTCTAGCAAGTTGGTTGCTTCGATGTGGTTGAATCTAGCTCTTGCTCACCGCTTAGAACGTGAACGTGAATTACATGATGTTGTAGAAGCAAATAGAGCTAAATATGCCAAGCTTAAGGACAGATTAATTCGCTACTTGTGCTTCATGTGAAGTTCTTAAGCTTGAAGTTGCTCCTTATAAGAAGAGGTTTAATGCTAAAACTTGTGATTCATGTGTTAACCTTAGAAAAGAAATTGCTTACCTTAATGACACATTAGAAAGATTTTCTAAAGGTAAGAAACAGTTAAACATGATTCTTGATAAGTCAAAAACTCCCTATAAGAAGCAAGGGTTAGGATACAACTTTGCCCAGGATAAATTTAATGACATTAAAATTTTGAGAAATGGCTTAGTTGAATTTGATGCCCAACCTGCAAAGATCACTTTCAAATCTGCAGGTTTTGCCCAACCATCTGTTCAGTCAAAAGGTGCTTCTCCCAGTGGTACCAAGTACCATTGCACCTATTGCAAGAAGGATGGGCATTTGGTTGAGTTCTGTTGGCGTAGGTTGAAAAATGCTAAGAAAAATCTTGCTAGAATGTCACCTAATCAACCTAGAGCTTTTGTGAGACATGGTAATTTAGAAAGGAAGAAACCTGGTCTAGGATTTATTTCACATGCTAATCATGCTCATGCTCCTAGACAGGATAACTCTCATGTTAGAGTAATCATTGCTCACAACAGAATTTCAAATAGAATCAAGGATAGCACTTCTGCTTTGCATACTACTCGCAGACATGTGTCTCAGTACTGGGTTCCCAAGTCATGTTTAACTAACCCCAGTATTGAGACACATCGTTCTTCTGTGCCTTGATTTTCAGGATCGCCGCGGAAGGAAGGACACGTGGTTCGTCGACTCCGGCTGTTCACGCCACATGACCGGAGACTCAAAATGGTTCACCTCCTTCACGCGGTCGATAGGTGATGTTCTCATTACTTTTGGAGACAATACTCAAGGGCGGATTGAAGGAACAGGAACAATCAGGGTGAACGACAATTTCATCCTAAAGGACGTCGCCCTTGTGGACAAGCTTAGGTTTAACTTACTCTCTGTCTCACAGCTTCTTGATGATGGTTATGAGACTATATTTAAGAAAAATGCTTGTCGGTGCTTGATTCACGGGTGAGCTCGTTTTGGGATTTATAGAGTTGCTAGGATCTTTGGAGCTGATTTTTCCGAATCTCTTGCTGGTTCTCTTAAATGTTTGTTTACTCCTTCTTCTGAGTTCTGGCTTTGGCACCGACGTTTGGGGCACATTGGTTTTGATCATCTGACGCGAGTTAGCAACCTTGATCTCATGAGAGGTTTGCCCAAACTCAAAGCCGTCAAGGATGTCAGATGTGCACTGTAGGCATGGCAAGCAAGTTGCCGCCACACCCTTCGGTGACTTTGGTCATGACCGACGGACCGACGCTTGCTTCACATGGATACCGTTGGTCCCGCTAGGTTCGCCAATTGGTGGCAAGTGGTACATTCTTGTCATAGTTGATGATTTTTCGAGATACACTTGGGTGTTCTTTCTTGCTTCAAGGATGAAGCTTTTGGTTTTATCGTGATCTTGTTCTTCGTTTGGCTTCGAATTTTCTCGTGCCTTGAGAGCGATCCGCAGTGACAATGGCACGGAGTTCAAGAATGCCTCGCTTTGCCTCTTTTTGTGCCGAAGCGGAATTGAGCATCGCTTCTCTTCTCCACACGCCCTCAACGTAATGGCGTTGTGGAAAGGAAGAACAGAACCTTAGTCGAGATGGCTAGGACAATGCTAGATGAGTATAGCACACCGAGGAGGTTTTGGGCCGAAGCTATTTCTACAACTTGCCATATTGCAAATCGTGTCTACTTGAGACCTTCTTTGGGCAAGACTTCATATGAGCTTCGTTTTGGTAGAAAACCCTCTGCTTTCTCATTTTCGAGTTTTTGGAGCTAAGTGTTTCATTCTCAAGACAGAACCTAGATAAATTTGAATCAAGGACTTTTGATGGTTTATTTCAGGTTATCCCGCACATTCGAGGGTTTTCGGGTTTTAATGTTGAAACTAACATTGTCCAGAGACATGCAATGTCACTTTTGATGAGACTAGCCCCGAGCTAGATCCGACATTTCAGTGATACACAGTGACGAAAGCATTTTTGTGGAGGAAGATGATGACGGCTGATATTTGTCCTCCACTGCTGCTGCTGAGGCTCTGCCCAAGTTCCGAACTCACACGATCGCTTCACCTCCAATTGAGGCTCCTGCGCATCTTCTTCATCGCCAGCATCTGCGGAGGTTGAGGAGATATTGTCTCCCGCGCTCCACTTCATATTCAGAGGCATCATCCTCCGGATCGATGATTGGTAATCTTAATGAGCGAGTCACTCGCCTGTATCACGATCCAAGTCTCTACTCTCATTATGCATTTGTTGCTTCTTTCGAACCCCGCGATATATCACATGCGTTATCTGATTCTAGCTGGGTTAATGCCATGCATGAGGAGTTAGAGAATTTTGAGAGGAATAAGGTCTGGAATCTAGTAGAACCTCCTAGTGGTCATAATGTGATAGGAACCCATTGGGTGTTCAAAAATAAACAAAATGAGGATGGTTCTGTGGTTAGAAACAAGGCTAGATTGGTAGCTCAGGGTTTTAGCCAAGTTGAGGGGTTAGATTTTGATGAGACATTTGCTCCTGTTGCTAGATTGGAAGCCATTCGCATTCTGCTTGCATTTGCTGCTTCTAAGGGCTTTAGATTATATCAGATGGATGTTAAGAGTGCCTTTTTGAATGGTTTTATAGAGGAGGAAGTGTATGTTAGACAACCCCCAGGCTTTGAGAATCCCAAGCATCCACATCATGTTTTCAAGCTATCCAAAGCCTTGTATGGTCTTAAGCAAGCCCCTAGAGCCTGGTATGATAGACTTAAGACTTTTTTGCTTAAAAATGATTTTGAGATGGGTAAGGTAGACAAGACCCTGTTCATCCTTAGGCGTGGCAATGACTTCTTGCTTGCTCAGATTTATGTAGATGATATTATCTTTGGTGGTTCTTCACATGCTCTTGTTTCCAGTTTTTCTGAGACCATGTCCAGGGAATTTGAGATGAGTATGATGGGAGAACTCAACTACTTTCTGGGGCTTCAAATCAAGCAATGCAAGGAAGGGATCTTCATCCATCGACGGCACACCAAGGATCCGCTCAAGCGCTTGAGATGGTGATCGCAGCCGATCGCCACTCCCATGGCGACTTCGATCGCTTTGGATCCGGATGAGGAAGGAGAAGCCGTGGATCAACGCGAGTACCGCAAAGATGATCGGTTCCTCCTCGATCCGACGGCCTCAAGACCGACATCCACTTCACGCCCTGCATGCGAGGTTTCAGCGTCTCCGAGGACTTCCCATCGCCAAGCCATTAAGCGCATCTTCGTGTATTTACACTCTACCCTCCATTATGACATTTGGTATTCTCGCCGTCTTCCTTGTCCATTCGGGGTTTTCGATTCTGATTTTGCGGTGTCGGCTAGATAGGAAGAGTACCACGAGCACTTGTCACTTCCTAGGCACTTCTCTTGTCTCTTGGTCTTCTAGGAAGCGGTCTTACTTGCACAATCCATCATTGAAGTGAATATGTAGCTGCACTAGTTGTCAGTAGTCGATTTTGTGGATGGTGTCCACTCTAAGGATTTTGGGTTGGCGTTTGATAGTGTTCCTCTTTTCGTGATAACACTTCGCGATTAACATTGCTAAAAACCTGTGCAACACTCTAGGACCAAGCACATAGACATTCGCTATCACTTTCTTAGAGATCATGTCGAGAAGGGTGATATTGTGCTGCATTTCGTGGAGTCCGAGGCTCAGTTGGCTGATATCCTCACCAAGCCTTTAGATCCAACAAGGTTTGCAACCTTAAGAAGTGAGTTAGGGGTAATTTATCCCTATGGTTTGGTTTGAGGGGGAGTTGGCTCTGTTCTGAACTTTTCTTGTTCATTTGAGCTTTTCTGCTTTTTCTCGATACCTTCTTCTAGTGGTATTTTCTTTTGATCTTTTGATCTTTTAGGCTCTTTAAGTTTTGTGCATCTCATTGTTTCATACTGCATTCATATGAAAACCAAAAGATGCATTGTTATATAAGCTTTTCTGCTTGTCTTTTAAAATTGATGAAGCTTTGCTTATTACCCTTTTGAGCTTTAGTATTTCAATTCTGCTCAATGCCATGTCTAGTTCTTTGACTTGATAGAATTATCATGCTTTCACATGTGTAGCTAAGTCTTTCTTGAATGAGCGTAACTTTAAGAAAACTTGAAGTAAGAAACTGCAATTTGTGGATGTTTTAGCTAGTTGCGCAATTAGTACTCCTTTTGTGACATTGGCCCTGTCAAAATTGCTGTGTTAGCTCTTGAATCTAGTATTGATCATTACTTGAGCTTCTTGTTCTTTTAAGAATCTAAAATTGCTCTTGTGAAAAAAAAGAGGTCTCTTTTGTGCGAAAAAAACTGATCTCACCAATTCTTTCTCATGAGACGGCTTGCCATTGCACTAGGCATGAACTCAGGGGGAGATTTGGATGACCTAGATCATTCTTTTAAGCTTTTTGTGCTTAAGATGGTCGCGGCAAGGCTTGAGATCTAGCACATGGATAAGAAAATGAATTATCAAAATTGGTAGAAGCTTAGAAAGAGTTTGTGGATGGCTCCTAGTCCAGGATCTTCTTCACTAAGATATACCTTTAATCAACTTCAATATTCATTGCAAATGAAAATCATTGAAAAATGGGCGTTTGAGACAATTTGAGCAAAATGATTCAATTCAGACTGCTTGTCTCTTAATGTGGTCTTTGTTAGCGTCTTGATCTCACATTGACAGTTTGACATGGCTAGTATCATTTTAGGATCTCTGTTAATGAACTTGCTAGATTTGAAGCTTTGCTTAAAATGCTAAAATTTATTGCTTTACATTGAGCCTTCTTGCTTTAGCTTTGTTTTATATGTCTTATCATGATCTTGCTAGCGCATTCAGGCTGATATGGTGTTTATGCAAAATTTGAGATGCTAGCTTGTTCTTTTGGGTAATCTCCAAAGCTTCTTGTAATCCAAAATTGAAAAATACAAAAATATGAAGCCACTCCATTGCATTTCATGCATGATCCTTCTTATACTTTTTCCTCATTCTGCATCTGTTATCTCTGAACGAGAGGAAGGCGTGATTCCTTGATGACTCCATTGTCAAAGGGGGAGAAGATATTTCAAAATGTGTAAAGGGGAGAAGATTTAAAAGTATTAAAAAGAGGGAGAAAATTGGAGAATTTAAAAATTTTCTGAAATTTGAGGATCATAGTGAGGGAGAGTTCTTATTTGCATTCTTATGGTCTTATTGCTCTTTCTGAACTTGAATTGCAATTCTTGATCCTCACCATGATCAAAGGTCATTTCGAACAATTGTTCTTTCATATGGACCTTAAGTGAGATTTTTGACTCTTCTTTGGAAATTGAAGCTTTCTTGCTTTCTTTTGCCTTATCTCACTTGCCGATGCTATTATAAAGCCAGCTTGGTCATTTTCATTGCATTCTCTTGCATTTGGACTAAGTTGTGCCTTTGCGCGAAAACGTTGAGTTTTTACTTTTCAAACCTCAAAACTTGCATTTGTGGGGAATTGCCAATGTGTTCATCAAGGGGGAGATTGTGGATATCATGGGGATATGCTAATGATCTTAGGATGATGTGACAATTGGCAATGACGTTGAAGGTTTGCGGAAACACGAGTTTTCGGCAAAGTTCAGATTCTGTCAGGTCTCAAGCGGTCTGACCGGCCTTGGTGGAGGTCAGACCGCCCTTGCCTCGGGTGTTTTGTGCTGGCGGTCTGACCGGCCAGATCGGCGGTCCGACCGCTTGGGTAGCGGTCTGACCGGCGTCTGATGAGCGGTCGGACCGGCAAGTTGAGTGGCATTGGAGTTTGAGGCTAGGCCAAAAATAGAGGGTGTAGGCAAGTGAGGAGATTCTACTGCACTTGGTCCCATAATTTTGGAGCCTCCAACAAAAGTTCTATTCGCTTTAAATTTCCGAGAGGTTCGGATTTCAGTGTTGAAATTTTGGCTAAGTCTTTGGTGGCGGTCCGACCAGCCTTCGCTGGCGGTCGATCGCGGCGGTGGTCGACCGCCAAGGCCGGCGGTCGACCGGTTTTCACTTATGTCGCCAACACGGTGGCGGCGATGGTTGCTGATTAGGTCAAGTTCATGGGTTTCATGTCATATGTGTTGCATGATGCGTGTTTTGACTAACGTGGGTCAAGTTGTGAAGAACTTGTTCCCGAATTCGATTTGCTTGTCTATTGTTGTGCAGGTTGCTTGGTGGTCAACGACGGTCAACGGCGAGGATGATCAGGACTAGGCTTGGATAGCTGAGGTTCAAAACGATCGACGATGCCGGGTGAAGTCATTGGATCAAGTATGGTGCAAGATGGACAAACGAGACCGAACGGGCAGTTCGGTGCGACTGGTTGAATCAAGCGGCGCGGGGGTCGGTGCAAGTGCCATGGTGGTTTCGGTGGGAGCCGGATGGGATAGACTTGTCGACATGATGAGAGCCGTTGGATCAACCTACACGTGGCGGAGTAAGCGAGTGCTTCGCACAATATGAACACGGCGCTTTAAAATATGTGCGTGTGTCACCCGTTTGTTTTGGACCTTAACGGGAGCCCATTAGGGAGACTCTATTAGAAACCCTAAGCCTCCACTATAAATAGAGGAGGGAGGTGGCTGCACCTTTTCCCCCGGCTTTTCGACCCTTTCATTGTTTAGAAACCCTAATTTGCTTACGGAGAGGAGGAGTGGAGGTTAGGGTTCTAGAGAGTTGGATTGGATTTCGTGCTCATGTATTGAGTCTTTGTCATCCATTGATGGAGTGGCTGTAAACCAATACCATATCAAATCAATCCAAAGAAAGTTTCTTCAAGATGAGGTCAATTGCTTTCTTTCTTTCTTTTTGATGATTTGAGTCTTTCTTTGATCCGCGAGTTTTTGCTTAGTTTGTGGACGTGATCTAGCTTGCTGTGACGTGTGGGAATACATCTAGGATCATCAATATCATCAATCACCCACGAGCAAGTCTCAAGATCATATTTTCGTTTTGACTCGGTTTTTGACCTAACTTCGCTCAAACTGTAAAAGGTCAGAATCTTGGCAAGAATTATCACGATCGTTGCTTGGAATAGGTTCCTGACATACTTAGGTAGGTGTGTGTCAAATTTCACGAAGTTTGGACACATGAATCAAAAGTTTGATCAATTTGCGTTTGGATTGTCGCTGTTTTCTCTGCTCATCGAACCACGGTCCGATCGCCGAGAAATCGGTCGACCGCTTGATCGGTTCGATCGCTAGACCGACCGGTCCGACCGCCTCGTGAGAGGTCGACCGCCGTGTCTTCGTGTTTTGCTTTTGTGTTGATTTTACTTCGGGGTTTTGAGTTGATTCAATACAAGTCTTCCGCTGTGCATGATTGATTGATCTTTATAGCTTTCATAGCTATTGGAGTGAGATTCGTATTGAATTGAATTTGGGAGAAAAAGAGATCGTGCTCCTATTCACCCCCCTCTAGTCGCCTTTTCGGTCCAACACCTTGGGTCGCCCAATGATTGTGTAGAGGAAGTAGATTAAGGGTAGATTCTGAATAGTGGGATGATCATTGATAGAACCCTTTTGATGAAGTATATGAATGTGTGTGCCGAGGATTCCGAGTTGTTTATTCTGAAAGGATTGAGGTGATGTGGTTGTTTGAGAGAACTATTTTGAGATGTATTGGGAGTCATCTGTCAAAGTATTTCCATAGGTACAAAAGTTGACTAGAGTATGTTTAGTCGAATCAATAGAGTCTCTCCACAAATGTGTGGATGATGTATTTCCGATTAACCCTAACTTGAGGAGGTTAAATTAGAGGATTGAGCTCGTGTGGTATGCGATGAGTTCGAATCCCATGGTTTGAGATAAATTTTATTCCTAATCGAGAAAATGAGAAAAAGGACATTTTCTCGGGTAGTGAAGCGTTTTCTTGATTCTCGTTTGATTTGTGTGTTGTTGACTGATGTCTTCCGCAATTTGAGTTGGCGCTGTGTTGACATGTGTGATTCTTTCGGTTCAGAAAGAATAAAAGGAATTTTTTTTTAATTTTATTTGGGCATTCAAGTGATTTCTCCTTTGGATTTTGTGACGTTTTTTCGCAAACTGCCACTTGGAAGGTGGAAAGGTTTTTTTGTGATGAAATTATGATTTCTGGGTTTGACTCTTTAGTCCCGAGCTGGTAACACATGGTTGCGATGTGAATCTTTCATTTTCAGATGGGATTTGTCGGAAAAATAGTTTGCTTAAAGAGAGCTCTATTGTGTGTTTCTAGTTAAAGGAGGTGATCCTTGTTTCAGTGAAGAGTTCAATTGAGAGGTGAAACAAGAGTTCTGTGTTCTATGTGCATGTTGTGTGGTTCGGTATCAATCGGAAGGTTAGCCAAGGTACATTGGGTTGTTTTCGTTAACGTTGTGGACCCTCGAGTAGGATCTTACCTTCGATTCTCTTGCGATGAGTGTACCTGGAAATGTGGGGACGAGTGTTAGGACAGACATCGTTCTACGTCTTTGTGTTGTGGTCTCATCACCCGAGAGAGGTCACTTGAAGTTAGAGTCTCGCATGCGCGAGCAATACCGGATATGTTCATGTCCGTACGTGTTAATTGTTGTTAATTTCGGGCGCCGCTTTCTTTCGGTAGATCGGTGAGCGATTCGGGTCGAACTCGTTAAGGGGGTAGAATGTAATATTCCGAAAGTGTGAGGATCAACTATCGGGATAAAATAATTTAATCGGTAGCGATTAATTTTAATCAGGGGAATGTTTTTCGTCAAATCTTGTTTAGAGAGGGGGGTTACTGGTTTTTCTCGGCAACCTGGGCCTGGGCTGTGGCCTAGGTGGGCTGGCCGGACCTCCCCAAGGGGGGGAAGGCACCATGGGCCTAAAGCCCATGCGCCCCACCCCCCTAACCCTAGCCAGCCACCTTTTCCCCTCTCCCTCCCCCCTTGGCCGCCACTTTTTCTCCCCCCTCCTCTCCTGGCCGCAACTCCCTGCAGCCCCAAGGTGATCTCCATCCTCCATTGATGGCAGCCGGCCCTTCCCTCTCCATTGGTGGCAGCATCCTCTTCCTCATCCCTTGGTGCGGCCGACCAAATCAAGGGAGAGCCCGGAGGCCGTCGACCATTGGTGTTTCGTGCAAGGATCAGTGTCTCGTGCATCTCCTTTGGTAAAGAGTGCTGATCCTCATAGATTGATTAGTGGTAGAGGTGTTTTGGTTCATTTTTTATTAGATCGTATTGCTGCGAGTAGAAAGTTAAATCTGTCCAGTATGTTGCGCGGTCTGTTTCATGGTTTTAGAGGCCGAATTTGAGATATTCATCTCCTGGAGTTATGTAGGTATTGTTCTTAGCTTTCGGTGGCCGCCAAGAACACTAAATTCTGACGTACGTATCAAAAGTTATGTTCGTTTTAGTTTCTGCTGTCCAGAATTCTGACGAGAATTAGCAGACTCTGTAGTTGTTAATATTTGACCTCGTTAGAGGGAGATTCAGAAGTCTTGCCCGTAACGACTTTTGTACATGATCTCAGTAGCTTTCAGGATTGATAAAGAACACCCCGTTTGGATTTGTAGAACAAACGTTATGCACGTTTTAAGTTGACTGTCCACAACCCTGACGAGAACGAATTGTCAAATTGCCTTTTAATATATGTTCAGGTTAATGGTAAATTCAAGGCTTTCACCCAACTAGGTTATTGTAGGTCTGGGTCTTAGATTTTGATATTGATAAAGAACTCTAAGTTTGGTTTAGCCAATTAGAAGTTATTGCATTCACTGTGCTGCTGTCCACAATTGTCGGTAGTTCTGACAGAAGGTGTTCGTCAGTCTTTTGGAGTTAGATACATATAGAATTCGGGATTTCCATCAACTAGGTTGTTGTAGATAATCTCTTTACCTTTCAATCAAACCTGAGAACACCCCTTTTCGAGTTTTAGAGAAAAAGTTATGCTCCTTTTACTGCTGCTGTCCGATAAGGCTTACTGCTAGATTGTGGATTAACTCAAGCAACGTGTACCATTAAGTGTTGGGGTTGCCGTTTGAGTTAGGGGCGATGCGAGTAGTGTCTTGATGCCTTGATTCTTATTGAAGTAGCTTATTGGTGTAGGGCATGAGGTGCCGAGGTTAGCGGCATCACTGTTGTCTCCCAACGCATCACAACGCTAAAGGTGTGGGCGCCCCGGATTATTGGAAATGTACTTAATTAAATTCATACTGTAGCACAATTGTTAATGAAGGAACAACACTGCCCCTTTATTAAAGATCATGCTAGGAGTATAAATTTAACAAGTAACAACTCCAATAAACAGGATCCCTGGATATATATATACCACAATGGTTCCCAGGATCAACGATCATTGCATATATATCCTTCAACAACATTGCATCAAATACATACAAGTCATACATTGACATAATTAAACATAAGTTTACAACATTCGGTTTTAGTACTACAATATTAAGTGACTTCGTCACTTCAAAAGTCTAACAGCGGAAGCAAAAACAAAATATTAAAGTCCACCAATGGCCTCATCCACCCGCAGGCAATTACGTGGAGGAAAGAAGTAGCTTTACTCGTTAGCGTCACCCTGATCGGCGCTAACGGGTACTTCATAAAGAAAACCGTCCTCACCTGCAACAATAGGTGAGAGCACCTTGAGTACGGAAGGTACTCAGCAAGTCTTACACAAACTAATAAAATAAAGTGTTTATTAGAACCTACTCAAAGGAATAGAATTTTTACATGCATAAGGTTACAACAGGAAGGTATAAAGGTTCAAATTTGCATAAAGCGATACATCTTAACCTACAACTACTAAATTTTGACAAAGCAATTTAGTAAATCAAAGTTTAGCTAGAACAGTAAGTAAATGACATAATTATAAACAGTACAGTGCATGAATCCCTCATGCACAGCCAAAAACCGAAACCAGATTTTGAAAATCAAAACTTCTATACAGGTGACATCAATTCAAGTTATCGTCCATGACCGTGGACACGGCTATTCGAACAGTTTATACCCTGCAGGGGTGTACATCTTTACCCACATGACTTAGCTAGCCCGTTGCCTTCGGATGCCTCCGAATGATGACATACTTCCTTTGGTATGCCGACCGGGGAAACTAAGATTTGGTATTTTTCACAAGCTAATACTATTGAGTTGGACCCCATGTATGAACCGATCTCGCTTAAACAACGATCGATAGCATCCGCTAACCGAGGCACACATGTTGCGCCGAATGCCGATCCAAACAATTAAATGCGAATGGGCTCACTACCCATATTAGGATGCAATCGGCACCATTAAGGTATCGTATATGCTACGGAGCACATATACGCCTCACCCTTCTAAGAACATCCGACATCGACATACAAGCTCACATGGCATACAACGCAGTCATAAGACCAAAGCATCTATGCCATACAAGGTCAATACACATATTCTTACTTTCCTGTTTCCAACCCAATAGTCTTAACATTTTACTTAACCAAACAAATACCATACACCGCATGTGGAAGTACGTGGGGACTTGAATTGAATAGTCAGAGTTCGGTCCTTAATTAACCCGGACAAGTCCACCACAAATCCCAATCTCGTGCACAAAAGCACCATCACTAGCTTCCTCTTGTCCAGATCAATTTAAATTTCAAATACAAATCTGATTTAAAGAAACTGGACAAAGAGTTCAAAATAACACAAGTTCATTTGTGATTCCCCTGTTTGACAAGATATTCTTGTCAAACTCTAAAATCTCTAGACTGCATGTCTAAGCCAAAACTGAAAATATATGTTATAATATACAGTACTATGCTAAGGTTGAGTGTATGGTGACAATTGAGATAATCCATCATGTTAGGTCATATCTAACTATTAATAGATCACAGTTTGTATTTTCAGAAAAATAGCATGCACAGTTGTCACTGAGTTTAGAAAATCTAATGTATAAAATTTGGGATCAACATGGTGCAGAGAGGAAGCTTGCCTTGATAATAATAAACCTCATTGCAGTTCAGGTTGCTCGAAATATATTCGATTGCTTCAGAAACTGATTCTAAAAGAAGCAATAAGACCCAATAAATACCAAAACTGACAATAAGTCCAAAATGGAAGAAATATGCATGATCAATCTGGAAATGCATGATTGGCAGCATGCTTAAGTTATATCTACCCTAATAGTAATACTAACCCATATTATAACTTACTATTTTTAAAAGACAGAAACTAGGGTTTAGTGCAAAGTTCCAGTTTTTCAGATTTTTAACAGAGCTGAAAACAGGACAGAGGCAGATTTTGGAAAAAGGAAAATAGATCAAGCAAAGGTTCAAGAATAGAACTTATCCTGATCTTTTAGGGCAATTAATATCCCAAACTAACCTTAACCTAACCCTAATCGATTAGATTACAACAACTAAAAAGAAACCTATTTTTGTCGGTTAAGCCGACAAAAGGGAACAGAGACAGATCTTGTCAACAAACTAAATAGATGATGACAATGATTAAAAGAACCACTTATCATGCTACTAGGGTTCAATTGAAACTTAACTAGGATGATAGGTTGATAGGAGAAACCCTAGGTCTTGAAAAGGATATGGAAAACCGAAAAGTTATAATAACAACTTTTCAGTTTGAAGCAAGTTGAAGCTACTGATGCTCAAAAGAATGATTCACAGCAGCTTCTAAGTTCCTTAAGATGTTCAAGATATCGAAAACTAGGGTTTTAGCTTACCAGAGTAGGAAAGACACCAAAGATTGAGAAAATTGATTCTGCTCAACAGAGAGATAGCCTTCGGTTTTAACCTACAAAGGATGTCAAAACCTTAGTGCAAGGTAAAACCAGTTCTTGGGATGGATAAGCAAAGAACAGGAGCAAGAAACTCCACTGGACAACAATGGAAATGATGAGCTTCAGTGGTCAACAATGGTAACAGCAAAAAGCTAGGGTTTATATATGGATGTTGAGCTACAGGGCAAGATGGAAATGTCTAGAGTTGATGAGGTGTCTACTTAGCTAAATATCCAAAAATTTGTGGCATAATCTTTGGATAAATCCTCTCCTCTGCTCACAGAAATGGCTGCGCGCAGAGATAAGGAAGAAGGGAGGCAAAATATGACATGTGGGTCCCTTTGTCATCCTCAGTCGCGCGCGTCTTCAAAAGCTCGAAAGAATATCAGCCGTCCGATTGGAAATGGGCGGCTGTGATAAATAGAGAGGTTAAAAGGTTTTAATCGGTATCTTTTAATATGGACCGTGCGATGTAGATCGGTCGATCGAGATTAAAACAGAGCCCAGAAGAAATGTGGGGTCTACTTTCAAATCTGGACGTTGGATTGGAATCCAACAGTCAAATAAAGGAGTACACGTCACTCAAATAGATGAGATGACGCGGCACTGTTAGATTAGATTTCTACGGTCAAGATGAGAAAATGAACCGGATGGTCCGATTGCATACACTCATATGGACCCTACGATTAAAATCCAACGGTCCACCGAATTTGGGCTTTAAAGGCCCACGGTCAAAAAGGAGCACCGTGGGATTTAAATCAAAAGGCCAGATAAAGCGCTTTGATTTCAAATGAAAACGAGCGACGCGGTTAGATCAAAAATGGACGGCGGAGATCGTGAGGGGATCCGGAGTCGTCCGAATGCATACACCGATCTGGACCACACGATGAAGATCTAACGGTCCAGAGGAGCGCAGGCCTTAATAGCACGCGGTAAAAAGGAAAGCCGTAGGATTTGAATCTGACGGCTCAGATAAAAGCGCGCCTTTAAGTTTAAAACAAAAAGGGCAGCGCTGTTGGATCGGAAATAAACAGTGGAGATCGAGACAGGCTCCGGAGTTGTCCGATTGCATACACTGACCTCAATCGTTAGATTAAGATCCAACGGCGGAGATCAAAGCGCACACGTGGACAGCTCGCGTGACGTTGCGGCCTCGCCCGTTTGATTGAAGATCAACGGCTCACATCACGTAGGAGGTTTGAGCTCGCGCGAGCGTGAGAGCGGACCATTTGCACGGGTTGGACTCAACCACATGGCTCGAGTCGCTCTGATGCTAGGGTTTGGATTCAAGCGGTTTAGTTGACCGAACCTATTCAAATGCTTAAAAGGTTTGACTGGGATTTTAAAAATAGCAAATAAATTTGTAAAATCATGAAATTTTTACTGGAGGCTACTGGGATGATATATTTCCCAGATAATTTTTAAAATCACACCATCACTTTGTAAAATACATAAATATTTATTTTAGCCCGAAAGTATTCATTTGAAGACAATTATTTTTCTTGAAGTCAATTTAATTTCTAAAAATGCAACAACAATATTTTCAGCCAAGATAATTTATCTAGGCTTTAATAAAAGTACTTCCCAGTCATAATACAAGTTTTATCTTGTATTGCTTTAAGACTTTAAATGGTTCTTTTGGATTTTGGCTAAAAAGGAAGGTTTTCAATTTGTAACATACTGCCCAAATTGTAGAAATGAACAGTAATGCTATGAACAGCACCTCATTACTATTCATAAAGCATTTAATTACTGTTTATAGAATTGGGGATGTTACAAACCTACCCCCCTTAAGAAAATCTCGTCCCCGAGATTCGGAACAAGTTGAAGATCAGGAAGAAGTGAAATGGAAATGATTTATAAGGAAATTCAACATCTGTTGTCTTGATTTCCTTCAAGGATAACAAAGAAGAAATTTACATAACAACATAGTGTTATCATTACATCTTTGTTTACATTGCTTTGTTTAAACTTTCCTTTCTTGATTCAAAGGAAAGTTCTAAACAACAAAAAGATGGGGGTGCTCAATCTGCATTAGATCTTCGCGCTCCCAAGTGGCTTCATCCTCGGAATGATTAGCCCACTGAATTTTCAAGAACTTGACAGTACGATTTCTTGTCCTGTGTTCCATTGTATCGAGGATACGCACTGGTTGCTCTTGATAGGAAAGGTCAGGTTGGAGATCAAGATGCTCATAAGCAGTTGCCTCAATAGGACCACGAAGACATTTCTTCAATTGAGACACATGAAAAGTATCATGCACTGCAGAGAGTGATTCAGGTAGTTCCAATTGATAAGCTACAGCTCCTCATTTTGCAATGATTCGGAAGGGTCCGATATAACGAGGTGCGAGCTTCCCTTTTACCTGAAAACGATGAGTACCCTTCATGGGTGACACTTTAAGATAGACATGGTCATCTAACTCAAAGCTTAATTCACGACGACGATGGTCAGCATAGCTCTTCTGACGAGACTGTGCAGTTTTCAAACAATCTCGAATCAAAGAACTTGCTCTTGACTTCTTTTACAGTGTCGGACCATAGAATGATCTTTCACGGACTCGGACCAATTCAATGGAGTCCTACAAGCTCTCCCATACAAGGCTTCAAAAGGTGACATTTGAATACTTGCTTGGTAGCTATTATTGTAGGAAAATTCCACATATGGCAAAGATTTCTCCCAGTCTTTGCTATAAGATAGCACATAGGCTCGAAGAAGATCTTCCATCACTTGGTTCACTTTCTCAGTTTGACCACTAGTTTGAGGATGATAAGCAGTACTGAAAGAGAGTTCAGTCCCCATAGCCTGATGAAGATAATTCCAAAAGTGGGAAGTAAACTGAGGGCCACGGTCAGAGACAATGACCTTGGGAACCCCATGAAGACAAACAATTCTAGCAATATAAAGCTCGCTAGCCGCTTGCCATCAAGATGGTTTTGACCGAATAAAATGAGCCACTTTTGTCAAACAGTCGATGATTACCCAAATGGCATCGGATCCATTGGAAGTTATGGGAAGACCAGTAACAAAATCCATACCGATCTCTTCCCACTTCCACTGTGGAATAGGCAAAGGCTGAAGGGTACCAGCTGGCTTCAGATGTTCAGCTTTAACCCTTTGGCAAATATCACATTCAGCAACATACGGAGCAATTTACCTTTTCATTTGGCTCCACCAAAATGTTTTCTTTAAATCCTGATACATCTTGGTACTTCCAGGATGTAGAGAAAACTTGGAATTATGAGCCTCTCTAAGAATTAGACTTCTTAAATGAGGATCAGCAGGTACCACCAAACGATTGCGATATCGAATCATACCGTGATCATCCTCAGAAAACTCGTTGGCTTTACCCGCTTTCAAGTTTTCCTTAATTTCGGCTACCTCGGCATCAGTTTTCTGGGCCTCAAGAATCTGAGATTCTAAGGTAGGCTCCACTTGTAATGCAGCAAGAAAACCTTTTGCCACCAAGTCAAGACTTAGGCGCTGAAAATTAGCACACAAGTCCTTGGCCGCAGGTAGAGAAAATGTGCAGTTGCATTGTGACTTTCTGCTTAAAGCGTCTGCCACAACATTGGCTTTGCCTGGGTGATAATGAATACCCATGTCGTAGTCTTTGATCAGTTCAAGCCATCTTCTTTGCCTCATATTCAAATCAGATTGAGTGAATATGTACTTGAACTTTATGATCGGTATAGATCTCACAACGATTACCAAGAAGGTAATGTCGCCAAATCTTCAATGCATGGACCACGGCACCAATTCCAAATCATGAGTAGGATAATTAACTTCATGAGGGTGCAATCGCCGAGATGCATATGCCACAACTCGGCCTTCTTGCATAAGCACACAACCAAGTCCATGGCGAGATGCATCGCAATAGATGTCAAGCTCTTATGGATGTCCTAAGAGTGAGAATCGAGCTTTAGTCAAGAGAGTTCTCGAAGCGAAAACTCTCCTCACATTTAGTGACCATTTAAATTTCCTCTCTTCTCGCAAAGCCGAGTCAAAGGTCTAGCAATCTTGGAGAAATTTTCAATGAACTCATGGTAATAACCCGCAAGTCCAAGAAAACTTGGATCGAGGACATTCTGGGAGGCTTCCAATTCAAGACATCTTGTACCTTGCTTGGATCAACAATGATACCTCCTTCGGATAACACATGCCCCGTAAATGCAACTTCTCCGAGCGAAAGCACACTTGCTAAACTTAGCATACAGTCGATGCCGACGAAGTGTTTCTAGCACAAGTCGCAAATGTTGTTCATGGTCCTTATCAGACTTGGAATAAATAAGGATGTCGTCAATGAACACGACAACGAACTTATCCAAGAAATCCATGAACACCGAATTCATAAGATTCATGAAATAAGCTGGAGCATTGGTCAGACCAAAGGACATAACAGTGTACTCGTACAAACCGTAACGAATAGAGAAAGCTGTTTTAGGGATGTCCTCAGATCTAACCTTGATTTGATGATAGCCCGATCGCAAATCAATCTTTGAAAATACTCGGGCACCAACCAACTGATCAAAAAGATCATCAATGCGAGGCAAATGATACTTGTTCTTGATAGTGACCTCATTTAACGGACGGTAGTCCACACACATCCGCAAAGTGTTGTCCTTCTTTTTAACAAAGATGGTCGGGCATCCCCAGGGTGAGGAACTCGGTCGAATAAATCCTTTGTCAAGCAACTCTCTAAGTTGCTTCTTCAATTCAACCAACTCGTTGACGGGCATTCGATAAGGACTCCTGGATATAGGAGCAGTTCCAAGAACGAGTTCAATAACAAATTCCACTTCCCGATCTGGTGGCAAACCGGGAAGGTCTTCCGGAAAGATATCAGCATACTCACAAACAATTGGTACTGACTCCAAAGAAGGAGTAGTATCAACTTGGTGAGCACAAAGACGGGAACCCATTGTCCTGGATTGAAAAACGACTGAAGTGCCGCTTTCATTAGTCAAAGAAATGGATTTGTGAGCACAATTAATTTGCCCAAGGTGCTTGGATAACCAATCCATTCCCAGGATAACATCCAACCCTTTAGAATCTATCACAATCAAATCAGCCCAAAAGTCTACCCCTTCAATATTTATATTGACCTTACGGCAGACTTGATTAGTCATAAAGGCTGATCCAGGTGAATGGATGATATGAGGTGGATGAAGATGATGCACAATTAAATGATGTTGAGTAGCAAACTGCCTACTAACAAATGAATGGGATGCTCCAGAATCAAATAAAACAGCAGCAATGCTGAGATTAACTAGGAGCATACCAAGCACAACTTCAGGAGTGACAACTGCTTCCTCGCGATGTCTGGTTCACCCGCCTCGAACCGAAGCAGTCGCTTGACCACGGTCGGTGAAGGTGGTGTAGGACGCACAATAGCTGGGGAAGGTGAAATAGGTGGTATCCCTTGCGCCTTGGCATAGCACTGATTGGCGAAATGCCCTAGGCGACCACAATGGTAGCATATAACCCCCGGCCTGACAGTCACAACAGCTGGTGGCCGGTTTCCACTAGGTCTTGGTTGATTAGTGGAAGAGGATGGACGAGGGGCAAACACCGCAGGCCTTGGAGCAAATGGAGCTGGTGCTCGCGGTGGTCTGGGTACCCACATGCGAGGCCTTGGTGAGCTGCCACCAGGAATAAACTGAGAAGTCCGCTGTCGCTTGCGTGACTCTTCCAATGCCTTGCCCTTACTCTGGGCCACAATTGCTTTGTTGACCAAATGAGAGAAATTCCGGAAGTCATGCAGAGCTACAGCCATCTGCAGTTCTTCAGATAGCCCATTCAAGAACCGGTTTCGACGACGAAGGTGAGTCGAAACATCATCAGGGGCATATCTGGCAAGAAAGTTGAACTCATGTAGGTATTCGGTAACAGACTTTCGCCCTTGCTTGAGAGCGAGAAATTCTTGTTGCTTGATCATCATGACCCCTTCAGGAATATGAGCTTCGCGAAAAGCTTCCACGAACTCATCCCAAGTAGGGACATGTCCAGTAGGCTGAATGGCAAGGAGATTATCCCACCATATGCTAGCTGGCCCATCAAGCTGATAACTGGCGAAGAGAACTTTTTCCCTCTCGGAACACTGAGCAATTAAAAGCTTCTTCTCAATGGTCCGAAGCCAGTCCTCTGCCTCCATGGGATCCTGAGAGCTAGAGAACACCGGCGGGTTAGTCCGCTAAAAGTCAGCAAGACTGCCCTGCACATGGTGACCTCCTGCTCTGACAGCTGGTGCAACATGAGAAGAAGTGTTGCGCGCAATCTGCTCCAAGATGCGCGTTTGATCCATTCGATTGCGCTCGATTTGCATGAGCACATCGGCCATCGAAGGTGGTGGAGGAAGCTCCTCTTCCTGGGGACCACCTTGCGGACCCTGAGAGCTGGTAGGTTCAGTTGGCCCTCCCTGAGAATGAGGCATGGGAGTCGACATGCCCTTCCCTTGTTGCGCTTGCGCACGAGTAGTAGGTCCTGTCATCCTGTTACCACACTATGGTTAACAACATAACAAGGATATACTCGGCAAACACAAACAAGGTTGCAATTAGAAAAGAAACAAACACTGTACATATAATGCATCATGCTATGTTATGCATTTAAATTAACACCAAAACCAGAAACTTCATATAAACAGCAAAAGGTATTCGGTTCCAGCCCCATACAAGAGTCGGCCATAAAGGTCATATTACAACCCCAAAAGTCAAACTTACATACTTTGTACAAAAGACTACTGCCCTATTACCTATATTTTATTTAAGGGAAACTACTAGACTGGAAGACACTTAACCACGAGGGTTCATCGTCGAGGTACTAGCATAAAGATCCCGGTTAAAGTTCACCGGAAACTCATTCAAAAGATGAGCTCCAGGGGAACCCGTGTCAATAGGATCCAGAGGACTAATGAGACGCCTCGGGGAACCCAACAGTGGCTGATGACCTCCAGGAGGTGCAGTCCGCAGAGTGCGAGGAAGACCTGCAGTCATCCGGGTTTGGCGCACTTGTCCATAAACAGGCACGCACCCGGCCACTTCTGGAAGTCGGTAAAGAGGTGGTGCGGCAGCAGCGGGAGAGGTCTCGTTGTCACCATAAAGAACGTTGTGAGGTACGCGGTTCATGTTGACTCCAAGAAATAGGTACTCCTGGGCCTCATTAAGGCGATGCCGAGTTTCCCATAGCTCCCTCACAAGACAGCGATGGATTTGGTCCATGATGCGGACCATCCTCGCCAACCGCCGCACTGGGGTCTTCGCCAAACCGTATCTCATCGAACATGCTCACTTGAGGTAGGGCCCGATTCGGAAGTGGTCATAGGGTGGTTGAGACAATTCCGTCAAATCATGACGAAGAAGGCTCATCATCCTACTCGCAGCTTCCTGAACCGCCATAGCCTCAGAGGTGGCAAGTGCTTGGACACAGTAGGGAACACTGCCAGCTACATGCCTAGCGATGACGTTGATGAAGGCACGATACTCCTCCATCCCTGGGCATCGGACCCGTCGATAGATGGTGTACTCCGGCTGGTAAGTAAAATTGGATCGCCACATCATGTCCCGCAGTAAGGCTGGGAATCCATCAACATCCTCTGCCCGGGTCTCCTTGACCAAGTACCACCCGCTCATCTATAGACAAAAAGGCAAGATAAGAAACAATTCATTTTTAGAAAAACCAACAGAAAGTTGGGGCAAGAATTGACATTAAGAAAGATAAGAAATAAAAGATGTCATACTTAAGCTTTCAAAAATACATTACTGCTTGAAAATAATTTTATCAGAAAACTCTCTAATAACTTCGGCCATGCTACCTCTAACCTACAGGCAGCGTATGCTCTGATACCAACGCTGTGGGCGCCCAGATTATTGGAAATGTACTTAATTAAATTCATACTGTAGCACAATTGTTAATGAAGGAACAGCACTGCCCCTTTATTAAAGATCATGCTAGGAGTATAAATTTAACAAGTAACAACTCCAATAAACAGGATCCCCGGATATATATATACCACAATGGTTCCCAGGATCAACGACCATTGCATATATATCCTTCAACAACATTGCATCAAATACATACAAGTCATACATTGACATAATTAAACATAAGTTTACAACATTCGGTTTTAGTACTACAATATTAAGTGACTTGGTCACTTCAAAAGTCTAACAGCGGAAGCAAAAACAAAATATTAAAGTCCACCAATGGCCTCATCCACCCGAAGGCAATTGCGTGGAGGAAAGAAGTAGCTTTACTCGTTAGCGTCACCCTGATCGGCGCTAACGGGTACTTCATAAAGAAAACCGTCCTCACCTGCAACAATAGGTGAGAGCACATTGAGTACGGAAGGTACTCAGTAAGTCTTACACAAACAAATAAAATAAAGTGTTTATTAGAACCTACTCAAAGGAATAGAATTTTTACATGCATAAGGTTACAACAGGAAGGTATAAAGGTTCAAATTTGCATAAAGCGATACATCTTAACCTACAACTACTAAATTTTGACAAAGCAATTTAGTAAATCAAAGTTTAGCTAGAACAGTAAGTAAATGACATAATTGTAAACAGTACAGTGCATGAATCCCTCATGCACAGCCAAAAACCGAAACCAGATTTTGAAAATCAAAACTTCTATACAGGTGACATCAATTCAAGTTATCGTCCATGACCGTGGATACGGCTATTCGAACAGTTTATACCCTGCAGGGGTGTACATCTTTACCCACATGACTTAGGTAGCCCGTTCGGATGCCTCCGAATGATGACATACTTCCTTTGGTATGCCGACCGGGGAAACTAAGATTTGGTATTTTTCAACAAGCTAACACTATTGAGTTGGACCCCCATGTGTGAACTGATCTCGCTTAAACAACGACTGATAGCATCCGCTAACCGAGGCACACATGTTGCGTCGATGTGCCGATCCAAACAATTAAATGCGAATGGGCTCACTACCCATATTAGGATGCAATCGGCACCATTAAGGTATCGTATATGCTCGGAGCACATATACACCTCACCCTTCTAAGAACATCGATCTCGACATACAAGCTCACATGGCATACAACGCAGTCATAAGACCAAAGCATCTATGCCATACAAGGTCAATACACATATTCTTACTTTCCTGTTTCCAACCCAATAGTCTTAACATTTTACTTAACCAAACAGCGCCCATACACTGCATGTGGAAGTACATGGGGGACTTGAATTGAATAGTCATAGTTCGGTCCTTAATTAACCCGGACAAGTCCACCACAAATCCCAATCTCGTGCACAAAAGCACCATCACTAGCTTCCTCTTGTCCAGATCAATTTAAATTTCAAATACAAATCTGATTTAAAGAAACTAGACAAAGAGTTCAAAATAACACAAGTTCATTTGTGATTCCCCTGTTTGACAAGATATTCTTGTCAAACTCTAAAATCTCTAGACTGCATGTCTAAGCCAAAACTGAAAATATATGTTATAATATACAGTACTATGCTAAGCTTGAGTATATGGTGACAATTGAGGTAATCCATCATTTTAGGTCATATCTAACTATTAACAGATCACAGTTTGTATTTTCAGAAAAATAGCATGCACAGTTGTCACTGAGTTTAGAAAATCTAATGTATAAAATTTGGGATCAACATGGTGCAGAGAGGAAGCTTGCCTTGATAATAATAAACCTCTGTTGCAGGTTCAGGTCGCTCAGAAATATATTCGATTGCTTCAGCAGAACCAGATTCTAAAAGAAGCAATAAGACCCAATAAATACCAAAACTGACAATAAGTCCAAAATGGAAGAAATATGCATGATCAATATGGAAATGCATGATTGGCAGCATGCTTAAGTTATATCTACCCTAATAGTAATACTAACCCATATTATAACTTACTGTTTTTAAAAGACAGAAACTAGGGTTTAGTGCAAAGTTCCAGTTTTTCAGATTTTAACAGAGCTGAAAACAGGACAGAGGCAGATTTTGGAAAAGGGAAAATAGATCAAGTAAAGGTTCAAGAATAGAACTTAGCCTGATCTTTTAGGGCAATTAATATCCCAAACTAACCTTAACCTAACCCTAATCGATTAGATTACAACAACTAAAAAGAAACCTATTTTTGTCGGTTAAGCCGACAAAAGGGAACAGAGACAGATCTTGTCAACAAACTAAATAGATGATGACAATGATTAAAAGAACCACTTATCATGCTACTAGGGTTCAATTGAAACTTAACTAGGATGATAGGTTGATAGGAGAAACCCTAGGTCTTGAAAAGGATATGGAAAACCGAAAAGTTATAATAACAACTTTTCGTTTGAAGCAAGTTGAAACTACGATGCTCAAAAGAATGATTCACAAAGACTTCTAAGTTCCTTAAGATGTTCAAGATATCGAAAACTAGGGTTTTAGCTTACTGAGTCGGAAAGACACCAAAGATTGAGAAAATTGATTCGCTCAACAGAGATAGCCTTCGGTTTTAACCTACAAAGGATGTCAAAACCTTAGTGCAAGGTAAAACCAGTTCTTGGGATGGATAAGCAAAGAACAGGAGCAAGAAACTCCACTGGACAACAATGGAAATGATGAGCTTCAGTGGTCAACAATGGTAACAGCAAAAAGCTAGGGTTTATATATGGATGTTGAGCTACAGGGCAAGATGGAAATGTCTAGAGTTCATGAGGTGTCTACTTAGCTAAATATCCAAAAATTTGTGGCATAATCTTTGGATAAATCCTCTCCTCTGCTCACAGAAATGGCTGCGCGCAGAGATAAGGAAGAAGGGAGGCAAAATATGACATGTGGGTCCCTTTGTCATCCTCAGTCGCGCGCGTCTTCAAAAGCTCAAAAGAATATCAGCCGTCCGATTGGAAATGGGCGGCTGTGATAAATAGAGAGGTTAAAAGGTTTTAATCGGTATCTTTTAATATGGACCGTGCGATCTAGATCGGTCGATCGAGATTAAAACAGAGCCCAGAAGAAATGCGGGGTCTACTTTCAAATCTGGACGTTGGATTGGAATCCAACGGTCAAATAAAGGAGTACACGTCACTCAAATAGATGAGATGATCACCTTTAGATTAGATTTCTACGGTCAAGATGAAAAAATGAACCGGATGGTCCGATTGCATACACTCATATGGACCCTACGATTAAAATCCAACGGTCCACCGAATTTGGGCTTTAAAGGCCCACGGTCAAAAAGGCTCGCCGTGGGATTTAAATCCAAAGGCCCAGATAGAAGCGCGCCTTTGATTTCAAATGAAAACGAGCGACGCGGTTAGATCAAGAATGGACGGCGGAGATCGTGAGGGGATCCGGAGTCATCCGAATGCATACACCGATCTGGACCACACGATGAAGATCTAACGGTCCAGAGGAGCGCAGGCCTTAATAGCACGCGGTAAAAAGGAAAGCCGTAGGATTTGAATCTGACGGCTCAGATAAAAGCGCGCCTTTAAGTTTAAAACAAAAAGGGCGGCGCTGTTGGATCAGAAATAAACGGTGGAGATCGAGACAGGCTCCGGAGTTGTCCGATTGCATACACTGACCTCGATCGTTAGATTAAGATCCAACGGCGGAGATCAAAGCGCACACGTGGACAGCTCGCGTGACGTTGCGGCCTCGCCCGTTCGATTGAAGATCAACGACTCACATCACGTAGGAGGTTTGAGCTCGCGCTCGAACGTGACAGAGCCGGACCATTTGCACGGGGTTGGACTCAACCACATGGCTCGAGTCACTACAGTGCTAGGGTTTGGATTCAAGCCGGTTTAGTTGACCAGAACCTATTCAAATGCTTAAAAGGTTTGAGTGGGATTTTAAAAATAGCAAATAAATTTGTAAAATCTTGAAATTTTTACTGGAGGCTACTGGGATGATATATTTCCCAGATAATTTTTAAAATCACACCATCACTTTGTAAAATACATAAATATTTATTTTAGCCCGAAAGTATTCATTTGAAGACAATTATTTTTCTTGAAGTCAATTTAATTTCTAAAAATGCAACAACAATATTTTCAGCCAAGATAATTTATCTAGGCTTTAATAAAAGTACTTCATAGTCATAATACAAGTTTTATCTTGTATTCCTTTAAGACTTTAAATGGTTCTTTTGGATTTTGGCTAAAAAGGAAGGTTTTCAATTTGTAACATGCTGCCCAAATTGTAGAAATGAACAGTAATGCTATGAACAGCACCTCATTACTGTTCATAAAGCATTTAATTACTGTTTATAGAATTGGGGATGTTACAAAAGGCAAGTACACTATTGATTGTATGAATTATGTATGTTTGATGCATGATGCTCGTACTGTGTTTTCGTTTGATACGTGAGAAGTTTCGATGATCATGTTCATGTTCCGTCCACGGGAGTGGAGCTCCACAGGAGTGGAGTTTAATATATTCGGAGATGATGCTAGTCCTTAATCATAAGTATATCGACAATCATATGTTTTGTGGATACTGGATGCCTATTGTTCGTGTTGTATTTTCATTTGATATGTGACAAGCTTCGATGATACCTTCTTCTCATATATGTGGATATGATGTTAGTCATAATACATAAGGTCATTCATGCATCCATGTTCATGTTCCGTCCACGGGAGTGGAGCTCCACAGGAGTGGAGTCTAAAGTCCCATCAATTCCAGTATGGGCATGTGAGTCCTACCATTCCAATGTGGGCAGTTTTGGACACCCGTATGAAACGTTCTTCATACGGTATTTTGGATCCCCGTATTTCGATAAATACGGGCTTAAGTGAACACCGACGGGTGTGTCACTAGCTATACTGCGTATAAGCGAGTGCATCCATTCAATTGTAAGATCCTTTCATTCCATTCATTCATTAAGCATCAAGTGTTATGTTCATATTCTTTAACGTTGTGGTCATGTTTATCTTTGCTGCATGTTTATTAATTTGTTGTACTTGCTGAGTCTCGGACTCACTCTTGCTTTGTTTTTTTTTTGGTGTTCGTTGAGGATGACTCTATTGGGAGGGAGTAGACATGCACTATCCACTCATTCACTACACTTCAGTTTCAATAATAAGATTTGATTCTGCCATTCGTTTGTTTAGTGATGAACTGTAATAAACGATGTTATATAGGGTTAATTCTACCTGTGAAACTTGGTCATCGCTTTTGTTATGCTTTTATGGTTTAGCCATTGTCAACATTCTCTAGTATTGAAGTCGTATGCTAGGTTCTTTAGGTAACATTTTGGGCTTCTGAATAGCCAGGGTGTTATAGTGGGTTTGGACTTGGGCGAAATGGATGAATGGTGGGTGCAGGTTTATGCACGGGCTTAATCTGGTTAAGGTTAAGGCCCAGGGTTTTAATTGGAAGTCGCCCGAGTCAGTTAAGGACCGGTCTTTGAGCCGCTTTTTGCTACGCCCTATCGTACCACCACATGTCTTGTATGGGTAGGATTTGGCTAAATAATTTGTGACGTCTTAGTGATATTTGTGCTATGTTGTTTGTGTGGGGGTCGGTTAGACATTATTCCCACCTGGCGCAAGAGAGGGCTCCCAGAGGATGGTTAGTCCAATGGAAGCGAAACATTAGCGGGCATGAATACAATAAGACATTGCATTGTAACGGCCTCATGATAATTTCTTAGTCACACGCCTTCGGAAGCGTGCATTGGCCGACATTTAAAGCAAATTATCTCGTGTGGGTAAAGCTGTACAAACTTTGCAGAGTAGAAACTATTCGAATAGCCGCGTCCGTGGTCATGGACATGCTAGCAAAGCCACTCTATGTTAGACTTTGTTTTTGGTTTATAAAATGATTTCCTCAGATGATTTTAGGATGGAAAATCCTATGGTGAAAATTGGGTGGTTAGCCAAGTGATAGGAGGGTATCCTTCACCATTCAATCAATAGAGGTTCTCCACTATAAAACTGACATTTTAAATAATGATTTTAGTTCTAGTATAAAAACATGCCTTAGCACTTAATATGAGTATTTAACCTGAAAATGTTGTTTATGCAAAATGAACCCTGCCAATATCCTTTGTTTACCTTATGCGTGCATTATCTTTCAATATTGGGTGTAACTTGCAAGCATGGTAGTTGTGCTTACTCTTGCTGAATAATCTTTATTCAGGAGAAGACCTATATCAGGACGGTGAGGATCTTGACGACTAGGCTATGCCCCAGACGATTGCCTATGGCAAATCGTGTGGTCTACTACTACTTTGCTTTCCACTGTGTTATTTATCTATTTGGCCTCAGGCCCCTTTTGTAATAAACTCTGAGTTATTATTAATAAAGTGCGTGATATGATTGTGCTATCACTTTTATTTGACTGTGTACACTAGAAATCCTGGACTAGTGTATGAACACAGAGAATTCGGGATCCTTTGTTCCCGGGTTCGACAAAAGTGGTATCAGAGCCATATCGACTGTAAGTCATGGCCCTAGAATTTCCCTAAGGACTTATTTCAAAAACTAAAACTATTTTGAGTCTGTCCAGAGTCCTCTCTCAACCTTTCTCTTTAAAATGGTTACTGACTCATCTCTTTCTCAAAAATTGTAGATGGCCAAGATACCAGATGCTACCTCTCACGGAGTTCTTGCTGGACACTGGGCCGAGCTTCTTTGGGAGATGATGCAACATCTGGAGTACAAGAAGAGGCCAACATTTCAAGGCTACAAGTACAAAGTAGGAGAACGATGTCTCTGGAGGGTGGAAGTGATGATCTACTCCGACCACTCGCCAAATATAGTCTTCCACATCTTTCACGCTCCGATCAGACGCGACACCTTCGCCGATGGTATCCAGGATGCAGCAAGAGAGGCAATCCGTCGTCTCCGCCACATCTATGATCGCTACCTCAATGGCACCGGGTTCTATTATTACCCGATGCATCTTTCGACCAGACTCGGCAGCACCTTTCACTCCGCCAGAGAAGAGGATTCTCCTGAGCTGACGCACCAGGTGGACCTGGCGAAGGCATTGGATTATGCCTATGGGAACACTTTGGAGGACTTGCGTACCGCCCAGGATAGCTTGGAGTATGCGGAAGCAAGGCTGAAAGCAGCAGAAGAGGAATTGGCTCACTACAAGGCAGGCGAGGCCAGCTCTAGCGAGATAGATTACACCCCTAGTACCCCATAGCTGTTTTCCCTTTAGTCCGTACTTTAGTCACGAATTATGAGCTATCAATTTCCTTTGTGATAGCCATAATCAATTAATAAAATAAATGAATAAAAGAACTATTTTGAAAAGTTGGTTCTTTGTTGTGTGTTTATTGGTTCTTGGGCTATTTTAGTTTTTTCCCGTTAGAGTTTTCTATCTTTTCTAAATCCTTGGAGGATCCAGCAGATGGTGACTACCCGCAGGACAGGCAGCGGCAGTGCCAGTGGCCAAGGGAATGACCAGGCTGATTATCAGGATAATCACATTCCACAGCCACCACCACCACCGGCAGAAGGACCTGACTAGCACCAGATGATGGCGAACCAAACTCACTTGATCGACCTTCTCGCCCAATCTCCACACAACGCTCAGAATGTTCAAGCCGCCACCGCAGCAGTAGCACCTCAGGCTCCACCCCCGCACAACCAAAGGATGACCATGTCCGAATTCATGAGGATGCGTCCGCCAACTTTTTCAAGCAGTACAGAACCAATGGACGCTGATGATTGGCTTCAGGTCATTGGGAATAAGCTGGACATCACTCAGTGCACCGATCGTGAGATGGTCCTGTTTGCCTCTCACCAACTTAACGGTCCCACAGCTGAATGGTGGGATAACTATTGTATCTCCCATAACGATGCTCACTCCATTACATGGGCCGAGTTTGTGCGAGCTTTCCGCCACGCACACATCCCTGCGGGAATGATGACGCTGAAGAAGGAGGTCCACGCACTCCGTCAGGGCAACCGCACGGTGAATGAATACCTGCACCGATTCAATCAACTTGCCCGCTACGCCCCAGCTGACGTAGCCAAAGATGAGGACAGACAGGAGAGGTTCCTAGGGGAATTAAATGATGACATCTTTGTCCAACTGATCTCCCAGAACTTCACCAACTTCCAGCAGTTGGTGGACAAGGCAATCCTTCAGGAGGCTAAACACCTGGAGATGGAGAACCGCAAGCAGAGGATGGCCGCTTAGAGGTTCAACGTAGTAGGTCTGCCCAAGCCTCGCTTCACCACACCGCAGCCACCACAACGTGGAAAATTCCAATCTTCCACGTCCCGCACTCCGGCACCGCCCCAACGCCCCAACACCTCCAACTTCCGCAACACCTCATCTGGAGGGCAGTTCCAGCAGAAGCACTCCACTTCCTCGGCTTCAGGAGTTACTTGCTTTCATTGCAACGAGATAGGGCATTATGCCAACAAATGCCCGAAGAAGCAGCAAGGTGTGACTCCAACCAAGCCAACCTCAGGAGTTCCAGCCACTGGCGGCACCACAAGGCCAACAGGCCAGTTCACCAAGGGACGGGTAAACCATGTCACTACAGATGAAGCCCAGGCAACGCCAGATGTTGTTCTTGGTACGTTCCTTGTTAATTCAATACCAGCATCTGTTCTATTTGATTCTGGAGCTTCCCATTCCTTTGTTTCAAATAAATTTATGGGAAAATATGGGTTACCTACATCCTCCTTAGCCAATCCCATGATAATCCATTCCCCGGGCTCGGAAATGAGAACCAGTTCTCTATGCCCAAATCTTACCCTTGAGATATCCGGAGTATCTTTCCTAGCAGACTTGATAGTCTTGCACTCCCAAGGTCTGGATGTAATTCTCGGAATGGACTGGCTAGCCAAGAATCATGGACAAATAGACTGTGTCAATAGGTCTATAACCCTCACCAATGAGGAAGGGATGTCAGTCAAATTCAAGCCTAAGACCGGCACCGGAGGAAATTCCATCCTCACCAGCTAGAAGGAAGTAAAACTTGAGGACATACCTGTAGCACGGGAATACCCTAATGTCTTTCCTGATAACTTACCCGGCATGCCACCAGATAGGGACATAATGTTCCTAATTGATCTAGTCCCCGGGACAGCCCCAAACTCAAAGCGGCCCTATAGAATTCCAGCCAATGAATTAGCAGAGCTAAAGAAACAAATCGAAGAATTGCGAAGCAAAGGGTACATTCGACCCAACTCTTCACCTTGGGGAGCACTAGTACTATTTGTCAAGAAGAAAGACAATAGTATGAGAATGTGCGTTGATTACAGATCACTCAATGAGGTGATAATCAAGAATAAATACACGTTACCCAGGATTGATGATTTGTTTGATCAGCTAAAGGGAGCAAGCATCTTCTCGAAGATTGATCAGAGATCTGGTTATCACCAACTAAAGATCAGGCTGGAAGATATCCCGAAGACCGCTTTCACCACTAGATATGGACTGTACGAGTTTACAGTAATGTCCTTCGGTTTGACGAACACCTTGCTTATTTCATGAACATGATGAACAAAGTGTTCATGGAATTCTTAGATAAGTTTGTGGTTGTTTCAATCGATGACATTCTTATCTATTCCAAGAATGAAGCAGAGCATGAGAAGCACCTCAGGATGATCCTGGAAAAACTCAGGGAGCACCAGTTTTATGCCAAATTCAGCAAGAGTGAATTCTGGCTAAGTCAAGTGGCATTCCTTGGACATATTGTGTCAGCAGGTGGAATTGCAGTAGATCCCGCCAAAGTTGAGAAAGTAATGGACTGGAAACAACCCAGATCAGTCACCGAAGTGAGAAGTTTCCTTGGACTAGCGGGTTATTACCGCAGGTTCATCGAAGGTTTCTCTAAACTTGCAAGACCCATGACCCAACTCCTGAAGAAGGAAAAGAAGTTTGAATGGACAAACGCCTGCGAAGAGAGTTTCCATGAACTAAAGAAGAGACTAGTCTCAGCACTGGTGTTAATTCTACCGGACATCCGCAAGGATTTTGAGATCTTCTGTGATGTATCCCATCAAGGCCTCGGATGTGTATTGATGCAGGAAGGCAAAGTTGTGGCTTATGCGTCCCGGCAGTTGAGGCCACACGAAGGAAATTATCCGACTCACGATCTGGAGTTAGCCGCAATTGTGCACGCCCTGAATATCTGGCGGCATTACCTCATCGGTAACCGCTGTGAGATTTTCACGGACCATAAGAGCCTAAAATACATCTTCACGCAGTCCGAACTCAATCTCCGACAGAGGAGATGGTTGGAGTTGATAAAGGATTACGACCTCGGAATCCATTATCATCTAAGCAAAGCCAATGTGGTAGCAAATGCCCTGAGTAGGAAGGCATATTGCAATACCATATTGGTGCAGAAGAATTAGCCAGAGTTGTATGAAGAACTTAAACACCTGAGCTTAGATATTGTCAACCAAAGTTGGGTGAACGCTCTGGAAGTTCAACCGACTCTTCAAAGTCAGATCAGAACAAAGCAATTAGAAGATGAAGACATAAAAGAAATTAAAAAGAATATGATAAGAGGCAAAGCCCCAGGTTTCTCTAAGGATGAGCAAGGAATAGTGTGGTTTGGAGACCACATCTGTGTACCCAATCAACAAGAGATAAAGGAGTCGATTCTGAAGGAAGCTCACGAATCGCCATACTCTTTTCATCCTGGAAGCACCAAAATGTACCAGGATCTAAAAGAAAAATATTGGTGGGTCAGCATGAAGTGCGAAATTGCTGAATTCGTCGCTCATTGTGATGTTTGTCAGCGAGTCAAGGCAGAGCATCAAAGGCCCGCTGGTCTGTTGCAACCATTACCAATTCCCGAGTGGAAGTGGGAAGAAGTTGGTATGGACTTCATCACCGGACTCCCTAGGACCCAATCAGGATATGATTCCATCTGGGTAGTAATTGACTGGTTGACTAAAGTAGCTCACTTTATTCCCGTCAAGACCACATACAGAAGCAGTCAGCTAGCAGAATTATATGTGGCCAGAATCGTCTATTTACACGGAGTACCCAAGAAAATCGTGTCTGACAGAGGTTCCCAATTTACATCAAGATTTTAGCAGAGTATGCATGAAGCCTTAGGCACCTGACTCAACTTCAGTACGACCTATCATCCCCAGACCGATGGTCAGACGAAACGCACCAACCATGTTCTTGAAGATATGCTTCGAGCCTGTGCCCTAGATTATGGAAAAGGTTGGGACAGGGATCTGCCATACGCAGAATTCTCGTACAACAATAGCTACCAAGCCAGTTTGCAGATGGCTCCATTCGAAGCTTTGTATGGTAGGAAATGCCGAACTCCGCTCCTTTGGGATCAGGTGGGAGAACATCAGCTCTTTGGACCTGAGTTGATCAAACAAGTTGAAAGTAAAGTAAAGGCTATACAGGAACGTCTGAAAGTAGCTCAATCCCGACAAAAGAGTTATGCTGATAACCATCGGAGGGAATTAAACTTTAAGGTAGGAGATTTTGTCTATCTCAGAGTTACTCCACTTAGAGGAGTAAGGAGATTCCAGACGAAAGGAAAACTCGCACCCAGATATATCGGGCCATACAAGATCTTGGCAAGACGTGGAGAAGTAGCTTATCAACTGGAGCTACCAGCAGCTTTGTCAACGGTGCATAATGTCTTCCACCTGTCACAGCTAAAGAAATGCCTTCGAGTGCCGAAAGACCAGACCCTCCTGGAAAGTTGTGATCTTCAAGAAGACCTTACCTATGTAGAGCGACCAATTAAAATTCTGGATGTCGCGGAACGTGTTACCAGAAGCATAATCATCAGATCATACAAGGTGCAGTGGAGTCACCATCCAGAATGTGAAGCCACATGGGAGAAAGAAGAAGACCTCAAGACCATCTATCCTGATCTTTTTGCTAACCAAGTCTGAATCTCGGGGTCGAGATTCCCTTTAAGGGGGGTAGGTTTGTAACAGCCCAAATTTCAAATTCCAGTTGAAAATAAAGTTTAATTATTTTTGTGGATTTTTTTTAAAAAAATTTAAAAGCTTTTACTTAATTAATTGAAAGCCAAACAAATTTATTTGCAAAATATATTACCAAATAATAGTTAGAAATATTTTATTTAAATCCAGAATGCCCCATAGAATTTCTGTGAATTTTCTCATAATTTTTGGTCTTAACTTACTAGTTTCTAAAGCCTAATTGAATTATCAACAATTAATTAATTAGAAAATGAAAAGAAAACTCCAATCAGCCAATGGGCCGAAACCTAGCGGGCCCAGTCCATTTCCCACGCGCATGCAGTCCACGTAGCCCGCCCACCCGCGCCTCCCCCTCTCACTGACAACGGGGCCCACTGTCAGCCTCTCCCTCTCTCTCGCACAGACGCGCCGCACCAACCTTTATCAGTCGTTGGATCAAAATCCAACGGCCACCTTTCATGAAACCTTCGGAACTTCGAAGACCCGACGCATGTGGACCGTTAGATCTAAATCTAACGGCTCGTGTACATCAGTAACTTTACTGCTCACTCGCACCCCCTCAATCTATCGCGACCGTTGGATTAAAATCCAACAGCTGCGCATCCACCGCACTTACACCTTCGCTCCCACCCTTTCGCACCGTACGATCAAATCTAATGGACCTGCGTCGTCTTCTCCCTTTCTATCTTCAACCTCCCGACTTTCCTTTTTCGCCGCGCGTCCGCCATGACCGTGATTCGAAAACCTTCCATATGCACCCAAATCCGGCCGCATCTCTAAGTTCGTCGAGCGCATTAAAACTGTCGCGTCAAATCGCGTCCGTCACAGCCCTTACCTTCCATCCTAGTGCCCTCAATCCCCGATTTCTGTAATACTCCAAATTAATTCATAAGAGAACATTCGAATTAGGAGGGGGATCAATTAGAGAATAATTTAATTAGCAGTTAGAGAGGGGGTTTTCAGCATACTTGGGACAACCTGGGCCTCGGGCCTTAGCCCAGGAGGCCCATGAGGGGCTGGCCACTAATAAAAGGAGGGGAAAAACCCTAATATCTATTGTAGCACCACCATGGTGTCTCCTCCCCATGGCAACCCTTGCCTCCATCCCCCGCTGCGGTTGCCGGCCAAAGAAAGGAGAAGGAGAGAGGGGAGAAGAAGGGAAGGGAAGGTTTGCGGGCTTCGTCGCGATCTACAATGGTTCTTCAAGGGTAACATCGATTTTTCTTCGCTGGTTGAGGTGTATTAGTTGCAATTGTTTTCGTTTGGTAGATCGAATATCAACAGTTGATAGATCGTGTGCTGTCCAATAGATTGGACGACGATTTTCATGTATTTAGAAGCAGAATCTGGGGATCCACTCTCTTAGAGATATCTGGGCCATGTTCTTAGCTTTCAGTGGCTGCCAAGAACGCCCAAATCCGATTAACGGTCAGTGAGTTATGATGTTTCCTTAGTGTCTCTGTCCTGCTGATCTGTCAGCATTCGGACAGTCTGTAGGAAACTGGGTTAAGCCATTAGTTAAAGATGAAATCAGAGGATCTCGATATAACAAAAAATGTAGGTAATTTCCATACCTTTTCAGAGAGATAAAGAACGCAATATTTGGACTTTCGTAGCAAAGGTTATGGTAGTTTTAGTGTACTGTCCAGAGAACCCGACGTGAATATTGATGTTCTGATAATTAGCTCGATAGGGTTATTAGATGGCTGAATCAGGAGGACTCACTAACTAGGTTTAGGTGGGGATTTTGTTAAGATTTAAATAGAGTCCAAGAACACCTCATTTGGACTCCTGTACTAAAAGTTATGAATTTTAGAACGTGACTGTCCACAGAGGGGACAGAACAACATTTAGAAATTGGGGTTGGATTCGCGCTAAAGGAACTATTGCAAGTTCGTGTTTACTCTTGTAGTTTGTTTGGTCCATTAATGTTGTCTTAGCATTCTATTAAATGAATTTAGGTGGGGGACTGGTTCCGAAGGTGGCACCCTCTTCGCGTCCTTCGTTCCCGCACGGTTGAGGCAAGTGCATTGTTTGTACTTTGTTTGTGATTGCTTGGACATGAATACGTGTTTGATACATGTTAGTGTTGTATGGCTGTTGGCATGTCTGCATAATAAGAATGGTGAATGTCCAAAGTATGGCTATACTCTATTCATGAATGTTGTTATTGTTTTTGGCACATTGATGATGAATAGAGGTGGTGCATATGCATATTGATATCATGTTGAGGCCTGGTCTTGTGATGACCAAGCATGCACATCTTTGAGATCCCCGCCATGTATGTGATGGGCTTGAGGTCCCCACACTTGTGGAGTGTGGGCTTGAGGTCCCCTTTACTTGCGGAGTATTGGGCAATTGGTCCCTGCGCTTGCGAGCACAGGCATGGGTATGCAGCGACGGTTGCATACTTTGCATTACCGGTAAGATGCAAAAAGAGATAAAGAGAAGGAATCCTTGAGCATTGCATATGCATATGGAATTATTTAAGATATATTTCTGGTAGTGGATTCTTATGTTATGTTTTTCTTTTGTACTATATGCCTTTATTATGTTCTTGCTGAGTCTGTGGACTCACCCTTGTTGTTGTTGTTGTTGTTTTAGGTACCCAATCCAAGATCGACATGCATGGGAGGGAGTAGTTTTTGGTTCACACGCACAATGCCATGAAGCTTTGATAGATGATTAAAAAATTTAGATCGCACATTGACAAATGAGCAAACTGCTTAAGTGTTGGATTATGGTTACGGTTACCTGTTGGATTATTTGTAATAACGTTGGTAGCATCTCCTTTTGGTTAATTGTGTTTAGACTTTAGACTTTTGATATATCGTGATGCCTATTGTTATTTAGCGAGTGGAATTTCCTTAGTTTGATATTTACTCATATTTAACCTCCTAGATTTATTGAAGAAACAAAGATGCTGCCGGATTTTAGTAAATTGTTATTCTATTAACCTGTCAATAGTTACCTGGGTAGCATTTCAGCCTGCCGTTGAGGCTGGGGTGTTATAATTTCGCTCCGCCATGACCGCGAGACCTTCGTGCTCTCCACGGCGATCCCGTGCCACCCTCACCCTATAAAAGGGGGCACCAGGACCGCCTCAACCTCCACACCACAGCGCCACCACCCACAGTTCGCCCCTCTCGCCGTAGCGCCCAGTTTTCGAAGATCTTCGCCGGCGGAAACCTTCAGGTCTTCTCCGATTCCGGTGTCACCAGAGCCCCTCCGCCCTCTTCGTCGACACCCTCGTCACCACCTCGTCATCGCGAAGCCGACGTGCCCACTCACTTCGCCGGTGGACCCCCGGAGCTCGTCTTCACCGTCGACCGCACGCCGCTACCGCTAAAGACCTCACCGCCGACCACTCTGTCATGCTCCTCCGCCGCAAGGTAGTGCACTAGCTTCAGCACCACATGAGCTTCATTTTGCGCGCACCCATTTGGCTCGCCGCAGCGTAGAACGCCGGCAAGCTCGAGCCCGTAACATCGCCGCTCGTCAGACCTACGTGGCATGCCCACGTAGGCGCCAGGTCAGCACCACCTCGGTGCCAAAACTTGCGTGGCTGCCCACGTGGCAGCCATCTCAGCTGTGTCAGCACCTCCCTCCCAAGCCTCGAACCCGTGGGCCTGGTCCACATAGACCGTGTCTATGACACGTGGGGCCCACATGTTAGAGAATTACTTTAATTCCTTTAAATTCCGAAAATCCCTCGCTGACATCAGCATTGCGCAGTAAATAGATTTTCCTTTAGAAAAATAATTCGGAAAATTCATTTAAATTTCAGATTTAGGTTTTAAACTTCAAAAATTCATATCTTTTGCATCTGAACTCCAAATTGGGTGACTCAAGTTGCAAAATTTGTATAAAATTATAATCTAGCTAACTAAACTAAAATATTTCAATTTGGAGTTAATTTGAGTTGTCTTTTTGAATTTATTTGAATTTGAATTGAATTTGTCGTACTTTAGCGTATAGACTTCGACGACTCCGGAGAGTTTGACCATCCCGAAGACCAAGATTTTCAGGACGTCAATGAAGGCAAGTTATACTATTGATCATGTTGATCCCATTAATTTAAATGTATTTTCAGTTTTTAAGTTACTTAATGCATGCATATGTTTATACAATTGTTTGAATGCCCTGTTTTTGTATATAGTTATTCCAATCTTCATTGTATGTCCCATTTGATTATTGAATATGATTGCCTTGTCACCCTTAGGCAAAATGATACTAAACTTAGTCTTGTGCTTAGCCATGCTTAGATCACACTTATGAATTTGGGAAGGTTTAGCCAAATCTTTTACATACTTACTTTTAATTTGACTCTGTGGTATTGTTTTACCACAAAAGGTTTATAAAGAGGATTTTACTTAAAATAAAATAAAGTGGGTTTGGACTTGGGCGAAATGGATGAATGGTGGGTGCAAGTTTATGCACGAGCTTAATCTGGTTAAGGTTAAGGCTCAGGGTTTTAATTGGAAGTCACCCGAGTAAGTTAAGAACCGGTCTTTGAGCCGCTTTTTGCTACGCCCTACCGTACCACCACATGTCTTGTATGGGTAGAATTTGGCTAAATAATTTGTGACGTCTTAGTGATATTTGTGCTATGTTGTTTGTGTGGGGGTCTGTTAGACATTAGTCCCACCTGGCGCAAGTATAACACCCTAGCCCAACTTGAGCCTGGGATGCTACTAATTAGACATGATAACACATTAAAACATAAGACATAATTCTAAATTTCGGCAGAACCTCCTTTGTATACCTAACTATACCGGAGGTTCCAATAGTTACATGTATCATAGACCAAAATTCTAACATCCAGAAATCATCAAAGCGTTCAAAATATGCGAATCAGCTAAAGCATAAACAAGGATATCCGAAATATGCTACTCCCATTATTACAATTAATCCAATGCGGGAAACGTAACCATAAACAATCCTTAAGCAATTCGCTTATTATTAAGCTATGATCTAAATGTTATTTAACTTAAAGATGTGTGGTAGCGAGTGAATCCAAGACAAGCTTACTCCCTCTCATGCATGCCGTTCTTGCAAGTGGTACCTAAAATCATAACAAAAGCAAGAGTGAGCCGAATAACTCAGCAAGTACAATAAATGGCATAAACAGCATAAATAACTGTAATTCGTCAACCATTATCCACAAAACTATACACCAAACATTTTACATGCTCATGCTATGCAATATGCCCAAAATGCTCTTTAACTTTCTCTTTCTCTTTTGCATTTTACCGGTAATGCAGAACATACATCCGTCAATGCACACTCATGCCTATGCCATCTGGCACAGGGACCATTGCCTATACTCCACAAGTATGGGGACCTAAGCCCATGCTCCACGAACATGGGGACCTTTAGCCCGTCATAATCATGACGGGGACCTCAACAATTGCTTGGTCATCACATGACCAAGCTTCAATATGCCATCATGATGCATAGGAATGAAATTTTAAATCACCATAAACAAGCATTCGCAACAACATTGCATATGAGTACACCTATTCATACGACAAGCGTTCAAGAATAGCACATAATTCATTACTCTACAGGATATGAATATTAACATTCATAATAATCTTAGCAACCATGAACCGCACATATACCATAGTATTAGCAAACAAAGCCATTCAATCACATTAATTCTATCCATCATGGTACTTGCCTTAACCGCGTGAGAACGGAGGATGTGAAGAGGGTGCTGCCCCCAGGACCAATCCCCCACCTGAATATATATAAAAGCATACTAAGACAATAGTGATGGACCAACCAAACTATATAAGCAAACACAAACTCGCAATAGTTTCTAACACGACCCCAACTCCAATTTCTAAATGTCGATATGTCCCCTCTGTGGACAGTCACATTCTAAAAATCATATCTTTTAGTACAAGAGTTCAAAAGATGTGTTTTTGGACTTTCTGGAAAGGTTATCAATTTCTCCAACTAAACCTAGTTGATGAGCCTTTCTGAATCGGCCATCTAATACCCCTACCAAGCTAATTAAATAATTACAGTAGTGCATGCATCTCTAATTAAAATATTCTCAGCAGTACATGCACCTCCATTTAATAAAACGCATGTGAACAAATCCATCTTACACTAATGGTTAATGCCCAGCGCTAGCAACACATGCATCCCTATTCATCCCAATTTAATAATCAAAATACCATTGACTAGTCTCACAACAGAACATCCAATGCATGTAGATCCCAATTAAATATCCAAAGTAGCGCATACAGCACTACTAGCACTAACGCCATACTCCAATTAAAAACTCATAACAATTAAGTATCCAGCCGTAATAGTCCAGGGAATCAAGCTATGGGTGACAAACCGATGTACAGGACAAGCAGGATGTAGGCGACGTGCGGCTGTTGTGCGGCTGCTGATTTTACACTGGCCGAACAGCACCCGAAGATTTTTCTCGCGCGCGCTGCAGGAGGCGAAGACAATCGACGGCAGGCGGCTACGTGTCCGCACAGCTGCAGGCAGGAGGTGGGCACGTGCGAGCGAGCGCACAGCAACCGGCCGAACAACGCACAGGAACAGAGGAACGAAGCGCAGGAAAAAGAAAAAGACGACGGCAGCTGGCGGCGCACGAGAACAGGGGAAAAAAAGAAAAGACTGCTAGGGTTTCTTGAATCCACTAACCCACGATCTTTTTATCCCGGTACAAACCAACTCTTCTCTAAAACTCCAAAATAACTCGTTTTCACGTATCCCTTTTTATCTAATTGCGCACGGGTCCTCAAGAGGGTTATTTCGGGATATTACATTCTACCCCCGTTAACAGAATTCGACCCCGAATTCTCACCACGCTTACGCCAAAGTATAATCACAGCTAAAACTTATTAACATAACCACATACCTGCTGTGAATAACTCTGGATAATGCTGCGACCAATTCCTAGGTGGCCTCTCTCTCAGACTGCTACGACCAAAGTACCTTGACGTACTTTAATGTTTTGTTCCTCCAGGCTCTTTCTGATCTCTCCAGAATTTGTACCGGCTTGGACTCAAAGGATAGATCCTGCTCAATGATTAATGGTTCTAGCAGAATAAGATGCTCCAGATCCCACAGGTACTTCCTCAACATAGATACGTGAAATACGTTATGCACCCCTCGTATAGACTCTGGAAGGTCCAAGCGGTACACCAACTTCCCAATCCGAGCCAAGATCGTGAAAGGCCCAACGTACCTCGGGCTAAGCTTCCCTTTGGTACCAAACCTCACAACACCCTTAGTGGGAGTTACTCTCAAGAGCACCTGATCCCCCACTTCAAATTCCAAATTCCTTCTCCTCACATCGCCATAACTTTTCTGCCTGCTCTGGGCTGCTAACAGATTCTGTCTCACCAAGGCCACTCGTTCAACTGTATTTTGGACTCAATCTGGACCCAAGACTGCCTTCTCACCCACTGCTTCCCAACAAAGGGGTGACCGGCATTTACGCCCATACAAAACCTCGAACGGTACGGCTTTAATACTTGAATGATAGTTGTTATTATAAGCAAATTCCGCCAAAAGCAACTGATCTTCCCAACTACCCTTCCAGGACAAAACACAGGATCGCAACATGTCCTCTAAGGTCTGAATGGTGCACTCTGATTGTCCATCTGTCTGTGGATGAAATGTTGTACTAAGACAGAGCTGGGTACCTAGTGCTCTCTGCAAACTCTCCCAAAACTTGGAGACAAACTTGGCATCTCTGTCGGAGATGATGATCTTTGGCACACCATGCAATCTCACAATCTCACGCACATAGATAGGAGCCAAGTCGCTAGCTGAGTTGGTCGTGCGGGTTTGTATAAAATGTGTTGATTTGCTAAATTGATCCAATATCACCCAGACTTCATCCTTCCCTCGCGGTGATCGAGGTAATGCGACCACAAAGTCCATAGAGATATCATCCCAAGGCCAGTGAGGGACCTCTAATGGCTGCAATAACCCTGTAGGACGATTATGTTCTGCCTTCACTTGTTGACAGACCCCACAAGAGGCTATATAGTTAGCAATATCCACTTTCATTCTTTTCCACCAGAAGTTCTGCTTCAGATCACGGTACATCTTCGTCTCACCCGGATGAACAGTATACGGGGTGCGATGTGCCTCCCTCAATATGTCATTTTTAACCTCCGCCTTCTGTGGCACACAAAGGCGACCCTTAAACCGCAATGCACCAGACCCATCCAAACTAAATTCCCCTTCTTTGCCCATATTCAGACGCTTTCTGACCCTCTGCAATAACTGGTCATTCTGCTGTGCTTACCGCACACGCTCTGGAATGGCTGACTCTAAGATCAACTATATTTCAACACGTGCTGTGCCTGCATAGTAATAAGATATCCCCATGCGATCAAAATCAGCAATAAGACAATCCAGAGTAGCAGGCGTCGCCTTGCGACTAAGAGCATCAGCCACCACATTTGCCTTGCCAGGATGGTACTGAAATCATTGATCAGCTCCAGCCACCTGCACTGCCTCAAATTCATATCCTTTTGTGTAAAAATGTACTTAAGACTTTTGTGATCAGTAAAGACATCACAAGTCTCAAAGTGCAGATAGTGCCTCCAAAGTTTCAAGGCTAGCACTACAGCAGCCAACTCTAAATCATGGGTTGGGTAATTCTGCTCATGTTTCTTCAGTTGCCTCGATGCATAAGCTAAAACCTTACCATCTTGCATTAGGACACAACCCAATCCAACTCGAGAAGCATCGGAATAGACCGTGAAACGTTTCCCAGGCTCAGGGACTGTGAGAACAGGAGCAGTTACCAACTTTTCCTTCAAAGTCTGAAAACTGCGTTCACAATTATCATCCCTCCGAAACTTCACATCCTTCTGCATGAGCCGGGATAACGGCTTGGCAATAATGGAGAAACCCTGCATAAATCGCCGATAATATCCTGCCATACCAAGGAAACTTCTCACTTCTTTGACATTGGTCGGTCTTCCCCATTCTACCACTGTGGAAACCTTACTCGGATCAACTGATATTCCCTTATCATTGATGACATGCCCCAAGAATCCCACCTTAGACATGCAGAACTCGCACTTTTTCAGCTTAACATAAAACTTGTTCTCTCTTAGCCTCTCTAACAAGCCTCAGATGACGCCCATGATCTGCTTTAGTCTTTGAGTAGATCAAAATATCATCAATAAAGATGACTACAAAATCATCCAGATATTCATGTAACACCCTATTCATTGTCTCCATGAAAGCAGCAGGGGCATTCATTAGTCCAAAAGACATAACTTTAAATTCAAAATGCCCATACCTCGTGGAGAACACCGTCTTCTCAATATCCTCTTTTCGGACAGGAATCTGATTGTATCCCGACTGGAGATCAATCTTTGAAAATACCTTGGCTCCTCTCAACTGATCAAATAAATCTTCAATACGAGGCAAAGGATATTTGTTCTTAATCGTCAGCTGGTTGAGTGCACGGTAATCGATACACATGCACCAACTACCATCTTTCTTCTTGGTAAATAGAACAGGAGCTCCCCACGGAGACACAGTGGGATGAATAAGATCTTTAGCTTTTAGATCATCCAACTGCTTCTTTAGTTCCTCTTGAAAAGGACGAACCAGACGGTACGGGGTCATGGAAACCCGTCGAGCACCCGGTACTAAATCAATTCTGAACTCTACTGGGCGAGGTGGAGGCATCCCTGGCAAATCCGCTGGGAATACGTCCTGAAATTCCCGAACCACTGGAATACTTGTAGCAGTCAAAGATGAACTCGGCTTTTTCACCAAAGACAAGAGAAATCCACTCTTTGCTGCTCGACTACCCGGAAACAAACTAGCCAGCACACAAAGTGAGTAAGAGGGGGCACTACCTTGAAAATTATCTCCTGCCCAGACGGAGCTTGCAAGGTTACTGTCTTCCAAAAACAAGAAATGACAGCATGGTAACTATGTAACCAATCCATACCCAAAATAACATCAAACGACTCCATTTTCATAACCATCATATTATTAATAAATTCCTCCCCATCTAGAGAAATCACACAACCCGGATAGACTATGGAACTAGAAAGAATTCCCCAAGGCGAATTGACTAGAACAGACTGAGCTATATGCTGCATACTCAAATTTGCTCTGCTAGCGAACTCTAAAGATGCAAAAGAGAAAGTAGCTCCTGAGTCAAACAGAACAAAAGCCTCCACTGAGTCCACCAGGAGCGTACCTGTCACTACATCGGGACGACCCACCAACTCCGCAGTCAGCATGGCATAGGAAACTGATGCTGGGGCAGCAGGAGCCCCAACACCCTAATATGGAGGTGCAGCAGCTACCAGAGGTGCTGAAGGCGCCACCACTGGAAACGGTGCCGCGGGAGTAGGCGACCAAAAATACCCTGGTGGTGGGATCCCTCTAGGAGTAGGGTAGTATGACTGAGGCTGCATCCAAGACTGAGTAGGAGTAGCTGCTAACATCTGCACAGATCCTTGAGAAGAAGCAGCTGGCACTGGTGCTGACGCCTGAACTGGCTCCCACTTAATGATACTGGCAGGATTTCGCCGACAAACCAACACCTTATGGCCCTCCTGACCACAGTGGCGACAAGAACCAGCCCAAGTACACTCTGAAGCGCGATGTTCATTTCCACACTTGAAGCATTTCATATCTTGCCCTCGGACTGGACTTAGCATAGGAGCACCCGCTGGCGGTCGAGAAGTGAAGGAAGTCTGCGGCTTTGTGAACCTGGACTTGAAGGAATTCTGCGGACCCTTGAACTTCTTGGAAACGGGCTTCAGAGATGACCCACTTCCTCCTCCAAAGCTCCTCTTTTGACTGCCACCTGCACCCTCAAAAACCACAGTACCAACCGTACCTTGCAACTCTTCCCCAAGCTGCATCTCTAACTCCATGCCCCTGGCTTGCTCTACCAAGGAGCTAATGTCGCGCAGCTCCAAAGCCCCCAACACCTGACGAAACTCCTGCCTAAGCCCTATGCGAAACCTCTTAGCCTTCTCTGCCTCATTGGTAGCCACAGCTGGTACGAAGCGGATTAAGTTGTTGAAACCCACTTTGTACTCTGTCACCGACATCATTCCCTGCTTATAACTGTTCAATGATACCTCCATCCTCTCCACAAATGAGGCTGGATAGAACCTCCTCCTGAACTGCTCCACAAATAGCTCCCAAGTTGTCGGTCCATGAGCAGGGGTTCTGGCTGACAGGACTCCTTCCCACCAGAGATCTGCCTACTCCATCAGCTGGAAGGCAACGAACTGAGCCCTCAGCTCCGAAGTCAACCCCAGCGCTCCCAAGTGCCTCTCTATGTGCCGCAGCCAATTGGCAACGTCAACTGGCGTGCCCAACCCATCAAAAGTGTCTAACCTCAACGCATTCCACTGATGCAGTCCCATTGCAACCGCCGCCGGAACCACCAAAGGAGCGGTAGTAGGTACAACTGGTGGAGCCTGCTTCCCCTGAACTGCTGAAGCGACCTCCTCTTCTGATCCCACGGAACTAGCTTCCCCAGCTACGGAGTTCTAAACATCGGGCAGGGACATTGCCTAGCCTCGACCAGCACCCTACCGACCACGACCACGGCCACGGCCACTACCCTTTGCCATCGCTAAACATCACAAACAAGCACAAATTCAAACATTAAGCACACATGCAACTATGATAAACAACAGAGGCGTAAATGCAATGCAAAAAAACCCAATCCCACCTACTGTGCTTAGTGTGTCAAAATTAATGTTTCATGAACCACAGACCTACAGCCCGCTCTGATACCAACTATAACACCCTAGCCCAACTTGAGCCTGGGATGCTACTAATTAAACATGATAACACATTAAAACATAAGACATAATTCTAAATTTCGGCAGAACCTCCTTTGTATACCTAACTATACCGGAGGTTCCAATAGTTACATGTATCATAGACCAAAATTCCAACATCCAGAAATCATCAAAGCGTTCAAAATATGCGAATCAACTAAAGCATAAACAAGGATATCCGAAATATGCTACTCCCATTATTACAATTAATCCAATGCGGGAAACGTAACCATAAACAATCCTTAAGCAATTCGCTTGTTATTAAGGTATGATCTAAATGTTATTTAACTTAAAGATGTGTGGTAGCGAGTGAATCCAAGACAAGCCTACTCCCTCTCATGCATGCCGTTCTTGCAAGTGGTACCTAAAATCATAACAAAAGCGAGAGTGAGCCCAATGACTCAACAAGTACAATAAATGGCATCAACAACATAAATAACTGTAATTCGTCAACCATTATCCACAAAACTATACACCAAACATTTTACATGCTCATGCTATGCAATATGCCCAAAATTCTCTTTAACTTTCTCTTTCTCTTTTGCATTTTACCGGTAATGCAGAGCGTGCATCCGTCGATGCACACCCATGCCTATGCCATCTGGCACAGGGACCATTGCCTATACTCCACAAGTATGGGGACCAAAGCCCATGCTCCACGAACATGGGGACCTTTAGCCCGTCATAATCATGACAGGGACCTCAAAAATTGCTTGATCATCACATGACCAAGCTTCAATATGCCATCATGATGCATAGGAATGAAATTTTAAATCACCACAAACAAGCATTCACAACAACATTGCATATGAGTACACCTATTCATACTACAAGCGTTCAAGAATAGCACATAATTCATTACTCTACAGAATATGAATATTAACATTCATAATAATCTTAGAAACCATGAACAACACATATACCCATAGTATTAGCAAACAAAGCCATTCAATCACATTAATTCTATCCATCATGGTACTTGCCTTAACCGCGTGAGAACAGAGGATGTGAAGAGGGTGCTGCCCCCGGGACCAATCCCTCACCTGAATATATATAAAAGCATACTAAGACAATAGTGATGGACCAACCAAACTATATAAGCAAACACAAACTCGCAATAGTTTCTAACACGACCCCAACTCCAATTTCTAAATGTCGATCTGTCCCCTCTGTGGACAGTTGTAACATCCCAAATTCTGTACTTGTGTTTCAAATGTAAGAAAATGAGTAGAAATTAAAACTTTTTCTTACATCATGTATTTCCTGTGTGTACTAAACAATTATTGTACAAGAGTATGGAAATACAAAGTCACAAGTCTATTGATCCAAATCTTGATCCTCCAAAAACAATCTTGTCCAATCTTGTGATCCTTCTCGGGAAATATTTTTCCTAAGTTCTTGGGATGGTTTGTGACCCCTCTGAAAAATTTCACAATGTTTAGAAATTGTTCGAATATTTTAAGGGTCAGTCAAACTTGTTTGACTTGTAGTCAAACCCTAGCTCAAAGCATTGTATAATTTTTGGAGAAAAGTGCTCAGTGCAAAAACCTCTGGAAAGTTTACGCAATGTCCATCTCAATGTCAGCAAGCTACTGTCAAAATTTCATAAATTTGTAGCTTGTTTGCTATCTTTAAAGATCCCTTCAAAATCTCAATTCAAATTAAAACTCTAAACCTGGTCCGAGTCAAACTTAGACTCAAACCAGTCCGACCTCCAGTCTTGGTCGCAGAGCCGCTTGAGCCGTGTCGGGCTCGGGCATTTGGGCACAGGTGGTCTGGGCCGTTGGATCTCAAATCCAACGCTCAAAGACCTCCTTGGGTCTTTGTAAAAGACCTCCCACCCGCACGACCTCCTCCTGTTCTATTTGCAAAGACAACCCTCGAGGACCTCCCCCAGGACCTCCTTTGCACCTTTTGCAAAGACCACCCTAGGCGACCTCCTCAGCCCTCCACGACCACCCCTAGCACTTGGGTGATTGTGGGCCGTCCATCTTGAGATCTGTGGCTCAGACCTCCCCTAAGTGTTAGGACCTCTAGAACATAATTCTAAATCTGAGCCCTTAGATTTCAATCCAACAGCTCACGGCCTCCCTAGTGGGAGCTCTGTGCTGATTTTAGCCGTTGAGCTCTTTGACCGGTCCTCCCTGGTCCTCTCACTGTCGGGTGGGCCTGGGCATTATCAATTTTTGTGCATGGCAGTAGAGGGCAGTGCCTTGTCAACTCTAGGGCTGACAAAGGGCTATGTGCTGGCAACATTAAATGTCTGGCAGCCCCTTTTTGCTCAAAAGTCTCTGACAACCTACTCCCATCATTTCATGTGTACTTTGGCTCAGTGCACCGGCTGACTTTGCCATCTTTCCCACCAGCTATATTTGAAGCTCAAGCTTCCTCTCTTAGTTCTTTTAGTCACTCTCTTGCACCTTAGCTCCTCTCAGTTCACTTGTGCTCAAAACACCCGAAAGTCTTTGCCACCATTGCCGGACCTTGGAGCTCTCCGTCGACCTTCGAGCTTCAGTGGTTCAACATTGCAATAGTGGCCGTCATTTTGTTCCCTTGGTCACCTCAAGCCTCCCTAACTTGCTTTGTTTGACCTTCATAGAGGTTGATAAAGTGGGAGCGTGCTGTTCTTGGCCGGGAGCGTCGTCTTCTTCACCTCCGGCGACCTCCACCGTCGCCGAGCTCTTGCGCCACCTCTAGCTCCCCTTCATTCCACAGTAAGTACCTCGATGTCGAAATCCTATTCTTTTAGACCTCTTTAGGTTTTCGTGTTTGCCGCATTTTGTCTCTGGCGGTTATCTCCGGCTAGCCGCCGGTAGGAGCTGTTTTAGGTGTAGCTTTTGGTATCTTTGGTTTCTCCTCCCTATTTGGGACTCATCCGTGCCTTTGGTTTCCGCCGATGAGATCCACGTCGCCGCGCAAGCGGTGAGAGCACGCCGGGTTTTGTCGATTCAAAACCTCCGGTTTTCGTCGTGTTCCTCGGACAACTTTAATGCTCAAATCATTGCTTATCATTTGGTGCGTTAATGGTGTCTTAATCTGTGCCGTGGAGTCACTGACGTGTGGGCCAGGGCCATAGTATTAAAGTCCAGAAGTCATTAAGTGTTCCTTTTGGATTCATTTATTGTCAATCATTAGATGCTTTTAATTTGTCTTAGCTGCCACCTTTTGTCGTTGTCCGGAGGTCCTGCGCCATTAAATCCACTCTACGACCTCCTCGGGCTAATCTTAGCCGTTCACGACCTCTCCAAGTGTAGATCTGGGCCTTAGGATCTTTTCTGAAAAATACTAAGTCTCTTGACCTCCCCCTAATCGCATCCTGGCCGTTAAAGACCTCCGTAGGCTAGATCTCAGCTGATAGGATCACCCTCCACCTTGGGGTCCTCTTTGCAAAAGACCTCCTTGAGGTCCTCTCAACAGACCACCCCTGGTCGTGTTATCAAGACCACCCTCTCGGACCACCCCCACCGAGGTCCTCTTTGCAAAAGACCACCCCTGGTATTTTGTAAAGAGAACCTTCAAAACTACCTATGGGGTCCTCTGTGCGAAAAGACCTCCCTGAGGTCCTCTTTGCAAAAAGACCACCTCGGGTCCTTATCAAGAACCCGCAGGACCTCCCTCGCTCCATCTTAGCCGTTCAGGACCTCCCCCCTGGAGATCTTGACCGTCTGGGACCTCCTCCTTTAGATCCGTGGCTTTAGGACCTTCCCCGCCTCAGATCTGGACCGTTTATGACCTCCCCCCTGGGAGATCTAAGCTGTCCAGACCTCTCTCTGTTAAAAGCCCGCTTAGGACCTCCCCATTGAGATCATGACCGTTTAGGACCTCCTCGGTGAGATCCTAGCCGTCAAGACCTCCCGCTGTTAGCTCGCCGTTTAGGTCCTCCTCCGCTCAGATCTAGACCGTTAAGACCTCCCCTCGGGAGATCTTAACCGTCCAGACCTCCCCCTTAGTTAGATAGCCGTAGGACCTCCTCATGGAGCTCGGGACCGCCAGATCCAGATCTGACGGCCACGACCTCCCTAGTGCGCGAGGAGCTCCTTCGCGTGTGCTTTGTGCATCCGGTGGTCGGGCCGTTGGATTCAATATCAGCGGCTAAGACCTCCCTAAGCGCGATGAGGTCTTGGCGCCCAGTGCTCGTGGTGGAGTTCGCGCTTTGTGCTCGTGTCTTTGTGTGATTCTTGATCAACGGCCCGACCTCCCGATTTGAGTCGGTTTTCAGTTAAGTCCGTAAGCTTTTATTTGCACTTTATTAATTGTTTTAAACTTCAAAAATGCATATCTTTTCTCTGTAACTCCAAATTTAACAAACTAAAGTTCTAATAATGCATCTGTTAAAGTACTTTAGCATAACCCATGTTTTAATGTAGTCTTCAATTCTAAAATTAACCATGTCTTAGATTTATAACTTAGAAAAATCATAACTAAATCATTTTAACTCCAAATAAGATGAGACCAATTGTGTTAACCTTAAAATGTCAGTAGCAACCTAACATAAAATTTTCAAGTCCAGAAAACCTCTAGAAAATTATTTATGAACAGTAACCTATTTAAAATTAATTTTGGCGAATTGCATTGTTTCAATCATATCTTTGGTTTTAAAAGTCCGATTCATTGGTTCTTGTTTCTAAATTTGTGTTATTTTGTGCTCTTACTGCTGTATAATTTTTAGAGCATTTGGAGCATTTTGGCTTTAGAGTCTTTTTCGTTTTCTTTGTTCTTATCGGTTCTTTTTCGCTTTTTGATTAGGTGCCGACGAGTGTGTTGACCTAGATAGTGATCCTCAAGAACAAATTGAGCAACAGCAACCAGGCAAGCAGTTTGATCATTTCCCATTTGATCCCATTACTTTCAAAGTCTAATACTTTGTTTAACTTGTATGTATGCATTGCTATTTTGTTGTTAAATTGATTAGTTAAGCCTCTAGTTGCATAATCTGTAGGTAAATAAATATCCTCTACTACCTGAGCCTAGGTTATTTGCGGTGATTAGAGTTCGTTGGATGAACTCTTATCACTTAGTAGATTACGAATGAATATTGCTTAGCCATGCCTAGTTATCGGTAGTATTGGGCGATCATCGACTTAGTCGATGATCTTGATCACACAAATACTTATACTACTCCATTATGTCCAATCCTTGTGTTTTATTGATTTACAAATCAAAAACTTAAAACAAAACTATATCTTGACTTGGGCACAATGGTATGTTGGTGTGATCTGTTGGGTGTGTTGGAATGGTGCCTAAGTCCCCAAGAACCGAGTTACTTGTGTCACTAAGCCAGCGCTTATTGCGTGCTAACCACACGAGGGGATATGGAACCTCTCTTGACTAAGTACTTTGGGAGGTGTTAATTATGAGCTGGTTGGTGGGTGTGTTCTTGTGTGTGTGTGTTTGTGGTGTTGGAGGAGCATTAGCGGACCGGTTAGGTGTCTAATGTGTCCTTCTCCGTGGGTTGCGGCTCTTAATTAGCATCGTCCATTGGAAAGTGTCTTGTTAGACTTAGCCGTGCTGCATACCAAAGGAAGTATGCTAACCGTGGTGGTGGAAAGACGGTCTATCGTGTGGGTACATTGGTACACCTGCGCAGGTTAAAACTATTCGAATAGCCTCGTCCTAGGTTATGGACATGCTTGGTAAGGTCGTGCAAGAACTAGACTACAACCTTTTAAAAACTTAAACTTGACATGGGTGGTATGAAGGGTACTTCATCTTTGTTGTTGTGGTGACTATTGGGTTAGTCACTTGCTAGGACATTGTTGTTCTCTATCTATTGTTATAATTGTTTCTCTTTTATTTGAACAATAGAAATTATTTGCAAACTTGCTTTCAAATGTATTACCTTATTGCAAAGAAAACTTGCTTTATCTTTGAAGATAAGTCGAGCCTCCTCCACTTAAATTAAGCTTGCATGTAGTTAATTATAGTTCTGTTATCTTACACGTCAGTCTTGCAGTACAAAAATAATTTTTGTACTCGGATGCTATCTTAATTGTTTTGTTGCGAGGAAGAGCTCGAGGGCCTCACTTTTGTGAGATTTGTTGTGGCGGTGTCTGGGCGATTAGCTTGGTGGTCGGTTGGTTGCCTTGTGGGTAAAGGCACACCGATTGGCTTTTGTTTATTGCCATCTTATGGCCCTTTGCTTCATTGTTTAAATTAGTTACTTATGTGTTATTTGGCAGTCGACCTCTCTTTTTTAATAACTCTCTTTATATTATGTATGTCTTTCAGTTGTTGCTTTTGCTTCGGCTCTATGTGCATGAATGGAATTAATGCATGATTTTGTAACGGGGTGTGTATACTGCATTTTTGGGAAGTATACATATCTCGAGGATTGGTTTATTTGATTTGTGCTGCTAGGACCAAGTGGATGGTTAAGCAGTACAAGCCGAATAAACCGGGGTCCTCACAAAGTTGGTATCAGAGCCATTCCGACCGTAGTAACCCAAGCTTGATCGTCTTTAGGACATTTTGGAAAACTTAATTTCAAAGTATCAAATGATTTATGAAAGCTTAAGTAAATTCTCGGATTTTATTCCTTATCTATCTTAGCTTTCTTCTCTCATCTTGCTCTAATTTGAGTTTTGAAAGTTGTTTTCCTCTCCTTCTCTCAAAAGATAGTCATTATCGTTTAAATTGGGTCTTGGGGACCAATGAGTTTGGCAAATTGAAGTGTTAGCTGCCCTCTACAAGGTTTTGAAGCTTCGGAAGTTGAAGATTTCGGCTTAGAAGCTTGGATGCAAAATCTGGACAGCAAGCGTCAATTTCCGGACAGCAAGCTCAAAGGTCCTAAATAGGGTAGAAAATGAGAGGTTAATCAACTAAAACTTGTGGGAATAAAAGGGTAGGATGTGATACTAGTTAGCTAAGTATCTAACACTATTTTTGCCGCCTTAGCCTTGCTTTTGAATAGTGTTAGACTTGAAGTAGTGTGATGAAATTTATCTTCTCAACCCATTGCTCGTTCATTCAATACGGGTTAATGGCATCGAGAAGTTGAGATTTGGTTTGGTGTTTCCCTTGCTGTTTTGGAGCCTCCTTGGAAACATTTAAAGTTTATATGCTTGTTATTTTGGCTTTAGTTTAGCTTTTAGCTTTCAGAACTTCTAGATTTGAGGTTTTGTTGCTAACCCGATTTCCTTGCACCAGGATGGTTGGGGGTACTCGTAGCGGCCGTGGTCGTGACTGGTTTGGATGAGGAGCTCCCGCCTCCTCCGACCATGGCTGAGGTTCTTCTGCAGATCGAGCGCAACCGTTCAGAGGACAGGAGGGTCCTGCTGGATGTTATTGCACGCAACACCTCCGCCCTTGCCGGTGCCTCAGGATCCGGGCAAGCGGGTGGACATCAGCCTCGTGGGGGCCTTGCTGAGTTTCTTCGCACTCAGCCCCCCACGTTTTCCAGATCTGAGGACCCACTGGACGCAGATGGCCGCCGCTGCGTCGAGTTGAAGCTCGGCGTTGCCCGATGCGGGACCGAGACAAGGCACTCTTTGCCTCCCATCAGCTGCAGGGGGCAGCACTCTCTTGGTGGGAGAACTTCTTGGCCATGCAGCCCGCCGGCCATATTGTCTCTTGGGAGGAGTTCCGGACTGCGTTCCGTCGAGCTCACATCCCTGCCGGCTTGATGAAGCTGAAGAAGAAGGAATTTCTCGCGCTCAAGCAAGGGCGTAAGTCAATGATGGAGTACCTTTACGAGTTCAACCACTTGGCTCGTTATGCTCCATCTGAGGTGGCCACTGATGAGGCCAAGCAGGAGAAGTTCATGGAGGGCTTGTCTGAGGAGATGCAAGACAAGCTATCCATTGTGGACTTTGCTGACTTTCAGACCTTGGTGGACAAGGCCATTGTTGCTGAGCACAAGGCGAAGGCGCTAGACGAGTCCCGCAAGCGCAAGTGGGAGGCCCAGCGGTCTGTACAGGCCAGCCTTCCCCGTCCTCGTGTTGGGCCTGCACCAGGGGCCCGTTCCTTAGCCTTACCACCGCCGAGGCCGTCGGCACCAGCCCCTTGTCCTCCGCAGGCCGTGCCCCAGTCACGTGCACCTGTGAGTCAGCCGAGTGGCCCCCGCAATCCGGCTGCCGGGTCACTGTTTTTCTGCGGCGAGAAGGGCATTATGCGAACCAATGCCCTAAGAAGATCGAGCAGCCCCTCGTCCTAATGGAGGGCGGGCATGGAAGTGGTCCTTCCAGGATCGAAGGTTGTCCCGCTATCCAAGGCGTGGGTAGTGGCCGTGTCAACCTCATCTCCGCGGAGGAGGCACAGGAGGCGTCTGACGTCGTGTTGGGTACGCTTTCGGTTAACTCTCATCCTGCTACTGTTTTGTTTGATTCAGGAGCATCTCATTCATTTGTTTCTGAATCATTTGCTGCTGTTCGCGAGCTTCGGTTTGCTCCTTTGTTGGTCCCACTGCTCATTCGCTCTCCCGGCTCGGAGTTGAGAGCCGAGTCTGAGTGTAGGGATGTCTCCGTTGAGATAGAGGGTGTAGGGTTTTTAGCAAACCTCATCCTCCTCCATTCAGCGAGCTTAGATGTAATTCTGGGCATGGATTGGTTGTCTCAGCACATGGGACAAATCGATTGTGCCCGGAGGCTCATCTACCTCACGATCCTTACGGCGGCGGGTTCGCTTTCGCCAGAAGGCGCAAGGCCCGCATCTCTTCGTGCTCGGCGAAGCCACTCTAGATATTAGTGAAGTCCCTACGATTATGTGACTTCGCTGATGTCTTCCCGAAGATCTCCGGGGATGCCGCCACCGCGACCTCGAGTTTGCCATTGAGTTGGTCCCGATCTCGCTCCGATTTGAAGAGGCACTCTGGATGGCTCGAACGAGTTAGTGGAGTTGAAGAAGCAGCTGGGGGAGCTTCAAGAGAAGGGTTTCATTCACCCTAGCTCGTCTCCGTGGGGTTGTCCAGCAATCTTTGTGAAGAAGAAGGACAATACTCTACGCATGTGCGTGGATTACCGGCCGCTTAATGAAGTGACGGTAAAGAACAAGTATCCCTTGCACCGCATCGACGATCTCTTTGATCAATTGACTGGAGCTCGAGTCTTCTCTAAGATTGATTTGAGAGTGGGATATCATCAAGTTCGAATTCGACCGGAGGATATTCCCAAGACGGCTTTCTTTACTCGTTATGGCTTGTACGAGTATACCGTCATGTCATTCGGCTTAACCAATGCTCCTGCCTTGTTCATGAATCTCATGAATTCGGTGTTTATGGAGTATTTGGATAAGTTTGTGGTGGTCTTCATCGATGATATTCTTATCTATTCCAAGAACGATGAGGAACACGCTGGGCATCTAAGGCTTGTGTTGGGCAAACTTCGTGAGCACCAGTTGTATGCGAAGTTCAGTAAGTGCGCATTCTGGTTGAAGGAAGTGGCCTTCTTAGGCCATGTTCTTTCAGCAGGAGGCGTAGCTGTCGATCCTAGCAAGATCAGCGATGTGCTTTCCTGGAGTCAGCCCTCCTCGGTCACCAAAGTCTGGAGTTTTCTTGGTTTAGCGGGATATTATCGTCGCTTTATCGAGAACTTCTCCAAGATAGCGAAGCCAATGACGGAGTTGCTCAAGAAGGACAAGAAGTTCTCGTGGTCTGCCGATTGCGAGGAAAGTTTCCAAGTACTCAAGAAGCGGTTGACCACCGCTCCCGTTCTTGTTCTTCCCGATGTCCATCGAAGCTTCGATATCTTTTGCGACGCTTCTCGTCGAGGCCTTGGTTGTGTCCTTGTGCAAGAAGGCAAGGTGGTGGCCTATGCATCAAGGCAATTGAGACCTCATGAACTCAACTATCCTACCCATGACTTGGAGCTAGCCGCGGTGATTCATGCACTTAAGATGTGGCGACATTACCTAATCGGTAATCGTTGTGAAGTGTACTCGGATCACAAAAGCTTGAAGTATTTGTTTACCCAACCAGATCTGAACCTCAGGCAAAGGAGATGGTTGGAGTTGATCAAGGACTATGACATGGGTATTCACTACCATCCGGGCAAGGCCAATGTCGTTGCGGATGCGCTTAGTCGCAAAGCGCATTGCAATGCATTGTTGCTCAAGGAACCTCAGCCCACCCTTCTGGAGGAGTTTCACCGTCTCAACTTGGGTTTGGTTGAGCATGGTTCCCTCGCTGCCTTGGTTGTACAGCCAACCTTGGTGGATCGGATCAAGTCCGCTCAGCAGTCAGATGTTGGAGTGAACCGCATCAAGGAAAATGTCAAGAATGGAACAGCCAAGTGCTTCTCCGTAGATGATCTTGGTGTTGTGCGGTTCGGGCAACGCCTTGTAGTTCCAAAGGACATGGAGTTGCGGGAGTTGATCCTCCGCGAAGCCCACGATTCCCCATTATCCATTCATCCCGGGACCACGAAGATGTATCATGATCTCCGGCGAGATTTTGATGGACCCGAATGAAGAGGAGATCGCAAGGTTCGTTGCTTGAGTGCGGCGTGTGTCGTCGTGCCAAGGCGAACATCGTCGTCCGGCGGATCGCTTCACCCTTACCAATTCGGAGTGGAAGTGGGATTCGGTCGGGATGGACTTTATCACTGGTCTACCCCGGTCTCCAAAGAAGAATGCTGCCATCTGGGTGGTCATCGATCGATTGACTAAAGTGGCTCATTTCCTCCCTGTCAAGACGGACCTTCAAGTGGGTCTCCTCGCAGAGCTCTACATAGCCCGCATCGTGAGTTTGCATGGTGTGCCAAATACAATTGTGTCAGATCGTGGTTCGCTGTTCACGTCTCGATTTTGGCATAGCCTGCAAGAGGCTATGGGAATTCACCTTTCCTTCAGCTCAGCGTATCACCCCCAAACTGATGGTCAGACCGAAAGGGTCAACCAAGTTTTAGAGGACATGCTTCGAGCTTGTGTCCTTTCCTATGGGAAGCATTGGGAGAAGTGCTTGCCATTCGCCGAGTTTTCTTACAACAACAGTTTCCAAGCCAGTCTCGGCATGGCACCATTCGAGACCTTATACAGGAGAAAGTGTAGAACCCCGTTGTATTGGTCTAAGACCGGCGAAAGACCTTTCTTTGGCCCGGACTCGATCAATGAAGCCGAGAGTCAAGTCCAGCTTGTTCGTGATCGTTTGCGCACGGCTCAATCCAGGCAAAAGAGCTATGCGGATCGTCGTCGTCGTGAATTGAGCTTTGAGCCCAATGACTTCGTCTACCTCAAGGTTTCTCCGCTGAAAAGTCACCAGTGTTTTGGTGTCAAGGGCAAGTTAGCTCCTCGATATGTCGGTCCCTACCGCGTCATCGAGAAGAAGGGAGCCGTTGCCTACAAGTTGGAGTTGCCTGCCACACTTGCGGGGGTACATGATGTGTTCCATGTGTCCCAGCTAAAGAAGTGCCTCCGTGTTCCAACCGAGGAAGCTCCGTTGGAAACTCTTGATGTCGGGAGGATTTGACCTACGCGAGCATCCTGTTCGCATCCTTGAAGAAGCTGAACGAAGAACTAGGAATCGTTCCATTAAGTTCCTTAAGGTTCAGTGGTCGAATCATTCTGAGGATGAAGCTACCTGGGAGCGAGAAGATCCTCTCCGTGCAGACTACCCCTCTTTCTTTTCCGAGTGACACAAATCTCGGGATGAGATTTTTGTAAGGGGGGGGGGAGGTTTTGTAACATCCCAAATTCTGTACTTGTGTTTCAAATGTAAGAAAATGAGTAGAAATTAAAACTTTTTCTTACATCATGTATTTCCTGTGTGTACTAAACAATTATTGTACAAGTATGGAAATACAAAGTCACAAGTGTGTTGATCCAAATCTTGATCCTCCAAAAACAATCGTGTCCAATCTTGTGATCCTTCTCGGGAAATATTTTTCCTAAGTTCTTGGGATGGTTTGTGACCCCTCTGAAAAATTTCACAATTTTTAGAAATTGTTCGAATATTTTAAGGGTCAGTCAAACTTGTTTGACTTGTAGTCAAACCCTAGCTCAAAGCATTGTATAATTTCTGGAGAAAAGTGCTCAGTGCAAAAACCTCTGGAAAGTTTACGCAATGTCCATCTCAATGTCAGCAAGCTACTGTCAAAATTTCATAAATTTGTAGCTAGTTTGCTATCTTTAAAGATCCCTTCAAAATCTCAATTCAAATTAAAACTCTAAACCTGGTCCGAGTCAAACTTAGACTCAAACCCAGGTCCGACCTCCAGGTCTTGGTCGCGCCGAGCCGCTTGAGCCGTGTCGGGCTCGGGCATTTGGGCACAGGTGGTCTGGGCCGTTGGATCTCAAATCCAACGCTCAAAGACCTCCTCGGCTCTTTGTAAAAGACCTCCCACCCGCACGACCTCCTCCTGTTCTATTTGCAAAGACAACCCACGAAGACCTCCCCCAGGACCTCCTTTGCACCTTTTGCAAAGACCACCCTGGGCGACCTCCTCAGCCCTCCACGACCACCCCTAGCACTTGGGTGATCGTGGGTCGTCTATCTTGAGATCTGCGGCTCAGACCTCCCCTAAGTGTTAGGACCTCTAACACATAATTCTAAATCTGAGCCCTTAGATTTCAATCCAACAGCTCACGACCTCCCTAGTGGGAGCTCTGTGCTGATTTTAGCCATTGAGCTCTTTGACTGGTCCTCCCTGGTCCTCTCACTGTCGGGTGGGCCTGGGCATTATCAATTTTTGTGCATGGCAGTAGAGGGCAGTGCCTTGTCAACTCTAGGGCTAACAAACGGCTATGTGCTGCCAACATTAAATGTCTGGCAGCCCCTTTTTGCTCAAAAGTCTCTCTGACAACCTACTCCCATCATTTCATGTGTACTTTGGCTCAGTGCACCGGCTGACTTTGCCATCTTTCCCACCAGCTATATTTGAAGCTCAAGCTTCCTCTCTTAGTTCTTTTAGTCACTCTCTTGCACCTTAGCTCCTCTCAGTTCACTTGTGCTCAAAACACCCGAAAATCTTTGCCACCATTGCCGGACCTTGGAGCTCTCCGTCGACCTTCGAGCTTCAGTGGTTCAACATTGCAATAGTGGCCGTCATTTTGTTCCCTTGGTCACCTCAAGCCTCCCTAACTTGCTTTGTTTGACCTTCACAGAGGTTGATAAAGTGGGAGCGTGCTGTTCGTGGCCGGGAGCATCGTCTTCTTCACCTCCGGCGACCTCCACCGTCGCCGGAGCTCTTGACCACCTCTAGCTCCCCTTCATTCCACGGTAAGTACCTCGATGTCGAAATCCTATTCTTTTAGACCTCTTTAGGTTTTCGTGTTTGCCGCATTTTGTCTCCGGCGGTTATCTCCGGCTAGCCGCCGGTAGGAGCTGTTTTAGGTGTAGCTTTTGGTGTCTTTGGTTTCTCCTCCCTATTTGGGACTCATCCGTGCCTTTGGTTTCCACCGATGAGATCCACGTCGCCGGCGGCAAGCCGCTGAGCACGCTCGGGTTTTGTCAGTTCAAAACCTCCCGTTTTCGTCGTGTTCCTCGGACAACTTTAATGCTCAAATCATTGCTTATCATTTGGTGCGTTAATGGTGTCTTAATCTATGCCGTGGAGTCACTGACGTGTGGGCCAGGGCCTTAGTATTAAAGTCCAGAAGTCATTAAGTGTTCCTTTTGGATTCATTTATTGTCAATCATTAGATGCTTTTAATTTGTCTTAGCTGCCACCTTTTGTCGTTGTCCGGAGGTCCTGCGCCATTAAATCCACTCTAGGACCTCCTCGGGCTAATCTTAGCCGTTCACGACCTCTCCAAGTGTAGATATGGGCCTTAGGATCTTTTCCGAAAAATCCTAAGTCTCTGGACCTCCCCTAATCGCATCCTGGCCGTTAAAGACCTCCGTAGGCTAGATCTCAGCTGATAGGATCACCCTCCACCTTGGGGTCCTCTTTGCAAAAGACCTCCTTGAGGTCCTCTGTGCGAAAAGACCACCCCTGGTCGTGTTATCAAGACCACCCTCTCGGACCACCCCCACCGAGGTCCTCTTTGCAAAAGACCACCCCTGGTATTTTGTAAAGAGAACCTTCAAAACTACCTATGGGGTCCTCTGTGCGAAAAGACCTCCCTGAGGTCCTCTTTGCAAAAAGACCACCTCGGGTCCTTATCAAGAACCCGCAGGACCTCCGTCGCTCCATCTTAGCCGTTCAGGACCTCCCCCCTGGAGATCTTGACCGTCTGGGACCTCCTCCTTTAGATCCGTGGCTTTAGGACCTTCCCCGCCTCAGATCTGGACCGTTTATGACCTCCCCCTGGGAGATCTAAGCCGTCCAGACCTCTCTCTGTTAAAAGCCCGCTTAGGACCTCCCCATTGAGATCGTGACCGTTTAGGACCTCCTCGGTGAGATCCTAGCCGTCAAGACCTCCCGCTGTTAGCTCGCCGTTTAGGTCCTCCTCCGCTCAGATCTAGACCGTTAAGACCTCCCCTCGGGAGATCTTAACCATCCAGACCTCCCCCTTAGTTAGATAGCCGTAGGACCTACCCATGGAGCTCGGGACCGCCAGATCCAGATCTGACGGCCACGACCTCCCTAGTGCGCGAAGAGCTCCTTCGCGTGTGCTGTGCATCCGGTGGTCGGGGCCGTTGGATTCAATATCAACGGCTAAGACCTCCCCTAGTCGCGATGAGGTCTTGGTGCCCAGGTGCTCGTGGTGGAGTTCGCGCCTGTGCTCGTGTGCCGTGTGATTCTTGATCAACGGCCCACGACCTCCCCAGTTTGAGTCGGTTTTCCAGATTAAGTCCCGTAAGCTTTTATTTGCACTTTATTAATTGTTTTAAACTTCAAAAATGCATATCTTTTTCTCTGTAACTCCAAATTTAACAAACTAAAGTTCTAATAATGCATCTGTTAAAGTACTTTAGCATAACCCATGTTTTAATGTAGTCTTTAATTCTAAAATTAACCATGTCTTAGATTTATAACTTAGAAAAATCATAACTAAATCATTTTAACTCCAAATAAGATGAGACCAATTGTGTTAACCTTAAAATGTCAGTAGCAACCTAACATAAAATTTTCAAGTCCAGAAAACCTCTAGAAAATTATTTATGAACAGTAACCTATTTAAAATTAATTTTGGCCGAATTGCATTGTTTCAATCATATCTTATGTTTTAAAAGTCTGATTCAGTTGGTTCTTGTTTCTAAATTTGTGTTATTTTGTTCTCTTACTGCTGTATAATTTTTAGAGCATTTGGAGCATTTTGGCTTTAGAGTCTTTTTCGTTTTCTTTGTTCTTATCGGTTCTTTTTCGCTTTTTCGATTAGGTGCCGACGAGTGTGTTGACCTAGATAGTGATCCTCAGCAACAAATTGAGCAACAGCAACCAGGCAAGCAGTTTGATCATTTCCCATTTGATCCCATTACTTTCAAAGTCTAATACTTTGTTTAACTTGTATGTATGCATTGCTATTTTGTTGTTAAATTGATTAGTTAAGCCTCTAGTTGCATAATCTGTAGGTAAATAAATATCCTCTTCTACCTGAGCCTAGGTTATTTGCGGTGATTAGAGTTCGTTGGATGAACTCTTATCACTTAGTAGATTACGAATGAATATTGCTTAGCCATGCCTAGTTATCGGTAGTATTGGGCGATCATCGACTTAGTCGATGATCTTGATCACACAAATACTTATACTACTCCATTATGTCCAATCCTTGTGTTTTATTGATTTACAAATCAAAAACTTAAAACAAAACTATATCTTGACTTGGGCACAATGGTATGTTGGTGTGATCTGTTGGGTGTGTTTGGAATGGTGCCTAAGTCCCTAAGGACCGAGTTACTTGTGTCACTAAGCCAAGCGCTTATTGCGTGCTAACCACACGAGGGGGATATGGAACCTCTCTTGACTAAGTACTTTGGGAGGTGTTAATTATGAGCTGGTTGGTGGGTGTGTTCTTGTGTGTGTGTGTTTGTGGTGTTGGAGGGGAGCATTAGCAGACCGGTTAGGTCATCTAATGTGTCCTTCTCCGTGGGTTGCGGCTCTTAATTAGCATCGTCCATTGGAAAGTGTCTTGTTAGACTTAGCCGTGCCTGCATACCAAAGGAAGTATGCTAACCGTGGCTGGTGGAAAGGCGGTCTATCGTGTGGGTACATTGGTACACCTGCAGGTTAAAACTATTCGAATAGCCTCGTCCTAGGTTATGGACATGCTTGGTAGGTCGTGCAAGAACTAGACTACAACCTTTTAAAAACTTAAACTTGACATGGGTGGTATGAAGGGTACTTCATGCTATTGTTGTGGTGACTATTGGGTTAGTCACTGCTAGGACATTGTTGTTCTCTATCTATTGTTATAATTGTTTCGCTTTATTTGAACAATAGAAATTATTTGCAAACTTGCTTTCAAATGTATTACCTTATTGCAAAGAAAACTTGCTTTATCTTGAAAATAAGTCGAGCCTCCTCCACTTAAATTAAGCTTGCATGAAGTTAATTATAGTTCTGTTATCTTACACGTCGGTCTTGCAGTACAAAAACAATTTTTGTACTCGGATGCTATCTTAATTGTTTTGTTGCGGAGGAAGAGCCCGAGGGGCCTCACTTTTGTGAGATTTGTTGTGGCGGTGTCTGAGCGATTAGCTTGGCGGTCCGGTTGGTTGCCTTGTGGGTAAAGGCACACCGATTGGCTTTTGTTTATTGCCATCTTATGGCCCTTTGCTTCATTGTTTAAATTAGTTACTTATGTGTTATTTGGCCGGTCGGCCTCTCTTTTGTAATAACTCTCTTTATATTATGTATGTCTTTCAGTTGTTGCTTTTGCTTCGGCTCTATGTGCATGAATGGAATTGATGCATGATTTTATAACGGGTGTGTATCTTGCATTTCAGGAAGTATACATATCTCGAGGATTGGTTTATTTGATTTGTGCTGCTAGGACCAAGTGGATGGTTAAGCAGTACAAGCCGAATAAACCGGGGTCCTCACAACAGTCAAATTCTAAAAATCATATCTTTTAGTACAAGAGTCCAAAAGATGTGTTTTTGGACTTTCTGGAAAGGTTATCAATTTCTCCAACTAAACCTAGTTGATGAGCCTTTCTGAATCGGCCATCTAATACCCCTACCAAGCTAATTAAATAATTACAGTAGTGCATGCATCTCTAATTAAAATATTCACAGCAGTACATGCACCTCCATTTAATAAAGCGCATGTGAACAAATCCATCTTACACTAATGGTTAATGCCCAGCGCTAGCAACACATGCATCCCTATTCATCCCAATTTAATAATCAAAATATCATTGACTAGTCTCACAACAGAACATCCAATGCATGTAGATCCCAATTAAATATCCAAAGTAGCGCATACAGCACTACTAGCACTAACGCCATACTCCAATTAAAAACTCATAACAATTAAGTATCCAGCCGTAATAGTCCAGGGAATCAAGCTATGGGTGACAAACCGATGTACAGGACAAGCAGGATGTAGGCGACGTGCGGCTGCTGATTTTACACTGGCCGAACAGCACCTGAAGATTTTTCTCGCGCGCGCTGCAGGAGGCAAAGACAATCGACGGCAGGCGGCTACGTGTCCGCACAGCTGCAGGCAGGAGGTGGGCACGTGCGAGCGAGCGCACAGCAACCGGCCGAACAACGCACAGCAACAGAGGAACGAAGCGCAGGAAAAAGAAAAGACGACGGCTGCTGGCGGCGCACGAGAACAGGGGGAAAAAAAGAAAAGACTGCTAGGGTTTCTTGAATCCACTAACCCACGATCTTTTTATCCCGGTATGAACCAACTTTTCTCTAAAACTCCAAAATAACTCATTTTCACGTATCCCTTTTTATCTGATTGCGCACGGGTCCTCAAGAGGGTTATTTCGGGATATTACAGCAATAGGGGGCTCCCAGAGGATGGTTAGTCCAATGGAAACGAAACCTTAGCGGGCATGAATACAATAAGATATTACATTGTAACGGCCTCATGATAATTGCTTAGTCACACGTCTTCGGAAGCGTGCATTGGCCGACATTAAAAGCAAATTATCTCATGTGGGTAAGGTTGTACAAACTCTGCAGAGTAGAAACTATTCAAATAGCCGCGTCCGCGGTCATGGACATGCTAGCAAAGCCACTCTAAGTTAGACTTTGTTTTTGGTTTATAAAATGATTTCATCAGATGATTTTAGGATGGAAAATCCTATGGTAAAAATTGGGCGGTTAGCCAAGTGATAAGACGGTATCCTTCACCATTCAATCAATGGAGGTTATCCACTATAAAATTGACATTTTAAATACTGATTTTAGTTATAGTATAAAAACTGGCCTTAGCACTTAATATGTTTTTTTAAACCTGAAAATGCTGTTTATGCAAAATGAACCCTGCCAATATCCTTTGTTTACCTTATACATGCATTATCTTTCAATATTGGGTGTAACTTGCAAGCACGGTAGTTGTGCTTACTCTTGCTGAATAATCTTTATTCAGGAGAAGACCTCTATCAGGACGGTGAGGATCTTGACGACTAGGCTACGCCCCAGACGATTGCCTGTGGCAAGTCGTGTGGTCTACTACTACATTGCTTTCCACTGTGTTATTTATCTATTTGGCCTTAGGGCCCTTTTGTAATAAACTCTGAGTTATTATTAATAAAGTGCGTGATATGATTGTGCTATCACTTGTGTTTGACTGTGTACACTAGAAATCCTGGACTAGTGTATGAACACAGAGAATTCGGGATCCTTCGTTCCTGGGTTCGACACAGATGTAGCATCATTTGATCATATTGCTCCTATTATTTTCAAAGTCTAATATGTTGTTTGCAAATTCTACGTATGCATTGCTACCTTGTGTTAAACTATTGTCGATTAGTTGACCCATTAGATGCATAATTTGTAGGCAAATATTTATCCTCTACTACTGAGCTTAGGATTATCTTGTTGTGATTTGGGGTTCGTTGGATGAGCCCTTGTCACTTAGTAGTTTGCGAGTTGATGTTGCTTAGTCATGCTTAGCTACTGGTAGAATTGGGCGGTTGTCGACTTAGTCGATAACCTTGATGACACAAAAACCTATTATGACTTTATTTTCAGCACTTTGTGCTATGTTTAATTGAGAAAACTAAAACTAAAAACAAAATAATTTAGACTTGGGCACAATGGTATGATGGTGTGCTTTTGGGTGTGACTAGTATGGTGCTCGAGTCAACAAGGACCGAACATCTTGTTACACTAAACCAAGCATTCTTGCGTGCTAACCAAACTAGAGGGTATGTGACCTCTCTTGACTTAGTACTTTGGCGTGTGTTAGCTCCGAGTTGCAAGAGGTTGTAGGAGGCAGATGTTTGGGAGCATTGTAGTTGTCTGGAAGCTTTACCCGAGGTGGGTAGTTGTCTTTTGGCTTTACAATGTAGCGTATGGGTTTCTATCCATACGAGCGGCTCGAAGTTGATACACAATATTGGAAATATCTCGTAGGACTTAGTCGTGTCGGCATACCTTTGGAAGTGTGCTAATCTTGTGGCAAAAAGGCAGTCTGAAGTGTGGGTACATTGGTACACCCCTGCAGGGTTTCAAACTATTCGAATAGCCTCATCCTAGATTATGGACATGCTTGGGGAGGTCTTTCAGGAGTTAGACTATAACCTTTTCACTAAAACTTGAACTTGGGTGGTACGAATCGGGGATTTGTGCTATGTTGTGGTGGCTATTGGGTTGGTCACCTCTAGGTTTTTATTTATGCTACTCGTTATTGTCTCGCTGTTATTTCAATGGTTAAAAACATATTTGACAAATTGCCTTCAATCTATTACATTATTGCAAATAAAAATTGCTTTATGCATCCAATTAACCATATAACCATTTCCTTTGATTCAGCTCACATGTAGCTATGTATATGCTTGTTACTCGTAAGTCTTGCGAGTACATTATTGTACTCCACTGCATTGCTTTGTTGTTGCAGAGGAGGAAGTGGATCCCCAAGGGATAAACTTTTGTGATTTTTGCTGCGGCGGGTGCGACTAGCTTGGCGGCCCGGTCGGTTGCCTTGTGGGTTATGGCTAACCGATTGACTTTTGTTTATAGTCATCTTATGGCACTTTTGCTTCCGCTGCTATTTGTCACTCTTATGTAATTTGGCCGGTCGGCTCTATTGTAATAACTCTATATTATGTATATCTTTTGCTAGACTTAGCATTGTAAATTGTATGGAAATGATGCATGATTTTGTAAAAATGTATGTGTGTTGCAATTATGGGAAGCACATGTCCATCGAGGCTTAGGATATTCAATTAGTGCTACTAGAACCAGATGGAGGTTAAGTATTACTAGTTAAATACCCCGGGTCCTCAAAAGCCGTGGGTGTTGCAGGGGCAGTGGGCGAGGCCGCGGTAGAGGTAAGGAAGGCGAAGTTGGTCGTGGGTCCGGGACAGGCCGCAACAAAAGTCATATCAAATGCTTCAACTGCGAGCACTACGGCCATTATGCCTCGGAGTGTGATGGTAAACATCGGGGTGAGGAGGTGCACCTTGCGTGCATACAGGAAGATGAACCAAAACGCTGTTAGCCAAAGCCAAAGAATCACAAAAGATGATTTTACTGCATGATGACAGTATCCAACCGCAGCTACGTGCTGATGGGGAGTCTCTGACCAGCTCCGACGTGTGGTACTTTGACAACGGAGCTAGTAACCACATGATAGTTGAAAGGACCAAATTCTGTGATCTGGACACATCCATCCAAGGCCATGTCAAATTTGGTGATGGCTCTACCGTTCAAATCAAAAGAAAGGGAACCGTGTTGTTCAAGTTTAAAGGTAGTGAGTAGAGGCTTCTAATGAAGGTGTATTATATACCCAATCTTTGTAGCAACATCATTAGCATTGGTCAGCTGACAGAAGTAGGAAGCAAGGTTATCATATTCGATGCTTTCCTATGGTTATATGATCGGTCTAACAGATTGCTGATGAAGGTCAAGCGCTCCCCCAATTGTCTCTACAAGGTGTCGATGGAGATTTGTGAACCGGTGTATTTGTTTGCAAGTATGGGAGATCCAGCATGGCTATGGCATGCGAGATTAGGACATGTGTATTTCCAATCTCTTAAATTGATGGGTGAGAAGGCGATTAGAACATGACAATGATGGAATTCCTCCATCGCTTCAAAGACCTTGCCCGCTATGCTGCTTCCGAGATACCGAACGATGGGATGAAGGTTGCTCTTTTCTAGGAGCACCTCAATGACGAGATGATGTGGTCACTCACTGCTGATGATGTTCCCAACTTCCAAACCCTAATCAACAAGGCAATCCGGGTAGAAGATAGCACTCAAACAGTTGTGGAGAGCTGCAAGCACAAATGGCTAGCGTAGAAATCAGCAAACAGCGACACGCCAAGACTGTGTGTTTGGCAACCCTCGAACGCACGTCCCTCAGCACCACCACCTCCGAGGTATCAAGAACAAGGTATCCACCAGCAGCAAGTCGTGGTTCAGTAGTACAACCATGGAGGACAGCTGTCTGGTGCGTAGAACTGGGCAGCAGTTGTCACATGCTAGAACTGCGATGAACACGGGCACTTTGCAAAAGAGTGCCCAAATAAGAAGTTTCCAGCGTCCCAACCTCAACCCCTTGGTGTCCAGTAGTGACCCTAGGGCCTCACACGAGGTCAAGGAGGACAGCAAGCCCCCAAGCAGGTGCAAGGATTTGGACATGGTCGTTTGAACAACACGACAGCTGAGTAGGCTGAGGTAGCACCCGATGTAGTGATGGGTACGATTCTCGTTCACTCAATACCTACACTGGTGTTATTTGATTCTGGAGTCTCCTATTTATTCATATCTAAGAAATTTGCCATGCAATAAGACATACAAACTACACACTTAGAAAACAAATTAGTAATCTATTCCCCCGGGTCTGTCATGAGGACAAAAGTCAGTTGTTTTGATATTCAAATTGAAATTAATGGGGTTGGATTCAAAGCCAACATCATTATGATAGATATACCCGGGTTGGATATAATTATAGGGATTGACTGGCAAGCAAAACACAAGGGAGTAATTGATTGTGCAGAACGAGTCGTTTCTCTTGTCAACTCTAATGGAGAACAAATCATTTTTCCTCCACATATGCCGGTCCATCGCAGCAGCCCACGCTCAATTCTATCTCAACCCAAGAGCTTAGTCAGGTGCCCATAGTATGTAAATATCCCGACATATTTCTGGAAAAATTGTCGGGCATGCCGTCAGACCGTAACATGGAATTTGTCATCGATTTGCTACCCGGGACAGTGCCTATATCCAAGCGACTTTATCGAATAGCATCTAATGAGTTGGTCAAAATGAAGCAACAACTCAAAGAGCAATTGAACAAGGGATTCATCTGTCCTAGCTCGTCACCATGGGGAAGCCCCGTGCTATTCGTGAAGAAGAAAGACTACATTCTACGAATGTGCGTCGACTATCGTTCTTTAAATGAAGTCATCATCAAGAACAAATATCCTCTCCCGAGGATCAATGATTTGTTTGATAAAATGAATGATGCTTGTGTCTTTTCTAAGATTGATTTGAGGCTTGGTTATTTTCAACTCAAGATCAGGCCAGGGGACATTCCAAAGTCTGTGTTAACGACTCGTTACGGCTTGTACAAGTACACCATAATGTCATTCGAACTCACCAATGCTCCTACCAGTTTCATGAATCTTACAAATAAGATTTTTATGGAGTATTTGGTTTAGTTCATTGTGGTCTTCACCGATGACATTCTTATCTACTCCAAGAATTCTGAGGAACATGAGCACACTTGTGCATAGTGCTCGACAAGCTGTGCGAACACTAGTTGTAAGCAAAATTTAGCAAATGTGAATTTTGGTTAAAAGAATTCGGCTTCCTAGGTCATATCCTATCTGAAGGGGGTGTAGCCATAGGCCCGAGCAAAGTACAAGATGTCCAAGCTTGGGAACATCCCTACACCATTATGAAAGTTCGAAGTTTCCTCGGTCTAGCCGGATATTATCGCCGGTTCATTGAGAACTTCTCTAAAATCGCAAGACCAATGACACAACTTCTCAAGAAGGAGAAGAAGTTTGAATGATCAGCGTCAGGTGATAAGAGCTTTCAAGAATTAAATAAAAGGCTCACAACAACCCCAGTGCTTACTCTACCTGACATACACAAAAGTTTTGTTGTGTATTGCGATGCATCCTACCACAGCCTTGGTTGTGTGCTGATCCAAGAGGGCAAAGTGGTAGCCTATGCCACATGACAGTTGCGACCTCCTGAGGTTAATTATCAAACTCTTGACTTGGAGTTGGTAGTCGTGGTTCATGCTCTCAGGATCTGGAGGCATTACCTCATCGTTAATCGGTGCGAAATTTAGACCGGTCACAAGAGTCTGAAGTATTTCTTCACGCAACCAGATCTAAATCTAAGACAACAGAGATGGCTTGAGTTGATCAGGGACTATGATCTTAGCATTCATTTCCACCCTGATAAAGCTAATATTGTAGCTAACGCTCTTAGCCGAAAGCTTCATTGTATGAACATGTCGATTGAAGCAAATCAACCGGCGTTGCATGGCGAGTTTCAAAAGCTCAACTTAGAAGTGATTGAGGAGGGATATGTCACTGCCCTAGTGCTGTAACCTACTCTTGAATCTCAAATCTAAGCTGCTCATCTCAAGCACGACTTGCAGAATAGCAGGAAAGCAAGATTCACTCAGAACCTGAGAGGATTGGTTATGCGTGGACAGCAGCTATATGTCCCAGATAATCATGATATCAAGGAGCTAATCCTCAGATGTCTGACCCGGGAGTAACACCCCCAAATCCTCTGTGTATTATGAACTAGTCCATGATCAGTAGCTAGTTCACACAGTAAACAAATATGGTACATCTATAATCCGCACAACTTTATTAACAAATATCACAGTTTATTACAAGAAAGACTTACGAGCCAACAATAGAGAATACAGCGAAAGATGAAGAAAAAGCAGTAGAACTCAGCTAATCTGCCACAAGCAATCGACTGGGGTAGTGGCCTAGTCGTCGAGATCTTCAGTAGTTGCAAAGTCCTTCTCCTCTAAACAATATTTTATTAAGCAAGGGTGAGTACAAAAATGTACTCTGCAAGTTATACTCAATAATAGAATTATAATGCATGCATGGATATATCAAAGAAAAGCTTATGTGGTTGAATTTGCATAAAACAATGTTTTCTTTTTAAATATATGTACTAAGTTCCAAAGCAGTTATTCTATATCAAAAATTAGTTTTTTTATTTTAAATTGTCAAGTTTTATAGTACGATAACCTCCATGCATTTCTGGTGTAGGATACCCTCCTATTTCATGGCAAACTGCCCAATTTCCCAATTGGATAAACTATCTAAGATCATTTGATAAATTTTTTTGAAATCAAAACTAAATTCTAACTTTGAGTGGCTTTGCTCAGCATATCCATGACCATGGACACAGCTATTCGAATAGTTTTACACTCTACAGAGGTTGTACAACTTTACCCACAAGAGATAATCGACTTATAATGTCCGCTTTACATACTTCTGTAGGTGTGCGAGTAAGTAATTATCACAAGGCCTTTACAATACCATGCCCTAACACCAACCCTCCCAATGAGCTTGATCCCAAGTCATGGACGTTGATTACCATCGACCCAGAGCTCACCGTTGTGGGGGGTAACCTGCCCAAATATGGATGTCTATTACCATCGCCCGAAGCAAGCCCCGACAGACATGGATGTCAATTACCATCGTCTGCACAATCCTAAGAAGGAACACCTAACATCTACAGCCTGCGGGCGTAATGCTAGAACATGATAAATTATTTAGCCTAGTCTGTTCCACTCTAGACTTGTGGTAGTACGGTAAAGCTTAGCAAGATGCGGCTCGAAGACCGGTCCTTAACTAACTTGGTCTCCTTCCAAAAAAACATTGGTCTCGATCATAGAAATGAATCAATCCTATGCATCAACTTGCACCATCCAAACATCCATTTTGCCCAAGTCTAAACCAATTTATTTTGCTTTACTTTTCAAACCATTTGTAAAATTTTCCATGGCAAACCAATGCCATAGCGTTAATTTCAAACCAAGTTGAATATTTGGCTAAATTCCTCAAATTAAATATTTTTGGTCTAAGCAAGACTAAGCACATTTTTCCATAAAAGTATCTTGTCAATACTATTATATTAACTAGAGTTTTATCTAGGGCGATAAGGTGTGAGGGAATGATGTCCAAGAATTATCAACTCCAAGATCAGTAAGTCAACCATTCATATCAGAATCATACTCTCCAAATCAATCTATTTCTATAATCCAATATTCAATAATAATCTATTTCTATGATCCAATATCCATCAATCTAATATTCAACAATAATCTATTTCTATGATCCAATATACATCAATCCAATATCCAATGATAATCTATTCCTATAACTAATATCCAACAATCCAACATCCAATAATAATCTATTTCTATAATCCAATACCCAACAATCCAAAGTTCAACAATAATCTATTTCTATAATCTAATATCCAGCAATCCAATATCCAACAATAATCTATTTCTATGATCCAATATCCATCAATACAATATCCAACCATCCAATATCCAACAATAATCTATTTCTATAATCCAATATCCAACGATAATCTATTTGTATGATCCAATATCCAACAATAATTTCTATAATCTAATATCCAACAATAATCTATTTCTATAATTCAATATCCATCAATCTAATATCCAACGATAATCTATTTCTATAATCCAGTATCCAATAATCCAACATTCAATAATAGTATATTTCTATAATTCAATATCCAATGATAATCTATTTCTATAATCCAATATCCAACAATCCAACATTCAAAAATAATCTATTTCTATAATCCAATATCCAACAATCCAACATCCAACAATAATCTATTTCTATGATCTGATATCCAACAATCCAATATCCAACAATAATCTATTTCTATAATCCAATATCCATCAATCCAATATCCAACGATAATATATTTCTATGATCCAATATCCAACAATACAACATTCAATAATAATTTATTTCTATAATCCAATATCCAACAATAATATATTTCTATAATCCAATATCCAACAATCCAATATATATCCCCAATATACCTTTGTTTCCTTCAAATCACAAAAGTATTATCCCATCTTTTTAATTTCTAACTCCAAAATATAGCACACTTGGAATAATTCTACATACTACCTATCTTAACAATAATTGGCTATACGAGGGAATTGGGGATAACTATGCAGTTAAAATAGAAATTTAAATTACTTGAATTTAAATAAGTATGTAATAATAATTTAAAACAGAATTTAAATAATTTTAAGTATTGGGATTCAAATATGATCAAAGATGTAATTTTCCTTGCTCAATTAGTTGTTGTTCTAAAACGACGTCGAATTCTAACTCTCCGAAGTCGTTGAAATTTATACGTGAAAACGAGCCAAATCAAACAAAATTCAAATAAAACTCAAATAAACACCAAAAATTGTAAAATTAGTACCAATAGAGAGATTATGAATTTAGATGAATTAAGGAACAAGAATCGATAGAATCGGAGTTCGTATGATGGAAAAGGAAATATTCCAAAGGATCTTTATTTTTAGTATTTAAGGGAATTAAAGGAGTGTCTGACTTTGGGACCCACATGCAAGAGAGAGATGGAGAGAGAGGAGGTGGGTGTGTATGACCAGTGGGCCCCAAAAGGAAGAGGAACAAAAAGAAAGAAAGAAAGAAGACAGTAGAAGCTGCAGCTCTAGGCGGCAGTTGCTGGTGGCAGTAGCGCCGGCGAGGGGAAGGATGGCAGCCAGTGGGCAGGGCCAAAATGGAACCACAGCCTTGAGAGTAAGCCGAAGGGGACGGTGGCGCAGCTAGAGGTGGCCGGCAGCGGCGGCGGCGAGGGGAAGGATGGTGGTGCTCCGGTGGCGGGACTAACGAGAGGTGGCCGGTAGTGGCGGCGACAAGGGTAAGGATGGTGGTGCTCCAGTGGTGGCAGTAATGAGAGGAGGGCAGCACCATGTATAATGCGACGATGCAAACCCGAAGGTTGTGATGTTGTCGCGAGAAGATCAATGATGGTGACAAAACGCGTGGAGGAAGGAGCTTCGGACAACAGCAGAAAGCTTCAAAATCCAGCGAGAATGGCGATGCTCTCGGGACGAGGGTTTGGGTGGTTTGAGAGAGGAGACCGAGGCACACCTTGTGATGTGGGTGGCATGGCAAAAAATGGCCGGAGAGGGAGAACGAGGGAGGAGGTGTTGCGGTCGGTGTCAGGGAAGAAAAAAAAAGGGGCGTGGTGGTACTTCGGGCGCGGGGAGAGGGAAGGGGAAGGGGGAGGAAGGGGGGCTGTTGGCGCCATTTATAGAGAAGGATGCGGCAAATTGAGGCTACAACGCGGTATGGGGTAGCCGGAGAGGCGCCTGGCGTGGCGTGCGTGGTGCAATGCGGCGCGAGGCGGCATGGCAGCATGAGCGGCGAGGGCATGGGCAGGTGCCAATAGGAATTCAGGGCATCAGCGGCGCGGCACATGGGCAAACGCTGGGAATCCAGGCGCATGATTCGCTAGGGAAGAAGAACAAGAAACAGAGGAAAGAAAAAGAAAGAAGAGAGAGAAAAAGAAAAGAAAGAAAGAAAAAGGAGAAAAAGAAAGAAAAGAGAGAAGGAAAAAGGAAAAACAAGGAAAGGAAGGGAAAAGGAAAAGGAAGAAAAAGGGAAAGGCTTTCGGCCCAAGAAAATTCAAATCTCAAAATTTGAATTTGGATTGAGGCGAAGAAATTTTGAATTGGGACAAAGGAACTTGGATTTGACTTTCAGGTTTGGAAATTTATTAAATATGAAACCTGCAAAAGAAATCCAACACTTTCAAAATAATTAATTTAAATTAAAAAAATAGAAAATAAATAAAATAAATCGAATTGCAAGAAACAACAAAGAACTTGGAGAAAATCAAAGGAAATCTGAAAAATCCAATAAACCCAGTTTGAATTTACTTGAAGTTTGATATAATCATTTAAAATATTTTTATTTTCTGAAATTCCAATTGAAGCTTTAATTAATTCAATAAAATTCAAATGGATTATTTTATTTTTAAAATTTCAAAAAGACCCAAAAATTGGGATGGTATTTTGGAACTTAATAAAATTATTTCCAACTTAAAGTTGATTTTCATTTTTGCACATAAATTATTTAAAAATTTTGAAAAATAGGAAAAAACTTTTAAAATACTAGAAGATTCAAGAAATTAATTAACTTTTTATTTTTAACTTTAAATCCAATATAAACCCAAAAAACTTAATAAATTTTCTTTTTGACTTTTAAAATTTAGGAAATTCCAGAAAAGCAAGAAAATTTTGATTTGTTGTCTAAGTTTGACCTCTCGTTTGTGGCTGGAATGCCGTGCTAAAGAATAGCTCGGTTCCCAACAGCTCGTGCAAGCTATCCTAAAATTGTGAGGTGAACTGAGGGCCTTGGTCGGACGTTATTGTCGTTGGCACACCGTGTAGGCGAACGATGTTGTTTATGTAAAGCTCGGCTAGTTTGGCACCTTGATACGTGGTATTGACTAGAATGAAGTGTGCAACCTTGGTCTAGCAGTCAATAATAACCCATATCGAGTCATGCCCATTTCGGGTTCTTCGTAGGCTGGTAATGAAATCCATATTGACATCATCCCATTTCCATTCGAGAACCTTCAGAGGTTGAAGTAACCCTGCTGGTCGCTGGTGTTCCGCCTTTACACGTTGGCACATGTCGCACGCAGCAACATGTGCGGTGATGTCCCGTTTCATACCGATCCACCAGAAGTTCGTTCGGAGGTCCCGATACATCTTTATACTCCCGGGGTGAATAGAGAGTGGTGAATCATGAGCTTCTTTGATATAACATCCCAAAGTTCTGTTACCTTAAATAAGATTAAAAAAGTTATTACCTTATTGAATTTTGAAAAGGCAAGAGCAAAAGATGCACCAAGCACTTTCGGTCAAAACAATTAGATCAATGCAAATGTCATAAATAAAAGATATGACAAAAAAATAAAGGCTTTAAACCAAACAAGACAACTAGCTTTAAGAAGAAAACTGAGAAGAAGAACATGAGAAACATCACCTGCTTTGTGTGTGGAAAAAAATAGTCATATGGAAAAATACTGTCATTTCCGCAAAACCAAAGATGGGGAACAACTAAAGAAAAAGGTTGTCAATGTGATCATAGGCGAGGCCTCAACATGGGGGTATGGTAATCCACCTGTTGGTTTTTTAGCATGTCAATCCACTGATTGGTGGGTTGATACTGGAGCTAATATTCACAAATGCTCTGATATTTCCTTATTTTCGTGTTATCAGGCAGCCGAGGCTTCCTCCGTCCTAATGGCGAACGGCTCGTATGCTTCTGTTCTTGGTGTTCGCACAGTGGATCTGGGGCTTACTTCAGAAAATATTGTCTACTTGAAGAATGTGAGAATGCGCCAATAATAAACAAGAACCGCATCAAGGGCAGCAATGAGATCTTCAATAGATATCTCTTCCCTCTTGTTCTTTAAGCTAGTGGCAAAATCCCACCAGGAAGCAAGAAGTTTTGCAACAACGCTCACAACCACAAACTTAGGAGGCAAAACATAACCCAAATGCACAATCTCGCCGACCATTAGCTGAAGCTCATGAGCCTGTGCATCTATCGACTTAGTGTCATCCATACTGTAGTCGAATAATTGCTCGCACATGTAGAGCCAGCGACCAACCTCAACTTTCGCGTATTTATGCTCTAGTGCATCTCATAACTTTGTGGTGGACTTGAAGTCCATGTACACATTATAGAGCTGATCTACCAGTATGGTCAGTATGCATCCAAGGGCTATGTTGTTATTTGTGTCGAACCGCATGGTCTGTTCAATCATAAATGGATACTGTGGATAGATTACCTACCACAGTCCCAAAGATATGAGCCAAAACATGACCCTTGTCTGCCATCTACAAAAGTTTTGACCAGAAAACCTCTCAGATTTCAAAGCATCAGAAACATCAACCATTGTTGAATCAAAAAAAATGTCCACAATAAGGTTTCTGAAATGTTGGAAATATGGACAATATTTTAATTCCATATTTTATTATTAGGCAAAGATCACGTAAAACTAGAGATACATAAAAGCAATACTAACAACAAGCAACTAATTGCACTTTTAAACATACACAATAAAAGGATTATAATAGAATAGTTTGGTTGTACAACCAATTTACAGTCGGGCGTGATGAAGAACAGGAAGCAGCGCAAACTCGAACAATGCACAACGTAGATGAAGCAGCACAGCGAACGGTCGTGCAGATGCGCTTCCTAGAAAACATATTCCCACCCCATGTAGGTGAACTTTACGATAATGGTTCGGAGATACCCGCTCACCCTCCTTCCCGGTGCACGCTGAGGAGAAAGGACGACTTGGATCGATAGCTCAACTCTCCAGCATAGTAGAACAGAGAGTAAGAAGAAGAAAATGGAAGTGAATCAATCCGTTCTCTAGTCTAGACGTTTCTAGATCTTTTTAAGGTTGAGACAATTACTCTCTAGTAACAGTGTAATAAAGCACATATTAAACCACTAATAGCTGCAAATTCAAAACCAATTAATGGTAATCAAGCAGTGTTTATCAGTTCCTAATTACACACTAGTCTACAGTTTCGACCGCTAGTCTACAGCTTCGATCAGTGTATTTCAACTATACTATACTAGTCTATGGATCCGACCACTGTGTTTTGACCACTTTACTTTGACCATAGTGTTTCGACTAATTTATTTCGAACACACTAGTCTATGGATTCGACCACTGTGTTTCAACCACTTTATTTTTACTACACTGGTCTATGGTTTCGACCGCACTGGTTTGACTAGTCTAAAAAGAGAGAGAGAAATGCATGGTTAGCAAAACAAAAGTGGACTAGGTTCATGACACGTTCACGATCGCACGTCGTAAGTCACAAGTCATGCGATTGCCACGCGAATATGCGTGCGCGCGTGCGTACGTTCATGTGAATTTAGCTATAGTCCTCCTGATGTCACCCCTTATCATGTGTCAAATGTTTCAAGGGGTGGCAAGAACTCTACCTTATAAACTGCTCTCCCACCACTTGGCTAGACAATATGGGACTAAATCATGCATGCTTTGGAATTTAGGAATGAATGGGCATATACACTTATGGGTCCAATTCTACCAGTAGTTGCTAGTTATATTTTCAGAATTTCTGATGTTTCAATGCTGGTTTCTCTCTAATTTGTCCACATATATATTGTACATATCTCTTGCTGTTTAATTTGAACTCCCTCACACACTCAAGTTTTTCAACTAAAACGAAAGCATATGTCAATGCGGAGGACATATCTAGTGCATCCTCTTCGAAGCATTGTGCAAACATGGGAGTGCATCTAAGGATGGGATGCACCGGATAAGCCCTCATGCAGACATTGTCGATACCAATAATATGCTTGGTTTGTGTGTAAATGGTACTTCTTCTGTTCTTTTTTAAATTATGTTTATAATTCGTGTAGTCAAACTTTTTGAAATTTGGTTATCAATATATGTTTTCAATATTCTCTAAATTGACCATACTAAAACTATATTATTTAAATTGTCATTAAAGTACATTCACAATATTATAATTTTGTTAATTCGTACCAAGTTATAAGAACTAAGAAAAAGTCTATTTGACCCCTGAACAATCAAGATGCGTCTACTCTACCCCTGAGCGACAAAACCGTCTAAATAACACCCCCCGGCAGATGACTCAGCCAAACACATGGTGATGACTCAGCAAACCAGATGGGGTCCATATGTCAGAGAAACAACCCATTATTCCACATTTCTTCTTCCCCTTCTCTTTGTTCGTTGTCTATTCTTTCCCCCCTTCTCTCTTGTTGGAATCCTCCTCCATCTGAGGTTGCCGGCGATAACAATTGCCATCGATAGCAACTACCAGCAACCAACCACCCTCACTCTGTTCTTCCTCCTCACTCTGGCTCTCTAAAATCTGCAGCTTGCGTCGTGGGGCTGCCAGCGATGTAGGGCATATCGGTAGTCAAATCCAAACATGTAGGAGCCAATGAGGGTGTTCTTGTGGCCGGCGGCGAGGAGACCCCTGAGGTCGTCCTAGGCAAAGACGTTGGCGCCCTTGGTCTTGGAGGCGATGATGACGGTCTCTATTGGAGGCAGGGTTCACAATTTTGGTTTGAATTTTTTTTTCGTTTGGGGGCGAAATGGACGAAATGGGTGAAATTTTGTTTATTTCGGATGAAATTTCGGTAATTTTCAGCCAAACGGTTTGATCAAATTTGAATTTTTAAATTTAAAAATTTTCAAAAAATAAAAAGAATCCAGCGCCAAGGCTGCGATTCAAACCCAGACCACCTAGACTGCACAAGCGCTGCCAAACCACTAAGCTATCTTTGGCCTTGTGGTGTATTCACTGGTTTTAGTATATTTAGCCCTAAAAATTCAAACCAAACGAAAATTTTTAAACGAAACCAATTCCTTTCGGATGGGGACGAAATTTTGGTAAATTCGTTGAAATTTCACCAAAATTGTGAACCCTGGTTGGAGTTAAAGACTCCCAATCACACACAAACTCTAAAGAAGATGTCGTTTCTGGTCTGCTCGGTTTATGTTGAAGAACAGAATAGCAAAAAACAGAAGAACGAAAGATACAGAACAACGAAAACACTTGTGGATTCAATTTGCGCCGTATCTTCTTGATACGACTTTACTATTTTCTCCTTTTTATTGACAGCTTAACCAGTTACAATCGAATTCCAACTCGGTTTCTCCCGAGACGGAGTCTGAATGTTTTCCGACAACAAAAATGATATGCTACAGCATCTGAAACTGAAAAACAGAGAAAACTCTGAACTTCTACAGACTCTGAAATGGATTCGCTAAACAATTCGGCGATCCCATACGACTCAAAACAAAAAAAGGAAAAACTAAATTTGAACGACAAGATTAAGACTAATAGTCTCGATCCCGGGCAACCCACTTGGAGAGCGAGGGCAGGAGGTCACGGTTGGCTTTCACCTCCATGTTCGAGGGCGTGTGGCGCCACAGCCACAGGTCCTACCACTCGACCGTGTACTGTCCCACCGGCTGGATCACGCCGTAAATGGGGGGCCAGCATGGAACTGATGGGAGAAGTCGGAGGCGGCGATGAGGAGCTTCCCGACGTGGGAGGCCGTGACCTCGATGCGGACGGGCACTGACCGAGGGTTGAGGTGGGAGGTGGGAGGGGAGCTAGTGACCTCATGGATCTGCGTACTGGAAGAGAGAGAGAAATGGAGAGAGAGAGAGGGAGGGGAAAGGAGAGAAGAAAGGAGGAAGAAGAATGTTGTGTCATTGACACGCGGGCCCATTGTCTAAGAAATTTTATACATGTAATTTGCTGACTCAGTGCCATGTATCCAGCCACGTCATCCGCCGCGGTAGGAAATTCTCCTCCAAAACAACCTTAGGGGGTTAAGACGGTTTTGCATAGTTGACAGAGCTATTTATACAGTTTTGTAGTACATGGGTAGAGTAGACGCACTCAATAGTTCATGGATCCAATAGACTTTTTTTTATAAGAATTAATTGCCAAAGTTGCATCTCAAGACCATAAAAAGTCAACAATGTCATTTAATAAAGAGTATATGAAGTATTAAAAACCTTCAATATATTTCCTTCCCAATCAAATAATGAAAGCATCGAAGAATTGGTGCTTTTAACATGTTCATGTACAATCTCCTTACTTGCACTACTGTTTGTGCCAATCCAAACATGATCTCGGCACTAAAAAAACAGATGTGCTCATTCATTATGGGACCCCAGTTTAGGTGCATTTGTTGCATACCTATATGTTTGATAATATCAGCTGGTTTATGTTTTAGTTAATGTTTCATTGTTTCTTTGGTTCAATCTAATATATGTATATCTATTTTATCATCATACGTCTTCCCATGGTGTTTTGAAGTTCCTTAATTAGTTATTCTAGCTACTAGCCTTCTACTAGCTACTTAATAAAGCAAAACTATTTACCGACTCCAAAAAAATCCAGTTTCTACATGCTCTTTCACTTCGCCCAATGCTGGCATGCTGCCAATGCACGGATACACAATTAATCAATGGCGTTTGCTCCAACAGTAGCCGGGCATGTTCACTTCCCTTATTACAAGTGTACAACCCTCCATGGACCATCGTCCATCCATGCAAGATTCCTGACGTACGCCCAGCGCTGCATGGGCGCGCACCACCTTTGCATTCACTCGAGCAATTACACCTCGCCATTACTGACCTCTACGCGGTGTAGGTGCAAGCGCAACCGCAGAAGCTTGCAGAAGCCGAGTTTTATGTTGGCTTCACCAACCAGCCTGCCTCCAGCCTGATCGGTCGTGTAAATTGTTGGTTTGTAAGTCTTTCTTATAATAAACTTTGATATTTATTAAAGTTGTGCGAATTGTAGATGTTGTCATATTTGTGAATTATGTATACCAGTAGCAGACCCAGGACTAAATCTTAGGTATGGCGGTGTCGCTTCCTCGTCGGATACCGCCTCGCCGCGCACCGCTAGGGATTGGTTGCTCGGTCCTCGCTCGATAGCTTGACGTATTGCAATGAACTTTTGTTCAACTAAACTCCTTTTTATAGAAAAGTGCTCAATGAACTAATAAAATAAATTCTTTTTTTAGAAAAAAAATACTCAATGAACTAATAAAATAAATCCTTTTGGAATACGTTAACATCCTAGACGCATTAAGCACTCATATTACTGCATATACATCTTTTCATGGCTCTTATGAAATTGTGATCATGATTCATGATTTAGGATGATTGCTTAGTATAAATCCTACAAGAACAAATCAAAGGAAGGGGACACACAAATACTAATATTCTATGGTGAATCATAACTCTTGGGAGAAACTTACCTCAAAAATCTCTTCGCTGCTTTTTAGGCAATTTTTCCCAATTACACAAACTGAGCCGCCAGACCTGTTGAATATATGAGTATTTTTCGAATTACTTTAATCCAGAAATGTACTACATAAATCATGGAGAATACTGTAGCCATTTTCACAAAGCAGGAAAACAAGAACACTATAGATATACGAATTTCTAGAACGACAGAAACTAGCATACCTATCTCAATGTTCAAGTCAACAACAGATAATAAAGCTAAGTAAACAACAAGTACGAGATAGGCATACCCAGATCCAGCGGAAGGAGCAGCAGAAGTCTTGGTGAGGTCGTCGTTAGTCATGGCGTAGTGGTAGTAGTTGTTCAGTTGATGTAGATGTAGCAGAGAACTTCGTGGATGTCGTGGTAGTAGTCGCGCAGATGTAGCAGAAAATCAGATGAAGCGAGCAGTCGCGCGAACGCTCCCCAAAAACCTTATTCGTCCTCGCTCGTGCAAGCCTTCGAGGATGGGGTTCCGGAGGCCTGCTCTCCCGACGCGACTGTACACGTGCCTCGCCGGGATGGAGATCGCCGGAGACAACAACAAAAATGTAGAGTACTGTCTAAGTCTTTCGTATGGAGATTAGTCTCAGAACCAGTGGTCTGTTCTTCCAAATAGCAAAAACGAAGAGGTCAGAACAGTGTTAACTGCAGCCATTACGCAATATTAACCGCAGCCATTACTCAATAGTAACCATAGCTGTTATTCACTAGCAACTGCACCGTTACTACCAGCCGCACCCGACACGCCTGCGCACTTGCGCACACACACGCACGCACGCACGCACCGCACGACACGGCACGGCTCGGTGAGGCGTGGCGTGGCAAGGCGAGGCGAGGCGAGGCGAGGCGAGCGAGCGAGCGCACGCATGTATTGGCTCTCTCCAATTCCACAAGGGGGCTACCACGTTCCACCTTTTAAAGTGGTGTAACTCCCGTTCAACTCTCCATATGGGACTAAACAGTTTTAGCACATGCACATGTGCCTTTGGGATTTCTCTAGGAATTTAATTAGAATTTAAATTGGGCCTAGCCCGTATTAATTCCAACAATCCCCCACCAGATCCCAAGGGCACATGTCAAATGCCTTGATCCACAGTATTGTTTTGAAATACTAGTGTTTCGATGGAGATCGGTTAGGGTTGAACATCCACCTAGAACAGAAGCTACACTTATCCACAGCTGCACAATGCACTAAGCCTTGAATTGGCAGTTTTGTCTGAATAAGTTTCACTTAAGTCCTTAACTGATACTATGCTGCCAGGCATCTCCACGGGTTAGAGCATATAAGTCAGACTCCTGGCCTATTCATCAGCTTCCTAGAGATTACCCTATCTCATAGACTGTGACTAGTAGTTAGGCTCATATTGGTGTGTTCTTTCAAGACTGCTCTGTAGGACAGCAACTTTGCTTAAGCAAGCCATAGAACATATTAAAATAAAAATTAACCTGCCATACAGATTTAGGAGAGAATTGCATCTCCAATGGAGTGGGTCTATAAAGGTACTCTCCTTCTAGTTAACCAATAGCTTGTTTTGCCAATCCTACTTCACGGGATCTCCGATCACATAGGATGGGTTACCACTATGGTATAACTCATGTGGGTCTCAAACCCATCTCCCTCGATGCATTGTCTATCACATTCTGTGATAAACCCTTTGTGAAGGGATCTGCCAGATTCTTAGCTGTTTGGATATAATCCAAAGCTATTACTCCGGAGTTTCTCATTTTCCTGACAGGCTTCAGTCTTCTCTTCACATGTCTTGATGCCTTCATATTATCCTTAGAACTGTTCACTTTGACTATCACGGTTTGATTGTCATAGTTCATCAAAATAGCCGGTACTAGTTTTTCAACCACTGGCAAATCCATCAAGAGCTCACGAAGCCATTCGGCTTCAACAGTGACAGTATCTAATGCTGTGAGTTCTGCTTCCATTGTTAACCTTGTTAAGATGGTCTGCTTGCAAGTCTTCTATGAAACATCGCCACCTCCAAGTATGAAGACATATGTACTTGTGGCCTTAATCTCATCAGCATCAAATATCCAGTTTGAATCGCTATAACCCTCCAGTACCCTAGGGTACCCGGTATAGTGAATGCCATAGCTCATAGTACCCTTTAGATAACTCATTACCCTCACAAGAGCGTGCCAATGATCATCTCCCGAATTGGAAACAAAATGGCTTAGTTTGCTCACAGCAAACGAGATGTCAGGCCTGATAGCGCTAGCTAAATACACGAGTGAACCAATTATCTAAGAATATCTTAATTGATCTCTGGCTATTCTCCGATTCTTCCTAAGCAATACGCTCGGATCATAAGGTGTTAGAGAGTATTTGCAGTCGCTATAACCAAAACGACTCGGAACCTTTTCCACATAATGGGATTGCAACAATGTAATCCCACCATCATCACCTCTCAACAGCTTGATGTTCAAGATAACATCAGCTACTCCTAGATCTTTCATCTCAAAATTCTGAGAGAAGAAATCCTTGACCTCCTTAATCACATTAAGGTTGGTCCCAAAGATCATTATATCATCAACATACAGACATAGAATGACTCCCTCGCCCCCACCGTGGCGATAATACACACATCTATCAGCTTCATTCACAATAAAGCCTGCAGATGTTAAAGTTCTGTCAAACTTTTTATGCCACTGCTTAGGTGCTTGTTTAAAACTATACAAAGATTTTAACAACTTGCACACATTTTCTTCTTGACCATCTACTACAAATCCATCTAGCTGTTCCATGTAAATTTCCTCGTCCAACTCTCCATTTAGGAAAGCCATCTTAACGTCCATCTGATGAACGAGAAGACCGTGTGAGGCAGCCAGAGATAGCAGTACTTGAATAGTAGTCAATCTAGCCACAAGTGAATAAGTATCAAAGAAATCTTTGCCGTTCTTTTGGGTATAACCCTTGGCCACAAGCCGTGCCTTATACTTCTCGATAGTAGCATCAGACCTAAGCTTCTTTTTGAATACCCACTTACATCCTACAGGTTTACAACCATAAGGACGCTTAGTAATCTCCCAAGTTCCATTAGAGATAATGGAATCCATTTCACTACAGACTGTTTCCTTCCAGTATTCCGCATCTGGAGAAGCATATGCTTCAGAAATGATACTTGGAGTATCATCCACAAGGTACACAATGAAATTAGGACCAAAAGACTTTGTAGTCCTTTGTCTTTTACTCTTCCTCAGAGTTTCATTGTCTTCCTCCTCAAGAATTTGTTCAGGGGTTTGCTCAAAATATTCCATAGGAATGGCAAGTTCAGGAGTTGTATTAGACTCCTGACTCAATGAACTAGGCATATCTTTAATCGGAAAAATATCCTCAAAAAATGTAGCATCTCTGGACTCCAATTGTACCGATATGCACGTCAGGTACTCCAGATTTCAGCACTAGAAATCTATATCCAACGCTATGGTTAGCATAGCCTAGAAAGACACAATCGAGGGTTTTTGGTCCAAGCTTATGCTTTTTGGAAATTGGTACATTAACTTTCGCCAAACAACCCCAAGTGCACAAGTATGAAAGTGATAGTTTTTTTCTCCTATTGTTCATATGGGGTTATCTCTTTATTCTTTGTGGGAATCCTGTTTAGGACATGACATGAAGTCAATATAGCCTCCCCCCACCATGCCTTGGAAAGACCCGCTGTTTCTAACATGGCGTTAACCAAATCAGTTAGAGTGCGGTTCTTTCTTTCAGCAACCCGTTTGGTGGGTGAATAGGGAGGCATCCTCTCATGGATTATACCATGTTCCTCACAAAATAAATTGAACTCATTAGAAAAGTACTCGCCGCCATGATCAGACCTAACCCTTTTGATTTTTTTTTTCAAGTTGGTTCTCAGCTTCTGCCTTATAGATTTTAAAGTAGTGAAAGGCTTCATCTTTAGTTTTCAAAAGATACACATAGCAGAACCTAGTGGAGTCATCAATCAAAGTCATGAAATATCTCTTACCACCTTTTGTCAACACATCATTCATCTCACACAGATCTGAATGTATGAGTTCTAATGGTGCCAAGTTTCTTACCTTCGCAGCCTTATGAGGTTTACAAGGCTGCTTTTATTGCACACAAACTTGACATTTAGAACCTTTCGCAAGGGTGAATTTCGGGATTAACTCTAAATTGGCTAACCGCGTCATGCAACCAAAATTTATGTGACAAAGTCGTGAATGCCAAATAGTAGTCTCATTATCACTGAAAACATGGTTCACAACATTATTACACAAATCTAAAAGAGATAGGCGGAACAAGCCTCCGCACACATAGCCTTTACCAACAAATTGTCCACACTTGGACATCACAAATTTATTGGACTCAAATACCTGTCTAAAGCCATCTCTACACAGAAGAGATACGCTCACGAGATTCTTATTGATATATTGCACATGATGCACGTTCTTCAGTTGCACAATCTTCCCCGAAGTAAACTTCAGATGAACCATGCCAACACCATGAATAGTGGCATGTGACCTATTCCCCATTAGAACGACTGAATCCCGAGTGACCTGGTAAGAAGAGAACAATGAAATATCAGCACACACATGTATATTAGCACCAATCACTATCCACCAATCAGTAGATTGACATACGGAAAGAACAGTAGGTAAATTACCATACCTTGATGTTCCCGTCTCAGTAGCACCAACAACAACATTAGCAGACTTAGAATTATGCCCTTGCTGATTCTTTCCACCCTTGCGTTGGCTGCAATCCTTGGCCCAATGACCAGGTTCGCTACACACAAAGCAAAGGCCATCCTTTGTGTTGTTGTTCTTCTTCTTGAAGCTAGTTGTTTGTGCAGTCTTGTTCTTGCCTTTGAACTTTTGAGCTTGGCCATTCTTCTTCTGCACCACATTGGCACTAGAATGCCCCTCATTACCTCTGATGTGTGTATCTTTTGCCATCGCCTTCTCTTCAACATCAAGAGACCCAATGAGATTTTCAACAGAAAACTCTTGTCTCTTATGTTTCAGGGAAGTAGCAAAATTCCTCCAAGAAGGAGGAAACTTGGCAATAATGCCTCCCGCGACAAACTTGTCCGGTAACACACAGTTGAAGTGCTCAAGTTCTTTGGCCATGGATTGTATCTCATGAGCCTGCTCAACTACAGAACAGCCATCAACCATTCTATATTCATGGTATTGCTCCATGAGATACAATTCACTGCCTGCATCCGAAACCACAAACTTGGCCTCGAGTGCATCTCACATCTCTTTCCCAGTTTTAATCACCATGTATGCATCAGCTAACTTCTCACCAAGAACGCTAATCACGACACCTTTAAAAAGGTTATCAGTAGCCTCGAACGCTTGCTCCTGTTCAGGAGTAAGTGTTCCTTCAGGCTTGTCACTTGCCACATGAAAAACGTTCATGGCAGTTAGCCAAAGCACCATCTTGGTGCGCCACCTCTTGTAATTCGTACCATCGAATTCAGAGGGTTTTAGCGCAGCAGCAAAGCCAGTTGACGAAAAATGCCTATAATAAGGTTTTTGGATTGTTGAATATATGAGCATTTTTCGAATTACTTTAATCCAGAAATGTACTAGATAAATCATAGAGAATACTGTAGCCATTTTCACAAAGCAGGAAGACAAGAACACTATGGATATACGAATTTCTAGAAGGACAGAAACTAGCATACCTATCTCAATGTTCAAGTCAACAACAGATAATAAAGCTAAGTAAACAACAAGTGCGAGATAGGCATACCCAGATCCAGCGGAAGGAGCAGCAGAAGTAGAAGCAGTAGTCTTGGTGAGGTCGTCGTTAGTCATGGCGTAGTGGTAGTAGTTGTGCAGTTAATGTAGATGTAGCAGAGAACTTCGTGGATGTCGTGGTAGTAGTCGCGCAGATGTAGCAGAAAATCAGATGAAGCGAGCAGTCGCACGAACGCTCCCAAAAAACCTTATTCGTCCTCGCTTGTGCAAGCGTTCAAGGACGGTGCTCCGGAGGCCTGCTCTCCCGGTGCGACCGTACACGCGTCTCGTCCGGATGAAGATCGCCGGAGACAACAACAAAAACGTAGAGTATTGTCTAAGTCTTTCGTATGGAGATCAGTCCGCTCTGTTCTTCTAAATAGCAAAAACGAAGAGGCCAGAACAGTGTTAACTGCAGCCATTACGCAATAGTAACCACAACCATTAGTCACTAGTAACCTGCAGCCATTACTCAATAGTAACCGCAGCCATTATTCACTAGTAACTACACCGGTAGTGCCAGCCATTCGTTAATACCATTTACTACGAGTCGGTGCGTTTCGATCTTCGAATAGATAAAGAAAAACACGCCCACAGCAGACACACCTGCGCACACGCGCACACACATGCACGCATGCACGGCACGACATGGCTCGGCGAGCGAGCGAGCGCACACGTGTATTGGCTCTCTCCAATTCCATAAGGGGGCTCCACGTTCCACCTTTTAAAGTGGTGTAACTCCCATTCAACTCTCCATATGGGACTAAATAGTTTTAGCACATTCACATGGGCCTTTGGAATTTTTCAGGAATTAATTAGAATTAAAATTGGACCTAGCCCGTATTAATTCCAACAAGACCCTCCCCCAGTGATCTTTGCACCAAAATACCAAATAGACTAGGACCTCCATTCTGTGAGCCCAACGATGTCCCCTGCTGGCCGCTGCTTTCCACTTGCCGACGCGTCATGCCTCTCCACGCTCGCTAATTTATATACCGTGCAAGTTACAACAGGGAAGCGAAGGATTCTCATAAAGGAATTTTAAAAGAAATTCATACGGAATGGAACAAGATGGTGTAAATCATTAACAAAACAAATGCAATTGTTCATTATTGGGAAAAGAGTACAGCTGCTTACATTGGCAGCAGATTTGTTCAATATCTTCTTCATTTCATCAGATCGGTCCACGGCTATATTGTATGAGAATAGCAGGTCCTAAACAATTGAACATGATTTACAGAGTTAGTGGAGTACATAGTGTATGACAAGACGATGGTAACATTCTACCATTGTAAGGATGCGAAGAACTTGCTCGGTCTAAAATAGTTGATCTACCGAGGTCGAATTATGGAAATCAGCCATTGAACCAGTATACGCACTTATTTATAATACACATGATTCAATTTCTAGTCATTGTGCATTACCATTCAAACTAGAACAACGCGGTGATTGGGGCAACAACTAGCAAAGCCTGCATATCCAGATGATCTCTAACCAAAATTTATCACAATAATGAACTATTGTGAAGCTACAACCCGTTTCCTATAAGTAACCCAGATTACACATCAAAAGCTTTGCTCAAGTGGCTGACGCCTGTGGCAGTGGGCTGGCCGTCTGGCCGTAGCCCGTAGGCGCACCAGGCACTGGAGGAAGTCGGGAAGAGGCCAAGGGGGAAGGGGACCGCCGACGCCTGGGAGGGAGGGGGTTCCGCCAGCATCGGCGACCTCGGGCGACCGCCTAGCCTCGCCCGATAGCTGAATCCGCCCTTCGTGTACACTAGCTACTGTTTCAGGGACTAGTGTAGAATACATAGAGGATTTATGGGTGTTACTCCTGGGTCCGACAGAAATGGTATCAGAGCTATATCGACTATAGGTTGTGACCTAGTTAGAATAGTCGTTAGTTGGAAAACTTGAAAACTTATTTTATATAATAAGAAAAATAAATTATTCTATTCTTATCTTCGATCATTTTCTATTCTTACTTTCTTCATGATATTCTTTCTTACCTTGTTCTCCCTTCACCATTTTATAATGTTAAAAGGATCCTTTTCTCCTTAAAAATCTCTATAGAAGATCAACACGTTTCTTACCATTACGTTCAAGACTACAAGAAATAAAGTCACCAAGAGAATGTCGTCATCTCTTCTATCCAAGGACAACATGCAAAGATCATCGAGGACCGTGAGCAGAAGATGCGATATCAACCAAGCCATATAGTCTAAGTTTGCCGAGACTCATTCTGTGTATTGAGTCGTTTCACCAGCTTATAAGTATCGATCGATTAGAACGCTGTATTGTTTCTTAACTTGTATAGTATATTTTCTTTTGGTACATTATACACAGATCTTTTCGATCTTGTGTGTAGCAACGTTTGCTTAAGTGGGTAAACCTCTCTCCTCATAGTTTTCTTTCTCATCCTTTCCTTTTCCGTCTTCTCTAACAATCCATTGGACAACTCAAACCTAACGATGCACATATGGGACTTGAAGGACAAATTGATGCTTCAAAATTTCGAACAACTCAAGACCCCTGAACATAAAGCCAACTTGAAGATAGACTCTCCCTATCTCTTTCTAGCCTCCCAATAGAGCCATCCTATATCTGTCTTTCTCTCTAGCCTATCCGAATCTCAGGGATAAGATTCCTTTTAAGGGGGTTATTTTGTGACATCCTAAAGTTCTATTACCAAAAATCAAATTAATAAAGTTATTATTTTATTGGATCTTCTGAGTTTTAAAAGATTTCCTTACTTTTCCTGAATTTCCTAGTTTTTAAAAGTCAAAATAAAATTTATTGAGTTTTCTGGAATTTAAAAAGGTTTTCCTATTTTACAGAATTAAAAATAATTTATGTACAAAAATAAAAGCCAACTTTAAGTTGGAAATAATTTTATTAAATTCAAAACTGGTTTATTTGACTTTCGGGCTTCCCAAGTCCCATTGTTATTTCTTGGAATTCTATTCACTAGAAGTTCACCCACGCCAATGGCGCGGGAACGCAAGCATGTGAGCGTTTGGATCTGTTTTTTTTTTTGTTTTTTTTCTTGTATTATCAGGTTTCAAACTGGTTTGCAAACAATAAGTTTTATGTTAGCATTATGCATTGTAGTAGTGAAGTTTTGATCGAAGCAGAAGATGGTATATAAGATCAGAGGCTATTTAACTATTGAAGCACTTATCTAAACAAATAGAATATTTTTAGAACACAATTTAGCAGCTATCTGTAGTATACTACATTAAGTTTAAGTATGACTTTAAAATGCGCAATAAAAAATGAGGTAATACTGCCAACGACTATACTTAAGTCGGTAATGGTTACAAAATAGGCTTCGAAAGCAGTAACAGGACAGGTCAAAGGAGCAACAAATTGTACAGATTCTATACATAAGAAGTGCTAAACGTTAACACAGAAGAAATCTGATGCTCTTGGGGAAGATGTGTTTGTTGAGGCTGTTGGAGATGGTGATTGAAAAAAAATGTAGAGTAGCAGTAAGTTAGAAGAGACCGTAAAGCAAAATTTTCCATTGGGAAGCGGTAGTGTACTATACCTGAGGTTTTGGTCTTGCGCAGAGTTACCCGATTACTCAACCTTTTTTTGGTGGATGGATGTGTTTTCTTCGCAGGTGGATTAGTCGTAGAGTGGGTAGGAGGTAACACAGAGCTGTTTAAAAATAAGATTCAACGTTCCGTGTAATGAAACAAAAGCATTAAATGTAAAGTTTTTTTTATACAGCGCATGTTCCAAGTGACAATGGTAACAAACCTTTTTGATGGTACAGTCTGTGCAGCTTTATCAGGTGAGGGAACAACTTTTGTAGGGTGTGTTACCTGGATATTGGTTTATAAATAGGAGACATCATAGGTATTTCAAAGGAGGGCAAAACCTAATGATATTTTTATGCCCGTAAGTAAATATACAGAAGGTTATAATGCTAACGAATGTAGAGTAAGTGTACACATAGGCGATAGCAGTTTATTTTTCGTTTGAGATCTCATTGATCTCATGTCTGATGCTTGAAATCTAGAAGGTGGTACCATAGTGGTTAGATGCAAACAGTTCTACACGACGACTAAATGTAATATAAAAGCGACACTGACGTCAGATACTAAAAGGATGTAGCAAATAAACATATACAGTTGTTGTTGTAATCATATGATTTTGTAAGTTAAGAACAGAATGACTAACAGATGCTCTATAGAAATGTGCAAGTGGTGGCAATTTAGGTAAGTTGTATATAGAATCGCTACGTGCGATTTTTAGATATACCTTTGTGTCTTTGGACTGGTCTGGAGCTGCAGAATCAAGAAACAGGTTTCTACGAATAGGATGTACGATGGAGGGTTGTTTCTTGTGATGCAAAAAATAGCAAACAGACACGGTTTTATAGAACAAAAAATAACGATGATAAGAATACGGTGTTGTTATTGATAGATCTAAATGCACTGGAACCAAAGAAAATATTTGGAGGGACTGTTATTTGTTGTTGGTTGTTTAGCTTCCGAATGCAGCGTTGCCTGATGATGACCAGTGACATTTTTTTTGCACAGACATAAGCTATCTGAGTAATGTTTGAGTTATGGCTTACAGCGGCAGTACAGCTGGTGTTTGTGTGGACCTATGATGGTAGTGCTTGGAACGCGAACTGTATATGCACCTAGCAAGCAGTGGAATCTATAGGATTTTTTTTTTTAAAAAGCATTCTATCTTTTTTGTAAAGTAAATAAGTATAGGTAAATCATGATATAAATATGTGTTCAAGCTGTGCGTAAGCAGAAGCTAGTGGAAATCTACAAAATTTGATGTTGTAGTCAGATAGAAAGGTATTTAGCAACCTACGAAAATAAATCATGCAGGACAGGATTAGAGGTGAATAGCTGGGCAAAATTATATAGGCAGAACAGCTTGCCTTATCGCTAAGGGTGGAGCTGTTTCAGGATGAGCATATGAACAATAAGTCACATAAGTTTTGGCATGGTCAAAGTCATATGAAATAGGAGGGATCGTTCACCTATATGGTCTAGATCTATAAAAGCTGAGCAACTTTCATTGTTGGTCATTCACACTCATCTAACTCTAATGTACCTCTAATAGAGAACCGAGAGATATTTTAGTGACAATGAATTCCAAAATGCACTTCCAATAGAGAGCTTAGATTGCACAGATCTTTGCCAACTATTGGGATTGGATAAAATGGATACAAAAAAGCAAACCCATACTACTATTGATGCTCTAATACCTTCCGAGGCTTGTAAAATATAATAGGCTAAAAAATTAAACAATGTGGATGAACCTAGTATTAAACACAGTGCACATTGAAAACGACACATAATAAAATTAAAAAATGTGGATGAACCTAGTATTAAACATAAGTGCATTATGTTCATTGAGAATAGTTTGTGCTGTCAGCAGAGCACCCATTCATGGACTACTAGTGCAATCATACCTTCCATGGATTACTATATGTAAGCTCATGCAACGACTAAGAGTCTAAGATATACTAGAAAACTCAATGAGCCTGCATTTAACTCTCGAGGTATCCTAACATCTTGTCCAACACAAAATATGCATATTAGAATATGACATCATCAAATAAGGCAAAAAAACACGAATATACAAAGCACATGAAAATAATTTCATTCTAACCTATCATGTGAGAGATAACAGATAAGGTATTTTGCATGTTGTATGGTAGTTCTTACCTGTCGAGACTCAAGATTGGAAACTGCCATTGCACCAACATAAGGTAGGCTTTCAATAACAGTATCAGCAAGACTTGCAATGAATGTGGATTCACAAGCTAAAAGTCAGAACGCGTCCCCATTGGCTGATGCCAGCAAGAATCAAGCTTGTTCTTCCTCTCATAGGTTTTATCCTCCTGGGATTTCTATGAAGCAATTAATCAAGCACCTAGAGTGCACCGTAGAACTGGACATCTACACACAAAAATACGACCTCACACCTACAACCAATCAGTTAGGGAGGAGCATGATGGGGAACGGTGATGAGCAGGGACCGAACAATCATAAGAAGTTACGGAGGAACTGCTGCCCTAGGCAAGAGCAGCACCTCATCAGGTTTAGTGCCATCGGCGTCCCTAACACCACCGGGTGAGCCACTCACCATAGAGTCCGACGTCCTGGATCCGGAGGCCGCAGGCGATGGGTGAGGAGGAGTAAGGGAGCGGCGGCGGCTGGGGGGCACCGAGGCAGCTAGGGAGGACGACCGAGGGGGCGGCGGCAGAAGAAGGGGGGAAGACGGAGCGAGTGGCGTCGGCTGAGGAGGGAAACCCAGCCCATCGGCGTCCCCGCCACCACCGGGTCCCTCCACATGACGCTCCTGCCAGTCGGCGTTCCTGATCCGGAAGCGCAGGCGACGGGTGAGGAAGAGCGAGAGAGCGGCGGCGGCTGGGGGCCACCGAGGCGGCTGTAGATGAAGACTGAGGGGGTGGCGGCAGAGTCAAGAGGGGGATACGGAGCGAGCGGCGGTGGCTGGGGAGGGAAAAGTTCCGGATCCGGAGGCGCAGGTGGCGGATGAGGAAGAATGAGGGAGCGGCGGCAGTTGGGGGGCACCGAGGCGGCCGTGGAGGAAGACCGAGGGTGTGGCGGCCGAGGAAAGGGAGATTGAGGGGGTTGCGGGGGAGAAGAGGGAGGAAGCGGCAGCGCTGGCCGAGAGGGGCGATGGAGGGGAGCGACGATGCTGGCCGAGAGGGGCGATGGAGGGGAAAAAGGAGAGAGCGCCGAGGCGGTGGCTGGGGAGGGAGACGGACGGGTGGGGACGGACCGACGTGGCGGCCAGGGAGGGAGGCGCTGGCCGAGAGGGACAATAGAGAGCAGATGAGCGAGAGGGGATGCGACGGTCGATGAAGGAGAGCGAAGGGGCGGTATAGGAGGGAGAGGGAGAGAGCAGCGAGGCTGGTGAAAAAGGGGGATAGAGATAAGCGAGAAGCAAGAGGAAGACATGCGAAGAAGACGCGCTGGCGAGGCGATTCGGACCAAGCGCAAGCGACGTGTCCCGCTTCGCAGCAAGTGTAGGAGCTCGCCCATCCTCACGCCATCGTGGACATTCGCTACACATCCGACGGATGACATCTATCGGGGTGACGTGTCCAGGGCCAGAGGAGCTCCTTTCCACCAAGGTTTAATTGTAGTAATATCAATGCTCTCCCAAAACTTCTTTTCTCTATTGAAAATATTAATGTAATCAATTTTTTCAATTTTTTTGTTTTTAATTTAGAATTCTTGCTTTTATAAATATTATTCAAATCCAATTCCAAGTCTCATTCAAATCTTTGATCCAAAATCAAGTTTTTTCTCGGCTAGTTTTTGAATTCAAATTCTCAATTTGAATTCATCTCTTCTCTCAATTGCAAATCCAAAATTCTTTCGTCTCAATTCAAACCTCAATTGTAAAACCATATCCTTTCTCGGACTCTTTGAATTCAAAATTCCCATTTTGAATTCATCGCTCCTTAAATTCAAATCTCTTCACCAATTTCCAAATTCAAAATTTGAAATCTGAATTTTTCTTGGCCTTTTCTTGTTCGTTTCTTTTCCTTTTTGCTTCCTCTCTTTCTGTTCCTTATTTCTTTTTCTTTTCTTTTCTTCCTTCTCCATTCTCTTGTTTCCTTTCTCGTGCCTCTACTCCAGCTGCTTGTCCTGCGCCGCCTGTGCCGCCCGTGCTCTGCGCTTGGGTGTGCCGCCCCTGCTCCCGACTGTGCCCATGCCCTACACGCCGCCCCGAGCTGCCTGCATGCCTTGCCCGTGCCCACGCCGCTCTCTCATCCCTGCCACTATTTAAGTGCAGCCCCACGTCATGTTCTTCGCCTCGATCCCCTCTCTCAAATCCCCAACTTTCCCTCGTCATTTGCCTCGTTGTTTCGCCGCAATTCGCCGAAGAAGCCGAGCGCAACCACAAGCTTCCTCATCGGAAATCGTCGCCGTCAAAGCCTCTCCGACTGCATTGTCTTCACCACTGAGTTCGCCTCGAAACGTTCTTCGTGTTGCTTCCACCATCTTCCCTGGAGCTCCATCAGACCGCGGTCTTCATCTTTGTCCCCAAAATCGGCTGCACTGCCCTCCACTTGATCTCGCCTCCCCGAGCGCGTAAGTCGCATTCTAAGTCCTACTCCTTCATTCCCCTCCCTTTTCCCCCTCTCCCCGTCACCGAGAAGCCCCGCCGCCGTGCTTCTTCTTCATCTCAGGTCATCTCTATCTCATCATCGTTCCTGTCACTTTCCGGCAGCCCCAAGGTACCAAAAACACAACAAAAGCAAGGGTGAGCTAAACGACTCAACAAGTACCAATAATGAAACATTAAACTCACATTTACAGCATCAACATTCCATTCCAATACTTTACTCGAAAACATATCTCATGATGTATGAATGAAAATATGCAACGCAACTTTTCTCTTTCACTCTTTTTCGCATTTCACCGGTAATGCGAGATATGCGACCGTCGTCGCATACCATGCCTGTGCTCGCAAGCGCAGGGACCAATTGCCCAATACTCCGTAAGTAAAGGGGACCTCAAGCCCACACTCCACAAGTGAGGGGACCTCCAGCCCGTCATATACATGACGGGGATCTCAACAAATGCTTGGTCACAACGTGACCAAGTCTTCATTATGTCAACATGATGCATATGAACAAATCTTAAATCATCATAATTATACTTCCTCAGCAACATCACTTATGAATTTACCTCATTCATACTTCTATCATTCATGTTCATAGATATCCATACACTCAAACATCCATGCATAATACATATTTTCACAACACCAATAATCATGGTCATCAACATCCATAACACTCAAGCATCCATAGATATCACATTTATTCACAATACTAACAAACAAGCACTTGCCTTAACCGCGTCATATCGGAGGATGTGAAGAGGGTGCTGCCTCTGGGACCACTCCCCCACCTAAAAATCATTTAAAAGCTTACTAAGACAACATTAATGGACCAAACAAACTATATAAGCAAACACGAACTAGCAAAAACTTGTAACGCGATCCCAACTCAAATTTCCTAAATGCTGATCTGTCCCCTCTAGAAAGAGTCATGTTCTAAAATTCGTATCTTTTAGTACATGAGTCCAAATGAGGTGTTCTTGGACTTCATTGAAAGGTTATAAAATTCCTCAACTAAACCTAGTTGGTGCGCCTTCCATATTCGGCGATATAATATCCCTTTTATACTGATTAACAAAACATCGATTTCACGTCAGGTTCTCTGGACAGTACACTAAAACTATCATAACGTTCAGCTCGTTTGTCCAAAATTCGCGTTTTTGGCCTTCCTTGAAAGCTACGAAAAATATCTACAATGTTCGTTATACTGAGATCCTCTAATTTTCTATGTAACTATTCGCTCAAGTCAGATTACTAAAACCTGTCAGAGTATTGGCAGATTCACAGAACAGTCACGCTAATAAATTCATAACGTTTGCTACAGAGGTCCAAATAATGCGATCTAGCACTTCATCAAAAGCTATTGACGTCGTCTACAAAACTCTAGGAGACGTCTAGAACTGAATCTGCCCGTAAATATATCAAAACGTCGGTCTAACACGAACTGTCCTGAGCAGACCTAATTACCGACCATATATCAATTAAGCTGTAATGCATCTAAACAAAGGGAAAATTGAGGTTACCCTTGACGAACTACTGTAGACCACGATGTAGCCCGCGAACCTTCCCCTTCCCTCTCTTCTTCTCTCCTCTCTCCCTTTTCTTTTCTTCTTCTTCCGTCGTCTCCTCCTATTCTCCTCTTGGCATAACAGTAGGGGATGCTACAGTGCGGCGGTACAGTACCAAGGGCGTGGTACTGTAGCAACTAGGGTTTCCCCCCTCCTTTTATTGGTGGTCGGCCTCTCATGGGCCTCCTGGGCCAAGGCCCGAGGACTAGGTTGTCGAAAAACTACAGAAAACCCCCCTATCTAATTGCTGCTAAATCTATTTTATATTTGGTCCTTCTCCGAATTCACATAATCTCTCCCGAATACTCTTTCGAATATTCTCGAATACTTTTGGGGTATTACATTCTACCCACCTTAAACAGAATTCGATCCTAAATTCTAATCACACTTAACGTCAAAGAACAATCACAGCTAGAATTTACCACAAAACCACGCACCTGCTGTGATCAATACCAGATATTGCTCGCGCATGCGAGACTCCAATTTTCAAATCGTTCTCCTCTAGGAATTATGGGACCACCGCACTTTGACGTAACTGACGTGTTACGGCTTATTACTCGTCCCAACTTGTCACGTGTCACTCCGCGGACATGACTCGAAGGCATGGTCTTACTTGTGGGTCAATGGCTCAAACGAAACTTCACACTCCATATGTCTCCCTCGACATTAGGTCATACAAAATGATCTGTGCCCCACGCCAGGACTCAAGATAGTCCTAGTGATACGTTATCTCTCAAATCTCCGCAACTTTCGGGAATAACCAACGTACCTTGGGCCAACATTCCCTTTGGTACCAAACCACACAATCTGCACATAACACACAAAACTTTTGTTCCTTATATCAATCGATCTCTTCACTTTAACAATGAGCACTTCCTTTAACCGGGACGCTGTGATGAAATCGAATCGAGAATAAATGATTCTCATTGCAAACACGCATTACCAACTCCCACCAAAGGGAGTTAAATCCAAAACCAAAATATTCATCATGAAACTCCTCCACTTTCCATGTAGGCAGTTTGCCAACAAACACCACATAAGCCAGAGGCGAAATCACTCAAATGCCCAAAATAACCATTTCCTTTCTTTTTCTTAACCAAAAAGAATCACGCATACCAAGAAGAATCAACTCAATTTATAATTGGCATATGTCTTAGAGACAAAGCTCAAATAAAACCAAGAGAATAATCATTATCCGAGAACACAACCTTTTCTCAAACTTTCTTTTTAGAATTCAACTTTCTCTTAAACCATGAGATTCCAAATCATCGCATAACACACTAATTCATTTCTTTTAGTTTGGCAACCTCAAAGCTATGCTCAAGCTGAACACAAAATCCACACCTATGTAAAGAGACTTTTTCAATCCACAATAGCATACTCTGGTCAACTTCTCTACCAAAGGAAATTACTTTGACAAATAATTCCCAACACAACTCGATATAGATTTCAGCCACAATCACATCACCTCAATCTTTTAAGGATAAACAACTTGAAATTCACCGCATTCACACTCTTTTACTGCATCCAAAGGATTCTATCAAAGATCACTATAACTCTTGGAACCTAATCATAGGAAACCAAGATGCTAGCATAAAAATGCAAAGCTCAAATTCAACTTTTGAGAATCCTACAAAGAATGTATGGTATACTTGATAGGTAATCCTCATATCTGATGACTAAAATTTCACACAGCTCAACAATAACTTCAATCATTATTGTTAACATCCCTCACTAACCAAGTGACCGCCCAAGGCGATTCGATTCACCAATCATAGAACTTCTCCAACCCACACCAATCAAATGCAGCTACTCGACCACAAAATGCCCATTCACAATACCCTAACTGATTGATCAGGATTCAAACGTACTCAATCACTAACATCAATAAATAAATATATTCTTGATCAAGTTATCCTTACAGATAATCTAACTCCTATAGTGTTACTCACTGAGGCCAAGTCATACTTGACAATAACTTAACAATTCCTGCTATCCCATTAAATAACACGACTACTAGATTTCTCTACACTGCTACTCTCATTAAACTATACTATCATAATTCTTCTACACAATCTTACCGAGTACCCAGTTGCGATATTCTAAAAAAGCTGTTTAAGGTTTCCATACTTGCTAATTCTAATGTTCTGTCAAAATGAACACAAGATCTTCAGCCACATCTCGCTATAGGCCCTACTAGTTGCGACAACGAAATCTGCTAGCTCCAAAGTCAAACACTCTATTTCAATCAAATCCTCCCCAAGAGTTATTCTAATAAATCGTTTTATTACTCAATGCCTCTCAAACAACTTGATACCCAAGGGCTCACAAAGTCATCTACTAGACCACCACTAACTAGTTGCCAAAACACAACTGAAAAGACTTTGCAACACAATTCGGTTAACCCTTTCTTAGAAGACGAGGCAAATAGAAGTAAATTTCAACACATCGGAAAACGTTACTACTTACAGTAGTTACAAGATCAAGAGAAATAATCAAATAGTAATGATCTCGAAAAACAAAAGATGAGATCATAGATGAGGGCACAAGTCCCACGAGCAGAGAATAGCCAACCTCAAACGAGAATAGAATATTACTTTTGGAATTCAGGAAACTCTGATGGGCAAAACAGAAAGTTTAAGCAAAATTCAAAAAACTGCAAGTTACAAAACTTGACTTCGATCTCAAATACTTCTACTCCACTCTTACCTTTAACAAAGAAAACGGCTTTCGTTGGTTACCGCATCACCATGCCAACTCCAACAAAAAGAGATTTGAAGACTACCACATCAACATGAGGTCTGAAAGATCACAATTGCGAAACTAGAAACATTTTCGCTTAATCAATATCAGGCGAGCGATCCAATTCCTTTATACAAAACATTCAATATTATCGTCATAATCCCTTACTAACAATCACACTAACAATGAAATAATACGCTCTTAGCGAGAATCATCATAGCCTCTTATCCCATCATAAATCTCTCCAAAAGAAGGACCAGCCACAAGATCGAAACAAACCTCTTTTAACAAGACCATACTATCAAATAACAACTTCGCCATGCATGTTTTCAGATATCACTTATTCTTTCATCCATTCAACCATTAGTGCTGCTCAACACACACTTCAACTATCATTGACAATTGTATTTATCACTTATGCAAATGGGGTCCTACTGTTATTTACAGTCGCCTGTCTATTTATAAACACAGAGTCATCATTCCACTTTATGCTCAGAGTTCAATTAAATATTTAATAACATCATATCCTTTAATCATCGGGCTTCACAAGGTACTACCTCAACATCCATCTAATCCGATATACATGTTTCAATCTAGCAATTATGTATGATCACCAAGTAGCCAGTTTATGAAAATTTTCAGATTAATATCCTCTAAGGCAACGTCAAACACATCCTTAACATAATCATCACTAATGGGTAGACAAATCCATTGAGATACTTTACTCCGAATTATCCAATAAATCTATCGAATTCCATCGTCTTAATGATTAGACCAAGTAATCGATACACCACACCTCTTAGTAAGTCTTGGATTCCTAGTTTGAAAGGTCATATCATTTAACAAGTTCATCATGTAAATATCATTTAACAAGTTCATCATGTAACAACACCATGACAACATCAAATCTACCAACTTCACTTCTAGCGATCTTGGTTAAGATCGATTACGCACCACATTACAGACCCAATTTGATATCTCATACACTATCAATCTATCCTTTATGCTTAAAACCTCTCACAAAACACAACAAAACATCTCAAAAGAGTTTTGATACCTTCTGTCACAAAGAAGAGGTACTAAACTTCAATATTCCAACTACTCCAAAAGAAGTGCATAAAGTTGAAACGCACTTCAATGAAGCTTGTAAATGATACTTTCTATTATCTAAAACACCAAGCGAATGAATGGGTCAAGTTGCCAACAAGAAGGTAGAACTCTCATGACAAGGAACAATATTGCCAATGACGATGTTTACAAGTAGCAAGAATAGCTCAAGAGTAAAAAATAGTTTTTTTTTACTCTATAAAACAAATACAAACCAATTGAAACCCATCAACTGCATTGTAACCATTATCCAAAAAAGGTACATCAACCGCAAGCGGTTCACCAGTCGAAAAAACAATGTTTGCTTTAAGGGTCAAATTAAATCAATGGAAACTCATCAACTGGAATGAACTATTAATCCAAGAGAAATTCATCAAGCACAACTGAACAAGAGTTGACCAAATCAAATCCGGGAAAGAGAACAACCTCTCCAAAGATACTCACTATTATCATACTGCGAAGGTGGTGTAGCCTGGTAAAGCCCAGGGCCACAACCACGACCTCAACCTCTCAACATGGGTTATCCCCACACATAATAACCATAGTATTATAATATAGATATATCAAATCTTCTCATAGCAGGAATGATCAATAGAACATAACGGAAGCACTAATGCAATGCAATAACCCAAACCCACCTACTGCGCTTAGTGGGTCAAGTTTAATAATTCAAATACCACGGACTTACAGCCCGTTCTGATACCAACTGTAACACCCCAGCCCAACATGAGCCTGGAATGCTACCAATCTAACATTAAACGTTTCTAAGCCAAAACATTCTACCAAATTTCGGCAGAACCTCCCCCGTAAAGGTAGCTACTAGGAGGTTCTAACATTTGAATAAATCATATATAAATAATCCAACATCCAGAATCATCAATAGGCATTCAAAGCAGGTAGGCAACTAGCATATCCAAAAGTATCCAAAAGACACTACTCATCATTATTACACTTAATCCAATGCATGAAGCATAATCATAATCAATCCTTAAGCAGTTTGCTCATTTATAAAGGTACGAACTAAAAGAAAATTTATGAACTTTAAAGGTGGATGGAAGTGTGTGAATCAAATTCAAGTCTACTCCCTCCCATGCATGTCATTCTTGCAAAAGGTACCTAAAACACAACAAAACTAAGGGTGAGCCAAACGACTCAGTAAGTACCAATAATGAAACATTAAACTCATATTTACAGCATCAACATTCCATTCCAATACTTTACTCGAAAGCATATCTCATGATGTATGAATGCAAATATGCAATGCAACTTTTCTCTTTCACTCTTTTTCGCATTTCACCGGTAATGCGAGATATGCGACCGTCATCGCATATCATGCCTGTGCTCGCAAGCGCAGGGACCAATTGCCCAATACTCCGCAAGTAAAGGGGACCTCAAGCCCACACTCCACAAGTGTGGGGACCTCAAGCCCGTCATATACATGACGGGGATCTCAACAAATGCTTGGTCACCACGTGACCAAGTCTTCATTATGTCAACATGATGCATATGAACAAATCTTAAATCATCATAATTATACTTCCTCAGCAACATCACTTATGAATTTAACTCATTCATACTTCTATCAATCATGTTCACAGACATCCATGCATAATACATATTTTCACAACACCAATAATCATGGTCATCAACATCCATAACACTCACGCGTCCATAGATATCACATTTATTCACAATACTAACAAACAAACACTTGCCTTAACCGTGTGAGATCGGAGGATGTGAAGACGTTGCTGCCTCCGGGACCACTCCCCCACCTAAAATTCATTTAAAAGCTTACTAAGACAACAGTAATGGACCAAACAAACTATATAAGCAAACACGAACTAGCAAAAGCTTGTAACGCGATCCCAGCTCCAATTTCCTAAATGCTGATCTATCCCCTCTGGAAACAGTCATGTTCTAAAATTCGTATCTTTTAGTACAGGAGTCCAAATTAGGTGTTCTTCGATTTCATTGAAAGGTTAACAAATTCTCCAACTAAACCTAGTTGGTGGTCCTTCCTGATTCGGCCATCTAATAGCCCTTTTATGCTGATTAACAAAACATCAATTTCACGTCAGGTTCTTTGGACAGTACACTAAAACTATCATAACTTTCACCTTGTTTGTCCAAACTTCACGTTCTTGGGCTTCCCTGAAAGCTACGAAAAATATATACAACGTTTGTTATACTGAGATCCTCTAATTTTCCATTTAACTATTCGCTCAAGTCAGATTACTAAAACCTGTCAGAGTATTGGCAGATTCATAGAACAGTCACGCTAATAAATTCATAACTTCTGCTACAGAGGTCCAAATAATGCGATCTAGCACTTCATCGAAAGCTATTAACGTCCTCTACAAAACTCTAGGAGACGTCCAGAACTGAATCTGCCCGTTACTATATCAAAACATTGGTCTAACACGAACTGTCTTGAGCAGACCTAATTACCGACATAGATCAATTAAGCCGTAATGCATCTAAACAAGGAGAAAATTAAGGTTACCCTTGACGAACCACTGTAGACCACGATGTAGCCCGCGAACCTTCCCCTTCCCTCTCTTCTTCTCCTCCTCTCTCCCTTTTCTTTTCTTCTTCTTCCTTCCTCTCCTCCCTTTCTCCTCTTGGCATAGCAGTAGAGGGTGCTACAGTGCGGCGCTACAGTACCAGGACGTGGTACTGTAGCAACTAGGGTTTCCCCCACCTTTTATTGGTGCCCGGCCCCTCATGGGCCTACTGGGCCAAGGCCCGAGGCCTAGGTTGCCGAAAAACTGCAAAAAAAAACCCTATCTAATTGCTGCTAAATCTATTTTATATTTGGTCCTTCTCCGAATTCACATAATCTCTCCCGAATACTCTTTCGAATATTGTCGAATACTTTTGAGGTATTACAAAAATTGGGAGATGAATGGAAACGACGTTTAAAACTAAGTTCGGGCTATATGAGTGGTTAGTGATGCCTTTTGGTTTAACTAATATACCTAGCACTTTCATGCGTTTGATGAACAAAGTTTTGCGTGTTTTATTGGAAAATTTGTGGTGGTTTATTTTGATGATATTCTGATATATAGCAAGTCATATGAAGAACACCTAAATCATTTACGTGCTATTTTTAATGCTTTGTGAGATGCACATTTGTTTGGTAACCTTGAGAAGTGCACCTTTTGCACCGATCGAGTATCATTTCTTGGCTATATTGTTACTCCACAAGGCATTGAAGTTGATCAGGCCAAGATCGTCGCTATCCAGAGTTGGCCGCCTCCTAAAATGGTCACACAAGTGCGGAGTTTTCTCGGGCTCGCTGGCTTCTATCAGCGTTTTGTTCAGGATTTCAGCACCATCGCTGCACCGCTGAATGAGCTTACAAAGAAGGGTGTTCCTTTTATTTGGGGCACCATACAACAACAAGCTTTCGATGCTCTCAAAGATAAGTTGACACACGCCCTTTTGCTTCAACTACCTGATTTTTGCAAGACTTTTGAATTAGAATGTGGTGCTAGTGGCATTGGTCTTGGTGGTGTGTTAATTCAAGAAGGAAAACATGTTGCTTACTTTAGTTAAAAATTAAGTAGACCTTGTTTGAATTATTCTACCTATGATAAAGAATTATATGCTATAGTTCGAACTTTGGAAACATGGCAACATTATTTGTGGTCCAAGGAGTTTGTAATACATTTTGATCACGAATCTTTGAAGCATCTTCGAAGTCAAACCAATTTGAACCGTAGACATGCTAAGTGGGTTGAGTTTATTGAGTCATTCCCTTATATCATTAAACATAAAAAGGGCAAAGAAAATATAGTAGCTGATGCATTGTCTAGAAGATATACCATGCTTTCACAACTTGTCTTCAAAATCTTTGGATTAGAGACAATTAACGAGCAATATGTGCATGATGCTGATTTTAAAGATGTGTTGCTCAATTATCAAGAGGGAAAGGGTTGGAATAAATTTGTGGTGCATGATGGGTTCTTGTAACGTGCTAACAAGCTATGCATTCCAGCTAGCTTCGTTCGTCTTTTGTTGTTACAGGAGGCGCGTGGAGGAGGATTAATGGGTCACTTCGATGTGAAGAAGACCGAGGACATTCTGACCCACCACTTTTATTGGCCAAAGATGAGGCGAGACGTCGAACGCTTCATTGCCCGCTGCACCACGTGCCAAAAAGCTAAGTCATGACTTAAACCTCGTGGTTTATACATGCCTCTTCCTGTTCCAAGCACACCTTGGGAAGATATTTCTATGGACTTTATTTTAGGTCTGCCTAGAACAAAGAAGGAGAGGGATAGTATTTTTGTTGTCATGGATAGATTCTCTAAGATGACTCATTTTATACTATGTCATAAAAGTGATGATGCTACCAATGTTGCTGATTTGTTCTTTAAGGAAATTGTTCGCTTGCATGTATTCCGAATACGATAGTTTCCGATCGTGATGCTAAATTTTTTAGTCATTTTTGGAGAACTTTGTGGGCTAAATTGGGGACTAACCTGTTATTTTCCACTACTTGTCATCCCCAAACCGATGGATAAACTGAGGTAGTCAATAGAACCTTGTCTACTATGCTTAGGGCTGAACTTAAAAAGAACTTAAAAATGTGGGAAGAATGTTTGCCTCGTGTGGAATTTGCTTAAAATCGCTCGTTGCATTCTACCACAAAGAAGTGCCCTTTTGAGATTGTTTATAGTTTCATCCCTCGTGAACCTATCGACTTGTTGCCTCTTTCAGCTTTGGAGAAGGTAAATCTTGATGCTCAACAACGTGCTGATTTGATACTTAAGATGCATGAGACTACTAAAGAGAACATTGAGCTTATGAATGCTAAATATAAAGTTGCTGGTAGTTAGGGACGCAAGCATGTTACTTTTGAACCTGGTGATCTTGTGTGGTTACACTTGCGTAAAGAGCGATTCCCTTAATTGAGAAAGTCTAAACTCATGCCTCATGCAGATGGTCCTTTTAAAGTGCTTGAACGTATTAATGATAATGCATATAAGTTAGACTTGCCTGCAGATTTTGGGGTTAGCCCCACCTTTAACATTGTAGATCTACAACCATTCTTCGGAGCGGAGGATGAGCTTGGGTCAAGGACGACTTCAATTCAAGAAGGGGAGGATGATGAGGACATCACTTCGACTGATTTGAACACTCCTCTTGCTACTACCATGAATGATGTCCAAGGTCCAATTACTCGGGAACGTGCTCGTCAACTAAGTTATTAGGTAAATTCGTTTCTAGGGCTGAGTGTATCACTTAAGAATTCTATGATGCTGCCTAATGGAGATGATTTGCTTGTGCTTAGGAATCTAGGACGGGACAGCAAGGAGTTGATGATATGCATCAAGGAAGGAGAAGACAATAACAATGGTCAAAGGAGATAAAGAATTTGTGGCCTCCAACTCAAAGAGCTTTAGCCACCCTTTACTTCGTGTTGCGTCACCTTTTCTTTAGCCTACAAGGCTTGTATCCGAGTCCTATGGGCTGACTTGGCCCATATGTGGAACAGCAACCCCCGGGGGCCCATTACTGTTAATGTGAACAGTAACATGGCCACGTGAACAGCACCTCGCCTAGGGTTTCCACCTACTGGTCGCCCTCCTCATATAGGAGCCGTCGCCCTTTAATCCAATTTGGGTTTTTCTTTTATATTATTCTGCATAGCAGTTTCGCCGCTTATTCGGTTTAAGGAACCCCAAATTTTTGAGCTTCGTTATTATTCGTAAAACAATTTCAGATTGCATCTTGTACTCTCTTGCTTGTGTTCTCGATTCGCTTGCAGGAGATAGCCTTCTTGGCGAGGTCAACCGCGTTCGGGACGGTTAATAACTAACGGAGCAGTTGTATAGTGATTGCGAGGGGTTCGATCTGTTTGGGTCGGAGCCTTTGGATCATCAACGTCGTGTTCTCCACAATCAACATATCAGTACCTTTCGGAAAATCGGGCCAACACTCACGTTACTACTGCTCCTTGAGCATCAAGGTATTGCAATACACCTTTCGACTGAGTGCATCGGCAACAATGTTAGCCTTGTCTGGATGGTACTGGATACCCATGTCATAGTCTTTGATCAATTCCAACCACCTTCTTTGCCTGAGGTTCAGATCGGGTAGGGTGAACAAATACTTCAAACTTTTGTGATCTGAATACAGTTCATAATGATTACCGATTAGGTAACATCGCCATATCTTGAGTGCATGAACCAGAGCAGCTAGTTCCAAGTCATGGGTTAGATAATTGAGTTCATGAGGCCTTAATTGTCTTGATGCATAGGCCACTACCTTGCCTTCTTGCATAAGAACACACCTGAGTCCCTAACGAGAAGCATTGCAAAAGACATCGAATCTCTTGTGGATATCGGGAAGAACAAGAATTGGAGCTGAGGTCAATCTCTTCTTGAGTTCCTGAAAACTCTCCCCACATTCAGCGGACCACACAAACTTCTTGTCCAGCTTGAGCAACTTAGTCATCGGCTTCGCGATCTTGAAGAAGTTCTCGATAAAGCGACGATAGTATACCGCTAAACCAAGAAAACTCCGCACATCGGTTACCGACTTGGGCTGACCCCAAGAGAGCACATCGCTGACCTTGCCAGGATCCACGGCTACACCTCAAGCTGAGAGAACATGGCCCAAGAATGCCACTTCCTTCAACCAGAACTCGCACTTGCTGAACTTCACATACAGCTGGTGCTCACGCAGCTTTCCCGACACTAGCTTGAGGTGCTTAGCATGCCCTTCATCATTCTTGAAGAAGATAAGAATATCATCAATGAAGACCACCACAAAATTATCCAGATACTTCATGAACACCGAATTCATAAGATTCATGAACAGGGCAGGAGCATTGGTTAAGCCGAAAGACATGACGGTGTACTCGTACAAACCATAACGAGTAGAGAAAGCCGTCTTCGGAATATCTTCATATTTGATCCTTACTTGATGATATCCCAATCTTAAATCGATCTTGGAGAACACCCGAGCTCCAGTCAATTGATCGAAGAGATCGTCGATGCGGGACAAAGGGTACTTGTTCTCTACCGTTACTTCATTAAGCGGACGGTAATCAATGCACGTGCGCAAAGTCCTGTCCTTCTTCTTCACAAAGATTACTAGACAACCCCAAGGAGATGAGCTAGGGTGGATGAAACCCTTTCTTGAAGCTCACCTAGTTGCTTCTTCAAGTCATCCAACTCATTAGGAGGCATCCGATACGACCTCTTTGAAATCAGGGCGGTACCGGGCAGCAACTCGATGACGAACTCGAGGTCTCGAACTGGAGGCATCCCAGGCAATTCTTCAGGGAAAACATCTGTGAAGTCACACACTACTGGGACTTCCTGAATCTTTAGAGCCGGCTTCACTTCAAGTGCGCAGACTTGTGAGGTAGACGACCTTCCTGGCACAATCGATTTGTTCCAAATGCTGACACAGCCAATCCATGCCAAGAATCACATCCAAACTCGCTGAGTTGAGGAGGATAAGATTTGCCAAGAATTTCACTCCTTCCATCTCAATGGAGACATCCCAGCATTCTTGATCAGCTCTTATTTCCGCACCTGGAGAGCGAATGAGCAAAGGAACAAGCACAGGAGCAAAGTGAAGATCACCAACAACAGCAAAAGACTCTGAGATAAAGGAATGTGAAGCTCTAGAATCAAACAAAACTATAGTAGGACGAGAGTTGACAAGAAACGTACCCAACACAATGTCGGGTGCCTCCTGCGCTTCCTCGGTCGAGATGTGGTTGAGTTGACCACTTCCCAAGCTCTAGGTCTTCTGGAAAGCCTTTTGGTCTAGAGGATGAAAATTTCCTTGCCTGCGTCCTCCATTAGGACAAGGAGTCGCTTTAGTCTTCTTAAGACAACTATTCGCATAGTGGCCCTTATTGTTGTAGAAGAAACAAGTGACCTCGGCAATTGGATTGCGGAGGCCACCTTGCTGAATCACAAGTGCACGTGGTTGAAACACGGCCTGCACAGGATGAGGAACGGGCACCAACGGCCTCGGTGGTGGTGGAGCCTGAGGACGGGGTGCCGGGGCTTGCCTAACACGAGGACGAGAAAGGTTAGCCCTTGCTGACTTCTGGGCCTCCCACTTGTGCTTGTGGGACTCTGCCAGTGCTCTTGCCTTGTGCTCGTTGACAATGGCCTTGTTGACCAAAGTCTAAAAGTTAGGGAAGTCAACGATCGAGAGCTTGTCCTGCAGCTCCTCGGACAAACCCTCCATGAACTTCTCCTGCTTGGCCTCATTGGTGAACACCTTCTCAGGAGCATATCGAGCCAAGTGGTTGAACTCGTGCAAGAACTCCGTCACAGACCGACGCCCTTGCTTGAGCGCAAGAAACTCCTTCTTGAGCTTCATAAAGCCGACGGGAACATGAGCCCGACGGAAGGTAGTACGGAACTTGTAACATCCCAATTTTGGGCTTGTGTTTCAAATGTAAGAAAATGAGTAGAAATTAAAACTTTTTCTTACATCATGTATTTCCTGTATGTACTAAACAATTATTGTACAAGAGTTATGGAAATACATAGTCACAAGTCTTTGATCCAAATCTTGATCCTTCAAAAACCTTCTTGTTCTATCTTGTGATAATCTCCTGGAAATATTTTTCCTAAATTCTTGGGTTGTTATGTGACCCCTCTGAAAAATTTCACAATTTTTAGAAATTGTTTGAATACTTTTGGAGGTCAGTCAAACCTACTCAAATTCTGGTCAAACTAGGGACCAGCACCTTGTGGAATTTTTGGAGGAAAATGTATAGCACAAAAACCTCTGGAAATTTTACACAAGGTCATTAACTCAGCTAGCAAGCTCCTGTAAAAATTTTATAATTTTTGGAGTGAGTTTGCTATCTCGAACAAATCCTCAAACTCCAAATCTGTTTGAAACTCAATTTAGGTCTGAGTCAAACTCAGGCTCGAGTCCGACCCAGCCAATCGACTTGGTCGAGCCAAGTGTGCAACGCCGCACCCGAGCCCGATCTCGTGCGCGCTCGTGCTAGCCGTTGGATTTCAATCCAACGCTCACGACCTCCCCACTGATCTGAGGAGCTCTTGAGCGCCCTCGGCGCCGAGGTGGTCAAGCTCACCGGATCTCCATCCTGCGGTCACGACCTCCCCAGGACCTCCTCGCCCGCGTAAGACCTCCCCTGCTCGGGTGATCTGGGACGTCCAGGACCACCCCATGCAAATCGGGATCGTCCAGGACCTCTCCTTCGGCTCTGTTCTTCTTCCTCTTGACCTCCTCGAATTCTGGTCGTCAAGATTTTCTTGCACACTGCACCGTGTCGAGGACCGAGCGATTAGAGGCGATGAGATGTCACCTTTTGCCTCTTGTCAACGGCTCTTTTTGCTGCCATGCATTTATTGCCAGTCAGCTTTAACCTCCAAAGTCTCCACCCTGCTCTGCCCCTACCTACCATGCGTGCTTTTTGGCAGGGGCATGGACATTGTTCACAGTGAACTTGCCCATGCCATTGCCAAGCTTCCAGGCTATGAATAGCCTGAAACCTCCCTTCTCCTTTTCCTTCTTCGTTTTTTGTTGTGCTTGAGCTCCCTCAGTGGAGTTGGTCCTCGAACCCAAGCACCCAAGAACACCACCCCCTTACCACCATTGTCACCTTTGAGCTCCCTGCTGAAGCTCGAGCTCCAGTGGTCCCAGCAACTTCCTGGCCTTGTTCACTGTCATCTTGACCACCTCAAGCTTGCTCTAACTTAGCTTGGTTCACATTGCAGAGCTGGACAAGTTTGGGAGCTGCTTTTCGGGGTCGAGATCATCTTCTTCTCCATCGCTGGCAAACACGTCACCGTCGGACTTTGTCGACCTTCTCCAAGTTCCTCCGACCTCCCTGGTCCCCTCTCTGCCCTCAGGTGCCCATCCCTTAGCCTTGCTGTTATTTTCTAGAGCTCGTGTAGTTTCGTAGTAAGCCTTCCTAGCCTATCTCCGGCTCGCCGGCGTTCAAGGCCGTCGCCGTCGACGAGGTTGCCACCTGTAGCTCCGTGATGATATTGCGGTTCCATTCCAGTATTTAGTTGGCGCCGGCGTGGTCCCTGTCGCCGGCGGCAAGCCGTTAAACGCGCTCGGGATTTTTGCCGGTGCAAACTCCCGTTTTCGTCATTTTCTTAGGACAACATTAATGCCCAATCATTGGTAATCATTGGCGCATTAATCATGTCTTGATCCGTGCCGGGCGTCACCGACGTGTGGGCCTTGGGCCTAGAATTAAAATCCAGAGGTCATTAAGTCCCTTTTAGGTTCCTTTATTGCCAATCATCAGCAGCATTTAAGTTGTCCTTAGCCGCCACCTTTTAGTCGCTGTCCTTAGGACCCGCACCATTAGAAGCACCTTGGACCTCCTCGGGATCATCGTGGTCGTCCACGACCTCCACCTCGTTTAATCTCGGCCGTTAAGACCACCCTCGGTCAGATCTGTACCGTAGGGGTTTTCCGTGTAAATTTCTAAGTCCCAGGACCTCCCTAGTTCTATCTCGGCCTTTAAATACCTCCTGGGATTAGCTCTTAGCCGTTAGATTTGGCTCTGTGTAAAATCTTGCGCGCTTGGACCTCCCCTAGGGTTGATCCTAACCGTCTAGGACCACCCTGGTTAAATCCTAGCCGCTAGGACCACTCCTGCGCAAAAGGACCTCCTCTGGGTCATTTTGCCAAAACCACCCCCTGGACCTCCACCGAGGTCCTCTTTGCAAAAAGACCTCCCCTCGGTCATTTTGCAAAGACCACCCTCGGGGTCCTCTTTGTAAAAAGCCACCCCTGGCCTTTTACAAAGAAAACCCCGCTCAGGACCTCTTAGGCTCAATCCTAGCCGTTCACGACCTCCCCGGAGTTAGATCTGAGCGTTAGATCTCCTTTGTAAAATCCTTAGTCTCTGGACCTCCCTCGGTGTCGATCTGGACCGTTCAGGACCTCCCTAGGCCTTATCTGAGCCGTCCAGATCTCCTCCCGTTAAGAAACTATCGCTTAGGACCTCCCCGAGTAGATCTTGGCCATCCAAGACCTCCTCGTGTTATCCCAGCCGATCAAGACCTCCCTCTGGAGATCTTGACCGTCTAGGACCTCATCCTTTAGATCCGAAGCTTTAGGACCTCCTCCTCTGGTCTAAACCGCTAGATTTAGATCTAACGGGCTAGACCTCCTTCCTCAGAGTTAAAGCCTTAGGGCCTCCCCTAGTGCTCGGGACCGCGGATCTCGTCGGCGGTCACGACCTCTGTTAGGCGCGAGGACCTCCTTTGCGTGCGCTGTGCACGCACTGGTCGTGGCCGTTGGATCAGATCTCAACGGTCCAGACCTCCCCAGTGCGGGAGGAGGTCTTCCCATGCGCTGTGCTTCGAGGTCCGTGGCCTTGCGATGCAAGATCAACGGCCCATGACCTCTCCTTGTTTACCAGTTCATTTGGACCTCCCGAGAGTTCGAATTTTCTAAGTCTTTAATTGTTTCAAATTTCAAAAGTGCATAACTTTGTCATTTTAATTTCTTTTTGAATGATTCCAGTTGTTGTAGCTTTGTTATAATGTGAACTTTAATTTGAGAATGGATTTAGGCACTATTATGTAGTAGAAAATGATAGAAACTGCTAGAATTTGTTTAATATGAAATGGTTGTTTAGTAATTCATTGAAAATTTGTAAAATGCATAACTTATTCTCTGTAACTCCAAACTGAGCAAACTAAGTCTTGTTAAAACCCAGTAGGATTGTACTGTAATATAGAATAGGTCTTCATATGATCCTTGCCACTGAAATTAATGGGTCACTAGTTTTAGAACTTAGAAAAATCATAACTAATTCATTTCAACTTCAAATTGTGCAAACTCAGTTTTGCTGCTGTTAGGATAACCACATCTACCCACCATAAAAATTTCAAGTTCCAGATCATTCTAGAAATTTTCGTCATGAACAGTAACCGAAATTAATTTAATTATGATTTTTCAGGCTGAGAGAACTTAGATTAGCCATAACTTTTTCATGCTAAGTCCAAATGAAGTGATTCTTGTTTCTAAAATTGTCTAAAATCAATCTCTAGCTGCTGTAAAAATTTCATTGGATTTGGATGTTCTTTGCTGTTGAGTTCCTTTTGGTGTTCTTCGTTCTTATCGGTTTTTATCGCCTTTTCGCGTTAGGTTCCGAAGAATTTATTGAACCTGAGCACTTCCCTCTGCAGTAGGAACAAATCCAGCAAGGCAAGCAGTTTGATCATGTTAATCCCAGTATTTTAAGTATTTATGTTGTTTACAAATTATACGTAATTGCATTGCTATTTTGTGTTAACTATTGTCGCTAGTTGACCTAGTAGATGCATTTCCTTAGGCAAATGAATTGATCTCTACTACCATGAGCCTAGGATTACTTGCTGTGATTTAGAGTTCGTGGATGAGCTCTTGTCACTTAGTAGTTTGCGAATTAATTGCTTAGCCATGCTTAGCTTCGGTAGAAATGGGCGGTTATCGACTTGTCGATAACCTTGATCACATAAAACTTATTATGATTATGATTTCCACCTTGTGCCATGTCTACTATTGAAAACTAAAACTGAAAACAAAATGATTTAGACTTGGGCACAATGGTAAGATGGTGTGATTTTTGGGTGTGACTGGAATGGTGCCCGAGTCAATTAAGGACCGAACATCTTGGGAGTACCTGTTATCCGAGCAATTTGTGCGTGCTAACCACACTAGAGGGTATGGGACCTCTCTTGACTTAGTACTTTGGAGTGTATTGGCTTCGGGTCGCAGGGAGTCGCAGGAGGGATGGTGTTGGGAGCATTGTAGAGTCCGAAAGGCTTCCCCCTGTAACGAGTGGTTGTCTTTCGGCTGGCAATGTAAGCGTATGGGTTTCTATCCATACGAGCGGCTCGGGGTTAATACACAATATTGGAAAACGTCTCGTAGGACTTAGCCGTGCCGGCATACCTTGGAAGTGTGCTTTGTGGCTTAAAGGCGATCAAGTGTGGGTACATTGGTACACCTGCAGGTTAAAACTATTCGAATAGCCTCGTCTAGGTTATGGACACGCTTGGTAAGCTTTCAAGAGTTAGACTTCAACCTTTTAATTAAAACTTGATGGGTGGTACGAATCGGGATTAGTGCTATCTTTATGGTGGCTATTGGGATAGTCACTTCTAGGTGGTTACTTGTATTTACCATTATTTTATTGTTACCTTCAACATTAAAATTTATTTGTAAACTTGCTTTTAAATGTATTACATTATTGCAAATAAAGTTGGCTTTATGCAAAATGAGACATACAACCTCCACCTAAATGAGCTTGCATGTAGTTTATGAATAGGTGCCTTTTCCACACGTCGAGTCTTGCAGTACCTTTGTGTACTCGGTTATCTTGCTTAGATGTAATTGTTGCGGAGGAAGAAGGTGAGCTTGAGGGCCTCACTACGTGAGTTGTCTTTGTGGTAGCTTGCGAGGCGTCTAGCTTAGCGGCGGTCGGTTGCCTTGTGGGTGGTGTGGCTAACCGGTCGACTTTTGTTCTAGCCATCTTATGGCACCTTTTGCTTCCGCTGTCATTCTTGTATATTGTTCTATTTGGCCGGTCGGCTCCCTTTTGTAATAACTTACTTTATCTATGTCCTTTACTAGACTTGTTATTTTATGATGTATGGAAATGATGTGTAATTTTGTGATGATGTGCATATGCTGCAATTCTGGGGAGCATATGTCCATTGAGGCTTAGAATGTTTAATTAGTAATGCTAGAACCATTTGGTGAACACCTTCTCAGGAGCATACCGAGCCAAGTGGTTGAACTCGTGCAAGAACTCCGTCACAGACCGACGCCCTTGCTTGAGCGCAAGAAACTCCTTCTTGAGCTTCATAAAGCCGACGGGAACATGAGCCCGACGGAAGGCAGTACGGAACTCCTCCCAAGTAACAACGTGGCCTACGGGCTGTATGGTGAGAAAGTTCTCCCACCACAAGAGTGCTGCACCCTCCAACTGATTGGAGGCAAAGAGTGCGTTCTCCTGATCCTGGCATTGAGCAATGTTGATCTTCCACTCAACCAGACACAACCAGTCGTCTACGTCAAGAGTCCCCCCCCGCCACAACAGATGTCCACCTCCTCCCAAGTCATAGCTGAAGAAGCTCAAACCGCATCAGATGTGGTTCTTGGTACGTTTCTTGTCAATTTAGTACCAGCAACAGTTCTTTTCGATTCAGGAGTTTCTCATTCGTTTGTTTCGACCAAGTTTGTGGGTGAAAATGGGTTGGCTATATCTCCTTTAGTAAACCCTATGCTGATTCATTCTCCGGGCTAAAAAATGAGGACTAGCTCCTTGTGCCCAAATCTTACCTTAGAAATCTTAGGAGTACTTTTTTTCTGTAGACCTAGTGGTCTTACACTCCCAAGGGTTAAATGTGATTCTTGGAATGGGCTGGTTAGCAAAGAACCAAGGTCAGATAGACTGTGCTAGAAAGTCAATTGTGCTCACCAATGAGCTAGGAGTCCAAGTAGAGTTCAGTCCTAAGACCTCTTTTAGAGGAGGACCTAGCCTTGCTTGTTTGAGGAAAGTGAAGCTTGAAGACCTCCCTGTGGTAAGGGAGTACCCTGATATGTTCCCTGATGAGCTACCTGGAATGCCTCCAGACAAGGACCTAGAGTTTGTCATCAACTTAGTACCAAGGACAGCTCCAATCTTTAAAAGGCCCTGCCGATTGCCTGTCAATGATCTTGTTGAACTGAAGTAGCAAATTGATGAAATGCAAAGCAAAGGTTTCATTCGGCCGAGCTCTTCACCTTGGGGAGCTCCTGTAATCTTTTTGCCCAAGAAAGATGGTACTCAACGGATGTGTGTGGACTATAGAGCACTCAATGACGTCACTGTCAAGAACAAGTATCCTTTGCCTAGGATTGATGACCTGTTTGACCAGTTAATGGGAGCCGCAGTGTTCTCCAAGATTGATTTAAGATCAGGTTATCATCAGCTAAAAATCCAACAAGAGGACATCCCAAAGACAGCCTTCTCAACTCGTTATGGGCTCTATGAGTTCACTGTTATGTCTTTTGGCTTAACCAATGCTCCTGCTTACTTTATGAATTGATGAATAAAGTGTTCATGGAGTACCTGAATAAATGTGTCATTGTCTTCTTTGATGACATTCTAGTATACTCCAAGAATGAGGCAGAGCATGAAGAGCACCTTAGGATGGTCCTAGACAAACTCAGAGACCACCAGCCTTGTGCCAAATTCAAAATGTGTGACTTTTGAATGAAAGATATCACCTTTTTGGGGCATGTTATGTCAGCAACACGAATAGCAGTTAACCCCAGCAAGGTCCAAGATGTGCTAGATTGGAAACCACCCAAGACAGTGCCACAGGTCAGGAGTTTTCTTGGGATGGCATGGTATTATCGTAGGTTTATTGAAGGATTTTCAAGACTAGCAAGACCTCTCACTCAGTTGCTTAAAAAGGAAAGCAAGTATGCATGGACACCAGCTTGTGAGAACAGTTTTCAAGAGCTCAAAAAGTGCTTGATCTCTGCCCCTATACTTGTTTTGCCAGATATCGGTAAAGACTTTGAAGTCTTTTGTGATGCATCCCGGTAGGGCCTTGGTTGTGTTCTAATGCAAGAAGGAAAAGTAGTGGCTTATGCTTCCCGACAATTGAAGCCTCATGAAGCCAATTATCCCACTCATGACTTGGAGTTGGCTGTCGTGTAGTGCATGCCCTAAAGATCTGGCACCATTACCTTATTAGTAATCGCTGTGAGATCTTTACGGACCACAAAAGCCTGAAGTATATTTTCACTCAACCTGATCTCAATATCAAGCAGAGAAGGTGGTTGGAGCTTATAAAGGATTATGACCTTGGCATTTACTACCATCCTGACAAGGCTAATGTGGTAGCTGATGCACTTAGCCAAAAGAGCTATTGTAGTACATTGTTGATCCAGAAGAACCAACCCATGTTGTATGAGGAATTTAGGTATCTAAACTTGGAAATTGTCAAGAAAGGTTGTGTACATGTTCTGGAGGTTGAACCTGTTGTCCAGAAACAAATCTGTGAAAACCAAACTGAAGATGAAGACCTCCAGAAAATCAAAGGAAAGTTAAAAAGAGGAAAGGCTCCTCGTTTTTCAGAAGATGGACAAGGGATTTTATGGTTCGGCAACAGACTTTGTGTACCAGATCATCAAGAAATAAAATAGCATGTGCTTAAGGAAGCTCATGAATCCCCATACTCCATTCATCCGGGGAGTACCAAGATGTACCAAGACCTCAAGAGGAAATATTGGTGGGTCAACATGAAAAAGGAAATAGCTGAGTTTGTAGCCCGTTGTGATACTTGCCAAATAGTCAAGGCCGAGCATCAAAGGCCAGTAGGCCTACTTCAACCCTTGCCCATACCCGAGTGGAAGCGGGAGCAAGTGGGTATGGATTTTATCACTGGCTTGCCCAGGACCCAATCGGGCTATGATTCTATTTGGGTTATTATTGATCGTTTGACTAAAGTGGCGTATTTCATTTCTGTCAAGACCACCTACGCAAGAAATAAATTGGCATAATTGTACCTGGCTCAGATTGTCTGGTTGCATGGAGTGCCCAAGAGCATTGTGTCCGATAGAGGTTCCCAGTTTACCTCCAGATTTTGGGAAAGTCTACATGAAGCTTTGGGAACTAGACTTAATTTCAGCATAGCTTACCATCCTCAAACCGATGGTCAAATGGATCGTGTGAACCAAGTCCTCGAAGACATGCTCTGAGCTTGCGCACTTGATTATGGAAAAAGCTGGGATAAAAACCTTCCCTATGTTGAGTTTTCCTATAACAATAGCTAACAAGCTAGCTTAAAGATGTCTCTGTGAGGACCCTAGTTTATTCGACTTGTAATGCTTAGCCTTCCATTGACCCTAGCATCACAATTCAAATAAACCAAGCCTCAGGATATGTATACTTCCCAGAAATACAGTATACACACCCCGTTACAAAATCAAGCATCAATTCCATACACGAGAGGTTACAATATCAAAACTTCATAATATACAACAGAATGAACTTACAAGATAAACAACAAACTACACAGCGGAAGCAAAAGCCATAAGATGGAGATAAATAAAAGAGCCAATTAGTGTGCCTTTACCCACAAGGCAACCAACCGGGCCGCCAAGCTAGTCGTCAACCCGCAGCACATCTCACAAAAGGAAAGCCCTTGGGGCTCACATTCTTCCTCTGCAACAAAAACATTAAGCAAAGCATCTGAGTACAAAAATTGTTTTTGTACTTGCAAGACTGACGTGTAAGGGTAACAGAACTATAATTTAACTACATGCAAGCTTTATTTAAGTGGAGGGGGCTCTGGACTTACTTTTAGCAGAAAGCAAGTTTGCTTTTACAATAATGTAATAGTTTGAAGGCAGTTTTAACAATTCAAATTTTATTTGCAGAAATAACAACGATACAGTAAGTAGTAACATAAAGACATCCTGGAAATGACCAACCCAATGGCCATCACAACAATAGTATGAACACCCGTTCATACCAACCCATCAAGTTTTAATTAAAAGGTTGTAGTCTAACTCTTGAAAAGCTTACCCAAGTGTATCCATAACCTAGGACGAGGCTATTCGAATAGTTTTAACCCTGCAGGGGTGTACCAATGTACCCACACTTTAGACCGCCTTTCCACCAGCCACGGTTAGCATACTTCCTTTGGTATGCAGGCACGGCTAAGTCTAACAAGACGTTTTCCAATATTGTGTATTAACTACGAGCCGCTCGTATGGATAGAAATCCATACGCTTACATGGTAAAGCCGAAAAGACAACTACCCACTCAGGATAACGCTTTTCGGACAACTACCATGCTCCCAACACCATCCCTCCTACGACCTCCTGCGACCTGGAGCCAATACACGCCAAAGTACTAAGTCAAGAGAGGTCCCATATACTCTAGTGTGGTTAGCACGCAAAAATGCCTGGATAACAGGTACTCACAAGATGTTCGGTCCTTAATTGACTCGGGCACCATTCCAGTCACACCCAAAAGCACACCAACTTACCATTATGCCCAAGTCGAAATCATTTTGTTTTTAGTTTTTAGTTTTCACAAGTAACATAGCAAAAATGCTGAAACATAAAGTTATAATAATTTTGTGTGATCAAAGTTATCGACGATGTCGATAACCGCCCAATTCTACCGGTATCTAAGCATTGCTAAGCATCATATCGCAAAGACAAATAAAAGACTATAAATCATTCACCGGGCTCTAATTCACCAGCGAGAATAATATTCCTAAGGTAGTGGCAGGGGTGAACAATTTCAGGGCAACAATGCAATGTGATTAACTACCTCTAATCGAGAAAATTAATCATTGACACAAAAGCATGCATACGTACGAGTAAAACAAAGTATTAGATTTTAAAAGTAATGGGATTGAGTGGATATGATCAAACTGCTTGCCTTTGCTTTGTTTGAGATATTTGACTTGCTGCAGAGGATCACTCTCGATATCAACGTCATCTAACGATAAAAACTGCCAAAGCGAAAAATGACGAATAAACACAGAATGCCAAAAGAATCCAAAAAATTAACAACAAAGAAGATAGATTATGAATTTAGGACAACAGAAAATAGTTGATTTGGGGCTTATTTAAATTAGTTAGGATTTCTTTTTACTACTCTTTCCAAACTCACTTATTTTCCACGATAATCATACAGTCAAAAATCAATCCTCTTATATATTCTATTCTTTCGGCAGACTTTGATGGTGATTGTGTGCACATCTATTAGCCACAACATATTATCACATTTTAATTAACTAACTATTCTATGCAACTATTACTGCTATAAATTCATTTTAGACATACAAATTTGCTATTGGAATGCTGATGTAACACCCTGGCTATTCGGAAGCCAAGATGCCACCTAAATACTCTAACAATCTACACAATGCGGAAGAATATGAAACAAGTATATCAACTAAAGACAGCATTAAGATAAACAGGACATGGTGAAGGTATCCTTCCTTCACCGTCTAAGTTATTTAATACCGATCATCAATAAAGAAGGTTCACATGCAGTAATAAATCAACATCAATGTGGAGAATGTATCATTCCTTCAACAATTATAATTTAATTATTACAATTCATCATTAACGAATGAAAGATAGATCTAAAATTTATTCTTGAACATGAATTTGATGATGTGAACAAGTAGTGCGTGTCTACTCCCTCCCATGTGAGCCAACATCAGGGGTTACCTAAAATAAACAAACAACGCAAGAGTGAGTCCACGACTCAGCAAGTCTGATAAAGGGACATAACACACATATGAACAAGTCAACATCATAAAAGAATATGAACATACATCGAATGAAAACTTAGGAATGCATGGCATGAATGAATATATTCAAGGATGGACTGCACACATGCTTATCTTGGTATAGCGAGTGACACACCGTCGGTGTTCATTAAGCCCGCACCTTAACAAAAGTGCGGGGATCCAAGTCCTATATGAAGAACGTTTCATATAGGTGTCCAAAGCTGCCCATACTGGAATTGATGGGTCTTACGTGCCCATACTGGAATTGATGGGTCTTTCAATCCACTCCCGTGGACGGGACATGACAATGTCCAAATCTGCCCACATTGGAATGGTGGGACTTACAATCCACTCCCGTGGACATAACATGAATAAAAGGATGCACGATATGAACATGAATAATGATAATACCATCTCTCAGTATATACTCCACATAATGAAAGAACATAACCAGTTCAGCATCTCGGGTAACACAATATGTCACATTATATTCATGTAAACATTCACCATCACAGCACTTAAAATCAACAAAGTACTTGCCTTCCGCGTTACGACGCGTTAGCAGGCAACGATGGCGCTCCCAAACCCGTAGCCTCGCGGCCTAAACAATTAAATAACCGAAATAAGAACAACATAGAGCCCAACATGAATTAATATTCTACAATACCCTCTTGCACACCCAAAACATAGTCATAACCCAAATCTGAAATTCCAGCAGCAACATGGAATCTCATTAGGACAGCAGCACGGTAAAGACCAAAACTAATGATCTGGGACTCCAAAAGAGATGAGCCCAGATCCTACACGAGCTTAACAAATATATCTACAACTTTGTAGTTGACGAGATAACCCAATTCGGCCAAACTAAATTGCTAACTGTCAAACGAAACAACAGAACAGAATCTGACTGAGCAAATAGAACAGCAGAACTAAAACGTCCATAAATATTAAACTACAACTCCGAATTGAGTGTTCTTTAACAATCTGAAAAGGTTATGAAATTATCTACATGAACCTAGTTGGGATGAAACCCTAATTCGTCCATTAACATACCCCTATTTTAAAAGACAACTTAAAAGGTAATTCTCGTCAGAATTCTGGACAGCAGATATTAAATCTATCATAACTTTTGACTCGTTTGTCAGATTTTAGTGTTCTTGGCGGCCACCGAAAGCTAAGAACAAGACCTACAATACTCCAGGAGATGAACATCTCTAATTCGGCCTCTAAAAGCATGAAACAGACCTCGCAACATACTGGACAGATTTAACTTTCTACTCGCAGCAAGTCGATCTAATAAAAAACGATCCGAATCACATCTACCGCTAAACAAACGATGTGGCTCGGCAATCGTTACCCTTGCAGCAACCAGGGAGTAGGCGGGAGAAACTTTGGAGAAGATGGCCTTCTCCTAGTCCCTTCTCCTTCTCTCCTTCTCTCCTTCTTGATCGGCAATCCCGCAACGATCCTCGCCTTCCTTCACGAACCGGCAGCAGGGACGCCATGCACCAGGAGGGAGGACGGCTTGGGGACAGCAGGGACGGGCACCACAAACCAGGAGGAGCAGCAAGGAGGGGCGGCTGCTTGGGGTGAAGGGGCGGCCAAGGGAAAGGGGAGAAGGGGGCGGCTCAAAGGAGGAGGAGAGGGGGAGGGGCGGCTAGGGTTTTGGGGGAGGGTGGCACCTCCCCCCCTATGGCCGGCCAGGCCTCATGGGCCAAGGCCCAGGCCCAGGTTGCCGGGAGAACGCGAAAAACCCCCTCTAAACTCCTGATTAAACGATTTTCCAAAAGAAACCTTCTACCGATTAAATAATCTCTCCCGAAAAAGATTGCTAACATTATCGGAGAATTACATTAATTCCCTCCCAATTTGAATTGCACTCTCAAATGAAAGTCGGGATATTACATTCTACCCCCCTTAAAAGGATTCGACCCCGAATCTAATCGCCGATCTATGCGAAAGAACAACCACAACTAGGAACTAACGACGGTAACCACGTACCCGTCGCTAACCACACCGGCAAAAGCTCAAGCATGCGAAACTCCAACTTCCCAAGTAGCCTCTCCCTCGGACTGAAAATACCACAACACTACGACATAACACGACGTCTGAACTAACACTCAACCCGGTATTTCCAGGTACACTCATCGTACAAGACTCGAAGGGAAGATCTCACTCGATGGTCAACGGCGCAAACAAAAACTCAAACTCGGATCTCCTGTACTCACTCAACACGAGAACATACAAGGCGTTACGTACTCGCGCATGGACTCGAGGCAGTCTGGCGACACGCCAACTAGCGAAAACAACCCAATGAACACAGGGTTAACCTTCCCATTGATGCGAACCACACAACATGCACACTAGAACACGGAACTCTTGTTCCACCTCTCAATTGAACTCTTCACCAAAACACGAATCACCTCCTTTAACCGAAACATACCATCGAATTCTTTTAAGCAAACTCTTTTACCGGCAAAACACATCTGAATAAGAAAGATTCACATCACAACTATACGTTACCAACTGAGTACTGAAGAGTAAAATCCAGAAATCAGAATTTCATCAAGAAAACCTTTCCACTTTCCAAGTGGCAAATTGCGAATAAACGTCACGAAAACTAAGGGACGAATCATTTTAAATGCCCAAATCAAAACTTCCTTTATTCTTCCTGAACCGATAAGAACCACACATACCAAAATCGAGTTGAATTCATCGCATACCACACGGTCTCAAACCTCTTAATTTAACATCCTCAAATTAGGCTTAAACTGAAATACATCATCCACACCTTTGTGGAGAGACTCTATTGATTCCACTCAACACTCTAGACAACTCCTTCAACTGATGACATTAATTTGATGGAAGGCACCAAAACACCTCCAAAAACCCATGCAATCTCATCACCTCCAACTTTCAAGAACAACACATCAGAATCCTCAACACACCCGCTCATGAACTACATCAGAAGAGTTCTATCGACAATCATCCCACTTTGCTCAGTACTCCAGTTGTCTATCTCCTCTACACACAAATCTGTGGGCGACCAAAAGTCTAGCATGAAAATGGAAAGCCCAAATTTAACCTCCGAGACCTCTACAACGAATTTCCTATTATAACAAATAGTGAAATCATCGGATTAAATCTCTAACATCCCCACGATTCCGACATTCTCACTCATTGACATCATCAGGAATCACTCACACAACATCGCAATACTTTCCAATTGTGTTATTCAGAAATTGATTAAGGTTTCCATACATTTGATAATCCCCAACATTTCCACATGAACCAAAGTTCGGAACTACACTATACCATAGGTTCTACTTAGTCAAACATTATACGCTTTACTTGAAGTCATACATTCCATCCAATCAACTTCCTCCAAGAGGTTCAGTCAAAACCAACTCATCTTCTATTACTTCCCAAGCTTGGTAGCAAAATCTCACCCCTACAATTACTTAACCACCACCAAACAAATGACAACTTACGCTTTGTAAAGCTTTGCAACATAAAACTGTTGATCCTTTCTCAAAAGAAAGAGACGAACAAGGACAAATTTCACCACACAGGAAAATGTTGCTGCTCACAGTGAGCATGAAACCAAAAGAAATAATTTGGTAATGAAGATCTGGAAAAACGAAAGTTGAGTTCACAGCGGAGGGCACGCATCCCTCGAAAAGGGAATAGCAAATAACCACCAATAAGAAAATGACATTGCGATTGAAACTCGACAACTCTTGAGTGAAAGAGCAAAAAGTTTATGAACAATTCAAATAACTACAAGTTACACAACTTGACTCAAATTCTCAAATATTCATACTGCACTCTTTCCTTTAACACTACCATTAATTCCTTGACTAACATCACTTTGCCACAACGAACAAGATAAGGTCTTTAGTCCAAACCACAAGGACTAATTAAGAACCAATAAAAATTCTTCAATACATCATATTTGTTCAGAATAATTCAACTACACACGAAACATGAGATCCAAATAATCTCAGCCACTAAACTCGAAACATTTCCAATTACAGGATTTCATGAAAAACAAGCAGATTATTCTCCTCTTAAGGGAACCAACATAATTTTTCTTTAATTGCCGCTTCACGTTGCCAATTCAAACCAAAAATCCTTTAAGACTAAACCACATGAATCTCTTAAGAAGCAACAAGACAATTCAATACCTCAATTTATTTAAAATAATTTCAGCTACCAGATGATTCAAGAGCTCAAAGGAAATATCACGAAAGCTAAACTTGAAATATTCTCAACTGAACGATATCATCGAAGGCGATCAAATTACTATGGGTATTAACATCAGTTTCACCACAACCATTAGAAAACACTTCGAAAGACCCACGTGTAAAGAATGGGTTGATTCTTTCTCAAAAGAAGAGACAAATGGAAACGACTTTCACCAACTAGAAAACTCATCTACCACTCGCACTGAACACGGGACCAATGAAGAAACCAATTAAGCAAAGAACTCATAGAACAAAAGTGAAGTCCAAAGTTGAAAGCAAAAGCCTCACAAGAAGAGAATATCGAATCTTAACAGATAAGAACAAATAAGTATTCAAAATCGAAGCACTTGCAACACTGAAGAACCATTGCAACTTTGTAACATATCGTTACTCGATAAACTTCATTTACCACATAAAGCCTGAACCCTCAAAAGACCATGAACACAAAACTTGAAATTTGATCATTTAGAAAATATCACCATGGGTGATGAAATTACTACGAGAATTAACCTTATTCTCACATTTTGACGATTTAACAACGTCGACAACATTCACTAGTTCCAAGAATCATCAAACTTTATTACTCCATCCTAAAACTTCCCAAAGGGAACACAAACCACAAGGTTGAAACAAATTTATTATAACAAGATTATGCTAAGCAATATCAATATCACAAGGCACGATAGCAAAGACTACTTACGAAATTAATCTACTCATCTATTGGTGTTGATTAACACCTTCTTCAGCGCTCATTAACAATCGATGATGGTATTAATCATGTGTGTACATACAGTACTAATTCCATTTGCAATCACATAACCATATGTAGACATAGATTCACATTTCACCTTTGTTCAGAAATCATTTCAAAACATGATTAAAGATTCACTAACATAATTTTCTATAAACAAGGTTTCACGAATCGATACACCAACACCCATCTGGTCCTTTATGCAAGTTTCAACAATTTTAGCATACCAGGAAATAGACAAATCTAGCTCTTACGTAAGATCTATAGGTTCTGAATGGATGTGGACAGTCTTTATTTAACATACACCATGTATCAAATACAAGGACATTTCAAATTAATAAATTTCACTTTCATGGATGGTAGTTAAGAATAATTGATTTGCACCATGCTAATAACCCAACTTGGTAACTCATATCGTAACAGTTTATTCATTTAGTTATAACTTCTCATTTTTTTTTAGCATGATAAGACATCACAAAAGGATTCTAACAACTTCATTAAGCAAAAGAGAGACGTTAAACCTCAACGCTCGAGGTAATCAAAAAGAAATACATAAAGTCAAAGCTTTCACATGTTAAAGCACTTGCAACAGAAAACTTGTAGTATCTGAAATACCAATCGAATAAAGGAGTCATATTTCCCAACAATAAGTGTATAACTCCCATGAAAAGTTTAATCTTGCTAATAACCGACGTTCACACAAAATCAACAATAGACCAGTAGTCAGGTGAACAAGTATTCATATTTTAAAGCCAAGAATGACTGATGAAAACTCACCGGTTGAAATGTAAGCAAAACTCAAGAAAAGTTCATCAACCTCCACAGGACAAGAATTGAACAAAATTCAAAAATAAAAGAAGAGAACAACTTTCTAAAGCAACTCACGCTCAACATCTCTATCTTTGGCACTCGGGGTATCTACTCCCCTGTCCAGATTACACGAACGGTGGTGTTCCCTGGTGAATCCCAGAGCAACAACCACGACCTCAACTTCTTAACATCCGATAACAACACGCTTCACCAAAATACTCAATTATGAATATATAGGATCATCTCATGACAATCATAGTATTAGTTCATAGATATTGAATATCATAGCAGATCATATATTACCAACAAGGATGATAGTACAGAAGCAATTCAACAATTGCTCAACAAAATGAAACATAATAACAGATATTGCGGAAGCAATGTAATTTTCAACCCCACCTCATCATGCACAAGTGTTAATTTAATAACTTAATTACCACGGACCTAAAGCCCGCTCTGATACCAACTGTAACACCCTGGCTATTCGGAAGCCAAGATGCCACCTAAATACTCTAACAATCTACACAATGCGGAAGAATATGAAACAAGTATATCAACTAAAGACAGCATTAAGATAAACAGGACATGGTGAAGGTATCCTTCCTTCACCGTCTAAGTTATTTAATACCGATCATCAATAAAGAAGGTTCACATGCAGTAATAAATCAACATCAATGTGGAGAATGTATCCTTCCTTCAACAATTATAATTTAATTATTACAGTTCATCATTAACGAATGAAAGATAGATCTAAAATTTATTCATGAACATGAATTTGATGATGTGAACAAGTAGTGCGTGTCTACTCCCTCCCATGTGAGCCAACATCAGGGGTTACCTAAAATAAACAAACAACGCAAGAGTGAGTCCACGACTCAAGAAATCAAATAAAAGGGACATAACACACATATGAACAAGTCAACATCATAAAAGAATATGAACATACATCGAATGAAAACTTAGGAATGCATGGCATGAATGAATATATTCAAGGATGGACTGCACACATGCTTATACTGCAGTATAGCGAGTGACACACCGTCGGTGTTCATTAAGCCCGCACCTTAACAAAAGTGCGGGATCCAAGTCTTATATGAAGAACGTTTCATATAGGTGTCCAAAGCTGCCCATACTGGAATTGATGGGTCTTACGTGCCCATACTTTGGAATTGATGGGTCTTTCAATCCACTCCGTGGGCGGACATGACAATGTCCAAATCGCCCACATTGGAATGGTGGGACTTACAATCCACTCCCGTGGACATAACAGAATAAAATGATGCATGATATGAACATGAACAATGATAATACCATCTCTCAAGATATACTCCACATAATGAAAGAACATAACCATTCAAAGATCTCGGGTAACACAATATGTCACATTATATTCATGTAAACATTCACCATCACAAAGACTTAAAATCAACAAAGTACTTGCCTTCCGCGTTACGGCGTTAGCGAACAACGATGGCGCTCCCAAACCGTAGCCTCGCGGCCTAAACAATTAAATAACCGAAATAAGAACAACATAGAGCCCAACATGAATTAATATTCTACAATACCCTCTTGCACACCCAAAACATAGTCATAACCCAAATCTGAAATTCCAGCAGCAACATGGAATCCCATCAGGACAGCAGCACGGTAAAGACCAAAACTAATGATCTGGGACTCCAAAAGAGATGGGCCCAGATCCTACACGAGCTTAACAAATATATCTACAACTTTGTAGTTGACGAGATAACCCAATTCGGCCAAACTAAATTGCTAACTGTCAAACGAAACAGCAGAACAGAATCTGACTGAGCAAATAGAACAGCAGAACTAAAACGTCCATAACTTTTAAACTATAACTCCGAATTGAGTGTTCTTTAACAATCTGAAAATTTTATGAAATTATCTACATTAACCTAGTTGGGATGAAACCCTAAGTCGTCCATTAACATACCCCTATTTTAAAAGACAACTTAAAAGGTAATTCTCGTCAGAATTCTGGACAGCAGATATTAAATCTATCATAACTTTTGACTCGTTTGTCGGATTTTAGTGTTCTTGGCGGCCACCGAAAGCTAAGAACAAGACCTACAATACTCCAGGAGATGAACATCTCTAATTCGGCCTCTAAAACCATGAAACAGACCTCGCAACATACTGGACAGATTTAACTTTCTACTCGCAGCAAGTCGATCTAATAACAAACGATCCGAATCACATCTACCGCTAAACAAACGATGTGGCTCGGCAATCGTTACCCTTGCAGCAACCAGGGAGTAGGCGGGAGAAACTTTGGAGAAGATGGCCTTCTCCTAGTCCCTTCTCCTTCTCTCCTTCTTGATCGGCAATCCCGCAACGATCCTCGCCTTCCTTCACGAACCGGCAGCAGGGACGCCATGCACCAGGAGGGAGGACGGCTTGGGGACAGCAGGGACGGGCACCACAAACCAGGAGGAGCAGCAAGGAGGGGCGGCTACTTGGGGTGAAGGGGCGGCCAAGGGAAAGGGGAGAAGGGGGCGGCTCAAAGGAGGAGGAGAGGGGGAGGGGCGGCTAGGGTTTTGGGGGAGGGTGGCACCTCCCCCCTATGGCCGGCCAGGCCTCATGGGCCAAGGCCCGTGCCCAGTTGCCGGAGAACGCGGAAAACCCCCTCTAAACTCCTGATTAAACGATTTTCCAAAAGAAACCTTCTACCGATTAAATAATCTCTCCCGAAAAAGATTGCTAACATTATCGGAGAATTACATTAATTCCCTCCCAATTTGAATTGCACTCTCAAATGAAAGTCGGGATATTACAGCTGACTAGCTCATAAGCCAAATACTAGATGCTAATCAGATTTCTAACCAAATTTGGACCTTACTGATAGCTACCTTTGATTGATCAGGCAACCTACAAAAGAGCATCATCTATAATAAGGTGCTGCTAGCTAACTCTCTAAGTGATTCAAAAGGCATTCATCAGGTTGGTTAGCAAAGATGCTTGATTCTACAAATGGTTTTACTGAATATGCAAATCTTTATTTAAACCTTCCTATTCTCCGTTCAACATCGCAACCTGAACAACAGAACTGCTGCCAACTATCCTTCGCACTACCCAACTATCTATCGGTCAATTCAATTTAAGTGATCCATTAACATAAACAAAATTTGTTAACTTAGAAATTTTAGTTTTGCAAATGAGCGCAAATGACCAAACAAGTTTTCTTCTAAACCTCTTCTCTGCTCCTCAACCTCTACAGTTTTTGACAAATAATTATCAACCTTTCATTTAATTATCCATTTGCCACATAAGGTTGAGTAACCCCATCAATCATTCACAATATTCAAATGCATTTAACCTTACATATGATCTTCGGTTTATTGACAACACAAAGAAGACTTCCAGAGATGGAGCTGCAGGACAGAGGAGCTGCCGGTGGTTCGGGCCACGGCTCATCGCCGGTGAGGGAAGTGGCGCGGAGGCGACGGAGACGAAGCCGAGCGGCGCTGAGGGGCGGCCGAGGCGAGCTCCACCTGAAGAGAAGCAAAAGATCATACTTTGAGGCATTCATACAAACACACAGAGGGTATCAAGAAGGAACCGAAGGTGGCTCGGCCAAGGCTTGTCGCCGGCGGTCGGAAGCTCAGTGGCGCGACTGCATGCGGTGGCCATGGCGTGGAGGGGCTGCATGGCACTCGGGGTGGCGGCGCCGGGGCAGCCGAGGCGGATCCGGGGCGACGAAGGCGGCGACGGCCATGGAGCAGCCGGGTCGGCGGAGGGAGAAGCGGGCGAGCGGGCGAGCCGGACGGAGCAACCGGCCGGGCTCGGCGCACGGTGTCGGGTGTGGCGGCGTGGGCTGGAGCCGAGGCAGACAGGGCCGGGGCCGTGGTGGACGGGGCCAGCGCGAGCTGGGGCGGAGGAGGAAGGAGCCGGAGCAGCTGGTGGCGGTGGTGGATGGGGCCGGCGCAGATCCGGGGCAGACGGCAGCAAGCGGAGGCGGGGAAGAGGGCCGACGGCCAGGGGGAGGCGGTGGCGGCACAGCCGGGCCGGGGCGAAGGGAGACGGGAGGGAGCCGGCGGTCGGGCACTGGCCGGTGGAACGGGGCGCGCAGCGGGCGGCCTGGGCCGAGGCACGGCTCGGTGCGGGAAGGAGCCGGGCGCTCGGCGCGGCGGCGGTGCAGGCGGAGCCGACGCTGCTGGGGCCAGAGGAGGAGAGGCACCAGGGGCGGCGGCAGCAGAAGAGGGCGGCGGGCTTGCTGAGGCCGGCGACGGAGGAGGCGGCCGACGCTGAGGGGTGGCCGGGCCGAAAGGTGGCAGCGGCCAGACCTTCGTTGGAGTGGAGCCTGGAGAGGGGAGGAATGGTTATGTAAGGGAGGAGGGATGGATACAAAAAGGAAGTGAGATGCCCAGGCTCGGCTGAAGCAAAGAGGGGCGTTGCTCTCGGTGTGGCTCACGACAAGGGCGGTGGTGACCGTGCGCGGGTGCGTGGCGAGCATGCACGACGATCAGAAGACGGGGCAGACGCGTGGAGGGGCGCTCGGCGAGAAAAGCAGTTGCGTGGGTGAAGCCGAAGGCGAACTATGGGCGCGGTCGAAAATCCGGGGGCGGGGCGGTGGTTTGCTGGTGAGTTGCATGCGCAGGCTTGGGCGGGTGCGTCGAGAAAATGGCCTGCCGGTGGGGCGGTGTACACGGCGATGGCAAAGCGGCGGCTGCAACGTGGCGAGGAGCTTTAGATGTCGTCGTCGGGAGATAGAGAGCGGCATGGGTGTTGAGCTCTAGCTGGCTTGGTTGGATCAGCCAACTAAGGTTGCACCCGAGGAACCGTGAGAGGGAGAGGAAAAAATATGCTAGGGACCAAGGTAGGACTTTTGGGTTAGCAAAATAAATTCGGAGATTTAAGTTCTGAACATGTCTTTGACCTATGGTTTACTTTAGTAATATTTTACAGGGCAACATTTTAAGTTAATTTTGTTATGATGATTTAATTGTATTTGATTCTTTTACTTTTACAATTTTATGTTTCTAGGGTTTTCTATTTATGGTTTTCATTTCATAACAGTTGTGCTGGCAAAAGAAACGCAGATCAAATAACTCACAAAATTGCAGACAAACTGAACGACAACAAATAATCATACAAAAAGTTTAAAAAGTCTCGTATTTTTGCATTTTGGAAATTTTGGGATGTTACAAACCTACCCCCCTTAAACAGAATCTCGTCCCGAGATTCCGGTAGTTCGGAAGTCGGAACGAAAGGCTGTGGCAACCTAGGTGGGTTTGGTCACGGGGTCACCTTTCGGATTTCGATGTGAGCCGAACTCAAATCTGAATCCAGAGAGGTTCTTCAGAAGTTTTAGGTTCTAAAGTGGGGAACTTTGTTGAAGGATTTCTAATGCCTTCTGATAAGTGTTTCCTAAGTGGTTCTTTCAACTCTAAACGAAATGCATCATCTGTTGTCTTGATTTCCTTCAGAGATAGTGCTGGAAGATCATGACGCAGTACCGTGACGTTGCTGACACATTTTCCTTTCCATTGCTTTGTTTAATCTTTCCTTTCTTGATTCGAAGATAATTTGACATCATGCTTCACGTCGTCTTCTGGTAGTACGAAAGACTCTGCTCCACTCAGTCGACCGAAAGGGGCATCGATCGATAGAACGGAAAGACTGGTTAGATGGTAATCTAGTATCAACACCAGGACTCAGTGTAGAAAAGAGAAGGCAAGCAAGGTTTAAGGTGGTCTCGCTTAGCCTCACTTATCTGGTTCTATTTGCTTGGCTGGGACAGGAAATGCACAGGATGAATGCACGATGGGATGCATGTGTGCAAATTAGTCCTAATGCAAATTTTAAATTTTTGGTTAATGAGAATGCAAATGCTCACATGCATGCTTATATGCTTCTACCGAAATACAAATGCTTACATGCATGCTTATATGCTTCTTGTTTTATACAACTTGAGTAACATGATATGTTTAAGTTAATTTAGAAACTATATGCATGATCAAAGTATAAAAATCAAGATGCCTAACAAGTAATTTGAGGTATCTTCTACCCCCCTTAAATATTTCGGTACATGAAAGATAAGTTGAGGAAAGAATGGACATAAGGTGAGGGAATGGCAATGGGTATGCAATTTAATTCTAACATGTACTAACTACTCCAAAAGGTTCCGACATAGTTGCTATACATGTCGTCCGTAGGCGATGTGCAACTACTTGGAACAAGGAGAGCAAACGATTACAAAATCCCACGTCTACAAGCTAACTAATATCATTAGGGTGTATATATTCTAAGAATAACCCTAACTTAATCTCAAAGCAAGGCATCGATTAGGAGAAACAGACATTACCCTAACCCGATTGCAAACACATAACAAGCGAGAAATGAACTCCAAATATTTGTATGAAAGCATAAGACCAGTGCAAAACCACAAAGCAAAAGATTTGCATCCCGGTACGACTAACTCGTATTGAACGAACGAGCAATCGTTTAGGATGATAACATTTTAGAACACAACTCAAGTTCTAACGCATCTAAAAGGCATAGCAAAAACCATATAAGGGTGCATTAGGCACTAGCCATCTAATATCACATCTTACCCTTTTAATCCCATGAATTTTAGTTGATTTAACATCTCATTTTTATCCCTAACGATGAACTAAGTGCTCGCAGTCCAAAACTTGTGCTTTGCTGTCCAGATTTTGTATCCGAGCTCCGAGATGAGTGCTTCAAATCTTCACTAAATAACAACTAACACTTCATATTTTCAACTCTCATTATTCCCCAAACCGAATTTAACCGATAACCAACTAACTTTGAAATGAGAAGAGAGGGGAACAACTTTTTCGAAAACTCAACAAGAATAAGGCAAGATGAGCAAGCTAAGATAGGTAAGGAGTAAAATCTGAGATCTTACTTAAGTTTTCATAACCCATTTGACATTTTGAAAATAAGTTTTTCAAAATATCCTAATGACGATCAAGCTAGGGGTTTCTACGGTCAGTACAGCTCTGATACCAACTTTGTGAGGACCCCAGTTTATTCGACTTGTAATGCTTAGCCTTCCATTGACCCTAGCATCACAATTCAAATAAACCAAGCCTCAGGATATGTATACTTCCTAGAAATGCAGTATACACACCCCGTTACAAAATCAAGCATCAATTCCATACACGAGAGGTTACAATATCAAAACTTCATAATATACAACAGAATGAACTTACAAGATAAATAACAAACTACACAGCGGAAGCAAAAGCCATAAGATGGCGATAAATAAAAGAGCCAATTAGTGTGCCTTTACCCACAAGGCAACCAACCGGGCCGCCAAGCTAGTCGTCAACCCATGACACATCTCACAAAAGGAAAGCCCTTGGGGCTCACCTTCTTCCTCTGCAACAAAAACATTAAGCAAAGCATCTGAGTACAAAAATTGTTTTTGTACTCGCAAGACTGACGTGTAAGGGTAACAGAACTATAATTTAACTACATGCAAGCTTTATTTAAGTGGTGGGGGCTCTGGACTTACTTTTAGCAGAAAGCAAGTTTTCTTTTACAATAATGTAATAGTTTGAAGTCAGTTTTAACAATTCAAATTTTATTTGCGAAATAATAAATGATACAAGATGAAGTAGTAACATAAAGACATCCTGAAAATGACCAACCCAATGGCCATCACAACAATAGTATGAACACCTGTTCATACCAACCCATCAAGTTTTATTTAAAAGGTTGTAGTCTAACTCTTGAAAAGCTTACCCAAGTGTATCCATAACCTAGGACGAGGCTATTCGAATAGTTTTAACCCTGCAGGGGTGTACCAATGTACCCACACTTTAGACCGCCTTTCCACCAACCACGGTTAGCATACTTCCTTTGGTATGCAGGCACGGCTAAGTCTAACAAGACGTTTTCCAATATTGTGTATTAACTACGAGCCGCTCGTATGGATAGAAATCCATACGCTTACATGGTAAAGCCGAAAAGACAACTACCCACTCAGGATAAATCTTTTCGAACAACTACCATGCTCCCAACACCATCCCTCCTGCGACCCGGAGCCAATACACGCCAAAGTACTAAGTCAAGAGAGGTCCAATATACTCTAGTGTGGTTAGCACGCAAAAATGCCTGGATAACAGGTACTCACAAGATGTTCGGTCCTTAATTGACTCGGGCATCATTCCAGTCACACCCAAAAGCACACCAACTTACCATTATGCCCAAGTCGAAATCATTTTGTTTTTAGTTTTTAGTTTTCACAAGTAACATAGCAAAAATGCTGAAACATAAAGTTATAATAATTTTGTGTGATCAAAGTTATCGACGATGTCGATAACCGCCCAATTCTACCGGTATCTAAGCATTGCTAAGCATCATATCGCAAAGACAAATAAAAGACTATAAATCATTCACCGGGCTCTAATTCACCAGCGAGAATAATATTCCTAAGGTAGTGGCAGGGGTGAACAATTTCAGGGCAACAATGCAATGGGATTAACTACCTCTAATCGAGAAAATTAATCATTGACACAAAAGCATGCATACGTACGAGTAAAACAAAGTATTAGATTTTAAAAGTAATGGGATTGAGTGGATATGATCAAACTGCTTGCCTTTGCTTTGTTTGAGATATTTGACTTGCTACAGAGGATCACTCTCGATATCAACGTCATCTAACGATAAAAACTGCCAAAGCGAAAAACGGCGAATAAACACAGAATGCCAAAAGAATCCAAAAAATTAACAACACAGAAGATAGATTATGAATTTAGGACAACATAAAATAGTTGATTCGTGGCTTATTTAAATTAGTTAGGATTTCTTTTTACTGCTCTTTCCAAACTCACTTATTTTCCACGATAATCATACAGTCAAAAATCAATCCTCTTATATATTCTATTCTTTCAGCAGACTTTGATGGTGATTGTGTGCACATCTATTAGCTACAACATATTATCACATTTTAATTAACTAACTATTCTATGCAACTATTAATGCTATAAGTTCATTTTAGACATACAAATTTGCTATTGGAATGCTGACTAGCTCATAAGCCAACTACTAGATGCTAATCAGATTTCTAACCAAATTTGGACCTTACTGATAGCTACCTTTGATTGATCAGGCAACCTACAAAAGAGCATCATCTAGAATAAGGTGCTGCTAGCTAACTCTCTAAGTGATTCAAAAGGCATTCATCAGGTTGGTTAGCAAAGATGCTTGATTCTACAAATGGTTTTACTGAATATGCAAATCTTTATTTAAACCTTCCTATTCTCCGTTCAACATTGCAACCAGAACAACAGAACTGCTGCCAACTATCTGTAACACCCCGGCCCGACATGAGCCTGGAATGCTACTAAACAAACTCTAATAATTCTAAACTAGACAATCTTAATAAATTTCGGCAGAACCTCCCTTGTAAAGTTAATTACACGAAGGTTCCAACACACAGATTATTCAAATATTAACTAAAACTTTCATCCAAAGACATTAAAAGATAATCAAATACATGCTAAATATCTAACATAACTAGAGAGATATCAAGTTCCACTACTCATCATTATTACATTTAATCCATTGCATGAGACAAAACATAATAATCTTTGCATTTACTAAAATCAATCACGTTCTGAAGATCATTCAACTTTATTTAGTTCATGTGGCAAGTGTGTGACTAGTAGTCTACTTTCCCCCATGCATGTCGTTCTTGGCTCGGGTACCTAAAACAACAATAAAAGCAAGAGTGAGTCCATAGACTCAGCAAGTACATAAAGAAACTATAACATCAACATCCATGTAAAGGAGATCAACAATAGAATATCTCATATGCAAATGCAATGCTCAAGGATCCTTTATCTTTAACTTTCGTGTGCATTACACCGTGTCTGCAGAGTAAGCAACCGTCGCCGCATACCCATGCTGCGCGCGCACGCACGGGACCAATTGCCCGTTACTCCGCAAGTAACGGGACCTCAAGCCCACACTCCACGAGTGAGGATCTCGGCCCGTCACATTCATGACGGGATCTCAAAGAAACAAGCTTGGTCACCGCGTGACCAAGCCTCAACATGTTCTCAATATGCATATGCTCATCTCTTATTCATCATCAATCTTACCAAAAGACAAACATTGTACCACAAGAAAGCATAAGCATAATTTGAGCAATCACCATACTTAAACAACCATCAAGTAAGCCATCTTGCTATGCAATCATATATCAAAAACACACAAACATAGCCAATCAATCACACCCATTTAACAAACAATGCACTTGCCTTAACCGTGTGAGGCGGAGGACGTGAAGACGGTGCTGCCCTGTACCAATCCCCACCTAAACATTAAGAATATAACTAAGACCATAGTAACAAAAACATGAATTGAATATAATAGCACAACAAGTAGCAGATTGCAACGCAATCTCGACCCAAATTCTTAAGTGTTGCATCGCCCTCGAACACGCTTAAGTTCTAAAATTCATAACTTTCTGTACAGTGGTCCAAATTAGGTGTTCTTGGACTTCATTGAAAGGTTATCCCAACTAAACCTAGTTGGTGAGCTCCCCTGATTCGGTCATCTAAAATCACTTTTAAGCCGATTAACAAGACATCGATTTCACGTCAGACTTTCTGGACAGAGCACTAAAACTATCATAACTTTCAGCTCGTTTATCCAAATTTCGCGTTCTTGTGCTTCCCGGAAAGCTACGACAATTATCTACAACTTTTGTTATACTGGGGTTCTCAGATTTCCACTTTAACCATCAGTTTTAATCGGTTTTCTACAAATTGCCTAAATGCTGACAGATCAGCGGAACAGCAATCTTAAAAAAATCATAACTCACTAACCGTTAATCGGATTTGGGTGATCTTGACGGCCACTGAAAGCTAAGACCAAAACCCAACTTTTCCTAGGAGTTCAGAATCCCAGATTCGGCTTCTAACCTCACGAAAAACGACCCCCAACCTTCTGGACAGAACGCCGCCTAGCAGGAGACGAAAATCGATCTACCAAAACGGACGCGAATGCAACTACGGTACCAAACCAGCGAGGACCAAGCGACGTTACCCTTGTAGAGCCGCGGCGAGAAGAAGAACCAACCGCACGAAGACGAACTCCTTCCTCCTCTTCTTCTTCTTCCTTCTTCTTGGCCGGCCACAAAGGGGAGGGGAGGTGGAGACGCAAGGGGAGGGGAAAAGAGGTGGAGATGCAATGGGGAGGAGGGGCTGCTACAGATGGCGGCGCTACGGTGCGTTCTCAAGAGCATGGCTGCCCCCTCTACTTGGATGGTTGCCCTAATGGGCCAGGTGTTGTGGGCTTTCACCCCACACCCAAGTTTTCCAATTACGCACAAATCCCCTGAACTTCATTAAAACCACTCCCTCTATTCAATTCTCCTCCCTACAATCTTTCTTCTCATTTAAATAAATATTTGGAGTGTTACATTCTACCCCCTTAAATGGAATTCGACCCAATTCTAACCACGCTCTACACCAAAGAACAATCACAACTAGAATTTACCAACAATACCACACACTGCTGTGAACAATTCGATATTGCTCGCATATGCGAGACTTCAATTCCCAAATTGTTTTCCTCTCGGACTTTGGGACTAACGCACCTTGATGCAACTAATGTATTATACCTCATCACTGCATGCCGACCTAACGAGAATCACTCAACGGACATGACTCGAAGATGCGGTATTACTCATCGTCAACGACTCTTATGAAACCTCACACTCCAAATACCTCAAGCATTATATCAACACCGGGTCATACAAAACGTTATATACCGCGCTCTAGGACTCGAGAAAATTCTAGCGAATTGCTATCTTCCAAAATCCCTGCAACTTCCAGAACAAGCCAAATATACTCTAGGCTATCATTCCCTTTGGGGACGAAACCACAGAACTTCAACATAAACATCTGTAACTCTTGTTTCATCTCTCAGTCGACCTCTTCATCCTAGTAAGGAGAACCTTTGTTAAGCAGGGATGCGCAACACAACTTATTTTAAACAAACTTTAATAATTAGAGCTCAGCAGAAAACAAAAGATTCACAATGCCACCCACTATTAACCAACTTTCCTCTAAAAACACTCAAATCCAAAATTGAAGATTCATCATGAAAATCTTTTCACATTCCAATTAGGCAGTTTGCAAATAAACACCACATAAGTCAAAAGAGAAATCGTTCGAATGCCCAAATCAAACACTTCATTTATTTTCCTGATCCGGAAGGAACCGCCTTGCCGACATAGGGTCAACTCAAATTGTAAGTGTTCTCCGTCATAAAAACCCAACTCCAACAAGAACCAATAGAACACTTCTCTACTCGAGAAAACATTCTTTTCTCAGATGTCCTTTTAAGAAATAAACATTCTCCAAAATCTTGGATTTCCAAATCATCAAACTTACTCCTTCCTCTTAACCGACAACCCCAAAATGATCCTCAAACCGAAAGAACAACCACACTTATCTAGGGGGACTCTATTAATCCACACAAGGATTCTCTAGTCCACTCCTATACCAAAGGAATTATTTTTTGACAACTGGTTCCCAACACCTCAATAAAGATTTTTCACCCGCAACCACATCACCTCATTCTGTTAAAGATAATCAACTTGAAATTCTCAGCGCACATAGTCATTTACTACACCCGAAGGATTCTATCAATGATCAATACTATTCGGAATCCACTTTTGTTCTTCTTCTTCTACACATAACATTGGGCTGCTGAGGTCCTAGCATAGAAAGGCAAGTCCAAATTTAACCTCCAAGTCTCCTATAATGAATTTCTGGTATGATTGATAGGAAATCCTCAAATTCTTTTACTAACTTTTCACACAGCTCAACAATAACCTCAGTCATTAATATCAATATTCCTCACTAACCAAGTAACCGCCCAAGGCGTTTCATTTCACCAATCTTTGACCTTCACTCAACCACACCAATTAATTTTCAGCTACATGACCACAATATACCCATTCGCAATACCCTCACTAATTGACCAAGATTCAAACATACTCAATCACTAACATTAATAAATAAATATATTCTTTGACCAAGATATCCTTAGAGATAATCTAACTCCCATAGGGTTACTCACTAAGGCCGAGTCATGCTTGACAATAGCTCAACAATCCCTGCTATCCCATTAATTAACACGACGATTATATTTTTTCCACACTGCTACTCTCATTAAGCCACACCATCATAATTCTTCTACACAATCTTACCGAGTACCCAATTGCGATACTCTAATAAATTTGGTCAAGATTTTCATACTTTCTAATTCTAATGTTCTGTCAAAATGAACAAAAGATCTTGGACCACATCTCTTTATAGGTTCTACTAGTTGCGACACGTAATAAGTTAGCTCCAAAGACAAACATTCTATTTAAATCGAACTCTCTCAAGGATTAATCTAATAAATCAATTTACTCAATGCCTCTCAAACAACTTGACACATAAAGGTTCACAAAATCATCTACTAGACCACCACTATCTAGTTGCCAATTCACAACCGAAGGGACTTTACAATACAGTTCGGTTAACCCTTTCTTAGAAAAAGAGGCAAACATAAATCATTTTCAGCATATAGGAAAAACGTTACCACTTACAATAGTTACAAGTTCAAGAGAAACAATCAAATAGAAAAGATCTTAGAAAACAAAAGAGTGATCATAGTTGAGGCACACGTTCCACAAGCAAAGTGTATCAAACCTCAAACGAGAATAAAACATTGGTTTTGGGATTCAGAAACTCATTGGGCAAACAAAAAGCTTAGGCAAAAATCGATAAACTGCAAGTTACAAAGCTTGACTTCAAATTGAAATACTCCTACTTCACTCTTTCCTTTAACAAAGAAAACGACTTCCGTTGGTTACAGCATCACCATGCCAACACTAACAAGAAGAGATTTCAAGTCCACAACACATAAACTACTTAGGAACCGATAAAACCTCTCAGCACGTCACTTTGATCAAAACAATTTCAGCTACCACATCAACATGAGGTCTGAAAGATTACAAACGCGTGACTAGAAGCATTTTCATTTAATCAATGTCAGGCGAGCGATCCAATTCCCTTATACCAAACATTCAATAGTATCATCATAATCCCTTACTGACAATCTCACTAACAATGAAATAATACACTCCTAGCGAGAATCATCATAGCCTCTTATCCCATCATAAATCTCTCCAAAAGAAACACCTTCAACTATCATTGACAATTGACAATTGTCTCTATCACGTATACAAAATAGGTCCTACTGCTATTTATAGTCATATAACCATTTATAAACACAGAGTCAACATTCCATTTTATGCTCGAGTTTAATTAAGGATTTAATAACATCATCTCCTTTAAACACCGGGTTTTGCAAGGTACTACCTCAACATTCATCTAATCGATGTACATGTTTCAATCTAGCAATTTAGTATAATCATCAAGTTGTCACTTATGAAAATTATTGGATTGATATCTTGTAAGTCATTGTTCAATCACATCCTTAAACATGACCATCACTAATAGGTAGATTAATCCATTGGAACACATTACTCCAAATTATCCAATAAATTTACCAAATTCCACAATCCTACGATCGACCAAATCATTAATATCTCACACTTCTTAATATAATTGTGGATTCCTAGTATGTATAGTCATACCATTAAACAAGTTCATCATGTAACTACTCCATGACAACATCAAATCTTTCACTTCACTTCCAAGGATCTTGGTTAAGATCGATTACGCATCAAACTACAGACCCAACTTGATAACTCATACATTATCAATTTATCTTTTATGCGTGGAACCTCTCACATAACACAACAAAATATTTCAAAATAGTTTTTGATATTTTCTTTCTCAAAGAGGATGCACGAAATTTCAACATTCCAACTACTCCAAAAGAAGTGCATAAAGTCGAAACATACTTCAATGGAGTTGGTAAATGATATCTTCCATCATAAAAACTCCAAGCGAATAAATGGGTCAAGTTTGCCAACAAGAAGGTAGAACTCTCCTGAAGAGGAACAATATTGTCAATGATAACGTTTACAAGTAGCAAGAATAGCTCAAGAGTCAGAAAAGATAATATTTGCTCAGAAACAAATACAAACCAATTGAAACCCATCGATCGCATTGCAACCACTATCCAAAGAAGGTTCATCAACATAAGCGGCTCAATAGTTCGAAAAAAACAATGTTCATTTTAAGATTCAAATTAAATAAATGGAAACAAATCGAGTGGAATAAGAACTACTAACCCCAAGAGAAATTTATCAAGCCCAACTGGACAAGAGTTAACCAAATTCAAATTCAAGGAAGAGAACAACTTCTCTAATGATACTCACTATCACGCCTGTACTAAGATATCCGAGGTAACCACTTCACTAATCTCTTACTACAAATAGTGGTGTAACCTGGTAAAACCTGGCCACAACCACAACCTCTCAACATCTATTATCCTCACATATAACAATCATATAATCGCTTAATAAGCAATCTTACTATATTCATATCAACAATTATCAATGCGATATAATAGAACCATAGATGCAATGCAATAACCCAACCCCACCTACTGTGCACTAGTGTGTCAAACTTTTAAGTTGATTAGCCATTCACAAATTTTTAATTAATCTAGTCACCACGGACCTACAGCCCGCTCTGATACCAACTGTAACACCCCGGCCCGACATGAGCCTGGAATGCTACTAAACAAACTCTAATAATTCTAAACTAGACAATCTTAATAAATTTCGGCAGAACCTCCCTTGTAAAGTTAATTACACGAAGGTTCCAACACACAGATTATTCAAATATTAACTAAAACTTTCATCCAAAGACATTAAAAGATAATCAAATACATGCTAAATATCTAACATAACTAGAGAGATATGAAGTTCCACTACTCATCATTATTACATTTAATCCATTGCATGAGACAAAACATAATAATCTTTGCATTTACTAAAATCAATCACGTTCTGAAGATCATTCAACTTTATTTAGTTCATGTGGCAAGTGTGTGACTAGTAGTCTACTTTCCCCCATGCATGTCGTTCTTGGCTCGGGTACCTAAAACAACAATAAAAGCAAGAGTGAGTCCATAGACTCAGCAAGTACATAAAGAAACTATAACATCAGCATCCATGTAAAGGAGATCAACAATAGAATATCTCATATGCAAATGCAATGCTCAAGGATCCTTTATCTTTAACTTTCTGTGTGCATTACACCGGTAATGCAGAGTAAGCAACCGTCGCCGCATACCCATGCCTGTGCGCGCACGCACAGGGACCAATTGCCCGTTACTCCGCAAGTAACGGGGACCTCAAGCCCACACTCCACGAGTGAGGATCTCGGCCCGTCACATTCATGACGGGATCTCAAGAAACAAGCTTGGTCACCGCGTGACCAAGCCTCAACATGTTCTCAATATGCATATGCTCATCTCTTATTCATCATCAATCTTACCAAAAGACAAACATTGTACCACAATAAAGCATAAGCATAATTTGAGCAATCACCATACTTAAACAACCATCAAGTAAGCCATCTTGCTATGCAATCATATATCAAAAACACACAAACATAGCCAATCAATCACACCCATTTAACAAACAATGCACTTGCCTTAACCGTGAGAGGCGGAGGACGTGAAGACGGTGCTGCCCCGTACCAATCCCCACCTAAACATTAAGAATATAACTAAGACCATAGTAACGAAAAACATGAATTGAATATAATAGCACAACAAGTAGCAGATTGCAACGCAATCTCACCCAAATTCTTAAGTCTGACCGCCCTCTGAACACGCTTAAGTTCTAAAATTCATAACTTTCTGTGAGTGGTCCAAATTAGGTGTTCTTGGACTTCATTGAAAGGTTATCCCAACTAAACCTAGTTGGTGAGCTCCCCTGATTCGGTCATCTAAAATCACTTTTAAGCCGATTAACAAGACATCGATTTCACGTCAGACTTTCTGGACAGAGCACTAAAACTATCATAACTTTCAGCTCGTTTATCCAAATTTCGCGTTCTTGTGCTTCCCTGAAAGATACGACAATTATCTACAACTTTCGTTATACTGGGGTTCTCAGATTTCCACTTTAACCATCAGTTTTAATCGGTTTTCTACAAACTGCCTAAATGCTGACAGATCAGCGGAACAGCAATCTTAAAAAAATCATAACTCACTAACCGTTAATCGGATTTGGGTGATCTTGACGGCCACTGAAAGCTAAGACCAAAACCCAACTTTTCCTAGGAGTTCAGAATCCCAGATTCGGCTTCTAACCTCACGAAAAACGACCCCCAACCTTCTGGACAGAACGCCGCCTAGCAGGAGACGAAAATCGATCTACCAAAACGGACGCGAATGCAACTACGGTACCAAACCAACGAGGACCAAGCGACGTTACCCTTGTAGAGCCGCGGCGAGAAGAAGAACCCACCGCACGAAGACGAACTCCTTCCTCCTCTTCTTCTTCTTCCTTCTTCTTGGCCGCCACAAAGGGAGGAGGTGGAGACGCAAGGAGGGGAAAAGAGGTGGAGATGCAATGGGGAGGGAGGGCTGCTACAGTGGCAGCGCTACGGTGCGTGCTCAGTAGCATGGCTGCCCCCTCTACTTGGATGGTTGCCCTAATGGGCCAGGTGTTGTGGGCTTTCACCACACCCAAGTTTTCCGAATTACGCACAAATCCCCCTGAACTTCTGTTAAAACCACTCCCTCTATTCAATTCTCCTCCCTACAATCTTTCTTCTCATTTAAATAAATATTTGGAGTGTTACACTATCCTTCGCACTACCCAACTATCTATCGGTCAATTCAATTTAAGTGATCCATTAACATAAACAAAATTTGTTAACTTAGAAATTTTAGTTTTGCAAATGAGCGCAAATGACCAAACAAGTTTTCTTCTAAACCTCTTCTCTGCTCCTCAACCTCTACAGTTTTTGACAAATAATCATCAATCTTTCATTTAATTATCCATTTGCCACATAAGGTTGAGTAACCCCATCAATCATTCACAATATTCAAATGCATTTCACCTTACATATGATCTTTGGTTTATTGACAACACAAAGAAGACTTCTAGAGATGGAGCTGCAGGACAGAGGAGCTGCCGGTGATTCGGGCCACGGCTCTTCGCCGGTGAGGGAAGTGGCGCGGAGGCGACGGAGACGAAGCCGAGCGGCGCTGAGGGGCGGCCGAGGCGAGCTCCACCTGAAGAGAAGCAAAAGATCATCCTTTGAGGCATTCATACAAACACACAGAGGGTATCAAGAAGGAACCGAAGGTGGCTCGGCCAAGGCTTGTCGCCGGCGGTCGGAAGCTCAGCGGGGCGACTGCATGCGGTGGCCATGGAGTGGAGGGACTGCATGGCACTCGGGGTGGCGACGCCGGGGCAGCCGAGGCGGATTCGGGGCGACGAAGGCGGCGACGGCCATGGAGCAGCCAGGTCGGCGGAGGAGAAGCGGGCGGGCCGGACGGAGCAACGGTGGGGCTAGGCGCCGCGTGTCGGGTGTGGCGACGCGGCCGGAGCGAGGCGCAGGGCCGGGGTGGGACGGGCCGACGCGAGCCGTGGCGGAGGAGGAAGGAGCCGGAGCGGTGGTGGCGGTGGTGGATGGGGCCGCGCAGATCCGGCGACAGCAGCAGCGGAGGCGGGAAGAGGGCCGACGCCGGGGAGGCGGTGGCGGCACACCGGCCGGGCGGCGGGAGACGGAGGAGCCGGCGGTCGGGCAGCTAGGCCGGGCCGATGGAGGTGGGACGCGGCAATGCGGGCTGGGCCGAGGGCACGGCTCCAGGCGCGAAGGAGCCGGGCGCTAGGGGCGGCGGCGGTGCAGGCGGAGCGACGCCGCTGGGGCGAGAGGAGGAGAGGCACCAGGGGCGGCGGCAGCAGAAGAGGGCGGCGGGCTTGCTGAGGCCGGCGACGGAGGAGGCGGCCGACGCTGAGGGGTGGCCGGGCCGAAAGGTGGCAGCGGCCAGACCTTCGTTGGAGTGGAGCCTGGAGAGGGGAGGAATGGATATGTAAGGGAGGAGGGATGGATACAAAAAGGAAGTGAGATGCCCAGGCTCGGCTGAAGCAAAGAGGGGCGTTGCTCTCGGTGTGGCTCACGACAAGGGCGGTGGTGACCGTGCGCGGGTGCGTGGCGAGCATGCACGACGATCAGAAGACGGGGCAGACGCGTGGAGGGGTGCTCGGCGAGAAAAGCAGTTGCGTGGGTGAAGCCGAAGGCGAACTATGGGCGCGGTCGAAAATCCGGGGGCGAGGCGGTGGTTTGCTGGTGAGTTGCATGCGCAGGCTTGGGCAGGTGCGTCGAGAAAATGGCCTGTCGGTGGGGCGGTGTACACGACGATGGCAGAGCGGCGGCTGCAACGTGGCGAGGAGCTTCAGAGGTCGTCGTCGGGAGAGAGAGAGCGGCATGGGTGTTGAGCTCTAGTTGGCTTGGTTGGATCAGCCAACTAAGGTTGCACCCGAGGAACCGTGAGAGGGAGAGGAAAAAATATGCTAGGGACCAAGGTAGGACTTTTGGGTTAGCAAAATAAATTCGGAGATTTAAGTTCTGAACATGTCTTTGACCTAAGGTTTACTTTAGTAATATTTTACAGGGCAACATTTTAAGTTAATTTTGTTATGATGATTTAATTGTATCTGATTCTTTTACTTTTACAATTTTATGTTTCTAGGGTTTTCTATTTAGGGTTTTCATGTCATAACAGTTGTGCTGGCAAAAGAAACGCAGATCAAATAACTCACAAAATTGCAGACAAACTGAACGACAACAAATAATCATACAAAAAGTTTAAAAAGTCTCGTATTTTTGCATTTTGGAAATTTTGGGATGTTATAGTCTCCATTCGAAGCTTTGTATGGAAGGCAATGTCGAACTCCTCTCCTTTGGGACCAAGTTGGAGAACGTTAGTTATTTGGGCCCGAAGTGATCCAAGATGCTAAAAACAAGGTGAAACTCATAAAAGAACGATTGAGAATAGCTCAGTCTCGACAAAAGAGCTATGCCGACAACAGAAGGAGAGAGTTGTCTTTTGAAGTGGAAGACTATGTATATCTCAAAATAACCCCACTCAGAGGAGTTAGAAGATTTCGAACCAAAGGGAAGCTAGCACCAAGATTTGTCAGTCCTTACAAGATCATGGTAAGGCAGGGTGAAGTTGCTTATCAATTAGAACTGCCAACCTCCTTGTCAACGGTGCACAATGTCTTCCATGTGTCACAATTAAGGAAATGCCTTCGATTTATTGAACACCACACCCTCCTAGAGAGTTGCGATCTCCAAGAAGACCTCACCTATGTGGAGTGGCCAATTAAGATTCTGGATATTGCGGAGCGTGTTACCAGGAACAGGATCATGCGAACATACAAGGTACAATGGAGCCACCACCCAGAAAGTGAAACCACTTGGGAAAAAAGAAGAATACCTCAAGACTAACTATCCCTACATCATTGTTGTCCAAGCTTGAATCTCGAGGTCGAGATTCTCTTAAGGGGGGTAGGTTTCTAACATCCTAGTTTTTGAAGCTTTTCAAAAAATTTAAAATAAAAAATATCATTTGGTTCTGATGAGAATTCGAAGCTTAACTTGAGATTTTACAAGAACTTTAAATGATTAAATCAAACTCGAACTAAATTGGTTCAGTTTCTCTTGGAAGATTGCAAGAGTTCTCCTTTTTCTTTTTTTAATTGTGCTCTCCTCGGTCCAGTTCTTTCCTCCTTCTTTGGACAACCTCTTTGTTTAGACCCTCTCAGGTTTGGACCTCCTCGTTGTCTAGACCTCCCCTTATTTTGATCCTGACCGTTAAGACCTCCTCTGCGAGATCTTAGGTGTCAAGACCTCCCTTGTGAGATCTTAGCCTTTGGGACCTCTTTGGATCTTTTTCTTTAGATCTCCGTCATTAGATTTCTTCCCCTTTTTAAATCCCACCCATTGAAACCCTTCTGTGCTGGACCTCCCCTAAGTCCAGATCTCGTTGCGCTTTTCCTTTTGACTTTAGGACCTCCACCTCCACCTCTGTTTTTTTGCAAAGACCACCCTAGTGAGGCAGGACCTCCTCCGCAGGACCTCCTCCTCAGGACCTCCTCCCATAGGACCTCCCCTTGGTCACGACTTTTTTTTTCTGTTACTTTGACTAACCTCTTTGTTTGAGCCAGCTCTGTCCACTTTCTCCCTTTTGCACGTTTGCAGCATAAAGTTTCTGAACATTAAATGCTGCTGCAACACATTTAATGTTGTCACTTCTGTGGTACCTCTCTTTCTCTCTTGTTCCCTCCTTTACCTGCTCTTGTCCTCTTTTCCACCCATTCATGAACAGGTGTGTCCTTGAACCCCTGCCACCCAGGCCTTATAGGCTTGGACAGCACTCCAACCTTGCCTTCTTCCTCATTTCAGCCCTTTTGCTTTCGCCACCAGCTCTTGTGACCTTCTTCCCAATCTCTGGATCTCCTCCGAACAACTCTCTGGACCTCCCCCAAACCTTCAGAGCTCTTTATTGGTTCTTGTGGTGTTTTCTTTGAGGTTCTTTTGACTTCTCTTTGAGCTTGTTTTTGAGTTAGCTTTGCTTTTTTTCGTGTAGACTACGAAGACGTCGAGGAGCCCGAGTTCTTTGTAGAGGAAGATCTCCAAGCCTTTGAGCAAGGTAAGTTACACCCTTGATCATTTTGCACCCATTATTTCAATCTATGTATTTCTGTTTCAAGCTAAGTAATGCATTCATACTTTACTTAATATTTGAATATATGTTTTTGTTCTCATAGTTAGACCTAACTCCTTTCGTATGACTAATGTTGACATTACCACTTATCTGTTGTCACCTAGATGAAAACCTGGTTGACACATTAGTGAGACCAGGACCTCCTAGAAACTAATGCTTAGTTATGCTTAGACCAAAATCTTGTTTAGGGAAGTTTTTCAACAAAGGACCAACTGTTTTACCTCAAATGTTTTAACCATGGCATTGGGTTGTCATGGAAACTTGTTCCTGTTTCAAATCTAAATGTTGGAAAATGGTTTGGACGTGGGCGAACCTGGTTGTTTGGTTGGTGCATGGGGAGTGCACAGGGATCGTGTGATCCGATGCCCCAGGGTTGAGGTTGTCGCCTAGGTCAATTAAGGACTGGTCTTTGAGCGTTACTTTGCTATGCCTATAATGGGTTGTGTCAAATCGTGCAACCACAAGTCTTGTATGGGCGGGGCCTGGCCAAATAATTTGCGATATCTCACCATGGTTGTCCTTTTTGGATGTGTGGGTGGTCTTTCATGGCCTGTCTTTTATGACTATGTTATTCCCACCTGGCGCAAGAGGGGGCCTGAAACCTGCAGGTGGTTAGCCTAAAGGGGGTGGAACCTTAGCGAGAGGGACTATGCTGAGAAGGAACAGAGTAAAGGCCTTGTGATAACCTCTTAGTCGCACACCTTCGGAAGTGTGTGACGGACAGTAAAAGTTGGTTATCTCTTGTGGGTAAAGCTATACACCTCTACAGAGTGAAATATATTCGAATAGCCGTGTCCACGGTCACGGACATGCTGGCAAAGCTCTCTCTAAGTTAGTCTCTGGTTTTAGTTTTCAAATGGATTTGAAAACTATTCTCTGGATTTCTATCCAGGTTGTTTTCGGCGGGGAGCCCTTGGCGGTTAGCCAGGTGTTGGGAGGTTATCCTACACCCTTAACCTTGTTATCAATAAATCAAAAATCCTGTTGAAAAATGAGATTTGTGTATAATGTAACCAGCCTTACAACTTACTTACTTATATTTAAACGAAATATGGCTTTATGCAAACTAACCCTATAAGCTCTCCCTTGTGTTATCCCTTATGCATGTCATTCTGTTAATTGACGGGTCTGACTTGCGAGCACGGTTGTTGTGCTCATTCTTGCTTGAAATAATCTTTTGAGCAGGTGAAGAGTTCTTTGATGAGGATCAAGTGGTTCTGGACGACTAGGCTGCGCCCTCCAGCCAATTGCCTAAGGTGTATTGGATGGACTGTCTTTTGTTTTCCGCTGTGTAAAATTGCTCTTTTGTCGGCTTGTAAGCCAACTTTGTAATCAACTCCTTTGTTGGTAATTAAGTTTTCATGGATGTATGATTATCACTTGTGTGGCTGTGTGAACTAGCTGTTGATCCTTAGGACTAGTTCAGAACACAGGAGATGTAGGATTTTTCCAAGTCTCACGACCTCTCCTTGAAGTGGTCGTGGCACTTGGGGAGGTCCTGGATCTCAAGACCTCCTCGGGTCAACCCTCAAGACCTCCTGGGTGGTCCTGGAGGTGTTTCTGAGAGGTCCTGCTAGACCTCCTGGGAGGTCCTAGTGGACTTTTCAGGAGTGCTAGGAGGTCCTCTCGGGTGACCTTGGGTCGGGGTCGTGACATGTACACAGCCAACTAATATCACATCTTACCATTTTTATTCCCATGAGTTTTGGTTAAGTTATCCTCTCATTTTTAGCCCTAACCTGAATCTAAGACTTGTTGTCCAGATTTTGCACCCAAACTCCAAGCTGAAATCTCCAACTCCAGAAGCTTCCAACTTCACCAAAAGGCAGCTACACTTCAAATTACAACTCTCATTGGTTTCCCCAAAACCGAATTTAAATGATAACAACTATCTCTTGGAAGAAGAAGAGAGGAAAAATAACTTTTTCAAACTCAACAAGAACAAGGTAAGGTGAGCAAACTAAGATAGGTAAAGAGTAAAATCTGAGAACTTACTTAGGTTTCATAAACCATTTGATATTTTGAAACTAAGTTTTTCGAAACATCCTAAGGATGACCAAACTAGGGGTTTCTACGGTCAGTATGGCTCTGATACCAACTTTGTGAGGACCCAGTGTATTTAACTCGTAATACTTAACCTTCCAATGGTTATAGTATTACCAATCAAATATCCTAGACTTCAATAGACATGTACTTCCCAGAATTGCAGTACACATACATCTTTACAAAATCATGCATCATTTCCATACAAGTTTACAGTACCGAGTCTAAAGCAAAAGACATACATAATAGAGTTATTACAAAACGGGCCGATCGGCCAAATGACACTATAACAACATAAATAACAACAGAAGCAAAAGTACCATAAGATGGGGATAACAAAAGCCAACCGGTTTACCATAACCCACACGGCAACCGACTGGGCCACCAAGCTAGTCGTCCAACACGTAGTCCGTCTCACAAAAGCTAACCCCTTGGGGGTCAACATCCTCTGCAACAATAAAGCAATGCAACTGAGTACAAAAATGTACTTGCAAGACTTACGAGTAACAAGCCTATACATAGCTACATGCAAGCTGAAACAAAGGAGATGGTTATATGGTTCATTGGACGTGTAAAGCAATTTTTATTTGCTATATTGTAATAGATTGAAGGCAATTTGTCAAATCTATTTTTAAATATTGAAATAACAGCGATACAACAAATAAATAACATAAATAACAATCTAGAGGTGACTAACCCAATAGCCACCACAGTATAGCACAAATTCCCCATTTGTACCACCCAATTCAAGTTTTAGTGAAAAGGTTATAGTCTAATTCTTGCACGACCTTACCAAGCATGTCCATAACCTAGGACGAGGCTATTCGAATAGATTAAACCCTGCAGGGGTGTACCAATGTACCCACATATCAGACCGCCTTTTTGCCAAGCTATTTAGCACACTTTCTTTGGTGTGTCAGCATGGCTAAGTCCTACGAGACGTTTTCCAATATTGTGTATTAACTACGAGTCGCCCGTATGGATAGAAACACATACGTTGCATCGGAGTCATTGTAAAGCTGGGAGTCAACTACCCATATAGGGTAAAGCAACTGGACAACTACAATACCCCTCGGTGTGGAGAATCTAGAAAGGATTCCACTCCCATGCACCCAACATATAAACATCAACCTCATTTGACCACAACACAACACACACACACACATCCTCCTGCGACTCGGAGCCAACACATGCTAAAGTACTAAGTCAACAGAGGTCCCATATCCCTCTCATGTGGTTAGCACACAAAAGTGCTTGGATCAGTGACATAAGTAATTTGGTCCTTGCTGACTCGGGCACCAACCATTCACACCCAAAAGCACACCATCTTACCATTGTGCCCAAGTCTAAAATATTTTATTTTCAGTTTTAGTTTTCTCAAAATAGCATAGCACAAGGTGTTGGACGTAAAGTCATAATATGTTTTGTGTGATCAAGGTTATCGATTAAGCCGATAATCGCTCAATTCTACCGTTCTAAGCAACAACAACTCATAGACTACAAGCTAAGTGATAAGGGCTCATCCAACGAACCCTAAATCACATAGGACATAATCCTAGGCTCAGTAGTAGAGGATGAACATTTGCCTACAGATTATGCATCTAGAGGATCAACTAATCGAACACTAGTTTAACAGCAAAATAGAGCATGTATACATAGACTTTGTAAACAAGATATTAGACTATAAAAATAATAGGAGCGATATGATCAAATAAATTGGAACATCTGCTTGCCTTGCTGGAGATCACAGTATTGCTGTAGAGGATCACTATCGTACTCAATAAATTCGTCGGAACCTATCGCAAGAACGAGAAAATCCAATAAGAACAACAAACACCGAAAAAGACACCAAAACCCATGAAATTGACACAGCAGGTAGAGCAAGATTTTAACTAAATTTAGCAATAAGAATCAATCGATTTGGATTAAGCATGCAAAAGTTATAACCTAAACAAGTTTGATCGGCTGGAAAATGCAATTAATTAGCTTTTTGTTACTGTTCATCACACAAATTTCCAGAAGGTTTGTGAACACGAAAATTTTATGGTAGACAGAGCTTGCATTCTAAGCACAACAAAAATTAGTTCACTTCATTTGGAGTTACAATGAATTTCTTATGATTTTTCTAAGTGATGAATGTAGTGCACAATATTTTTAAAGGCAAAGATAATATTAAAACCTACTCCAAACTAAAGCATATTAACAGAGGAATCTAACACCTTTTAGTTTACTCAATTTAGAGTTACAGAGAATTACTTATGCATTTTACAAGTTTAATGAATTTCTAGAGCAACAATTAATGATAAAGCAAGGTAATACAACTAACACAACTTTTCTGGTAGAGAACAAGGTGCAAACAAATTTTTAGATTAAAGTTCAGTTAAATAGGGAATTAACAAAATTTGAACCAACCAAAAAGGAGTTAAAACAAATTACTTAAGCATTTTTAAAATTTAAAACAATTTACAATTCACAAATAAAGGACAAACTGGATTTCTTTATTAACCCATAGCGGAAAACACAAGAGCCGTTGAGATTTAATCGGACAGCCCAACGAACGAGGGCGATTGGCCACGCCACAGGGCCCAGCGATTCAGCCATTAGATCAAAATCGGACGGCTCACAAGGAGAGGTTCGGGGGGGTCCGAACATCTCACGCGATCTGGAGTGTTGATCTAAAGATGGACGGTTCACGGGGTCCGAACGTCCCAACAGATCTGAGACACATATCTAAAAATGGATGGTCCACGATCAACTTAGCGCTATGCATGCACGCACCGAGGTTTAAGTGCGTGGGCCCACATGACAGTGGTCGTAGCCAAGGGGGTGCTCTTTGCAAAAAGGACCACGAGGGTGGTCTTTGCAAAAAGGTTGAGAAGGAGATCATGGCCAAATACCAAGAGGGTGGTCTTTGTAAAAGTCCAAGAGGGTGGTCTTTGCAAAAGACCCAGAAGGTGGTCTTTGGGGTGGTCTTTGCAAAAGACAAAGGGTGGTCTTTCCAAAAATTAAGAGGGTGGTCGTGGCTTACGACAACGGAAATGAGCTGAAAACTGGGCTCACCGCCGGCAACCCCAATCACGGCGGCGCAAACTAAAGACAGAAACGAGTTCGCAATAGCATTGCGCAACTCCCAAAGGTGACCTCAACGGCGGAGCTGGCCTAGAACGGCGACGAGTCGGAGGAGAACAACAGTGCAAAGCACGGCCAACTAGCAAAAACGACAACGAGGTCCGCATTGTCCAAAGAAGTGGCTGCCCAAGCAACTAGGGACTACAAAGTGGTTACCTGAGCACAGAAGAGGTTCAAAGATGGCCGAAGGAGCTCCGACGATGAAAACCAGTACCGGCGTTGAGGACGACGAGGAGAAGAAGGCCTGAGCAAAACGAAGGTGAACGAAAGGTAAGGATGGCTTCAATAGGCCTCATAGATGGTCCATGAGCAATTAATTGAAGAGCAGAGGTCCTTACCGGAGTTGAGAAAGAAAGGGACAAACTTCAGCTGAAGAAAACAAAAACCCAAATTTGATGATTCCTGTGAATTGAACTCAACAATAAAGGGGAACTCAGGTGGTGCTGTAAAGGAATGCAAGGAGGAGCTCAAGGGCTTCTCAAATAGCCAAAGGTCAAAGGTTGAGAAAGGACAAGATTTAATGGCGGACAAGGCCTAAAGGACTGCCAAGGGCGAAGAAGGCGATGGGAGCAGGTAGGAACATGACTTTGAGGGCGAAAGCACAGGTGGTGAAGAAAACCAAGTGCTAGGAGCCGTTGAAGGTGACGCACGAGGTTGAATAAGAGGCTCCCTCCCATGCCCTGTTTTGTAACACGCGCGCGAACCAGAGGAAGAAGATGACCTGGTTTGGCGAGGGCCCACACGCCAGCGAAACAGGCTAAGGTGGCTCGAGTCAAAAAAAAAAGAAAGAGATGGTTAGGTTAAGTCAAAAAATTGAGTCACAAGATTTGGACGGTTGGATTAGAAATGGACGGCTCAAATTAAAAGAAACTCTCAGGAGGTTCGAAGGTTTAAAGTAATCTTGGCGGTCCGATCAAAAATGAATGGCTCAGATTGAAACCCGCTCTCGGGTGGTCCGAACGTTCACTAAGATCACGGCAGTTGAAAAGAAATCCAACAGCTGAAAAGGAACATGCCTTTTACAACAGACCCGAGTACGCTTAGGTGGTTGGGTTCAACCAAGGGACTCGAGTCCAACTCAAACCCAACAACACCTTTGACTAGGGTTAAAGAATGAACTGAAATTTTGAGGAATTTTTAAATGGAGCTACACAACTCCAAAAATTCCAAAATTTTTATAGGAGGTGCTCCACTCCAGGATTGACCTTGTATAAAATTTTAGAGGTTTTTATGCAAAGCATTTTTCTCTGAAAATTTCTTAAGGTACTGATCTAGGGTTTGACCCAAAGTCAAACTGGTTTGACTGGCCTCTTAAAATATCCAAACAATTTCTAAAAATTATGAAATTTTTCAGAGGGGTCATATAGTAGCCCTAGAACCAAAGAAAAATATTTCCAGAGAACGATCACAAGATTATCCAGAAAAGTTTTCAAAGGGTCAAGACTAGGTTAAAAGAAGCTTGTGGTTTTGAATTTCCATAATTCCTTTATAAGAATTTTCAGAACATTCAAACAACAACAAGATGCTAGAAAAGTTTTAATTTCTTCACATTTTCTTACATTTGAAACACAAGCCAAGATTTGGGATGTTACACGTCTAGGATGTCTCCAATTATCACAGACGGTTCTTTTTCAAAACTGTTTGTGAATTATCACAGATGGTTTTATGTAAAAATAGTATGTGATAATTACGTATCACAGACGGTACTAGCCATCGCTGGTAACATAGATGGCCGTGCTTTTAAAATCATCTGTGATAATTACAACATGGACGGTTATGGAGAACCATCTGGGATGAGGTGTCCAGTATAGCCCTTTTTATAGTAGTGTAAAGTCTATCTTTAGAGCACTTTTGCCAGCAATCTCCGATCACGGTCGAAGATAGACAAACTCCCATCTTCTACTGTAATCTTGCACCCAGTCTCATCGAGTTGCCCCAAACTAATGATATTACTCCGATGACGAGGTATGTAATATACATGAATGAGCAACTTGTGTTCTTCAATTTTGCACTAGAATAACACAGTTCCTCTACCACATATCTCGACAACTGTGTCATCCCCAAATTTTATAGTGCCTTATACCGTCTCATTCAATTCGGTGAACATCTTCTTTTCACCGGTCATGTGCTTACTAGCTCTAGTGTCTAGGTACCAATTGCTGCTCATCTTCTCATTGTCTGTCCTGAGATCAGGCCATACACTTTTCTCATTTAGCATGACCTTCCTCGTTGTTTCTTCGGTCTTCTGCACGATCTCACAAGTCTTGACCATGAGTAATGCTGGTTCATCGTCGCCTTGCTTCTGTACGAGGTTTGTTCACTCCCTTCTTGGTTGTCGACACTCCAAGGCATAATGTCTATATTCATTATAGTTAAAAACACTTTATATTTGATTTATTAGTCTTCTTATACTGCTTCCTGTCGGCATCCTCGCCACATCCACTGTTTTGTCCACGGCCACCGCCTCTACCACTACCTCACCAGCCCCCTCTTTTGATGCCTCTGCTGATGCCGAAATTCTTCTTCTCCTTTGCTGCCAATATCTCCCACTGGCTATGAGTTAGCATCAATTGCTCTTTTCCTCTCTCGCCTCTTTCAGTGTGTCTTTCTCTCAAACTTTTTCAAATGCTGAAAGGCGTCCTATCGCTTCTGATAAAGACATTATCGACACATCTCCCCACTACTCGATTGTGTTGACAATCGGAAGAAACTTGTCTGGGACTACACTAAAAAGTTTTTCAACCACGATGCTTTCTTTCACCTCAGCGCTGAGCGAACGAATTTCACTAACTGCACTTATCAGCTGCTATGAAAATCCGTTGACGCTTTTAGTATCTTCCATGATCATACGATCAAAGTGCCTTTTCAAAATCTGAGCTGGCCTTGCCTTTTTAACACGATCTTCAACAATGCACATCTCTTTGATTACCTCCCACGCTTCCTTTGATGTTTGCTTTTATGCAATAGCCATCATCACAACATCCAGCACTACTTGGGATATAGCGGCAAGAGTACCCTGATCCTTCTCTTTGATCAGTGCATTGCCCTCTATCGCTATCCATACACCAAGAGAATGCAAGATGATTCTCATCTTTACAGCACACAAACAGTAGTTGGTGTTGTTGAGAATTGGATACTGAATTTGACGAGGATATATGATAATCATCATTTTATTATTCCATAATCATGTAATATGACGTCACATGGTATACCCCTTAATGTTATAAGGGAGGAGTAACTTAGGTGGTCGTAAGCTCTTCTACGACCACCCCCCTAGTCGTAAGTATTTCTACGATTATGGTGTAATCGTAAGTCCTGCTAGGATTACGTCCGGTCGTAAGTCTTTTCTACGACCAGTACTAGTCATAAGCTCTTTCTACGACTACCCCTAGTCGTAAGTTCTGCTATGACCAGCACTGCTACGACACCCTCACAATTAGCTGGGTCCACCCGTCAGAAGGCCCATTTACTAGTGAGGATCTGAGCAGTCAAATTACGTAGTTATACCCGAAATAACTACAGATAATTCTCCACTATCTCTGATTGGTAACCGTTGAACAGCGTGGGGAGGTTACTACCACGGTAATTACTCTCATTATTACGCAATAATGAGCGCCTAATTGGCCTGGAACGACAACCGCCCCAACAACATAGTATAAATAGGTGTCTCTTGGAGATAGTGGGGGGAGGCTTTTGAGAGACAGTCAGTAGCAGAATTAGCGCAAGTCTTTTCACTGATTGTAATAAGGATACCCAATACAATACACACAGGAGTAGGGTTGTTATTCTCACTAGAGAAGGCCTGAACCTGTATAAAAATCCCCGTGTCTCTTTTGTCTGCGTGATCAATTGTGGAGACCCCCCGAATCAAATAATCTTTACGTAAGATCGGTTCTAAAACACCGACAGCTGGCGCCGACCGTGGGGATCTTCTGGTAATTCCTTGTCAACAGTTCTTTCTTTTCTCTTTGATGCTACCATGGCAGGAGAATGGAACGAGGAGAATTGGTTCGACTTGGACGATTACGCAGATATCGACATGGATGCCGGCTTCGATTACGAGTTGAGTATCGAATCCTCTGATGGTATTGCTGCCTCTGGAGATCTTCTATCAGATCTCGGAGACTGCACTACCGCCCGAGTCTAGGAGGGATCCTCATCCCCCGCAACAGTACGCCGAGCTGAGGAACTAGCTTCCTCAGGGGGCAAGGGTCAACACGACCACCAACAGGGCTGCCTCGGGACAGATTCGCAACACAACGAGAGTTTTTCCTCCAAGTGTTCGAGTCCCCCCAAGGCAGTACGACTTGGCAAGACAAGTTCCGGAAGCCATCATTCCGGAGCTCCATCGACATCTGATGGTCCTCTTTCTCTGGGTTATTCCGCAGAGAAGAGGATCGAGCACGCTGTTCCTCCAAGTCCAACCATCCCGACGCAGGATCCACCTACAGACGGAGACGGTTATAACCCGGAGTTCTCCTACCTGGAGGGGTTTACTCCAAGTCACCAAATGGTGTCGCTCGACTACTCCTCAAGCGAGGAGGCCTCGAGCGCAAGTGGAGGTCATCCACGGGAGGTCTTCGTCCTTCCCTCTGATAAGAATCATTCTACCAGAGGAAGGGTTGACGATGCTCCCCGACGAGCACACTCTACACCCCCTCAGCAATGGCAGGGAGACCACCGCTGGCGAACGAGACGAACACTTTAATGAACGTGCGGGACATCCTCAACATTCTCGCACTCCATTAAAACCAACTCAGGGGTCTGATATAGGCTATTCTGAGACAACCCGACGGAGGAAAATAGCGGCTCAGAAAAACCTTCCCGAGCGCGCTTATTCCAGTCGGAGGAAGCTCAAGAGCTCTAGCATATCAACGACTTGCTGGAAAATCCGACCCAAGAACTCGCTCGAGCACCAGCGTATGATCTCTTTGTAGAGGAGATCACACAAAAGCTTCGTAACACGATGGCCAAACTCGAGCGTCTTCGTCGACCACAACCAGGAAGTCGTAGCAGTACGACTCCGTCTTCTGCCAGCCGTTCGGATAACTCATCGCATGGGAGACGACATGACCCTTGCTCACGTCGTTCGCCCGACCTGAGGAAGGCTCGTTGGACATCTGGAGACCGACAAGCCCCCAAGAGAGGTGATCTTTCACCACTTCCGGGACGGAATTCACGGCGGTAAGCAGAATACGAGGAGTATTCCCCTTGTAAAGCTGAGGCTTATCATAGGTCCAACCCAAACATAACTGGATATCGTCGAGTACGATTACCCGGTGACGTTAATCCTTTTTTTTTACAAAGAAGGCAAGAAATCATCTCGGGATGTCGGGCGTTTTCACCCGATCTTCGAGCAGTTCGCTGGCTGCCTCGTTTTCGACCAGCAAACATGGAGAAGTTCGATGGAACCCAAAATCCTATCAAATTCCTCCAAATCTACACTACAGCTATTCGAGCAGCAGGAGGAGGAGAGCATGTCATGGCAAATTACCTTCCGACTATACTCGAAGGATCGGCTCGATCATGGCTTTTGAACCAGCCATTCGAATCGATCTACTCGTGGCAGCACCTCTGCGACCTGTTGCTGGCAAACTTCCAGTGCACTTACAATCACCCTGGAAAGGAGGATGACCTGCACCGGATAAGACAGAACAATCATGAAACTCTTCGACAATTCATCAGGCGCTTCAATCAGGTTTGAAATTCTATTCCAGAAGTTTCGGACTCATCCGTGATCAGGGCTTTTAAGCAGGGAGTCCATAGCAGAAGGATAACAGAGGATATTGCTTTACATCCTCCTGCCACCGTCGCCGAACTCTTTGAGATGGTCGGTAGATACGCGACTGCTGCTGAGGCAGTCGAGTGGAACAATCTATCGATCGTGAAGACAATATCCCTCAAGAGGCAGGTGAAAGTGGTAAGAAAAAGGATAAAAAGGCTAGGAAGTCCAAGAACAAGGCAAAGAGACACAAATCTCCAGCTGCTGGTTCTAAGGAGGTCCTGGCCGTAAGCGACAAGGAGCCACGCAACCCCAAGATGAATCCCGATCGAGGCAAAGGTAAGCGCCAAGATCGGAGGAATGACAAACCCAGGTGGTGTCCTTTTCACAAAAAAAGAAGGGCATGACCTTCGTAACTGCAGAGTTTTTCTACGAAAACTCGAAGACTACTACTCTGGCAAAGGGCCACTTCCTACTCTTGAACAGGTAGGTCAAACAAGTAGACGGAAGGAGTCGGATGACGAGGAGGAGATGCCGTTCCAGGATACGCAGCACACCATCGATCACATCTTTGGAGGATCATCGGCATACGAGTCACGACGACAGCTAAAAGCTGTCGAGCGCGAGATGTCAAGTCCCAAAGGAGTAATCACAATATATTGTGACAAGAAGATGGCGCACTCCTGCGACCGTCGCTCCCTCGAGATTGTTGGAGCCCTCGAAGACTGTTCGCATTGGGGATTCTTCCGACCCCAAATAGGAAGATGCCCTCATCACTTTCCTCCGAGCAAACGCAAATGTCTTCGCGTGGCAAGCATCCGACATGCCCGGAGTCCCCAGGGAAGTGATCGAGCACAGGCTAGCCCTGCGGCCTGATAAATTACCCGTAAAACAGAAGTTACGGAGATTTGCCCCTGATCGACGAGATGCTATTAGGTCAGAATTGGACAAGTTGCTTAAAGCAGGCTTCATAAGAGAAGTTAACCACCCAGAGTGGTTGGCCAACCCTGTAATGGTTAGAAAGTCGAACGGCAAATGGCATATGTGCGTAGACTTTACTGATCTTAATAAAGCTTGTCCAAAATATGATTTCCCTTTACCTCGTATCAATCAGCTGGTTGACTCTACTACAGGATGTGAGATGTTGAGTTTTATAGATGCATACTCTGGTTACCACTAGATCAATATGTGTCGAGAAGATGAAGAGAAGACCACATTTATTACACCGTTTGGAATATTTTGCTATGTCAAAATGACATACGGTTTAAAAAATGCTGGGGCTTCTTTTCAGCGTTTGATGCAAACGACTTTTGCTCCTCAACTAGGCTGAAACATGGAAGCCTACGTTGATGATCTAGTCATAAAAAGCAGTAAACGGCTCAATCATATCACAGACTTATAGGAGACTTTCGACAACCTCAGAAAACACCACTTGAAGCTTAATCCTGAGAAGTGTGTGTTCGGGGTTTCTTCAGGAAAATTGCTTTGATTCCTGGTCTCTACACGAGGAATCGAAGCAAATCCTGAAAAGATAAAAGCCATCACTCAGATGCGCCCCCAGACCACGAAAAAAGAAGTCCAGAAACTCACAGGATGCATGGCGGCATTAAGTCGTTTCATCGCACGTCTAGGAGAGAAAGGACTGCCTTTCTTCAAACTTCTAAGGAAACATGAGGGCTTCGAGTGGTCGGAAGAGGCTAACCTAGCCTTTGAGGAAGTCAAGAGTTATCTTACGAGTGCTCCTGTTCTGGTTTCCCCGAAACTAGGAGAGACGCTCTTAATTTATCTAGCTGCCACGCCACAGGCAGTGAGCGCAGTACAGGTCGTAGAACGTGAGAACGTACAACGACCAATTTACTACGTTAGCAAAGTTTTACACGGACCTAAGGAGCGTTACCCTCAGGTTCAAAAACTTTTATATGCCCTCCTCATGTCTTCGAGGAAAATGCGGCATTATTTTCAGGTGCACAAACTAGCTATGCCGTCTCAGTTTCCCTTGGGAAAGATCCTCCAAAATAGGAAAACAGCGGGACGCATGGCAAAATGGTCAGTCGAACTTGGGGAGTTCGACATCCATTTCGTGTCCCGAACGGCCATTAAATCCTAGATCTTGGCAGACTTTAACGCCGAATGGACAAATCCTGAACCTGTTCAGGATCCCCAATATGATTCGCACGACCAGTGTACGATGTACTTTGACGGGTCACTTACGATAAGTGGCTCGGGGGCTGGGGTGGTCCTGGAATCTCCTACTGGAGAGACCTTAAAGTATGCCATACAATTAAACTTTCAGACCACTAACAACGTGGCAAAATACGAAGGTTTGCTAGTTGGTATACGAGTCGCAAAAGCGCTCTCAATTCGATGACTACTCATGAGAGGAGACTCTCAACTAGTCGTGAATCAAGTCGGAAAAGAGTACCAGTGCTCTAATCCGACTATGTCCCGGTACTTATCGGAAGTTCGAAAGTTAGAAAAGCACTTTTTGGGCTTTGAGGTACAATTTATGCCTCGAAAGGATAATTTCCTCGCAGACCAACTAGATCGTCTGGCTTCCTCCCGATCCTCAGTACCGAAAGGGATTTTTCTGGAGCAACTTCAGAAGCCGTCTCTAATTGAAGAACTAGAGACGTCTCCTATAGAAATAGCCTCTCTAGAGTACGAAGATACCTAGATGACTCCCATCTATAAGTATCTTCAGATGGGTTCAGTACCCGATGATGATCTCGAAGCAGATCGACTATCCCGAAAGGCCAAAATGTATACTTTGGTCGAAGGTCTCCTTTATAAAAGAGGAACTCAAGGGGTACTCATGCGATGTATATCGTAGAGCGAAGGATTAAAACTCCTTCGCGATATACACGGAGACATCTGTGGAACTCATGCTTCTAACAGAACTCTGGTCGATAAAGCCTTTCGACAAGGTTTTTATTGGCCAACAGCCCTCTATGATGCCAAGGAGTTGGTCAAAAAGTGTGCACTGTGCCAGTTTCATAGCAGGCAAATACACCAACCGGCTCAGGCATTGTAAACAATTCCTCTGTCTTGGCCTTTTGCGACCTAGGGTCTTGATATTCTAGGACCGTTACCTAGAGCTCCAAGTGGATTCGAATTCCTTTTTGTGGCTATTGACACGTTCACAAAATGGATAGAAGCCAAACCTATAACTGGGATAACAACGGAAGCAGCAAAACGGTTCATGATGAGATACGTGATAACTCGATTTGGAGTACCAAGTCGAATTATCACAAACAATGGCAAACAATTTTCGAGCGCAAAATTTTAGGAATTTTGCGACGAGTTGGGCACTCGTTTGTGTTACGCTTCTGTTGCCCACCCCAAAGCAACGGGGCGGTCGAAAGAGCGAATGGCCAGATAATGAAGGGAATCAAGACCCGAGTCTTCGATCAGCTTATAAAGCGCTCGGGGGCTTGGGTACAAGAATTACCTTCATGATATGGGCAATTAAACGCGACGACTAGCCGAGCTACAGGAGAAACACCTTTCTTTCTATTCTTTGGTGCCAAAGCCATGCTTCCGCCAGAACTAAAGATCAGGTCAGTACGAGTCGAAAAGTTTAACGACTCCATTCAAGAACAACTTCGAGCAGACGACATTAACCTGCTCGAGGAAAAAAGGGACCAGGCCTTAATTCGATCAGCAGTCTACCAACAAGCCCTGCACAGATACTACAATTGTAAGGTCCAACCTCGCAGCCTTGTTGTAGGTGACTTGGTATTGAGGCTTATCCAATCTCAGTCTAATCGGAACAAACTTCCCTCAAGTGGGAAGGTCCTTACACTGTGGTCGAAGTTACGCGTCCAGGATCGGTACGACTTGCAATGGAGGATGGCCGTGTTCTCTCAAACTCTTGGAACATTGACCAGTTACGCAAATTCTTTGTGTAACAAGCTTCTACGACAATAAAGTATCAGGTTCTTCCTATCTTTTTTGTCTCTTTTTGAATTTTGCTTTTATTTTCGACCATTGTTCATATGCTCATTTTCCCCTTTACACTGGTCGGAGAAAGGACATCAAAACTAGTCGAAGTCTCTCCTCTCTGCATGTGGTCCTGCCCACTGGAAGGAGCTTCCTAGTGTCGCTTTGTTCTTAACTGTTGCTACCAGTACAACGCTTTTTGGGCTCGAAAACATAGTCAAAAAAATTTAAGCAAATTCATGTCACCTTAGTTTATTTATTCATTTTGGAAAATAACTCTAAGAAGAGCGCACTTTTGAGATTCGTTCGACCGCTTCCGGTAAACTTGATTGGTTTTCACTGGTCGGAGGAAGAAACACACCTAGTCGAAGCTTCTCCTTTCTGCACGTGGTCCTGCCCACTAGAAGGAACTTCCTAGAGTCGTTCTGTTTCCTACTCTTGCTACCAGGGCAAACTTATCAGGTACAACAAAAAAAGTCGGATGAATTTTTAAGGTACTCTAGATGTTTGTTTTACTCAAGTTGTCGTTATTGATTTGATTAATCTAGTTGGAGATGGTAACATCACCTAGTCGAAGCCTTTTTTCTCTGCACGTGGTCCTGCTCACTAGAGGGAACTTCCTAGCGTCGATCCGTTTCCACTCTTTGGACTAGTGCAAGATAATCGATACTCGAGAACTACAAGTCGAACAAACCTTTCTGTTTTCAGAAACCCTTTCTTTACTATTTTCTTAGTTTATTCCCAATAAACTAAGTAAATAGTCGGGGGCTAGGATAAAGTTATAAATATGACTTCATTTCTTAGTCTTAGTTTTTTCTGAGTTATCATCTTACGAGTTACTAACTACTTTACAAGATGATTCGCAGGGAAAAAGAAGGAGAAAGGAGGAATCACCCATATCTGGTCTGATTATTTATTCCTTTTTTATCTTACGAGTTACTAACTACTCTACGAGATAATTTGCAGGAAAGAAGAAAAGGAACATATAATACATCACCAAAAAAGACTTGTCTTTACGGGTTTCTATTACAAACTACTCTGATAAAGGAGATTCTATCTACATCTCCTCCGCGACCTTCTCACCGACCGACTACATCTCCTCGATTAACCGTTCTGCTTCAGATTCGGTGTAGTCGAAGTCGGCTTCAACAGAATGAGGGTTAAGATTGGGGTCACGGGCTTTAAGTTTTGCTAAAACAAAGCTCACAACTCCTTTGACCGCTTCTCTTATAGAATCATTCTGATTGGTCTTCAGAGTAGACACCAACTCTTGCAAGGTACCGACTTGTTCCCCAATGGCACTCGTATGAGTAGCCATCATGTCGTTGCGAGGAGCGACCCTTCCGGCACGAAGACCATCGAGTACATTGTTCAGAAGTGAAATGTTGTCTTGAAGATTGATCTTCATCGACTTCATCTCCTCCTGGGTATAAGTCAAAGCCTCGTGGAGTTGTTTTATTTCAATTAATCGCTCTGGAAAGAGTAGGGATTGATTAGATGAAACAATTCTACGAGAAGATAAAACGAATCAACAGCAGGTGAAGTTCTACTTACCCGCTAATTGAGAACCTAACTTCTCAATTTCTTGATCTTTCTCCTTCGTGATGCGGGAGATCTCGCGGACAACCGAGGACTTCTCCTGGACCTCGACCCGAAGAGCCCCCACCTCGGCCTGAAGGGCCTTATTTTCGACTTCTTTTTCTGTAAAAGAAGGAGAGATTTAGAAGGTGAAGATCAAGATTAAAAACAGTCGAAACTCCGCGTACTATTTATTTTTTCCTGCAACTTCTGAGTTGCAGAGTTAGCCTCCTGAAGCTTCTTCAGAAGATCGGCGGCCTTATCCCTTAGCTTTTTTGTCTCGGCTTTCTCGAAGTCGAGTGAATCAGTTAAGGTCTTTTCGTCACTCTTAAACCTGAAAGGTTAAGGGAAGACATGAATACATAGACGAATGGTCGTAAGTATTTCTACGACTAATGGATAATCGTAAGTTTTTCTACGATTATGTCTGGTCGTAAGTCTTTCTACGACTAGTACCAAGTCATAAGTTTTCTACGACAATCGTCTACGAGTACTGAGTAGGTAATCATTTTGTAAAACGATTACGATAATCAGTTACTCACCACCTCTATGCTTGCTCGCAGAGTACTGCCTTCTCTTGTCGTAACTTGACAAGTTGTCGATTATACTCGCAAATCGTAGCAACTTGCTCTACAGCTCTCTGCAATGGAGAAAAACGATAAGAGACAAGGATAAAACCATACATGAGTATCGATGAATACTTACATTCATGTTTGACCAAGCAAACATGGACATTATTCGCGACGGATCCTTCAGCCCATCCATCTCCTCGACTTGTTTCCACCAGACCCCCTCAAGACGTTCATTGTCAAAGATATCCCCACAATTGGGAATGCTGCTGGGGTGAGGAACTCGGTCGCGAGATCGTTAGGCAGAAGATCCTACAATAGAATCGGGGCCAAAGAAATCAGAGCAAAAGTTAAAATACTCTTCTTCCTCTGACTCGGTGACGGGAGCACCACCTGGAGGGTCGGAAGGAACGTCCTCGACAACCTCCTTACCGGTGCGGTGGTCGGAACTCCCACCACCACCGGCTTTCGATGTTTCCCTCATGGCCTCTCTCGCCTCCTCTTCAGTCTCCACGACAGCCTCGGTGGTTGTAGCAACTTCGACAACCTCGGTGGTCATAGCAACTTCGGCAGCAACGACTTCCTCCACCGCAGGAATAGTAGCTGGGCCTTCAGCTACTGCCACAGTCACACCCTCGCTACCTGAAGAGGTGACAGGGGGCTTCTCCATAGGAGCATCCCTGGGGGCTGAAGACGTTGGGCTAAGATTACAAAACGCAGAAGTAAGTCAATTCGTGAAAAACAAAGAGTAAATGCAGTTCTGACACTTATGTTTTTTACATACCTCTGCGCGCTGGACCTAACTCGAAACTTGGGAGCAACCTTCCCGATGGAATATTTCTTCAACTTCTTCTCGACCATCGCTGGTCGAGATTCAATCGGGATAATGGGAGTCTCCTCCTCCCGACTTCCCGAGTGGTCGAGATCTGTCTCGACCACCTTAAGAGCGCTGCTCCCCTCAGCCTCAGATCCCACTGGAGCAGCAGTTTCCTTCACAAAAGACATGAAGTTCTTCCAGTTCTCCTTTTCTAGCTGTCTTATGAAGCGACGAGAAGTGGAAACTGCGAATGACTTGTTGTCGTAATAGAAAGGTACCTTGACCTTGGGGGCTGTGCGCTTGAGGGTAAAGGTGGCTCCCTCTGCCTTTTTCCTCGCTATAGCCAAGTCTGCAGCAAATTTAGCAAAAGGAGCAGGAGGAGCTGAACTCGAACCCCCCTTATCACCGACTTTTACCAGTCGATGCTTCTTGGTTGGAGGGGACTTTGCTGACTCCGCCTGCGTAGTCGCCCCAATGACCACCAAATCGACCTCCTCGTCGTCTTGGCGGTTTTCCATACCTACTTTCTGTTGAAAAACAGAAAAAGAAAGTGGTCGTAAGCTTTTCTACGGTCACTAACTAGTCGTAAGTTTTTCTACAACCAGCTTACAAGACGTAAGTTTTTCTACGACAAAATCTTAAGTTGTAAATCGCTTTACGACAATAAGCGCCTAAAGACGAAGTCGTTTTTTTATTACCTTTAGGCTCTCCACTTTTTCTTCTACGGTCAAAACCGCAAGAATTTGTGGAGCTGCTATGCTGGACGGACTCTTTTCGCAGATGAGCCAGACGCGAGCATCAATCTCTGCCTACGGAAGATCTGTACATGCGAACAACGCAATCAACAGACCAGATCGAGATTACACAAGGTTGAAATCAAAAAGTGAGTTTTTCCACTTACCATCCTTGTAATCCCTGGTTGGGTCTTCTTTCCCCGAATACCTCCACATAGGAGGAACTCGTGCCTTCAAGGGGCTGATGCGGCGCGTGATGAAGTTCTTCACCACGTGCCATCCGGTAAGCCCCCCTGTCTTCAAGTCTTTGACGGCTTGAATGTAGGGGGCTATCCGGTCGAGATTACCGGGAGTTGAATCCCAGGAAGAGGACCTCTCGGCGGCTTTCCCGACGAATGAGAGGTTGTCTTCCTTGGTAACCTCCCAGTAAAACCACCTCTTCTTCCACCCCGGCCACGACGACCGGGTGAACATCTGAATATACTCCTTCGACTTCCCGTCGTGGAGCTTCAGACCGCAACTACCAGCAATTCCGGCTTGACGAGTCATCCCGTAGTAATACTGGAAAAGCTCGAGGTCTGCGGGAATCCCCAGGTACGCCTCACACAAATACACGAATACAGTAAGCATTGTAATGGAATTAGGACCAAGATTCACTAATTTCACCCCAAAGTGCTCAAGTACAAGTGTGAGGAAGGGATGAGCAGGCAATCGGAGGCCACACTCACAGTATGCCTGGAAGACGGGGATCTAACCTTCCTCCCCCGACGGCCAGTGTTGTCCGTTTGCCGCAATTCACTCCACAAGTAATCCCTTGGGGATTTTCTCGGCGGCGACCAGGGCCTTCATCTTTGCGTCGTCCATTTCCGACTCAGCCCACTCGGAGACAGCCCTAGCCATTTTCTCTCAAAGACAGAAAGAGTTAGGAGGATTCAAGAAAGTGCACAGTGTCACCGGCGGCGGAAGAGATGAGAAAGCGATGAACAGTCGGGGTGAATTGGAAAAAAGGTAAGAACCCTAAGTTTACCTCCACAGTCCGTTTTATAACCGTGTGCTTGAAACGAAACGCCGTGGAAGCCCAACGGTTTCCACCGCTTCGAGAATTGCTCCAACAGATAGGTCTTTAATCTGCCCATTCGAAAGTACCGAAACCCTTTTCACACCTTAAGTGAAATTACCTTCTTGACCTTCGGATCAAAAGAAATGTCGATCGAAAAAGATTTACTTATGATCATAAGGCCACGATTACTCTAAAGTCGTAAGATTTTCTACGACTACCTTATAATCGTGAGATTTCCAACAAATTGCCTTGACCAAGCATATTTCTGGTCGAGAGAATTACATGTTGAAGAATTTCTCCTTCAACATTTTTCCTACAACCTCCTAGTGATCATAAGATCATCTATGACTCCTCAACCAAGTAAGTTATTTTCACTTGAAGCTGGGGGGCTAGATGACGAGGATATGATAATCCTCATTTTATTATTCCATAATCATGTAATATGATGTCACATGGTATACCCCTTAATGTCATAAGGTAGGAGTAAGTTAGGTGGTCGTAAACTCTTCTATGACCACCCCCTAGTCGTAAGTATTTCTACGACTATAGTGTAATCATAAGTCCTGCTACGATTACGTCCGGTCGTAAGTCTTTTCTACGACCAGTACTAGTCGTAAGCTCTTTCTATGACTACCCCCTAGTCGTAAGTTCTGCTACGACCAGCCCTGCTATGACATCCTCACAATTAGCTGGGTCCACCCGTCAGAAGGCCCATTTACTAGTGAGGATCTAAGCAGTCAAATTACGTAGTTATACCCGAAATAACTACAGATAATTCTCCACTATCTCTAATTGGTAACTGTTGAACAGCGTGGGGAGGTTACTACCCCAGTAATTACTCTCGTTATTACGCAATAATGAGCGCTTAATTGGCCTGGAACGACAACCGCCCCAAGAACATAGTATAAATAGGTGTCTCTTGAAGATAGTGGGGGGAGGCTTTTGAGAGACAGTCAGTAGCAGAATTAGCGCAAGTCTTTTCACTGATTGTAATCAGGATACCCAATACAATACACACAGGAGTAGGGTTGTTATTCTCACTAGAGAAGGCCCGAACCTGTATAAAAATCCCCGTGTCTCTTTTGTCTGCGTGATCAATTGTGGAGACCCCCCGAATCAAATAATCTTTAAGTAAGATCGGTTCTAAAACACTGACAGAATTGATACCCAATTCCCCTCGTCAGTATTTTCCCCACCGATGTTGTCTCGACGCTGATCTTCAGCGCTTGTGTCTGTGATTCCTTCTTTGGCGATTGATCCCCTGCCATTGACAGCAAAGCCTAAGCTCTAATACCAATTGTTGGAGCTAAAGACTCTCGATCATGCACAAACTCTAAAGAAGATATCGCTTCTGTTCTGCTCCATTTCTGTCGAAGAACATAATATAAAAAAAAATAGAAGAACGAAAGATACAAAACAACGAAAACACTTGTGGATTCAATTTGCACCGTATCTTCTTGATACGACTTTTCTATTTTCTCCTTTTTATTGATAGCTTAACCAGTTACAATCGAGTTCCAACTCGGTTTCGCTGACCTGAGTCAGAGACGGAGTCTGAATGTTTTTCAACAACAAAAATGATACGCTACAGTATCTGAAACTGAAAAACAGAGAAAACTCTGAACTTCTACGGACTCTGAAATCGATTCGCTAAACAATTCGGTGATCCAATATGACTCAAAACAAAAAAGGAAAAACTAAATTTGAACGACAAGATTAAGACAAACAATCTTGATCCCGGGCAACCCACTTGGAGAGCGAGGGCAGGAGGCCACAGCTGGTTCTCACCTCCATGTCTGAGGGTGTGTGGCGTCACAACCACAGCTCCTACCAATCGACCGTGTACTATCCCACCAACTGGATCACGCTGTCAATGGGGGTCGGCATGGAACTGATGAAGGGATACAGGTAGGCTATGCTAGCAGCAATTCAAAAAATCTACTACACAAACCAGGAAGCCATGCAAGTAAGAGATCATAAATAGCCTGATCCAACGTAGAGCATGTCGATGAAGTGGTCGTACAAAGTCGATCGTCCAGCATCCTTGTGAGTCGATCGTCTCCTCCAGCAACCTCTATAGTTCCTTGTGAAGATCGCGGATCGTCCTCAAGCGCAACAGCAACCGCAGTAGCGCCTCTACGGTATTCACACGTCTAGGGAAGGAAAACCGAATGCCGATGTGCTAGCACCAAGTTGCACGGCGGAGCTCTCTCGAGAAGATGGCGGCTAGGGTTTCAGTGGAGCAACTCACGTCAACTCGTATATCACGCGTATCGTGTGTATCATAACCAACAGCCTCAAGCATCTCCTTATATAGTGCCCGTGACGAATCCTATCCGAACACATTTTGTTCCAACCCGTTAAATGTGTGACCCGTTAAGTTCATGCGTAGTCGGTTTTGACTTGGAAACCTTTTCCGATCACGAGTCGTTAGCGGTTCTGTGAGGACCCCGGTTTATTCGGCTCGTACTGTTTAACCATCCACTTGGTCCTAACAGTACAAATCAAATAAACCAAGCCTCGAGATATGTATACTTCCTGCACTGCAGTATACACACCTGCTACAAAATCATGCATCAATTCCGTTCATACACATAGAGCCAAGCAAAAGCAACAATGAAAGACATACATAATATAAAGAGAGTTATCACAAAAGAGAGGCCAACCGGCCAAAAGTCATACAATTAAGTAAATACACAATGGAAGCAAAATGGCCATAAGATGGCGATAAACAAAAGCCAATCGGTGTGCCTTTACCCACAAGGCAACCAACCGACCGCCAAGCTAATCGTCCCAAACAACACAAGAACACACTCACAAAAGTGAGGCCCTTGGGGCTCACCTTCTTCCTCTGCAACAATTAATATTAAGCAAAGCAGATGAGTACAAAACTTGTTTTTGTACTCGCAAGACTGACGTGTGAGATAACAGAACTATAATTAACTACATGCAAGCTTTATTTAAGTGGATGAAGCTTTGGACTCATTTTCGGCATAAAGCAAGTTTCCATTTGCAATAAGGTAATAGATTCAAGGCAAGTTTGCAATTAACTTTTATTGTTCAAATAAAAGAGAGACAATTATAACAATAGATAGATGACAACACCAACCTAGAAGCGACTAACCCATAGTCACCACAACAATAGCATGAAGTTCCCCTTCATACCACCCATGTCAAGTTTAAGTTTTTAAAAGGTTGTAGTCTAGTTCTTGTGGGAAATAACCAAGCGTGTCCATAACCTAGGACGAGGCTATTCGAATAGTTTTAACCCTGCAGGGGTGTACCAATGTACCCACACGATAGACCGCCTTTCCACCAGCCACGGTTAGCACACTTCCTTTGGTATGCAGGCATGGCTAAGTCTAACAAGACGCTTTCCAATGGACGATGCTAATTAAGAGCCGCAACCCACGGGAGAAAGACACATTAGACAGCCTAACCGGCCTGCTAATGCTCCCCTCCAACACCACAAACACACACACACAGGAACACACCCACCGACCAGCTCATAATTAACACCTCCCAAAGTACTTAGTCAGGAGAGGTTCCATATCCCCCTCGTGTGGTTAGCACGCAACAATTGCTTGGATCAATGGCACAAGTAACTCGGTCCTTAGGGACTTAGGCACCATTCCAATCACACCCAACAGATCACCCAACATACCATTGTGCCCAAGCCAAGATATAATTTTTGTTTTCAATTTTTGATTTGCAAATTGGTAAAACACAAGGGTTGGACATAATGGAATAATATAAGTATTTGTGTGATCAAGACCATCGACTAAGTCGATGATCGCCCAATACTACCGATACTAGGCATGGCTAAGCAATATTTATTCGAAAATCTACTAAGTGACAAGAGCTCATCCAACGAACTCTAATCACAGCAAATAACCTAGGCTCAGGTAGTAGAGGATAATTATTTACCTACAGATTATGCAACTAGAGGATTAACTAATCAATTTAACAACAAATTAGCAATGCATACATAGAAGTTAAACAAAATATTAGACTTTAAAAGTAATGGGATCAAATGGGAAATGATCAAACTGCTTGCTTGCTTGCTGTTGTTCAAATTGTTGCGGAGGGTCGTTCTCGGGGTTACCGCAAATATCGAATCCTAAGCGAAAGAGCGAAAACAACCAATAAGACGAGCACACTTAAACAAAAGAGCAAGCAAAAATTATCCAAATGCGACGAAATTTATACACAAGGTAGAATAGGAATAAACCTAGACATAGAAATTGGAAAAACTTAATTTGGATTTGTGGTGCAAAAGATATTCCCTAAAAACCTATTTTCGGCCATAATTAGGTACTGTAGCAAAAATATTTTCTAGAAAGATTCTGAAGCTGGAACTTTTATGATAGCTTCCTACTGGTATAGTGATAAGCTATATAAAATTTTAGGTCATTTGGAGTTATATTGAAAGAGTTATGATTTGTCTAAATTGTTTAGGGTATTAAACTAAAATATGATCCTTATGATTTCTAAAAACAGTAAAATTTGTGAAACTAATTTTTCTAGCAAATACACTATCAGTGGAAGCTAAACCAATTGGATTCATACAAAAATGATCTATAGATTAAAAGTTATGCATTTTACAAGTTTGCTAAAGTTCTGAAAAACAGTATTAAGTTCACTGGTTTACTATTTTTGAAAATGGTTTTCCAGGTTTTATCATGGTCTCTAGTTATTTTTCTATTTAAGTTCAAGTTATAAGGAAGCTAACAAAATTGGAATCATCTAATTTGGAGCTAAGATGACAAAGATATGAAAATGACAAGACCCTAATGTGATACTGATTTGGACTTAGCACTCTCGGACTTTCCTAACACCCGAGACGTGGGCGAGTGAGAGCCGTCGATCTGGATCGGACGGCCCACGCCGCACGCGCGCCACAACAGACACACGCACAGACCCACGGAGGCTCGCCGTTGGATCAAGATCCAACAGCCCGGTCGAGATGACAATCGGACCGAAGCGGATGCTCGCCCATCCCGGGCCGTTGATCTCGATCGGACGTCCCGGTTGAACCACGCGTTACGGGAACTATGCGCGCGAAGAAGCGGCGGCGTGGAGAGTTGAGGGTCGAGATCTCGGATCGAACGACCGGTAATGAGACACGCCGCCCCGACCGAGCTCCGCCCGACAACAGAGGAGTTTCACCGCGAAGCTTGCTCGGCTCGTCGCCGGCGAGAATCGCCATGGCGACGCCGCCAAGGCCAAAACGGGATCTGGCACTATTGCGCACTGATGGCACCAGCCGGCGAGGCCAATGGTGACTGACGCGCGCGCGCGCGAGAGGCGGAGGAGTGCTACGGCAAAACGAAACGACGATATGGCTAAGCTACGCGCAAATGGACGGTGCAAAAGCTATGACAGGTCCTATGGACTTAACGCGACCAACCGAGTCCAAACGATAGCGGCGGCGAGCCGAGGCTAACGGCGGCGGCGCGACCAAACAGGGAACTATGGCTACGGTGCGGCAAAAGCTAAACGGGAAAGCTTAAGCTCACCGGGTTCATCAAGACGATGACGGGTTGGGGTGGACGAAGGATGATCGAGCAGCCGGCGACGAGGATCGGGCGGCGCGCGGGGATGCCTCAACGCGGAGGGGCCGACCTGGGCCAAACTAGCAACACCGGGTGGTACCATGAGCTTCGCAATACCACAGAGAAGCTCCAGGAGGCAGGGATTGGGAAATGGGGGTCTTACCGGCACCGGAGAAGAAAGGGGGCTCTGGCGGCCGCGAGCTCCAAAACTCCAATCCCCGCTGCCTCTGTAGAGGAAACCCAAAATAGGGTGAGGGTTAAGCACCACAGAGGTAAGAGGAAGGAGCAGGAGGAAGAATCGGGGCGAGGGAGCCACTGGAGCACCGTCGGCGACAGGAGCTCCAAGCTCGGCAATGGCGGAAATGGGCGCTGGGGTGGTATGGGCTCGCTCAAGCTCAGAGGGTGCAAGAGAGAGCTGCGGGGAGAGGAAAGGAAGCCAACGGAGGTGACCAGGGGGCTTAAGTAGGCCTGAGGAGCACGAGAGCACCGTTGCTCCGCCTCGGGTTCCCGCTGCCGCTCGACGCCGCCGTGGCGGCGAGGCGATTGAGACGACGACTAAATGGGGCGGTGGAGTGACGGGCATTTAATGCGCTGCAGACACCCGTTGCGAGGTCGCCGGATGGGACAAGGCACTGCGCGCCCACGCTCAGCTCCGCCATGGCGCTGCGCCGCGCGAGCGAAAGGAAGGTGACGACGCCAACCGTCCGATTGCATCAAGGGTTAGCGTCGCGATCGCGTTGAAACGGCATCGGATGAACGTCGACCGCCCGATTGAAATCCAACGGCTGAGAATCATAGGGCAACCGGAGTTGTCCGAATGCTTACACGAATGAGAGCCGTCCGATGGAGATCTAACGGCTGATGACGCGCGCGCCGCTCGACCGCCCCGGGTGCAGTTAGTTGGCTTGGTCGAGTCAAGTGACTCGAGCCCGAGCCTGACTCGCACCCGAGGAACAATGCAAACCAGTTAGGTTTTGATTTTTGAACTGAAACTTTGGGGATTTAATTGAGGCATCAAATCAACTCCAAAATTTATGAAATTTTAATCGAGCTTCGACCTTAGGTTAACCTTCCATAAAATTTTCAGAGATTTTTGTGCACTGAGATTTTCTCAAGAGATTCCAGAAGGTTATTTCAAAGGTTTGACACAAGGTTTGACCAAGGAGGTTGTTGACTTGATAATTGAGGGTTTTGCTTTTGAATTTTCCAAAATTCCTTTACAAGAATTTCAGAAAAGTTTCAAGAGTAACAGGATGAAGGAAAAGTTTTAATTTACCCTCATTTTATTACATTTGAAACACAAGCCAAAATGGGGATGTTACAGGTTCCTAGCAGGACATAACGATTCCCAAATACACACAAATTATATCGGACCAATCTTAATGCAATATGATCTACGATCAGGTCCTCATCACTTACGACCAGGTCCTATCCCTATACGACCAGTTCGTATTTGGTCACGATCAGTTCATAAATCCTTACGACTAGGTTTCGACCACTCTGTGATTACATTCGACTAGTCTAAGACCATCTCATATTTCCATACAACCAGTCTAGGACCTCCTTGTATCTCCATACGACCAGTCCGTGACTATGTTCGACCAGTCTAGGACCTCCTCGCATATTCATACAACCAATCCGTGACTATGTTCGACCAGTCTAGGACCTCCTCGTGTATTCTCCCTTTGCCTCACGATATCTGGTTTGAACTCCAGGTGAGATATTTGTCATCCATGGACTGTTCAATACTTTCTTGATCGAGTGTCGGATAACCTCATGTGGTCGAACTCTTCGACCACCAGTGGTATGGCCATGCACTTTCTTTATCCGACCACTTCGAGGGGCCCAAAGATATCTCTCCTATTATGTTAGGAGGGGTAAATCCCATATTCGATCAGTCACATCCCTCGGCATGTTTCATAGCATACCCGAAAGCTACCTTTATAACTACCCAATTACGAGTAGCGGTTGGCAACCCCTAAGAGTGTTATTACACATGTAGGGAACTATGCTAATTTCAGGTCTAAGAATTATACATCATCATTGCTTGAGACCAACTAATGACACATAAAATCATAACAATCTCAATAGTATCCTAAGGTGAGTCTATCCAACCCCATGTTCTCTAATATGTGTTCACATTATTGATTCGATGTCTCTATATCCATGACCGGTGAAACATGGTCATCAATCAATAAATGTGCTAGTCGTAGGGTCATTGGTGTTTCGATTAGTGACATCCGATCAGGGATACAATTTAGAACGACATCATATAAGTTAAAGAGCTTCACAAACAAGTCACGTACTTGTTAATCTTCATAACCAATGATTCATTCAAGGAATAGAATAACATTTATTCAATAACTTATAAACATAGATGTGATACAATCATCTCTATGATTGCCTCTAGGGCATATCACCAACAACTGATGCAAAGGGAGAAGTCGAAGGTGGCGACGAGGAGCTTCCCGACGTGGGAGGCCACGACCTCAATGTGGACAGGCATTGACCGAGGGTTGAGGTGGGAGGTAGGAGGGGAGCTAATGACCTCTCATTGATCTGTATACTGGAAGAGAGAGAGAGAAATGGATAGAGAGAGAGAAGAAAGGAGGAAGAAGAATGTTTAGTCACTCACACGTGGGCCCATTGTTTAAGAAATTTTTATACATGTAATTTGCTAACTCGTTGCCTTGTATTCGGCCATGTCATCCGCCACGGCATAAATTCTCCTCCAAAACAACCTTACAGGGTTAAGATGGTTTTGCATAGTTGAGAGAGCTATTTAGACAGTTTTGTAGTACTTGGGTAGTGTAGACACACATCAGTAGTTCAGGGGACAAATAGACTTTTTTTATAAGAAGTAATGGCCGAAGTCGCATATCAAGACCACAAAAAGTCAACAATGTCATTTAAAAAAGAGTATATGAAGTATTAAAAAGCTTCAATATACACTAATAGGAAACGGATCATCCCTCACGGTTCAAACCCGACAGAAAAATACAAAAAACCGTCAGGTTTTAATTTCCTGACGGGTTCCCGTCAGGCAAAACCCCTCAGGGCTAGCTGGAAAGGAAAATTGAATTTGGCTGACGGTTCCCTGTCAGGGAAATTAAACCTGACGGTTCTAACCGTCAGTCAAAACATACATTTTCCTTAGGGGTCAAACCGTGAGGGAAATTAATTTCACTGAATGTTCTTCTATTACCGTCACGAAAATTCATTTTACTGACGGTTAATGTCATCGTCAATAAAATTAACGATTTCATTGACTGTTCTCCTGTTACCATCAAGAAAATGCATTTCACTGACAGTTTGTGCCCGTCAGAAAAATTACTTTCCAGAATGGCAGAAAATATAACCTAACGGTTTGCCCCGTCAGTAAAATATAACCCGAAAATACTGGCAACCCTAGCATGTTACTGTAGATTTACATAATAGCAGAAAATGTTGTAGCAGACAATAAAATATACATCCATGTATCATATAATCAAATCACAACACCATCCTTGCATCAATCAAGAAATATATAATTAATGAACAAACATATAAAAAGTTCAGCTTTCATAAACAGTCCCTAGCCAATAGATTCATGTTCACTAGCACAAGCACTTCACCTCCAGATTGGTTCATCCATCCAAAAGACATCTAAAGTGAAGTACCGCATACAAAAGTCCACATTTCCATTCCATTACTTAATTCATATGTATATCACTATCTAGGCTATTAATTAAATAGTTTAATTGGCATGCCCAAGAGGTGAATGGTAAATAGCAGTTGTATTGTGCTCTTGTCCGTAAAATTTTAAGTAGTTCTACATGTCACGATCCCAACGTAGGTGATCTTCTCCCACTTGGCCGTCTCATCTGCAAGTCTTTAGTCAATTATGTTTTTATTATCCTGTTATATAACTTATTTATTTTTTTCATATTTCCTAGCTTGAATATTAATTATATGTTTTCTTTCATTATATTGTATTTTGATTTCTAGGAAACTAATAAATATAAAAAAGTAATATGTACTGCATCTTTCTATATGAATAATATATACCATCCTTTGCAAAATTATACTTAATGTATGTGGAGCCACTCTATATTCTCTATTTTTATTAGCATATTATTTAATGACTTCTCAAGTTCTCAACCCTTCTGAAACATTTCTGAACATCATTGTTGATTATCCGTAAGTAGCATGTCTTTGTTAAATTCTTCAACCCTGTTTTTGTTCATGCAAAAATAATTATGCTCAAATTAATTTGTAGGTTTATTGAATGCACTGCCTCAGTCATTCATGCCTTGGCATTGTTTAAAGAGGAAAACCCTGAATATCGTAGGAAAGAGATAGAAAATTGCATTAGCAATGCTGCTATGTTTATTGAAAACAGTCAAATGCCTGATGGCTCATGGTATGTATGAAAGTATTATTTTCTTAATGAAAACTGTATATATAACTTGCGGTTCATACAAGCATGCTCCTGGCTTTTGCATCTAAATAGTGTTGAAGTGCAAATCTGAGCATTAGAAAACTAACAATGTTGTGATTTCCAACAGGTATGGAACTTGGGGCGTATGTTTTACGTATGGCAGATTATTTGCAGTAAGAGTCCAAGTCTTCAAAAAGCATGTAAATGGTTAAAATATGCCGGGAGGACGTATGCCAATAGTCCAAGTCTTCAAAAAGCATGTAAATGTTTATTGTCAAAGCAACTCTCTTCATAATCTGATATGGATATTTTGGTTAAAGAGATGTTAGATTTATTAATAAAAGAAGTACAATTGAAATGCAGAAAAGATCTAACATTAGGAATACGCATACAAACGCCGACCTTTAGTGGATCCAAGATGTGCCTCTCGAACAGGGGTGAAACGACCTACGTCAAAGTTTTGTGTTTTTACGAAAAGTCCTACAGATAACATTTTGTACTGAACGTGGTAGCAATAAACTACAAGATAAAAGCCTGGTTCTTTTAGCTTCTGAAAATAATCGTATTTTTATAAGAGAGGAGAACACTAATTGTAAGAAAACTCTTACCTAGAAATTGCACCATGATACTTGTGAAAGATGCGATCGACATGTCTCTGAACCTGTGCAAGCGCAGGATGGTAAAATCAGGCACACAAAAAAGAACAAGAATGATATCATCTTGGAAAAGAACAAGAAAGATACTACTATCTTGGTAGTGTGGATATTTCGCTAAAGCTAAGCCTTTCTCCTAACTAGTCTTTATTGCCATGTACTTTACAATCCTACAACAAAAACGCTACTATAGAAAACCTCATCACAGACGGTTCGGAACCGTCATCACAGACGGTTTCCAACTGTCTGTGTAAAAGTACGTCTGTGATAACAGGCGGTTATCACAAACGGTTTTTGAGCCGTCTGTGATAAAAGCTATCACAGACGGTTCGAAACAAGAGCCGTCTGCAGCAACAGTATCACGAGCGGTTTGGAACAAGAACCGCTCGTGATAATTGATTATCACGACGGTTCTTGTTCCAAACCGTCGTGATACTGTTTTATGACGGCTCTTGTTTGAACCGTCGTGATAGCTTTTTTATTGCAAAAAAATATTGCCATTTTCATGGATACACTCATACACATACACCGCCATTTCCAAGCCTCCTAAACATGGATTCATTGATACACATACATGGATTCCCAACTCCTAAGCCTCCCAATAAATTTCTCAAGCCATGGATTCATGGATACACACATACACTCGATCATACACAAGTACCAATGTAGTAGAATGCGGGGAGAATCTAATGTAAACTGGATATGAATCTAACACAAGTACCACAAGCTCATACATACAAATCTGGATCTGAATCTAATAGAACCTCATATACAAAAGTACCAGAGACATCGACGTCGGAGGAGGACTGGAGGAGCTCGGCGTCGGCGTTAGAGGACTAGAGGAGGTCGGCGTTGGTGTCGGCGTCGACTCTCAATCTGTTGGGGAGAAGACCATGTCGAAGGTTGGGGATCGGGAGCAAGGAGGACCGGAGCTGGAGGTGTAGCGGGGCCGTGGAGCTGCGGAGGACCGGAGGAGCGGCTACACCGGAGCTCGGAGGAGGACTGCCGGAGCAAGGGAGGACCGAGCCTGAGGAGGACCGGATCGCGGAGTGCGAGATCGAAGCGCCAGAGGAGGTCGGCCATAATATATAAGGACATATTTTGCCTCCGCGCGCGCGCTCAAAATTTTCAAATTCCAGCTGCGAATCACGAGCGGTTTCATACAAAAACCGTGCGTGATGACAAATCCTGAGCGGTTCGTATCACGAACCGCTGCGTGATAGTAACTCATCACGACGGTTCTTAATACGAACCGCTCGTGATAAGTACCTCATCACAGACGGTTGGTATTAAGAGCCGTCTGTGATTTGGATTTTACTATGGCTTGGAAAATTCTAAGTCATGGTAAAATCAGAGAGTAAGGAAAATTTTAAGTCATGGTAAAATCAGAGAGTAAGGAAAATTTTAAGTCATGGTAAAATCAGAGAGTAGTCATGGTAAAATTTTAAGCCATAGTAAAATCAAAATCACAGACGGTTGGGATTAGTCTGTGATGAGATAGTTATCACTGACGGTTGGTATCACGAACCGTCTGTGAAGTATCATAGACGGTTCGTTATACTAGCCGTCTGTGATGAGGTGTCCTCATCACAGACGGCTCCTTCACAGACGGTTGGTAGAAGGAGCCGTCTGTGATGAGGCACTATCACGCATTTGCCTAAAGGGAACCGCGTAGAAGAAATTCAATCTGACGGCTCCTTTGGAACCGCCGTGATGGCGTCGATATGACTGTTTTATAGTAGTGAAAGACTTCAGTAGTCAGTACAAAAAGTAAGTTCTTAAACCTAATTTAGAAGCAGGTTAATCACTGAAATTCTACCATAAATAGACTTTAAGTCACATCCAGACATCCATACCCCCAATAGCCCCTCAAACAACACCAAATTGAGCAATAAACTAATGATTGGGAGACATCGAGACAGGCAATTGATTGAACAAACTTGCACTACTATTCTTGCAGGGACAAGATCATAAGACCGCGAGCTCAGCTCACCATGCGTCCAATCTGGGAGAGGCTGGCCGCCACCTTGTTCCTCACACTACTACACACACAAATTAATTCTTTACCCGATTAAGACCCACATAAATTAACAGAGAGTTGGCCGAATCAAGTCAAGAAATGGATCCAAGAACCAATTATCGATGGGTCTGTCGAGACCCAAGGGAGGCACTCACACTCGCACCAGGAAGAGCACGACGAGCAGGGTCTTCCACAGCTTCCGGCTCCCCGGCGACTCGCCGCCGCAAGGTGCCGGCCGAGCGAGCTAGCCGAGTCAGGAGGCGGCCGGCGGTTGGAAGCCGATCTGGCCGGGACCGAGCCGCACAGGGGAGCACGGCATAGGCTTGACATTGCAGAGGTGGGTGGAGCTAGGGCGTCAGGGAGGTGGGGCAGAGCTGGGGCGTCGGGGTGGACCTGGGGCGTCAGGGCGTCGGGGCGGAGCTGGGGCGTCGGGGTGGAGCTCGGGTGGCGGGGTGGATCCGGTGTGGAGGAGGGCGGTGGGGTGGAGTCGGGGTGGCGGGGTGGACCTGGGGTAGCGGGGTGGAGCCGGGGTGGAGTCGGGGCGGCAGGGTGGACATAGGGCGGCGAGGTGGAGCCGGGGTGGAGTCGGGGCGGCGGGGTGGAGGCGGGGCGACGGGGTGGAGTCAGGGTGGCGGGGTGGAGCCGGGGCGGAGTCGGGGCGACGAGGTGGTGTCGAGGCGGCAGGGTGGAGCTGGGGTGGAGTCGGGGCGGCGGGGTGGAGCTAGGGCGGCGGCAGATGGATGAGGAAGCTAGGGATTTGAGCTGTTTGGGGGAGAAGTGCGTAGGTTTTTCTATCCAAATATTGTTTTGACAGTGCGCTATACATGTCAGAAAAATTTACAATTCGTGTGGCACAGGAAAATTGGGGCGGTGGTCTGGCGTGTGAGGAAAATTTTCGCGCTCGAAATTCCCAAAAAATTAACCTGACGGTTGTAACCGTCAGGAAAATATATTATATTGACTGACAGGGGTTTCTATTACCATCACCAAAATAATAAATCGTGACGGCTGTTGCGGGCCCGTCAGGTTTGATATTTCCTTCCCAATAAAATAATGAAAGCATTGAAGAATTGGTGCTTTTAACATGTTCATGTACAATCTCTTTACTTGCACTACTGTTTGTGCCAATCCAAACATGTTCTTGGCACTAAAAGATGTGCTCATTCATTATGGGACCCCAGTTTAGGTGCATTTGTTGCATACCTATATGTTTGATAATATCAGCTGGTTTATGTTTTAGTTAATGTTTCATTGTTTCTTTGGTTCAATCTAATATATGTATATCTATTTTATCATCATACGTCTTCCCATGGTGTTTTGAAGTTCCTTAATTAGTTATTCTAGCTACTAGCCTTCTACTAGCTACTTAATAAAGCAAAACTATTTACCGACTCCAAAAAAATCCAGTTTCTACATGCTCTTTCACTTCGCCCAATGCTGGCATGCTGCCAATGCACGGATACACAATTAATCAATGGCGTTTGCTCCAACAGTAGCCGGGCATGTTCACTTCCCTTATTACAAGTGTACAACCCTCCATGGACCATCGTCCATCCATGCAAGATTCCTGACGTACGCCCAGCGCTGCATGGGCGCGCACCACCTTTGCATTCACTCGAGCAATTACACCTCGCCATTACTGACCTCTACGCGGTGTAGGTGCAAGCGCAACCGCAGAAGCTTGCAGAAGCCGAGTTTTATGTTGGCTTCACCAACCAGCCTGCCTCCAGCCTGATCGGTCATATAAAACCATGCTAGGGTTGCCCGTTCTAAACTGCAGCCTGTACTTGCTAGCTGTTGTAGGCTTGTATATTGTATTTTTTTTCTATGTGCTTTGCCCTCTGAGTCCATGCCTGAGTTAGACGAGATGACCTACGCGGAGGCATGGTCAGGCTCGCCGCCGGTGCCGCCGCTGTGGTTCGTGGTCCTCCTCGCCGTGGGCCTCCTTGCCGTCGTTGCCTCTGCGACGACCTTCCTCGCGTGGCTGTACCGCGCATTCCTCCGCCCCGGGAGGGACCTGGGCCAGCGGTACGGCGCGTGGGCGGTGGTCACCGGCGCCACCGACGGCATCGGCCGGGCGCTGGCGCTCGAGCTCGCGCGCCACGGGCTCCACCTCGTCCTCGTTGGCCGGAACCCCGCCAAACTGTCTCGCGTCGGCAGGGAGGTCCAGAAGGCGGCGCCATCCTGCAAGGTGCGGAGCGTGGTGTTCGACCTTGCCGGGGACGGCCTGGATATGTCCCAGGGCGTGGCGAGGGTGGCGGCAGCCGTGGAGGGCCTTGACGTCGGGGTCCTCGTGAATAACGCCGGCGCGACGTACCCCGGCGCGGCCTACTTCCACGAGGTGGAGGCTCGGGTCTGGGAGGCGGTGGTGCGGGTGAACGTGGAGGCGGCGACGCGGATCACGCGCGCCGTCGTGCCGGCGATGGCGACGAGGCGGAGGGGCGCCGTCGTGAACGTCGGGTCCGGCTCGTCCGTCGTCGTGCCGGCGTTCCCACTCTACGCCGTGTACGCCGCGAGCAAAGCGTAAGTGAATCTGTACACTGTCATCTATAGGGTGAAGTGCGTGATGCCACCTTTTAGTCGACAGAACGCTGCGGTGCCATCCCTTCTATTCCCAGCATCCCGTTTGAAATTTCGATAATCCTGTGGGCCTGATGTTCGATAGGACACGGTACGCTCGGACGGCCACCCAACGGCCACCCACTGGTCACTACATATATTGGTTCACAATACGTTACGGACGCAAAATTAAATTTTTATCTTGCCAAATTCTACTTGCAAGCTAACACCTAGTTACATCGAATGCTTTGTTTGTCAATCCACCATTTCTCACTCGTGTCTCCGAAACATCTTCCATTGTTGCTCCCTCAAATTAGTTATCGAGCATCACGCCAACAACTCCAATAAACTCTACGTAGCTAGCCACTAGCGAGTTCCACCTAGCCACACAGCTAGTTGCCGCAGTGCCATCCCTTCTATTCCCAACATCAAGTTTGAAATTTCAACTGTTCTAGCCCTTTTTGCCCTAGTACCATTAACTACTGTAGGATGGGATGTGAATGTGTCCTAGAATCTCACTGCATGAGGTACACGGCCCAATTTAAATTTCACGATATTTATTTATATCTTTAGAAATGTTAATCTAAAATATAGTTTTACTTTCGATATATTTTAATTTAGCTTTGGAACATTTCTTGTGTCATGATACGTACAAATCATATTTATCGTCATTTCTATGTATTCTAAAATAAGAAAATTGCACTGTAGGTCTCTGAACTTACGAGGTTGTGCCACTTAGCTCTATGAACTTACATTTTACTTTCTCAGCCTCCTAAATTTGCAAGATTGTGCCACTTAACTCTCTCAACTTGCATTTTAATTACTTTCTCAGCCCCTGAATTTGCGCGGTTGTATCACTTAGCTCCCTAAACTTGTGTTAAAACGAACTGTCGGATGCGATGCTAGAGACTTTGTCCCCTCTGAGTCCGGTGGACTCATCGCTGCCCCGTTCCGACCGTATTCATCGTCTCCGTCAGCTCACACCGATAAAAATGGATTCTTCGGGTCCGGAAACACACCATGCTTGTGTCTTCGCTGGAGCTCCAACGTTGTAGCTTGTCACCGCCCTCACCCTTGCCTCCTCTGAATTTGCCATGAGAGAGAGAGAGAGAGTACATTCCCAGTACCAGAGCAGAAGCTACTCACCTAGCACGAAGTCCATTTGGTTATGTGCTAATAGAAAAGGTTGAGCTAGTGAATCACTGAGAGAGAGAGAGAGAAAAGTATTGTGCCCCTGCTCTAGCACTAGGAATGTACTTCTCTCTCTCTCTCTCATGGCCGATCGAGAGGAGGCAAGGGTGAGGGTGGCGGCAAGCTGCGACGGTGGAGCTCCAGCGAATACGTGAGCACGACAAGTTCCTAGGCCCAAAGAATCCATTTTTTTTGGCATGAGGTGACGGAGACGATAAACACGGCTAGAACAGGGCGGCAACGAGTCCACCGGACTCGGAAGGGACGAAGTCGCCGGCATCACATCCGACGAACTTTGCTTCAACACAAGTTCAAGGAGCTAGGTAGCAGTACCTCACAAGTTCGGGGGTTGAGAATGTATATAAAATGCAAATTCAGCAAGCTCAGTAGCAGAACCTCAGAAGTTCAGGGGGCTAAAAAAGTAAAATACAAGTTCAGCGAGCTAAGTGGTACAACCTCAAAAGTTCAGGAACCTATGGTGCTACTTTCTGTTTTTAAATTTATCATCATTTGTACTTTTTTGCGGGGATCATCTGTACATTTTATGAATGCTTTGTAACTTGTAAGGTTCCTAACTTACTTTTTGTTTCCTAAATTTATTTATTATTTTTGGGATAATATTGTGACTTTGCATTTTTGGAATTGTTTTGTGAATTTCCTCATTACTTTCTTGAGCTGTTTGGCTTATTTATTTTCCGACCTCATATTTACATTTAATTAGCCAATTGATATTTATGTTCTGATCGCTCATATAAAAGTACATCTGGCTTGCTCTTTCAAAAAAAAAAAAAAAACGTACACAGTGGTTGCTCTCTACTGCGTGAGCCATTAATTAGCGATTTCGTTGTCAAATCTTTGAGGGAAAGGCGGCAAGATGGGAAATAGTTTATTCTGACAGTAGAGTTGGGACTTGTTTTGTCAAATTTTCTAAGGTTTTATGAATCTGCGAAAATAAAATAAAAGGTAAACTGTTGGAATGGTCCAGTTCTTCAGCTCAGTTCCCGTAATTCAATTAATGCCACAAAATAATATTACCATCTGTAGTTTTCTCAAACATTTTTTAATCCACGGTTTTGACTTCACATAAGTTTAGACATAACAGTTTGCCCTGTCAAACGTATTAGTATTGACCTTATTAAGCAAAACACTACCATCCTATCTACGGTGTATAGATCAAATCGACTTGCAGACGGTCATCTATCAATCATTATTATGTTTGTTGTGTCTACCAACAGTCCAAACGCACATGGCACATAAGTGCTCATTAATATGTCCGTAAATGATGGAAAGGTATATGCTTCATTTAATAAATGGTGTACGTACTACCTGCAAATCATTAGTGTAAAGCGATGGAAATTAGACAGCAATCATTCAGTACAGCAAAAGGCGTATTTGAAACGTAGTGTGATTTCACAGAAATTTTATAGGATAAATATGTTTTTCCAACGAAGTACATTTTAAATTCCAGTTATGAAGAGGACGCTACGTTGCCAAACACTATTTGCCAAAAAAAATTAGTTTCACTACCGGACTCAGGCACTTTGCCGAGTGCCTCCGGCACTAGGCAAAGGTCCCTTTGCACTCGGCAAAGGCTTTGCTGAGTACGACACTCGGCAAAGAGAACTCGGAAAAAAATTAATCGGCAAAGCATCCTTTGCCGAGTGTATTTTTTCGGGCACTCGGCAAAGGCTTTACCGAGTGCCGAGTCAGCACTCGGCAAAGAAAAGGACCGATTCTGGCGCCGCCCTGTTGATAGCGCTTTGTCGAGTGCCAACCCGCGCACTCGCAAAGATTTTTTTTTGAAAATGTCTTTGCCGAGTGTCGAACGACGCACTCGGCAAAGGTTTAAAAAAATTGAAAATTCTTTGCCGAGCGCCGAGGGCTGGCACTCTCAAAATTTTAATTTTTAAAAAAATTCTTTGCCGAGTGCCATGGTCATGGCACTCGGCAAAGGTTTAATTTTTTAAAAAAATTCTTTGCGAGTGCCATGGTCATGGCACTCGGCAAAGCCGAAAATCTGCGATTTTCGGTGCCCACATTCCAGCTTTGCCGAGTGCCATGACCATGGCACTCGGGCAAAGGACCTATTTGCCGTGTATTGCACTCGCAAAGTGACCCAAAATCGTGTTTTTATTTGTTTTTTACATTCCATCACGACAAACAAATCCATCCAAACATATATCAGATCCATCACATATATATCACATCCATCACATATATATCACATCCATCACATATATATCTCATCCATCACATATATAACAATAAGTGCTCAAGTCCATCCAAACAAATCCACAAGTTCATCACAGTCGACAAGTGCATCATAAGTATATCACAAGTCCATCACCAAGTGAACAACAAATGAAAATACAACTACCATTCATCTCGAAGGTGGCCACTGCGACTGTGGTGAAGGAAAAGCTCCATCATTCGGAGGCGCATGAGGTGGATTATTTGAACCCGCCGATTGAGGCTGCACAAAGGAGAAGAGATTGCATGTGAGACAAGATTACATTAGATACCTAATCTAGGAAGGTAGAGGTCATACAAGCAAAGCACAAGCGAAAGCAAATAACTTTCATACTCACAGAGTAGCTGCACTGCAGGACGCGTGAGCGGAGGTTGAGCGAACACCACCGGCACAATGGCCCGTATGTTGCCCAAGACCTTGTAGGAACTCCATCATGTCCGCCAAGCTCTGCGTCTGGCTGCGCTCGGCCGCTCGGCCTCGGTGGCCGACATCCTCTGCCGCTTCGGCCGGTCGGCCTCGGTGGGCCGACATCCTCTGCCGCTTTCGGACTCACCTCGACGTTGCCTCATTTCTTGTTCCACCGGCCTGCAATATTTTACTCCAATGTTTCATAATGCAAAGCTAATAAAGGTGTGTAAAGATCAATGTACGACGAGTAAAACAGAATAACCTCGAGTCGTCGACCGGTCTTTGTCGTGATGCGCCGTGGCGTATGGTCGCTCTCGCTCGTGCTCGTGCTCGGATCGGGAGAGAGATGGAGTAGAGGCCGTGTCGATGAGGCCGTCGCCAAGCCGTAACCGCCCATGCTTCTTGCCTTGTCCCACCTCATGACGATCTCTCCATCAAAGTCACGGGTGCTCGGATCATGGTCCGCCCATGGACCGACCTTGCCGCCGACGTGTACTCACCGATGCGGGTGTGGATGCTCGGGTTCGTACGCCTCGGAGGGTCCTCCAGTTGAAGGAGACGTCGGACGTCGCTTGCCCTTGTGGGCCATACACCATGCCGGAAGTCCGAGCAAGGTCGGGCACTATGTGACGCCGATCGCGAGAAGAGAGCAAGATAATTAGAAATCAGGCAGAATTGAGCGTCACAATAGATAAATGAATTCGTGTACCCATGCTTGTTTGTATGCGGAGAGGCTGCGGCTGCCTTGATGGTGTGTTGGACCTTGCATCATCAAACGACGGTCCCGGGCATCACTGCATCCGGAGATACTCCTCCGTGAACCACTTGTCCACGATCATCGCCCAGCACTCGGGATACGATTGGCACCACCAGGGAATCATCTACACGTCATCAAGTATTTGACATATAAGAAGATCAAATTAAATGTACTTAATCTCAAAACGAATCAATATTAATGTTCTTCATCTACCTCAAGGTCTTGCTCCGGTCGTCGTCATGTTTCTTGCGTCTTTCTTGGTGACCTTCTCTCAAGCTTCGACCCGTGGTAGGTTACGATGGCTGGATGCGCACTCGTGATGCATGTCGGTGATGAGTTTTTACGAGCTTTGGTAGCCACCGTCCGCCGGCCTCAAATCACTCATCGCATCGAAATAAGTCCGCATACAAGCGATGTATCCATTCATTATTTCAAGAAAAGTCCAATGAATGCGATGTATTGAGCAATGTTGTGCGAGGAGACTTACCCAAAACTCCGCCTTCACCGCGCGCCTTGTTGGGGTACTCCGCATCGGGGCCGACGGCGTAGTGGTCAAGCGAGTAGGCGGCTCCACCTTCCGGCGTGACGTGACAATGCCGGGTAGTGTTGCTCGCACGAAGACCCAGGATGCCATTGGGGAGCGTGCGCCACCACCCGACACAACCACCCAGTTCCTGCACAAGTGATTAAGAAAAATTATTAGTTTCTCTTTTTTTTCAACATATCATATGAAGTAGTGGTGACAACATCTAAAGTTACTTACTTTTGCCCTTCGGGGCTGTAACACCCCAGCCCAACATGAGCCTGGAATGCTACCAAACAAACCCTAATAATTCTAATCAAAGCAAACTTAATAAATTTAGTGAACCTCCCTTGTAAAGTTAATTACACTGAGGTTCCAACATTCAAATGAATCATAAATTAACCAAACTACCATCTAGAGACATCAAAAGATAATCAAAGATATGCTACATTTCTAGCAATCCAGTGAAGTATAAAGTTCCACTACTCATCATTATTACACTTAAATCACCTCAAGACACAAGATATAATAAACCTTTGAGCATCTCGCCCATTTACTAAAAACAATTACGATCCAAGATCATTCAACTTTATTTAGTTCATGTGGCATGTGTGTGACTAGCGCCTACTTCCCCATGCATGTCGTTCTTGGCTCGGTACCTAAAGTAACCACAAAAGCAAGAGTGAGTCCACGACTCGGCAAGTACGAAAATAGAAGTCATAACATCGGCATCAATATATAGAAGATCAACCACAAAACATTTCACATGCGGATGCAATGCTCAAGGATCCATTCCTTTATCTTTCGTGTGCATTACACGATGTCACGAGTATGCAACCGCCGCGCATACCCATGCACTGCGGCGCGCACGCACGAGGACCAATTGCCCATTACTCCGCAAGTAATGGGGACCTCAACCCACACTCCACGAGTGTGGGATCTCGGCCCGTCACCTTCATGACGGGAATCTCAAAGGAAACATACTTGGTCACCACATGACCAAGCCTCAATATGATCTCAATATGCACATGCTCATCAGTTAATCATCATCAAATTACCACAAGACAGTAACAACATATAACAATAGAGCTCGGACATATATGACGCATCCACCAATCTTAAATCAACATCAAGCCAACAATCTCACTATGCTACCACATATCGAGAAACACACAATCATGACCAATCAAACACAATCACGAATCAAACAATGCACTTGCCTTAACCACGTGAGAACTGGGAACGTGAAGTCGGTGCCGCCTCCGGTACTCTTCCCCCACCTAAATTCAATCAAGAACATAGACTAAGACCACAGTAACGAACCACATGAATTCTAAAAACAAACACAACTAGCAATAGTTCGCAACCCAAACCCGACTCCAAATTCCTAATTGCTGTTCTGTACCTTCTGTGAACAGTCAAGTTCTAAAATTCATATCTTTCCGTACGGTGGTCCAAATTAAGTGTTCTTGGACTTCATTGAAAGGCAATCAAATTTCCCATCTAAACCTAGTTGGTGAGCTTCCCTGATTCGGCCTTCTAAAATCACTTTTAAGCTGATTAACAAAACACCGATTTCACGTCACCCTTTCTGGACAGCGCACTAAAACTATCATAACTTTCTCTACGTTCGTCCGAATTTAGTGATCTTTAGTTTTCCTGAAAGCTAAGAGGATTAGCCTCGTTTTTCGTTATGGTGAGACCCTCTGGAAACCCCTCTAAATATGCGCTTCTATCAGGTTAACCAACACTAGTAATTCTGCTTCTCTCCAGAAACACCGAAATACTAAGAAATTCATAACTTTGGCTACCGAAGTCCGAATGACTTGATTCTTGTCGGAAATGAAAGGTAACTACGATATCTACAACTTTCTAGGAGAGGCCCAGACCCAATTCTACCTTCAACCTACGCAAAACGACAATCTTTAACACTGCAGAACACCGACTTACTGACAGAAAACCGTCTCTGGACAGCAGTCCAACAGCAATATTCAGATGACCATAACTTTTGAGATATAACTCCGAATTGATCGTTCTTTAACAATCTGAAAAGGTTATCGAATTATCTACAATAACCTAGTTGGGTGAACTTTCAGATTCTTCCAATTTCCTATCATATTTTAGGAAATATCCAGACAGTTTATTCTCGTCAGATTTCTGGCAGCAGAAACTAAATCGACCATAACTTTTGACTCAGACCTCGGAATCGAGTGAACTCGGTGGCCAATGAAAGCTAAGAACAAAACCTACAAAACTCTAGGAGATGGGATCCTCTGATTCTGCCTCTAAGGTCGCGAAAACCGTCGCACAACTTCCTGGACAGAACTGAACGTTTACCGGCAGCAAGACGATCTAACGCAACTAATCGGATTCGCAACTAAAACTCATCAAACAGCGGGGGGGAAACACTTTGTTACCCTTGAAGACCCGCGGGGCGGCGATGATCTAGCCTCGAAGACGATCCTCTCCTTGTCCCTCCTCCTTCTCCTTCTTGAACAACAGCCCGCGAAGAGCCTCGCCTTCCTCCTCCAACAGCAGGGCAGCAGGGTGGGCGATCCTCGCCGGCAGCAGGGGCATGGTGGGGCGCAAGGGAGCAAGGAGGCAGCCAAGGGAGATGGGGAGGCGGCCAATGGGGAAGTGGGGCGGCCAAAGGGGAAGGAGGGGCATCCTAGGGTTTGGCCCCTTAAGGCCGGCCTCCTCCTCCCACCAATGGGCCAAATGCCCATGGGCACGAGGCCTTGGCCCACGCTGTCCAAAATTTGCTGCTAAGCCCTCCAATAATCATTTAAGTAACGGTTTCCCAATAGATCCTTCTCCCGCATCAAATTCTAATTAATACTTTTATTTAAAATATTTGGTTTTCTCCGATTTCTACTCGAGTATTACAGGCGAATCATCAAGGCGTCGGTGAGGATGCGAGAACTGAGGAGGCTCGCGGGACCTCGCAAGTAGACACCGAAGAGGCGGAGGAGGAAGCGGAACCCGTGCCTACCGCCTCATCGTCGTCCCGTCCCCCCTCCTCCTCGCCCGTCTGCAACCAGCTCCTCGTCCAACTCGTCCCACGAGCGCCACCTCCTCCTCCTCCTCCAAAGACCTCACGCGGCGTGGGAGGAGATGCCCCTCTGCGGCGGCGTTCCTCTTCCTCCTCCTCTGTCCGACCCCTCCGCCCCCTCCTCCGCAGTGCGTGGTCTCTGGTAAAGCGAGGACACGTTACGACGGTTCCCCGCCATCTTTGTTCACTCACCTGCAATTAAAAAGAATAAGCAAGACGTAATTAGAAATAGATGCAAAATGAACATAACATAATTACAAAAAACATAGTAATACATGTATTAGAAATAGATGCAAAATGAACAAAACATAATTACAAAAACACATGATTACATGTATTAGAAATAATCTTCATGATTGGGATTAGTTTGGATCATAGGTCTCGTCATCACTATCAACATTGTCCAAATCATCAACACTATCCGAAGGAGGAATGTTGTCTTCATTGTCATTGCCTAAACGTAATCGCTCAAGCATTTGTAAGTCCTTCACATTTCGCACCTCGTCTCCAGCGTCCTCGTCATCAACCCTTTCATTGTCTACTTCCATTCCTATCGCTTCGGTTAAGTCTATCTCAAACCTCCTTGTAGCCCTCTTCTTGAAAGAACTCTCCATCATATGTGTTTGGGTTGAAGTTGTAATCTTCATCGTTTGGGACAGGTAGTTTACCGTGTGGCGATACCTTGTGCACAATAGCCCAACCCTTAAGATGCTCTTTGTCTTGGCACGCGTATGGCGTATAATAAACACAGACGGCTGTTGAGCCACAATGTAGACATCTTTTCTGGATAGACGGAATCTGTCGAATCTCGACTAGCCCAAGATTAGGGTTCATCTCGTTACTCGAGGATGAAACCAGCACATTTGAATATGACAGATTAAGAGGTTTGGAACCGTAAAATGGAAGTTCGTAGATTTCTTCAATTCTTCCATAATAGTCGAGGCCATCGGTCGCGTAAAAACTCCATTGTTTGTGGTTTTTCGATTGGGCGACTACGCTCGTAGCTTGTCGTGTGAAAACGATATCCATTCACATCATAATCGGTAAATGACTTGACCCTAACGACACGGTAGTTTGCAACTGTCTCAACTCGTCACTTATAGGCGCATCGGTTTGGGCACGCAAGCTCAAGCGGGATAGATCGTTATATTATTGAACGTCACGATCAACTTGGAATGTCGAACTAAATGCGAGCTAAATTGGGCGGACCTTCTGCTTGAACCAAGAAATGAAATCGGGCTCCTGGTCCCGCACCGTGAAAGAAGGGTATCGGTTTCTGCGGGTAGGATCCCTTGATTCATGCCAGGATTGACGAAGAAATTCCCTGTACCAACGAGAAACAAGGGGGTTGGACGAAGAAACAAGGAGTGACGGCGTATTAAAACAAGTTCGTTGAGAACTTACCCAATGAACGGCTGCACCTCGACAAGGTTGGTCAACACATATAGCATGATCTCGCGCCACTCTTCATTTTCAATTGCTTAGTGGTCGATGCACTTGCGCTCCCGAGTTGCCCTTGGAAAAGGCTGAGGTTCGATTCATTTTCGCCAGCATTGTAACGAGGGGGTGGATTATGAACGCTAGGAAGGTTCTCAGTGTAGTATTTCTCTGTGAAGTTTGACACCTCCCCCAGAATGTATGCCTCTGCCATGGAAGCCTCAATTTTGGCTTTATTTCTACATTTTGGGCGAAGAGTTTTCAGACATCTCTCGATTGGATAGCACCAACGGGCCTGCACGGGCCCTCCCATACGTGCCTCATACGGGAGGTGCACAATCAAATCTTTGCATCGCCAAGAAAAAGTCGGGTGGAAAGATCTTCTCCAACTTACGAGCAACACGGGTGCCACTTTTCCAAGTCATCAATGACGGTCCGAGATAGCTCCTTGGCACAAAGTCGGCGAAAGAAATAGCTCAACTCTGCCGACTTGCCGGACATGCTCGAGGACATAGCCTCGAACCATCGCCGGAAGAAGCCGCCCAATCCATATGTGGTAGTCATGACTCTTCATCCCGTTGATTCGCAGAGTGCCTAAGTTCACTCCCCTCTTCAGATTCGCTGCATACCCATCAAGGAACATTAGCGTTTGGATCCATTCAAGTACTTCCCTCCTTTGGTCCTTTTTCAAGACGAAATTGGCCTTAGGCCTTCTCCATGTCTTGCCGCGACTAGGAGGCTGCATCTCTTGATTTGGTCTATCGCATAACGTTGCCAGGTCCACTCTAGCCTTAGGGTTGTCCTTAGACTTTTCAGTGTCCATGAGTGTTGCCCAAAGTGCCTCGACGACATTCTTTTCAGTGTACATTACATCAATGTTATGTGGCAGAAGAAGGTCATCGAAATAGGGGAGCCTCGTCAAGCCCGACTTATGAGTCCACATATGTTGCTCACCATATCCCACAAAACCACCTTCTTGATTGGGCACGAGAGCATCTATGTGAGCATGAACCTCGGCACCGATCATAATCCAGCGGTGCGGTGCCATCACTCGACACCTTCGTAAAGTTCTTGATGTCTTGTCCGAATGGATGGTCAAGAGGAGGAATTGGCGATGTCTGTCGAACGATGAGTACTTGCCACCCTTGTGCAACCAATGGAACCTCACACCTTCCTTGCATACGGGCATGGGAACTTCCGTGAACACACCAGCGCAGAATAACCCATACGCGGAAGTCATGCGAGGAGTAGTGGTACCAAACGTGCATTTTGAAGCTTGTCTTTGTAGCTCGGTCGTATGTCCATACCCCTTCGTCCCAAGCACGGACCAATTCATCAAACACGGGCTCCATGAACACACCCATATTACTCCCGGTGTCAGGAATTATCAACGACAAGAATACGTTATGTCGTTGAAAGGAGACGCCGGGGAGATTGAGGGGATAACGAACACGGGCCAACATGTGTATGGGGCAGCCATCGGTCCATAAGGATTGAACCCATCATTGCCGGGCGACACGCACATTGCGAGCCTCATCCGCTTTCTCACGATGTTGGTCATCAAAGCGGTCCATGCTTCACCATCGGATGGATGTACCATCTTGTCGATTGTACCGTTTGCCATTTTTGTGCCATGTCATCTGCTTCGCGATTCCTCGGTCATGTATAGTCATTGGATCCTCGATAGGAACGGAAGGTACCGTAGGATTTTCACGGGATCGTAGTCGCCTCTTCGGCCATCACGAGTCTACCTCCGTACACGGAGGATTTACACTTTGGACAGTACTTTGCATCATTGTGTTCTTTCCTAAATAGGACGCACCCCTTCGAACAAGCATGTATCTGCTCATACGGCATCTTAAGTGCACGAAGGAGTTTCTGTGACTTGTACATGCTCTTTGGCAGAATGTGGCCCTCCGGAAGCAGGGTGTCAATCACGGTCAACATCTTATCGAAGCCTTCTCGACTCAGGTTTAACTCGGACTTCAACCCCATTAAGCGTCCAATGGCATCCACTTGAGACACCGTTGACCGATCGTGAAGGGGTTTCGTGTCGAGTCCATCATGTCGTAGAACGCTTGCGCCGCCTCCATCTCCTCCTTCTCACGTCCCTCATCGAATCGCCCTGGTGAAAGTCATCTAACATGTCCGCTACCCGGCATCGGCATCATAAGCCTCGACGCGTGGTCTCACCACCTCCTCTCTCATACGATGGGCTTCACCATGGTGGACCCACCGGTGTAGTCGGCGTAAATCCATTCTTCAAAGATGTTTACCCATGTCCACCTTGTTTACCCTTCTCCTGTTTCCACATTTGCTTGCAGGACACAAAACTAGACAATGTCCTTTAGCACCTTGCCAAATGCACGTTCAAGAAAGCATCGGTCTTGTTCATCCATTACGTGGTGTAATCACTCGACTTCTCCGCCGTGTACATCCAATGACGGTCATCCATCCTCGACATATGTATCGAGTAATGTAACCATCAATTGCATCTACATGATCTCGACCATGATACGAAAAGAGGGGTTATACCTAGGGTGGCGGTGGAGTCGGGCTAAGCGGGTCGTGGCGGTCGGTCGCGGCGAGGCGACGGCAGTGCGAGGAGACTGCGGCGGCGCCGAACTCCGACTTCGGCCGACGGGCTCTTCTCGCAAAATGGAACAAAATACTGTCATTTAAAAAAATCGGTAGAACCTCCACGCGGTGAGGTTTCCAAAACTGCAAAAAACAACGCACGATGGCGACAACCATATATACAACCACAACAACAACTACACCGTAATCGGCATTAATTATCCATCGATTATTCTTGCACATATAATGACTAGCCTACACACACACAAATATATGAATTATTATGGACGGAAATTCAGAAAAAATAATAATTGGATCTAAAAAGATCAAGAATCAGTCATTAATACCACATTGGTGTAGAGCATTACAATTCTTTCTTAACATCCATAGTTCCATACAAGGAAATAGCCATATGCTGATATGCATAATAAAGTATTCAATTAGAAATGCAGATGGTGTTATGTAAAGTTCGCAGATATGCCTGTTGCGGTCTTGTTCATTCATTACAAAGTATGCTACATGTAGTCCAACTCAAGTGTATATGCTCAATGTGTCTACTTAAATCAGTCATGAGATAATATACTTCGATCACCCAAGTGTAAATGTTTGATGCTTATATTTCATGTATGATGCTTTTGCATGCACATAAAGGTTTTGTATGATATATAAAATGAATATTTATATAAATCAACTTTCACCTAATTTCAATCAGACTTCACATGCTCTACTTACGTTGGAACTTGTGATCAAGAGCTGAAAAGAATCAAACTTCACATATCAATGTTTTATAAATACTTTTCTAGAATTCAGACAAAATCAGCTAACCAGAAAATTGTCAAAACATTTATACATATTTTTTTTAATCATACCGTGAAACCAAAATACACTTCAAACAAGGTCACATGACAATACCTAGTCTTTCTTAAATTCCTTGTCACCAATTATCATCAATCTGAACTTGCATTTTATGCTTAACAATCACATGTGAAATCAACAATCTATTACTCCTTGATCGCAAGTTATAACTCACATACTGAGATTGTGCAATTATTTCTCAAAATGAAAGCACCTTGTATACAAAGGTAGTTTAAATCACTAATGCACAGTCAGAAAATATGATATTTTACCAAATTTTGTTACGGAAGTTATGTATATCCTCCAGTCGTGCCTTGATCTCATGACCTACTTAAAAATGATTCCTTGTGCTATACAACAACCCAGAGAATCCATATGATAGTTTATGCACTTATGCTATCTGAAGTTGTAAATACATTGCACGACTACCCTTAGAAAAAACTACGAGTTATTAGCTTGAGCTATATGAAAACTGATATCAGATTAAACCTCTTGCGACCTCGCCCTCGATGGTGGGGATGAACTCGTCGATGAGGGCCGGGCGCGGCGGGGCGGCGCGGCGGGGGGGCGGCGGCGGCGGCGGGCGGGGGCGGGCGGGCGGGGCGGGCGGGTGAGGGGGCGGCGGCTGGGGGCAGGGGACAATGTGTATATCCCAGCTGGAGATGTCCTGGTTTGAAAGCATCGTACGTGACAACGTGCATGAAACCTTCTCAAATTTTTATCACAGTCTCCACATATGATATCATGACATCTCCACGAGTTTCATAATTTTGGACGTTGTTTGCTTTTATAGAATTTAAAACACTTCGCCCGCAAGTTCACGGTCATGTTTCGTCAACAAGATGTCCAAATTTGGGTCCGTTCTGGATACGACCTCACACTCTGATCAATAACATGACTATCATTTTTGAATCATTAAATTCCATTATTCGATGCGTGCAGTTCAAATTTGCATTTTCGAAATAATTCTAGTAAATGAAATAAATTAACTAAGTATAACAAAAGGCACAAAAATGTACCAAATCCTAACATAGAGTACACGATCATGTAGTAGGGCTGCAAAAAATTTGGAAGCCAAAATAAAAATAAAAAAATATCTTTGCGAGTGCGTGCCATGGCACTCGGCAAAGGGGGTCTTGCCGAGTGCCAAGCGGCGGCGCTCGGCAAAATTTGACGTCGGCGGAACCGTTACCTCAGGCCGCCTTTGCCGAGTGCCTGGCACTCGGCAAAGGTTGAATGTACCGAGTGTTAATATTTGCCGAGTGCATGGCACTCGGCAAAGAGGGCTTTGCCGAGTGTAGTTCTTTGCCGAGTGTCGCACTCGGCAAAATAGCTCTTTACCGAGTGCCCGCTATTTGGCACTCGGCAAAGATTTTTGCACTCGGCAAAGGGGCTGTGTCCGGTAGTGTTTCAGTTACCAGAATTTTCAATGCATGATCCACAAAAATTGGAGCCATGAATCCGTGACATATGGTAGTTGTTTTGCATGATGAATCTGTGATGCTAAATTCAAGTGCCCTGGATTTGGTATGGCAAATTTTACCGGAAAGCATTATGCGAATTTTGTGACCAACAATTAAACAGCGCTGACATTTCAGCTTTAAAATGACTAATTATCTTAGATATTTATTTAACATATTTATCTCTTTGTTCTTTTCTGGTAAATTGTACGTTTGTGCTTTGTATCTTTTGGGTATAAAATCTACTATTAAGTTCTTATTTTTAAAAAGTAAGTAAAATTATTCCAAGTAATGAACTTCAAAGCACTGATTAATAGTAGGTACAATTGCACATGAGCAAACTACAGAGAAGGTCATAAAAACAGAAACAAGTACGGTATCCAAAATTCTTCTCGTCTGACAGAGATGTATTTCTATAATATTATTTCTAAATTTCTCATATGGGCCGCCCTGTTAGGTATATTGATCAATTGTCTCGAAGTCTAAGCGTTGAATACAAACACTACGGAGTGGATGTGCAATGCCAGGTAAATCTTCTGATCTTCTCACCACGTTTTTCCGTTGGGTTATCTTGTTGCTACATTTGTTCAGGTGTAATGTTTAGTAGAAAATAACAATTGATTTCAGTATACTATGTAAGGTAATAAAAAGGACAAAATTTCACACATCTCCACACATTTTCACTATGGTGTCAGAAAATCACATATTCTAAAATAGTCATCTTATTCTATTGTCCTTGCAAAATGTTAAAAATCTAACAATGTACTTCAATTATTTGTACCTCTAAACAATTAAAAAATTAGATATATAAATACCTCTAAAAAATGTTAGCACCATTTCAGGACTTTATGAGCATAACGTTGAAGACCACCATCAAATTTAAATGAAATATCGAGAACAGAAGCTATGGCTAAATGAAACCTTCTGCAAAATTCGGAGGGTAGAGTACGTTAAGCTTCTTTTAAAATCTTTGTGGTTGTTTACACCTTCGGAAAGAGAAACATACTAATCGCAAAAAAGAGAGATACAAACATCCTAACATTTAGCAATTCTCGTAATGTATTACTCTTATATCATCTTGTGCAACACAATAACATATTGCTGGTGCAGATTCCATTGTATGTCGCCACTAAGATGTCCCCTGTTAAGGGTGACTCTCCATTCATACCATCGCCCGAGGAGTATGCCAAAGCTGCTGTTCGTTGCATCGCTTATGAGCCGAGATGCGTCCCCTACTGGCGCCACTCGGTCCAGTGGTTCTTTGCGTCTCTACTGCCAGATTCTGCTCTCAATCTATGGCGTCTCCGAGTTGGTATCCGGAAGAGAAATGAGATGAAACCTCTACTGGGACAGAATGGGTTCAGTTAATCAGTCCTTTGTTTTTTTAAAAAAAAAAAAAAACAAAGCTATACTGTGATTTGAATAGTAAATGTAGTGATGGGTTTATGTTTATTGGATAGTGAGAATTTGATGGAATTTTCTATTAGTTCTCATTTGTAATGCTTGTTCTTCTATAAATTTGTGAAAATTACGATGTTTTGTAACAGGACTTCAGTGTCCTGCAGGGAACACCATTAGCCCCGTCCCTAGCTATTTGTGTACATTGGCAGACCTATGCGTTGAAATCGTCCTACAATAAATACATGGATTTTCTGAAATGTAAATTTATGTTTTCACATTTGTTTTCTGGACAGGTAGAACTTGAATATATTGTGAAGATTCTTGGTCTCCACTATGACAGAAGCAAACACCTCTCTGCTCCATTGTTGGACGAACCAGACTAATTCTGCTATCTTCTCTCATGTTCTTCGATTCTTGCTTAAGTACTAAGGCCCTGTTTGGTAGAGCTCTGGATTCTCATTTTTCAGATTCTGCTCCTAATTCTCTGAGAATCCACTTCTCTGAGAATCTGGAGCTGTCTGCTAAAAGCGTTTGGCTGGTAGGTTGGCTCCCAAAACCATATGAGGGGGATTAGAGGCAAATAGACTATGTTACCCCTGGTTGTAATAATTCAATTGTATTTGCGTCTTTCTCCTATATATTTGTACATAAATTACAGAATTTTTTCCTTTAAATTTGTTTTGGCCATGTGAATGTATATACGTTGTATCTTTACACAATACCAGGTTATATTGCATTTACACTTCATAATAGATTACAACTGTGTATAAGCAAATTTTGTATTGTTGTCGCTGTGATAGATGAAGCTAGAGATATCGCATTCATATCGTAAAAGTGTTCAACTGATTATTAAATGATATTACGTACAAGTAATATAATGGTAGATGAGTCATAACAAAAGACCACAAAAATTCGCAAGTAGTATGTCCATAATCCTGAATGAGCAATTGCACTTGCAAGGTCATCACATAAACTATCCATGGATGTAGCACTAGTTTGCGACGTTGACACATCCGATGCATCCTGAGAAATGACATATTTGGCGTATCTTAATGGTATTGTGGGCACATAATTAGGATCCCGATCGAACCTACGAAAATGCATGTCCGGCGAAGCATGTTCACGTATGAAGTTGTGGATTCCCATGGTTGCTGCAACAATCATCTTTTGCTTGGACATAGGAAAGCTCGGCATCTTAAGAAGAATTCTCCATTTCATCTTCCATACACCAAATGACCTCTCAATTACGTTGCGAACACTCGAGTACAAATGGTTGAATTTCGCTTTCTCACCACTAGGAGCAACACCTCTCCGAAATTCTGGAACATGATACCTTTGGCCCTTGTATGGCGCTAAGTACCCAGGCCTGTTCGGATAACCGGCATCGATAAGATAATATTTACCTGCAACATAAGACGAAAATGCATGTATATCAACATCCAATGCATGAACATTACAAGTCAATATTTTTGTAAATGATACCAAGCAAAGAAAATTACCATATGGAGGATGTGAAAAGACTTCCCGGTCTACGTCCAATGCATGATAAAGCACACTAGTATCGTGCATAGCTCCTGGTAGTCCAATAGATACGTATGTGAAGCGCATGTCAAAATCACATACCGCCATGACATTCTGTGTTGCACTTCCTGATCTACTAATATATCTAATTAGATCTTCTGGAGCAACAGTTGCAAAAATGTGCGTACCATCGATAGCTCCAATACAGTCTTTGAAATGTGGCCACATCCTTCGATCATTTCTAATTCTCACATGAACCGTAGAAGTTCGGATCCTTTGGCCTCACAAAATCTTTAGACATTCTTACCACACATTGCAAAACCTCATCAAACTTTCTGCTAATTGTTTCACCCGAATGCTTGAACCGATTTTGCGCTCGTCGATTAGATTCACATCCACCACATATGTATAGGAAAAGAGCTAGTGCTTCAATTGAACTTGTATGTGTAGTTGATTTCAAATCATATGTACTCACCAACAGGTCATGTAGACTGTGAAAAATCGTAGCATTCATACGAAACATGTGGTAGCTTTCTCCCGGAGTGGTCAAAGTTTCTTTCACCCAACCCATTCCACTAAGCCGAGAAGTCCTAGGCTCATTCTTGTCCAAGTAAGTTGAGTGATAATTATCCATGATAATTGCGATGCAATGAGGTGACTTGACATGTCTTGCCACAGACGCATCATCTGTATGTCACACTCATGATCCTCATCTGATAAATTACTCCCTTCACTATCGCTTTCAGAAGACGACATCTGTACATTAATGGTCATCTGTATATCAGTTCGTTGTGGTGTGACACGAAATGGACTTGATAAAATCAATATTGTCTCATCATATGTCAGTAACTCGAATTAAACACCTAATCGCTAATCATATCACAAGATCAACCCAAGCATGGAGCCAATAGAGGAAAACTAATGAAACAAGCAATCAGACATGTGGTTGTGTCGCGAACAATTCTGCTCTCTCCTGGTTATGCCCCTGGCATTCTCAATTACCCAATCATTCTATTGCGCTTGCAACTCAAAGTCAAAAACTCTATGTAGTAACTGCTTATTAGATTGTACTCAGACTCATTAGTTTCCCCTTACTACAGTACCAACTAAGCACGGCAAGCAGCAAAAGCTTTCGGTGAGATAAAGCATTGAGCACCCAGTCGGGAAAGCGGAGAGGAGGGATGATACCTTGGCCCTCGCTGCGGCGCGCGAAGAGATCTGCGTGGGTGGGAGGCGGCGCACGGGCCGGGGTGGTCGCCGTCGCCGGCGGCTGCGGAAGCGGGGGCTTGGCCTTGGCCTTGGATAGCTTGGGCACGGCGACAGTGGCGGCACCTGGGTTCATGTCCCAGGTGGCGCACACGCGCACGCGGAGGCGGGGGCCGGCCTCTAGGGTTTCCGGAGTGGGCGGCGCTCGTGTGCTCGTGGTGGCGAAGCCCGGTGCCTGCGGCGGTGCAGTTGAGGACCGGCGGTGGCACAGTCGAGTATCGGCGGCGGCGCAGTCGAGGACCGGAGGCAGCGCGGTGGAGGCTCAAGGCAATCTCGCCTTTGTCGCGAGAGCACGGGAGGAAGCGAGGGGAAAGAGGCGAAGTGGTACATGTCGGGGTCGTGCGGTGAGATTTCAGGGGTTAGTTCAATGGCATTTGCGGGTAAATACTTCAAACTTCAAAGGGTATTTTCGTTTCTGCAAGTTGGATTCTCACGAGAATCTGCGGGAAGGCTGCTCCTCGTTGCTAGTTCATTTTGAGACAGCTCCTCGTGAGAATCAGAATCAGTCGTTTTGAGAATTGGGGTGTTTGGTACGGCTCCACGAGAATCGATTGAGAAGCTGGGAGTAGAAGCTGTACCAAACAAGGCCTAAACTACCATACTCTCAAATTCTTGCTTAGCCACGTCAATATAAGTTGGTGTAAAGGTCTCGCTCATCTTTGGCTAAATTGGCACGTCTTTTATTTGTAATAGCAAAATAGCTCCTGCTCGCACGAAAATACAAAAATAGCACCACAACAGGCACCCGCCACACTCCCAGTCTGCGACAGGCCACCTACTGCGCACCGCGGACTGGGAGCGCGGCACGTGTCTTCTACGGACTGGAAGCATGACACATATCTTCCGCGGACTAGGAGTATGGTAGGAGATACGTGTCTTCTGTCTAATCTACCGTGGTACCATGTTTATCATTTCAAACATGGGATTATATTTACTATTTTGTTAAAAAAAAGCTAAATGAGCCGAAAGCTCCTCGTCTGTCTCCTGACTCGTCGGTCTTAACTCACGGTGGTACGCAAAGTCAGAAAGAGCATATGAAATGCTCAGATTGGGATGTGACTACGTGCTCCACAAATCAAGTGCTCTGCCCGCGCACATATTTGATCAGCTGCATTTTACTCTAGTAGCTTTATTTGCTATGTTCCCTTTTCTTTCCTATGTGAAAAAACTGAATTGTATCTCCATTTGTTTCTAGGTTTTCCTTCAAGGGGGGTTGTGCTTATGTTGTTAGTGTTTCTTTAATTAAATAGGGCATATAGCTCTCTGTTCTGATTTTAACAACAAAGTACATTATTTAACAAGTTATTCGGCAAATTTTCCTTTTGCTACTAAGGGGAGAGCTTATTCCCTTCTGCCATCGGAAACTGCATCACTTTCGTGCCATTCTTCGCAGTGGCAGAGCTAGCATTTTCACAATAGGGTACGAACTTAAGTAACACATAATTCTACTAACTCATAACTAACTGACTACTAATTGTTCTACTGTAGTATCCTATTTAACTTTGGAGGATTAAATGAATTAAAAAGGGGATTAACTAGAATTAAAAATGTAATTTCAGAAATTAAGAGAGGGAATTAGAGTTTGGGCCGAAAGCCCACGACCCCTTAGTCCAAGGGGGACCGGCTGGCGTTAAGAGAGCAAGGGGGCAGCCTCCCTAACTCTAGCCGCCCTGCCCCCTACTGCCGCCCTCCTCCCCTGTGCGCCATCCCCTGCCAAGCTCCTCCCCCATGTAAGGTGCCCCTCCCCTACCGCCACCTTCCCCTCGGCCGGCGCCCCTCCCTCTCCCTGTCACCCCCTGGTCAAGCCCTCCCTACCGGCGTAGCTATTGCTGGTGGTGGTGTTGCAGTGGGCTAGCAAGGAGCAACAAGAGGAAGGAAAAGGGAAGGAAGGAGGATAGAAGAACGGAAAGAAGAGGGAGAGATCACAAATTCATAATCGTTGATGTTTTCTTCAATGGTAACGATTTGGTAGTCCTTAGTTAATCCTATTATAGTCATTTTTCAGATTGTAGATCTTTTCAATCATGGGAAGTATAGCTTTTTGGAAACCCTAGTTCGTCGAACTGTGCACTACAGAATCTTGCAATGGTTATTAATGGTATTTACGTTCAGATTCAAGGTTTCAGCTAGTTAACAAAGTGTGGAGAATTTCACTAGATTTCCAAGAAGGTCTAGATTACTACGTTTCGAGTTGTGAGCGAAAAGTTATGGCCTTGGGAACGTTGTTGTTCAGAAGACTGGCATCAATGGCAGCTGTCGAGTAGATGGGCTAATTGCATATATTAGATAGAATAATTTAATTATTGTCATAACTTGAGTAAGCTAGGAATTTCTTAGTAGATTCCAAAACAACATATTAGAAGTAGACTGTTCTCGAATATTCTAGGATAATTTTCGGGATTGGAAACGAGAAAGTAAACCGTGAATTCAGATGTTTTGCGTAACTAGAATATTGTAGATAATTTTATGGGGTTTCTAAAAAATATATATTTTGCTATGTTTGGAGTTCAGTGGAGGTAGTTAGAATCATTTTACTACCGGGACAACGGGTAGTGCGTCTGATAAAATTAAGTTAAAAACGTCAATTTTGCATGTAGGTTCGATGGTGATTAGTTTGATATTTTGGTACTATGGTGGTATATGTTTTAGTGTATTTTAATTGCTTGTCTAGAAAGTGTTATCTCAAGCACTTTTCCGCCATCGCACCACCCAGCTCCTAGAGGATAAGAGGCAAGTGCATAGTAGAACAGTAATAAATGGTTTAGTTGTTGTTTTTTTAATTCATTGCCATGGTGTTATTTATGCCGTTATGTTGCTTATTTAGACATCTTGAGTATGACCATGATATTGCTATCGAGAATAATGATATAGTATGTCGGGTTCGTCGTCAGTGGTCATTATGAGATTGGATTTTGCTCTGGGACTTGCCTTCAAGGAGGATGTGAGGGGTTGCTTTCTTTCCACTGTACATCCAATTTCAAACTCCCACTGTTTCTTCTTGGTTGTATCCTTTGGACGGGCTTCTTTCAGACTAAATAGGAATCGGTAGCCATTGCCCTTCAATCGTGTTTGGGTGGTAATCCTAAAGATCTAAATATTTTAAAGCTCGGTGTCTCTGCTTTCAAGTTTTCGGTTTGTTCCAAGCAAGTTGGGTTTCTAGTTTACTCTTTGCATCATTACTCCTGACTGGATTTCAAATGTTATTTTCATTTGTGGGGCAATGACGGTCCTAATTGGAGACGTGAATATGTGATCGGGTGTTCAGAACAGGAAAAGGAATGAGCTACTGTCCAAAGTAAGAGAAAATCTTCTCTCAACTCTTCCATTGTGCATTCCATGTTAAGATGATCGATCACGTGTGCATGCGGTTAGAGATAAACCATGTTTAAACTATAGATATAAACTGTGTTTAAACTGTAGATAGAGTTTGGTTCAGGTTTAAACCAAATTCAGTTGTGATTGTATTCGGTTCTTGTTGTAACCGTTTTGTATCTGATGATTATAAATAGCAGAGCTGCCCACGATTGAATGTGAGGTGAAAAACCCAAACCAATATGTCGATCTCCTATTTTTTTCATGGTATCAGAGCCATGACAACCTCTGCAAGCACCTCCCTCTCGCTCGGAACCACGGCTGCTGGTGCTATGTCCACCTCCGTCGGGATCTTGCAGCAACCATCCACTCCACCCTTCGCCCAACTCATCACGATCAAACTCAAGCGAGAGAACTACCTCCTATGGAAGGCACAGATGCTGCCTTGCCTCATGAGCTATAACCTCATGGGGTATGTCGATGGATCGAAGGCACCCCCGCCGCGGGTTGTCACTGAAGGAGTCGAGGCACAAGTCCTCCCCAACCCTGCATTCACAATCTGGCAGTAGCAAGATCAGGTCGTTGTGAGCGGCCTGCTGTCATCGCTCTTGGAGGATATCCTTGGGCACATCTTGTTCCATCACATGGCGGCGGAAATTTGGAGTGAACTTGAACACATGTTCGCGTCTCGCTTACGCGCCAAGACTATCCAAGTGCGTGTGCAGCTCGCCAACTTCAAGCGCAATGACATGCCGGTCGGTGATTACTTCCACAAGGTCAAGAACCTGGTAGATACCCTCTTGGCTACAGGGAATTTGCTCAGCGAGGAGGATGTTGTCTCCTATGTCCTCGCTGGCCTAGGGCCATGCTACGAAGCACTTGTGGTGTCCATGACCATCTCACTCGGAGATCTCTACAGATATCTCGTGAGTCATGAGGCGTTGCTCGAGCAAAACGCCTCGATGAGCATGCAGCAGCAATTCTTGTCATCCGTGAACCAAGCATCACGCGGTGGCGGCAACTACCAAGGTGGTGGTGGGCGCGGACGCGAAAACAGCGGTGGTCGTGGCCGTGGACGTGGAGGAGGCGGTTGCGGACCGAACCAAGGACACAGTGGCGTCAATGGCCAGCAACAGTACCGCACCAACAACAATCCAGGACAGGGACGACCACCACTCCCCATGTGCTAGATCTGCTTGAAGCGAGGGCATGACGCCCTCAACTGCTGGAATCGCTACTCCGAGGACTACCCGTCGGAAACCAACAACACGCACGCATACCAAGTTGACACCAACTGGTACATGGACTCGGGGGCGACGGATCATATCACGTCCAACCTCAACAGGCTGACAACCAGAGATCGCTACAACAGCACTGAGCAAGTCCACGTCGCCAATAGAGCAGGTTTGCCTATCTCATGCATTTGTCATACATCTCTTCCTGGTTCATCTGGTCCTTTGAAACTCAAAAACATTTTGCATGTTCCCAATATTCACAAGCATCTCATTTCTGTTCATAAACTAGCCATTGATAACAATACTTTTATTGAGTTTCATCCCAATTCTTTCTTTGTCAAGGATCAAACCACAAAGAAAATCATGCACCAAGGACCGTGTAAGGGAGGCCTTTACCCCCTTGCAAGCTCGGTGTCCACATCCCTACCGAGAAGTTTTCTTTCAGCCACCAGAGTCGACCAAGATATATGGCATCGTAGACTCGGTCATCCGTCATCATCCGTTGTGTCGTCTATCTTAGCATCTCTTAAACCTTTTCCTTTGAATAAAGAAACGCATGTGTGTGATGCGTGTCAACAAGCAAAAGCTTGTAGGCTACCATATAAACCATCTTCTCGAGTGTCTACAGTTCCTTTAGAATTAGTCCACTCAGATATTTGGGGTCCTGCCATATCATCTATAAACAATCATAAATATTATGTTCTTTTTATTGATAATTTTAGTCGCTTTACTTGGCTTTATCTTGTTAAACATAAATCGGATGTGGAACATGCCTTTCTTCAGTTTCAACAACTTGCTGAAAAATTGCTGAATGCCAAAATCAAATCTGTGCAAACAAATGGTTGTGGAGAATATATTAAACTTCGTCCTTATTTTGATTCCACTAGCATTTTACATAGGATTTCATGTCCTCACACTAGTCAGCAAAACAGTGTTGCTGAAAGAAAACATCGCCATCTAGTAGAGACAGGGCTTACTCTCCTGGCTCAATCTTCGGTTCCCCTTCGTTTTTGGGATGAAGCCTTTTTATTCGCATGTTATCTCATCAATAGAATGCCAAGTAAAGTGATCCATGACCAAACACCCATTGTTCGACTCCTAAAGAAATCCGTGGACTATTCCTTGCTCAAAATATTTGGCTGTGTGTGTTGGCCTAATTTACGCCCATATAATGCTCGAAAAATTGAGTTCCGATATAACCGGTGTGTATTTCTTGGTTACAGTGGCAAGTACAAGGGGTATAAATGTTTAAACATGTCTACCGGGTGCATATATATCTCACGAGACGTAGTCTTCGATGAGAAAATATTCCCCTTCACCACTGTGCCACAAAGCTCTGCATTCGAGCCTCATCCCGTGTCAAATGTTCCTATAATAATCTCCTCGACTCCGCCACTTGCACCTTCCTTGTTCGAACCAGGAATAGATAATGATCATGCATTAGGAAGCAATCCTATTTTGTTACCAACTGACAATGCTGCTGTAGATCTTCCTGATTTTGCAGATCATGCGGGTGATATACATCAGGATGCGGTCCAACCGGACTTGCCTGCTGCTCAGGAACCGGTGTCACCGAGTGCTCAGTCTCCAGCTGCACCTAACGAGCCTCTTGCTGAGCCTAACGCGTCACCACCGCCTGTGTCGCCTCCACCAGCTCCTCGGGTGCGCACAAGGCTAAGTCACGATATCAGCAAATGCAAGGTATTCACTGACGGTACGGTGCGGTACCCACTAAACAAACATGTGTTCCTGGTGACTACTAGCTCATGTCCTGCAGAGCCTATATCGTATGAGGAGGCTGCCAAGTTCCCTGAGTGGCGAGCTGCAATGTACACTGAATATGAGGCCTTGATGCGAAATAAGACATGGCGACTGATTCCTCGCCAAGCACATCTCAATGTGGTTGGTTGTTGATGGATTTTCAAGGTAAACCATAAAGTGGATGGTACACTGGATCGGTACAAGGCTAGACTTGTTGCAAAGGGCTTCACACAGCGGGAGGGCATTGACTATGGAGACACATTTAGCCATGTGGTAAAGCCCACGACGGTGCGCTTGGTGTTGTCATTAGCAGTGTCTCGTGGATGGCATCTACGGCAGATTGATATCCAAAATGCCTTCCTCCATGGAGATCTTTCCGAAGACGTTTTCATGCAACAACCGCCGGGTTATGAGAGCTCTCAGCATCCAGATTATATATGCAAACTTGATAAAGCTTTATATGGTCTCAAGTAGGCTCCACATGCATGGAATGCTAAGCTAAGTATGAAGCTTCTGTCACTCAGATTTATGGCATCTAAATCTGATTCATCACTCTTCATCTTGCATCAGCCCACAGTATCCATTTATATGTTGGTGTACGAAGATGATATAATTATTGCAAGCTCTAATGTCAAGGCTTTTGATCAGCTACTTCGTCAGCTGTCTTGTGAGTTTGCTGTCAAAGATCTTGGGTTGCTGCATTACTTCCTGGGAATTGAAGCTTCTCATCATCGTGATGGAGTAGTGCTCACACAAGGGAAATATGTTCATGACTTGCTGCGCCGAACCAACATGCAGCTAAGCAAGCCGTCAGACATGCCAATGTCAAACACTGAGAAATTGTCAAAGGAGGACAGCAAGGCTCTAAGTGATCGTGATGCCTTCTTGTACAGAAGCACAGTGGGGGCGCTCCAGTATTTAACTCTCACTCGCCCAGATATTTCTTTCTCGGTAAACAAGGTGTGCCAATTTTTACAACTGATGTGCATTCGGCGGCAGTCAAACGTATACTTCGTTATTTGAAAGGTACGTGTTATGTTGGACTGAAAATATGGTGTTCTTCCTCCCAAGATCTTAGCGCCTTTTCTGATGCCGATTGGGCGGGGTGTCCTAATGATCGGCATTCAACGGGAGGCCTTGCAGTATTCTGTGGACTGAATTTGGTGTCATGGAGCTCTCGGAAGCAACCAACCATCTCACGGTCGAGCACGGAGGTAGAATACAAAGCTGTAACAAATGCTACGGCAGAGCTTGTGTGGCTGGAATCACTGCTGCGTGAACTGAAGGTTCCATTACGACGGCCACCGAAGGTTTGGTGTGACAATATAGGCACAACGTACCTCACAGTGAACCCGGTATTTCATGCTCGCACTAAACACATTGAAATAGATTTTCACTTTGTGCGAGAACGGGTTGCGCAACGGTAGCTCAAGGTTCAGTTCATTTCTTCAGTAGATCAAGTTGCTGATATTTTCACGAAGCCGCTTCCTCGACATTTGTTTCGAAGATTCTACAACGATCTCAATCTGATAGAGACCGACTGAGATCGAGGGGGCGTGTTAAGATGATCGATCACGTGTGCGAGATAAACCGTGTTTAAACTGTAGATAGAGTTTGGTTTAGGTTTAAACCAAATTCAGTTGTGATTATATCCAGTTCTTGTTGTAACCGTTTTGTATCTGTAACTTGATTATTATAAATAGCAGAGCTGCCCACGATTGAATGTGAGGTGAAAAACCCAAACCAATCTGTCGATCTCCTATTTTTCATTCCATAAAAGCTAAGGGATCTACAACTGGGCATTCGAGACAACCTTTTTCTGAAATGCTCAAGTATCGTTCAAAAGGCTCTGCTGCTCAGATTTCTTCTGTTCATCGTCCAAGCTCTATTTCTTTTGTCGGCTCTTCTGTAACGCGTAAAGATGGATTTCCCTCTCATTCTATTAAACAGAACACTGCGAGATCCTATGCAGATATCGTCAGATCGAGTAGTAATCCTTATCACAGTCAACAAAAAATCTCGGTCTCCTCAAGATTATCTTGGCCGAATCGGAATTCAGGTCGTCAGTCTTTTTCCGGTAACCAGATTAGAGATGAACATGGCAACAAGTCCGTAAATCTCTCGGCTAAAATTTCAAAATTCAAATATATCCCGATTTACTCGGTGACTCCTGAAGCTGTCGCTGGTATGCCTATTTCTCTCCCAGTTTGTGTGTCATCGTGTACAAGATGTCTTGCAACAGGTCATGTGCTCTCCCAGGGCTTGAGCAGGATTCGATGCAGACTCTGTTACAACTACGGCTATATATCGGAGTCGTGTTTATCACGTTACCAACGCCAACAGAAGTTTGTTAAGAAAATCAGGGACACGCCAGTGGATATTATCCCTTCAGTTGGAATTAATCCCCAGCCGTCAAGATCTAATCTGCAGATTACAAATGACCAAGCTGAACAGCTAGACGCAGCCCCTACTGCCATTGCTTCGACAGTGTTGGATCTGTTCCTCTCCCTGCGCCCCCTGACTGCTCGGAATAATTCAGAGACAGTTCCGGTTGTGAGCATGTCCCAAGGCTTCGTTTTGCTCTACTCTAAGTTGAACTTGGCCCGGGATAATGTAGATGCAAACTTTGGTCCAGCTCTGTCGCCTGCTATCCTATATGACAAGCTATGCAGTGAATTTCTGCCGCGTCTGCACTTTGGACCAGATTATGTTATGGCCCTTACTCGTCTTTTGTTTAATTGGCACACAATTTCAGTGGAGTTGGCCAGCCCGGTGGCCAAAAGAAAATGGATGGCTATCAACCCGACTGAAGTGATGCAGCAGCCACCATCAATTCAAGTTTGACTCCCCGAAAGAAACACAAGGTTGCTCGCTGCCTAACCTTTGAGGAGGGTACCTTGGAACAACAATCTCCTGTTTCTTCTTTTAATTCGCCCTCCCAAGAAACTTTGGTGCCATCTAGCCCTGATGTACTCAAGAGCTGAAGAAGGAAGAGAGCTTGCCATCTAGTGACTTCAGAAGTAAGACGCAGCTCATGTATCAATACTCCAAAAGATGGATTGGAGCTTGTGCAGCTCCAATTGACAGGAAAGGACATAGCAATCCCGCGAAATTTTCATGGAGCCTCTCCAACACCATCCAAGCCATTAACTGCCCCTCACCTCCCTGTCTCAATCATTCTGCGCCTTGGTTTGGAATTGTGCAAGGTCTCTCCTAAGGAGATGACACTGGAAGCGCTCATCGCCGATCCGAAAGAGTCTGATGATGCTGCAATCAGTAATGCTTAAACAAAGTTACCTGCTAGGTTGCAGGTCACTAGGCTTTGGTTGTCCCTTTTGTTTTGCTCACTCAAGTCAAGTTAGTCTGCAGCAATCTGGTCTCAGTTATTTTGATCAATTTAATTCTTATGCTATAAGTTGTTGTCCTAGTATTTGTTTGCTTACTGGGACATGTTACTGTCACGAGTCACGACCATGACTCAGTACTTCACTCTGCCCTGGTTTTCTGGAATCGCGAGTTGGGGTCTGGCTATGCTTTACCTCCTACTCAACACTGCAAATTACAATAGTAATGAGTCAGCAACATAGAAACTGGAATATAATCTGCTGGAACATAAGGGGAATTAATTCTAATGCAAAATGGAGATCAATTAGAGAAAGAATTGAGGAAAGTGCCTGCAATGTCATATGTTTACAAGAAACAAAAAAAGAAAGCTTTGACAATTCATACTTAAGGAAATTTTGCCCGCGAAGGTTTGATCTATTCATGTACTCTCCATTTATTGGAGCTTCAGGTGGAATTCTGATTATTTGGAACAGTGCAATATTCTCGGGACAGCTTATTCATAATATAAGGTTTGCATTGACAGTGAATTTACATCTATGCACTCTTCTGAAACATGGACACTAACTTGTGTTTATGGCCCATGTGAAAATCCGGAAAGAAACCACTTTGTTACTTGGTTACAAAATCTGCAAATACAAGACAATGATAACTGGCTTATTATTGGGGTGTTATTGGGGACTTCAACTTCATTTGCTCAACCCAAAATCGTAACATGCCAGGAGGGGACATTAATGATATCTTCATTTTTAATGGTATTATTAGTCATCTTGGTGTGGTGGAGCTGCCACTCAAAAGGACGGTTGTTTACTTGGAGCAATATGCAGGAAATCCCTCTTCTTGAGCAACTGGATTGGTTCTTTACTTCAGTTAATTGGACGATTACATACCCGAACACTGTCAAGTCGCTCACTCGCAATATCTCATATCATGTGCCATGTGTGATTTCTATTCAGACCATGATTCCGAAAGCTGAGGTTTTCGTTTTCAAAATTATTGGGCAGATCACCCTGATTTCTTAGATGTTGTATGTTACTCCCTCCGTTTTTAAATACATGACATTTGACCAAACGTGAAGTCAAACTTATCTAACTTTGCCTAATAATATATGAAAAACTATTTAGATTGATCGTGAGTGAATAGTATCATTAGATTTCTCATGATAAATATTTTTTATAATATAATAATTTTGTAATTTTTTACTAACAAAATCATATGAAAAGTAATGGTCAAAGTTATATAAATTTGACTGTACGTTTGGTCAAACGTTATGTATTTAAAAACGGAGGGAGTACTACTGGAACCTCGAAACACACATCTCCACCCCTCCCCCCACCACACACCCCTCCCCCCCTTTTTCTCTCCCATCAAGATGTCCCCTCCCTCCCCGTCGCTCCCCTTCCCGCAGCCCTCCTCGTCGGCTACCGCTGCCGGAGACCTCGTGCCCCCCTCCACCGCCCCCCTACCCCTCCCTTCCCGCCCCTAGCCAAGCCTTTGCTCCCCCCTCACCCCAAACCCCTGCCGAGGCCAGATCCAAATCTGATCTGGCCCACGCCGTCGGCCCGCCACAGATCTGCCTTGGCCGCGCCGCCGGCTCCCTACCGTCCGGAAGCGCGTGCTACCGTGGTCGTCTACCCTCGCCTTTCTCCGGCATCCTTGGCGCAGCTTCGCTTCAACCCCAGCGGCTCTTCGTCTTCTTTGGACCGCACTCAACAACTGGCATTGAAGGCCCCTCCTAGCTTCATGCAGGTCCTCCGGTGCCAGGCCCCACACCCGGGTCTCCTGCCTCCAGCGTCTGTGCAAGCTGAAGTTGTTGCGCCTGCCTGGCTCAACACCGCCCCCTCGCCTCCCGAAGTCCTCTCAAGTGTTGCAGTCTTCCTCCAAGGCCACTGAAGTAGCTCGGTGTGCCCCATCCCCTCCATCCCATCGGCGCTTCCTCGGGCAGGACGCGTATCTTCGAGTCAGGGAAGGTGCGTCCTCTCTCAACCTCAATGCCTCTATGCTTGATGTTGATGATGGTTGGAAAGCAGTTAAGAGGACATGCTGGTGGCGTGCAGCGGGACGCCGTGCCTCTCCTTCAAGGTGCTGGCACCCCGTTTCCCGTGCTAACAACGCCCTCTCCACCATCTTCCTCAATAAAACCGCTGGAAGATGCTTCTGTTGTCTCTCGCGTGACCACAAGGTTTCAAGCTGCCGGGACCCCATCTGGTGCTTCCTCTGCTCCGCTTTCAGCCACCGGGCTAGCGTCTGTCGGCATAGGGATAGCCTCCTCTGCCTTTCTTCGCCGTTGCAGCAAGCTCTTCTGAAGCATCCCCCGTGTCTGACTCCCCCCAAGTCGCAAGCTCCCCACAAGCAACCAGTGCCCTCCATGGCGTTCCATGGCGCACCTGACACCAGGCCCGATGAGGACTACTCCGTCATCAACGGCCTTCCTCAGCTTGATCGAGCTCGCAGGGACTGGGAGGCCACTGCTCTCATGGCCTGGGTGCTACGGGGCGAACCCAGTACTGACGACAGAGCGGTCACGGAGGCATCCTGTCGCCACTTTGGCCTACATCGTGAAGATGTGGCTGTCTCCCTCAACCACCCGGAGTCCTTTCTCCTCAAGTTCAGCTGCAAGCAAACCAGGGACAGAGTGTGTGACGCCCAGAAATTCCACCACGAGGCTCTGGAGATTCACATGTGACCGTGGAGTTCGTGAGCCACGCCTTCGGTGCTGCGTTGTTCTTCCGCGTCCGCCTCTGTCTGGAAGGGCTCCCGGTGTTCGCTTGGACACCGGAAGTTGTGGAGCGTGTTGTTGGCAAGAAATGCTCCCTACACACCATTGAAGGGGCCTCGGCAAGTCAAGAGGACACCAGGATGCTCAATCTCGGGGCTTGGACGTCCAACCCGAGCTTCATCCCAAAGGTGGCCTGGGTTACCATCACTCATCAAGAGGATGTCTCCAGAAGGCCTGAAGCGAGCTCGCGACTCCCGGACAATTGGAGGCGAGTCCTCACTCATCGGGTGATCATCCACCTCGACTACATTGAAGACCACACCGCCGCTCCACTCGATGACTTCGTCTCTTCGGCGAACTTCGCCCCCAATGAGCCGATCACTTCCCGTCTCCCTTGGAACTTGGGGGTCGTCAACGGCACGCCGAAAGCCAAAGGGGGGCCGAGCCTTCTTCCTCCTCAAGCTTCCCGATAGCTTGAGGTTGCGGATGACAACCTCTCAGATCAAGATCACCGCAATCCCCGCGGTCACCGCCGTCCCCCTCGCCACTCGACCCACGACGACCACCCTTCCACCTTGGCCCTAAGGCGCAAGAACAACGACGACAGCGATGATGATGGTAGACACAATCGTCCCAGCCATCAAGGAGATAGGGACTTCGTCTCAGGCGCCGCTAAGCCGTGACTAAACACGGGAAGGGACCGTGATCGTTCCCCCCGTCGGGGTAACACTTACGGTGAACCCAGGGAGGGCCATCCTGGCTCCTCTACCCGGCTCTCCCGTTCTCGGTTCAGCTTGCCTCATCGCCCCCAAGCCGTCGCCAGTTCAAGCCAAGCCAACCGCCGACCGAAGCCTTCAGGGGCTTTTCGCCTCTTATGCAAACTCCTTGCGTGAAGCGTTGCATGAAGTCTTCAATAAAGCCTCTGCGTTGTCCACCGACAAGTCACCCCCATCCTTCCAAGATGTGCATGCTGATTGGCTACGCAAGGCCGAGGACTTCATCACGGCCTCTTCTGCTGATGTCCTAGGCCTCCCTTCGGGAGCCTTGGCAACCTCGGTGCCTTCGCCATCCTTGTCGTCTTTTCTGGAAGCATCGGGCCACCTCTCCGCACCAGCCACTCTCAAGGGCACCCCTATCCAAGCTATCAGCACCCCCTTGGCCTTGTCGTCAGGTCCTGGTGCCTCCTCCTAGGCTGCAGCGCCTCAGCTCCAAGAGGCGCTGGCCTTTCACTCTCTTCTTGAGCCTGATTGGACCCTTGATAGACCAGACCCTGTAGATGTGAGAGAAGCTTCAAATGAATGGCATGGCCACCCCACAGATCACCCTCAACTTCAGGTTCCATAGCTCCCTGCCTCGGGCCTTCAATAACTTTCCCTTCTTCCTCTGGTTCATGCCCCTGCTCAGCACGCTGCTGCCGCTTTGGAGCTATCCCCCTTGCAGCCCAAGGCCCCCTACCAAGGTCAACATTGTCATGCCACTTATCGAACCCGCCCCTTTACATGTTGTGGAGGTCCAGTCCTCTGCCAGCACGACACCCAGCCACCTCTTGGGGCCAGCCGATCAGTGTCCAAGCTGCCTCAGTTCATTTTGTTAGAGATATATGTATAGTTGTTATTCCCCATTGTTATGAGGGGTTCTTTGCATATTGACCACCTGTACCTTGTGTATATATACTGGCCCATTGGCCTCATATGAATACAAGCACTATTCATAACATGGTATCAGAGCCAAAACTAGGGTTTTGGCTTACCTAGGGTTCCGCGCCCGCGTGCATCTCTCGTGGCGTCTTCACGGCCTCGCCGTCGCCGCCGCGCGCCTCGCGCGGCATCCGCCCAACCTCGGCTGCCGCCTCGGCCGCCGCTAGGCCTCGGCGCTGCCGCCTCCCGGTCGAGCGCCGCCTCGCCCCGACGCCGCCGGCCCTCGCGCCGCCGCTTCGCCCAACGCCGCCGGCCTCCGCGCGGCCGATCCTCCGCGCCGCGTTGCCGCTCGCGCGCCGCCGCTCGCTCGCCGCCGTCGCGCTTCCTCCGCGCCACCGGCCGCTTCCTCGCCGCCGGCGCTCCGCGCCTCGCGCGCCCGCGAGCGCCGCCGCCACTATCCTCCACGCCGCCAGCTGCCGTTGCTCCCCTCCGCCGCCGGCCGCTCCGCGCCGGCCGCCGCGCCGCCGCCGCTTCCTCGCCGCCGCCGCTCGCGCGCCGGCCGCTCCGCGCCATCCGCGCCGCCAGCAGCCGCCGCCACCTCCTGCGTGTGTGTGTGTTTTCTAACGGGCCAAAGGCCCGTTAAGTTTAGGGTTAAAAAAAAAAAAAAAAAAAAACACGCGTTGCTCTAACCGCGCCGTCGGCGCCGCTGTTAGACCGTTGTCTTGGTCGCCGCGCCGTCCAGCGCCGCCTACCAATGGGCACCGTTTCTCTCCCTCGCTGCCCGGTGATCTTTGATGGTGTTAATTACACCGACTTCGTGTCTCACATGCGCATTCACATGCGTGGTCTTCGTCTCTGGCGTCCTCTGCGCGATGTCACTGTCGCCTTGCCCTATTCCTCCGCGGAGCCCACGCTGTTGAATTGCCCCGACGGCCGATAAGGTGCTCTCGAGAGCCGCTCGGCTGCGATGATGAGTGCCTCGCTTACCGGAGGCTCGGATTTCTACAAGGATCGTCGATCACCTACACTCGATGGTACGATGATGGCGCTCGAGTGCTGCTTGTCTTCATCGCGGTGTTCGACCTCGATTCTCTTACGAGGTTGTGGGACTTCCTTCGGCTTTCGGATGTGGACTCATCTTCGTCGGCCTCGAGCCCTCTGGTGATGCCACATGCACTGTCAGTGGTCGCGAGAACACTCTCTTGAGCGGTGATGCTACTGTTGGCGCTTTTACGCTCGAGCTCTGTTGTGCGGCGTCGATTGGACTCTCTCCGCTTCTTGTTTTGTCGTACTGTCCGTCTTTGCTGGTTATGCGTCTTGATCACGGAGTTTCAGTGGTCTCGAGTTCCTTACTCGCGCCGTCTGAGTTCGAGCAAAGGCGTGCCCGACTACTTGCACGCCACCCTCGTGTCACTCTCTGGGCGCCGGCCGAGATCTGCGCGAGGAGACTCGTTTGAGTGGTCTTTGTGCGATGCCACTCCCCTCTGTGCTCGCCGCTCGTCGCTGCTACTTTGCCTCCTCGGCGGCCACCACGGTGGTGGTGGCGTCCTCCGTCTGGAGGTGGCCGTCCTCACTGTTCCTCTGCGACAAGGTGGCCTGCCCGAGTCTCGGTGCTACAAGAAGAAGCGGCATCTTTCACGCCGTTCTTCTCGGCACTAGTGCTTCTCGACGGCGTCGCATCGATTTCTTGGCGACTTCTCTCACCGGCGGGAGATAGCGGACCGGCGCTGCTTGCGCTTGGTTCTCCTCGGCGAGTTCTGCGAGTTACGCTCACGACTCTTGAACGCGAGACCACCTCCTACGATCGGTACCTCCCGTGGATTCTTGATTACGGAGCATCTTTTCACATGACTCTGATCTTTCCACTCTGTCTTCTATTACACCTCTTGATTCACTGTCGGTGTTCTTCTGCGATGGTACATCTCTTTGTCTCTGGTAGAGGATCTCTTAGCAACTCATCATTTCATGTTTCTTACATTGCTCATGTTCCTCGCCTTACCATGCGACTTCTTCTGCTGGACGATTCATCGACCTTGGTTATCGGGTCATTCTCGACTCTGACTCTTGTTGTGTTCAGGCCTGCCACACGGGAGCTCTGGTTGGTTCTGGCCCTCGGCGCCGTGACTCACAGCGTCTCTGGGAGCTTGGCGCTTCATCTTCCTTCCGCCGCCACCACGCGCCGGTTTCTCCGCTACGCCACTCCGTCTCACGGCTCTTTCAGCGATGGCATCACCGTCTTGGTCATCTGTGTGGATCTCGTCTGTCATCTTTAGTTCGTCGTGGTCTTCTGGGGTCTGTCTCAGGAGACGTGTCTTTAGATTGTCAGGGTTGTAAGTTAGGTAAACAGATTCAGCTTCCTTATCCTCATAGTGAGTCTGTGTCTCAGCGCCCTTTTGATCTTGTTCATTCAGATGTTTGGGGTCCGGCTCCCTTCGTTTCGAAAGGGGGTCATCGATATTATATCATTTTTATAGATGATTTTTCTCGCCATACTTGGATATATTTCATGTCTTCTCGTAGTGAGATCTTGTCTATCTATAAAAAATTTGCCACTATGATTCACACACAGTTCTCCACTCCTATTCGTGTCTTTCGTGCTGATTCTGCTGGCGAGTACCTCTCTCGTTACTGCGCGCTTCCTTGCTGGCGAGGAACTCTCTTCGATTCTCTTGTCACGGTGCTCATGCTCGAATGGTGTCGTTGGCGCAAGCATCGTCACCTCCTTGAGGCGGCTCGTACTCGATGATCGCCGCCTCTATTCCACCTCACTTTTGGGCGAGGGTGTTTCCACGCCACCTATCTCGTCAACATCGACCCTCTTACGCTCTTGAGGAGCGATCCTGTTGAGCGTCTCGTGGTCTTCTTCGACTACTCTACCCTTCATCTGTTTGGTTGCGTTTGCTCGTTCTCCTCGCCCCTTGAGCGCACCAAGCGACCGCTCGATCTGTTGAGTGTGTCTTTACGGGATCTGATGCGAGCACAAGGGCTATCGGTCTTTGGGATCTGTTGGTCGTCGGATCACGGGTTTCTCGGGATGTGACTTTCGGCGAGTCTCGTCCATTCTACCCACGTCCTGCCTCTCCTTCGGCTTCCTCTGTGGAGTCTCTGTCTTTCTTGACCTTTCGGATACACCTATATCTGTTTTGCCCTTGTCCACTGTCCCACCGAGTCTCCACATATTCCCCTGTGGCCTCTCGCCGTTATCGCCGCTGTGTCGTCTTCTCGACTCATGAGCTCCTCCCTCTGATACCTTCTCCCTTATCTTCTACACTCGTCGACCTCGTGTTGAGGATCTTCGGATGAGCCATCTTCTCCGATGGTCCATCTTCTTACGATGCTCCATCTTCTCGATGGGTCATCTTCTCCTCGCTACGCTCTTCGCGATCGCCGATCGATTCGGCCTCTGCCCGTTTGCCTTTGTTGGCGCAGCTACTCGTGAGCTTTGTCTCCTCACGGGATCTTTGTTACTCATCACGAGTGGCGACTTGCCATGGCCGAGAGATTGCTGCCCTCAGCGTCTTGGTACTTGGGATCTTGTTCCTTTTCCATCTCATTCTCATCCCATCACACGTAAGTGGGTCTATAAGATTAAGACTCGCTCGATGGCTCTCTTGAGCGCTATAAAGCGCGCCTTGTTGCTCGTGGCTTCAGCGAGAGCATGGTGTTGACTACTGACGAGACTTTTGCTCCTGTGGCCCATATGACCACTGTTCGCACTCTTCTTTCGGTGGCGTCTGTTGCCATGCAGTGCATTTCTCGACTTGATGTCAAGAATGCCTTTCTTAATGGCGAGTTGCGTGAGGAGGTCTACATGCATCCGCCACCGGGTATTCTGTTCTGAGGGCATGGTGCATGCGCCTTCGTCGCTCTCTATGGCCTTAAGCAAGCCCCTCGTGCTTGGTTTGGCGCTTCTCCTCTGTGGTCACTGCTGCTGGTTTTTCACTAGTGATCATGATCTGCGCTCTTTGTCCACACTTCGTCTCGTGGTGGACTCTTCTTCTCTGTATGTTGATGATATGATCATTACGGAGATGATTACGAGTACATTGCCTTTGTTAAGGCTCGTCTTAGTGAGCGATTCCTTATGTCGGATCTTGGTCCTCTTGGTATTTCCTTGGGATTGAAGTTACTTCCACTCCGGATGGTTTCTTTATGTCCCAAGAGAAATATATTCGAGATCTTCTTGATCGCGCCTCTCTCATCGATCAGTCTTGTTGAGACTCCCATGGAGCTCAATGTTCACCTCCGACTCTCGATGGCGAGCCTCTTTACGATCCGACTCGCTATCGTCATCTTGTTGGGAGTCTTGTCTACCTTCTTTGTTACTCGTCCGGATATTACTTATCCGGTTCATATTCTAGTCGGTTTGTTTGGCTCCCACTCGGTCCACTCTGACCACCTTCTTGAGTTCTGCGATACCTTGGCGGGACTATCTCTCGCCGTCTCTTCTTTCCACGTTCCACTCGTTCTGACTTGAGCTTATTCGGATGCTACTTGGGCGGCGATCCTCGATCGCGGTCTATCTCTCGCTTCTTGTGTTTTCTTGGTGGTTCTCTTATTGCACGGAAGACGAAGAAAGCAGTGCGATGTCCCGTTCGAGTCAGAGGTGAGTTGCGAGCTATGGCTCTCTTGGCGTGGAGATTACTTGGCTACGGTGGTTACTTGAGTATTTTGGTGTTTACGTCACTACACCAACCCCTCTCTTGTCGAACGATGCAGTGCTATCGGTATTGCTCGTGATCACCGTGAAGCATGAGCTCACCAAGCATATTGGTGTTGATGCTTCTTTCACGAGGACTTGTGTGCATGATCGGTGATTACTCTTGATATGTGCCTTGGAGCTTGGATAGCGGATTTCTTCACGAAGGCCCGCACTCGAGCACAAGATGACTTCTACCTCTCCAAACTCGGTGTTGTTGATCCACCATGAGTTTGAGGGGTGTTAGAGATATATGTATAGTTGTTATTCCCCATTGTTATGAGGGTTCTTTGCATATTGACCACATTGCACTCATGTGTATATATACTGGCCCATTGGCCTCATATGAATACAAGCACTATTCATAACACATTTCAGAGGTCACCAAAGAGCTCGTCCCCACTGCTGCACTTCTACAAGAGGAGACCATCTGCGATGACGGGAGCCAAGAAGAAGGGATTGACACGCCTAGCCTGTAAACCTGCAGGAAAGCTCACCATGGAAGAAAAGGCTCAAGATCTGCTCAGGAGAAGGTTGGGTGTGCCCACCGACAACACCCATGAGTACCTGCAGTTGTTTGAAGGGCCGCTCACGGAGGCCGCAATCAGAGCTATCTCTGCATTGGTGGGTTTCGGCGTGGAGGACTACCGCCTCCCCGTCACTGTGGTGGGTCCACGTGGATGATGCTGCCTCTCATGCATGCACCTAAGCGACTGCGGCTTGGCAAGCTGCCCCCCACCCGCTTGATGCGGCCCTCCACTTCCCACAGTCACCTTTTTGCTTTTGTCCCTCCTCGTCGCCGTCGAGGATTTTTCTCCTTCAAGCCCCCGGCTGTTTTCACTCCCCGCGGCTTTGTCACACTGTGTTGTCGTCTTGTTTGGGTCCTGCCCTGTTTTGTGCGGCTGCTTCGGCCTAGTAGGAGGAGTCTTCTTCGAGGTAGTTACTTTTGTTTTTGGTGCCATTCGACCTGCCTGCGCTTCAAGCTTTGCAACGCGGGACGGACTACCTCCTGTCTGTTTGGACCTGCTACGTGTACCGCCCGCTGGAGCCTTGGATTATTGGTTGGGTCTACGCTGCCTTGCTTCTGTGTTACTATCTGGTCCCCTGTCGCTTTGCTCTCCCCATGCCACATCCAAACTGCATAATTCTGAACTGGAATGTGAGAGGCCTGAATTCTCCTCCTAGGCGAAATGTTGAGCAAGAGCTAGTCCAGAGCACAAGAAGCACCATTGTGTGCCTTCAAGAAACTAAGTTAGCATCAATTGACAGGCATTTGGTTGTTGAAACCTTGGGCATCAAATTTGCAGACTCGTACTGTTACCTGCCGGCTATCGATGTTTGGGGCGGCATCCTTCTGGCTGTCTCAGATGACCACTTCGACCTTTCTCAGCAGCCCTCGCAACTAATTTTGTAAGCGCTCGTGTTACTACGAAAGATGATGGCACGTCTTGGTCCATAACGGGGGTTTATGGACCTCAAGAGGATGTTGACAAGGCCAACTTCCTCCAAGAGCTTCGATCGATTTCACCGACCATCTCTCCTCAGGCGTGGCTAATCCTTGGCAACTTCAACCTCATTTACCAAGCAGCAGACAAAAGTAACCAAAACCTAAATCGGCGGCTCATGGGGTCCTTCAGATCGGTGTTAAACCACCTTGACTTAAAATAAATCAACTTATCCGGCAGAAGATTCACTTGGTATAATGAGAGATCTAACCCCACACATATAAAAATTGATCGCATGTTCTGTACTACCAGCTGGGACCTCCTCTTCCCTTCGGCCATTCTTCAAGCCCGCCAACTCTGTTTCGGATCATGCCCCGCTGCTCCTTCATGGCGAAACAGAGCGTCATTGTTTCAAAGGTTTCCGCTTTGAAAACCATTGGACTAGGTTGAATGGTTTTCTTCAGGCTATCCAAGAAGCTTGGAGCATGCCAATTTCGTCCCACAACGCCACCAAAAGGTTTCATATAAAACTTTCCTGCACGGCAAAAGCACGCAAGCGTTGGGTAAAATTCAAGGTCGGCAATACGAAGGTTCAGATAGCTATTGCCAAAGAAGTCATTTTCCAGCTTGACAAAGTCTAAGAGCGTCGAACCCTCTCGCAGCAAGAACTCCTCTTGCGGCGTAGTCTTAAAGAAAGGTGCATAGGTCTAGCGACCATTGAAAAAGCAAGAATAAAGCAAAGGTCCCAGCTAACCTGGATCAAGCAGGGGGACACCAACACCAAATTTTTTCATATTCGAGAAAGCACTAGAAGAAGGAAGAACCACATTCAATTGTTGCAAACCGATAGGGGGCCTATCACCACTCAGAAAGACAAAGAGAACGAAGCCTTCATGTTTTTCAGCTCACATATTGGATCTGCCAGGGCACGGACGAGATCCTTGGATTGGACCAGTTTAGGTTACCAACAGGGGGATCTCCGTCATTTAGAAACCTCATTCAGCAAAGATGAGATCAAGGAAACTATCTTCTCCATGCCACCGGATAAAGCTCCGGGCCCAGATGGCTTCACTGGCCTTTTCTACAGAGTTTGCTGGGACATACTCAAGAATGACTTGGTGGCATCCTTCCAACAATTGTACAACCTGCAGGCACAACACTTCGACCTCACAAACTCGGTGAACATCGTTCTCCTTCCTAAAAAGCAAGATTCATCCCGAATCACATATTTTCGGCCAATCAACCTGATCCACAGCGTCAGCAAAATTTTTTGCAAGCTTTTGGCAAACCGTCTGGCCCCTCACCTGGACTCAATCATCTCTCCCTGCCAAAGCGCCTTCATCAAGAAAATATGCATCTAGGACAACTTCTTATATACTCAAAATGTGATACAGAACTTGCACAAAACTAACACGCCTTCCTTATTCTTCAAGCTGGACATTGCAAAAGCCTTCGACTCCATCCATTGGGTGTATCTTTTAGAAGTGTTGGAGCAGTTGGGTTTCGGCTCTAGATGGAGGGAGTGGATTTCGATCATATTTGCTACTTCGTCTTCCAAGGTCCTTATCAATGACAAACCGGGGAAAAGATTCCACCATCGCAGAGGGGTCCGCTAAGGGGATCCCCTCGCACCGATGCTTTTCATCTTAGTGATTGACCCTTTGGCCAAAAATCATTGACCGTGCAATTCAAGAGGATATCCTTTCCCCAATTCTCTCATGGACAATTTGGATGAGAACCTCGCTTTATGTGGATGACGCCGCCTTTTTCTTGAACCCAATAAAGACTGAAATTCAAGCCATTCAACAAATCTTGCAAGTTTTTGGGGAAGCTTCGGGCCTAGTAACCAACCTCTAGAAAAGCGCGGTGTACCCTATTAGATGTGGGGAGCTTTACCTCCAAGAAATTCTGCAACCTTTCCCGGGAGAGTGCAACGAGTTCCCTTGCAAATATCTAGGTCTGCCGCTTCACACGTGCAAGCTGAGGAAAATTCACGTCATGCCTACCATAGACAAGATAGCTTCAAGGCTACCGAGTTGGAAGGGAAAGCTCCTGTCCAAAGTGGGCATGCTAACCCTCATCAACTCGGTGCTATCCTCGCTTCCGACTTACCACCTCACTATCTTCCCTTTAGCAAAGTGGGCACGGAAGAAGTTGGACAGAATTAGACGATCTTTCCTTTGGAAGGGTTCCGATCACGCGAATGGAGGGCATTCCTTAGTCAAATGGGAGAGGGTCTATCGTCCAAAGAAGCTTGGTGGCTTAGGAATATTCGATCTCGAAAAATTTGGTCGGGCTCTAAGATTAAGATGACTGTGGTATGATTGGAAGAGCAACTCCAAACCCTGGGCCGGAACAGAGCTGCCCTGCGATGAAACTGAAAAGCAACTGTTCCGAGTGGCCACAACTATTTTCATTGGAAACGGGCAAAAGGCGAGTTTTTGGCATGATCATTGGCTTTCAAACACGGCGCCAAAATACATAGCACCGAACCTTTTCAAAATAGCAACGAGGAAAGGCAGATCGATTTCCAAGGAATTGCATCACAGTAACTGGATGCGCTCGATCAGATCCCTCAACACCTCCCAACAACTCCAGGAACTCATTTCCCTGTGGACCAAAATCCAGCAAGTCAGCCTCGACCCAAGCATCCAAGACGACCTTGTTTGGACACAGACATTGCATGGCGAGTACTCTTCTAAATCAGCATACCTAATGCAATTCCAAGGCAGCATTCAATGTTCCTTCGGAAAGCTGATTTGGAAGGCCAAGACGGAGAACAAGTGCAAGTTTTTGCTTGGACCTTAAGTCACGAAAAAATCCTAACGGTGGATAACCTAGCGAAGAGAGGATGGCCTCATCAACCTCTTTGTAGCCTGTGTAACCAAGCCCCAGAAACTTCCTCGCATTTATGCCTGCTGTGCCCCTATGCTCTTGAGACTTGGAACAGGGTGTTCAGCCTCACAAACTGCAACATTTTGAGTCGTGTGTCTCCTCAGAATTTTAGCACCTTTATGGCTTGGTGGTAACAAGCTAGCCTTCTGACCCCTAAAGGACATAGAAAAATTTTCAACGGTTCAGTCATCTACATAGTCTGGAACATTTGGAAGGAAAGGAATAGGAAGATCTTGCAAAAGGTGGATTTGACCTTGAAGGAGCTCGCTTCCAAGATCAGAGAGGACATTAACTTACGGGAGCAAGCCTTTCTTGTTTAGTTTTTATCCTTTCGCAGTGGATCTCTACGGCTTTCAGTTGCAATCTTTTGCTACTTGTCCTTCTTTTCTTCCTAGCCTTGTTTCTCTTTCTCTACCTTTAATGAAATAGGCAAAGCTCCTGCCTATTTGCTAAAAAAAACTACTAGAACCTCACTTGCCAACAAACTAAAGGTGATGCAATATTGTCAGCAAAATTCAAGGCTTTGCGACATGGACTTAAAATATGGAGTAAGAATAATTCTCATCTTTCCATATTAATATCTTATTGTAACCTTGTCATCAATATTATGGATGGTTTAGAAGAAGCAGCCTTTGAATAGACCATAATGGAATTTTATGATCATAATCAAAAGGCATCTCCTCCGCCTCCTATCCTACAAACAAAGTTATTGGAAACAAAGATGTACCATCAGATGGGTCAAATTTTGTGATGAAAATACAAAGTTTTTTCATGCTTTAGCCATGGAACAATACAGAAGGAACATGGTAACACAGCTCACAACCACGGAGAACACTATTGTCACAGATCATCATGGTAAAGTTGCTATTCTCTGGCATTCTTTCAAAGATAGATTGGGAACAAGGTAGTGATGGAATTATCCAGTGACAAGGCACCGGGACTGAATGGATTTAATGGATTATTCTTGAAAAGATGTTGACATATCATCAAGTATGATTTCTACCGTTTATGTGAGAATTTTTTTGATAATAAAATTGGGCTGCAATGCATAAATAATTCTCGTATCACTTGGTTCAAAAAAAAGGCTTCTCTAGAGAGTGTGAATGATTATAGACATATCTCTCTTTTGAACTTATCCCTCAAGTTGTTGACAAAATTATTAGTGGATCGGCTCCAAAGGATTATTCTTCAGCTTGTACACAAAAATCAATATGGGTTCATTAAAATAAGAACTATTTAGGACTACCTAGCATGGGCATATGAATACATTCACCAATGCCAGCAATTGAAGAAAGAAATTATCATTCTAAATTTGGACTTTGAAAAGGCTTTCGACGTGGTGGACAATATTACAAGTGCCGCAAAGAAAGGGTTTTCCAAATAAGTGGATTGATTGGATTAGCACCTTGCTTAACTCAGGAACTTCTTCTATTATACTAAATGGTGTCTGGTGTAACGTCTCATTTGTCTTAGAGTTCTTGTCAGATTTTAAAACAAAAAAGGAACCATTCGGTTTATTGATTTGCTCAAGCTTAACTTGGAACTTTGGGAATATTGGAGGTTTAACTTGAACTAACCTAACTTCAATTAATGTCAATGAGCTCTTTGTTCATTGCTTGAATTCTCTAGTGTTCCTTGACCTTTAGTTTTCCTTCTTTGTTTGCTTTGGGTGCTCCTCAACCTAGTTTTTCCCTTTTTGGACCTCCTCTTGGTCCTGATCTCCCCTCGGTTAGGACCTCTCTTAAGGTTCAAACCTCCTCTCTGTGGGCTAGACCTCTTCTGTGTTATCTTCTTGGTTTAGACCTCCTTAGATTTAGACCTCCTCTGTTTTTGGACCTCTTCCTTGGTAGGACCTTCCCTGGGTTCCGACCTCCTCTTAGGTTCTAAGCTCGGGTTTGTGTTTCAAACCCCTTTGATTCCTGAAATTCGATTTTGAGTTGAGTTTCCCCTTTATGGACCTTCCTCTCGTTTGACCTCCTCTCCTTCTACCTCTTTTGGACCTCCCTTTTGTTAGATCTTGGCAGCCAGGACCTCCTCTTGTTAGATCTTGGCTGTTGGGACCTCCTCTGGTCTTATCTTAACCTTTAGGACCTCCCTTGGGTTCATCCCGGCAGTTAGGAGCTCCTTGGACCTCTTTCCTTGGATCCCCACCGTTAGATCTTTTCTCCTTTTGTATCTTGCCCGTTGAAACTCTTTTTGTATCTGGGCCTCCCTTTAGTCTAGATCTTGTGCGCGCTTTCCCCTCCCTAGGACCGTTAGATCTTGTTTGGATGGCCCGATGGAGAGGAAGTGTTCGTATGGTCCGAATGTACCCTTGCACTGTGGTGCGTCCGATTGAGTTTGGGCGGCCCGATGTAAGTGCGTGTTTGTGTGCTTCGAACATTCCTTTCCCCTTTGGACTACCCGATCAAGATCGTGTGGGTCTGGTTCGTTGCGCCTTTCTCTTTATCCTTTGGACCTCCTCCTTTCCTCAGGACCTCCTTGCCCTTAGGACCTCCCCGTGGTCTTTTTTGCAAAGAGCACCCTCTTATGTCACGACTACCCTATGTGGTCATGACCTCTGGTCTTTTTGCAAAGACCACCCTCTTGTGTCACGACCACCCTATGTGGTTATGACCTCTGGTCTTTTTTCAAAAACCACCCTGGTGGAACAGGACCCCCTTTACCTTCTGTGGAACCTTCTCAGGATCTCCTTCGCAAGACCTCCTCCGCAGGACCTCCTTCGCAGGACCACCTAGTGGTTGGACCTCTCCTTTGGTCACGACTTTCTCCTGTTGTTTTGACCAACCTCTTTGTTTGAGCCAACCCTGTCCCCTTTTCCCTTTCTGCATGCTTTGTAGCAGAAAGTCTCTGAACATTTAATGTTATCGCGGCACATTGAATGTAGTCACATCTGAGGTACCTTGTTTTCTCCTTTTGATAGCATGCCCTGTCTTATCCTTGTTATGTTTTTCATCTACCCTTGACACGTTGGCCCTGAGCCCTTAGGGTTTCCCCGCCAACTCTAGCTACTTGTAGCCCGAGTGTGCCTCTCTTTATCACCTTTTTCCTTATTTCCAACTTCCTTGCTCTTGCCCAGCCTTCTTCGGGCTTGTGCTTGGTGTTTCACCCTCCTTTGGGTTGGACCTCCCCTCTCGCACTAGGATCTCTTGTTTTTCTGGTTTTTGTTTGATTTGTTTGAGTTATCTTAGTCTTTTAAGTTCTTTTGCCCGAGCTTATTTTGTTTATTTGGTTCTTTGCGAACGTGTAGATCCCAAGTTCGAAGAGTTCTTGGATCCAGCCGTGTCAAGACCCGAGATTAACATCCCAGATCTTCTGTGCATAACTGAACTAGTCCCATGATCAGTGGCTAGCTCACACAGTAAACAAATGTGATAACACAACCATAAACACTAAAATTTATTAATAAACAACAGAGTTGATTACAAGATAGCCTTACAGAGCAACATTAAATAAACAAAGCGGAAGACGATGAAAATGTAGTGGAGTCCAGCTGATCTGTCACAGGCAATCGACTGGGGTAGCGGCCTAGTCGTCATGATCCACACCTGAAGTGAAGTCCTTCTTCTCTGAAATTTGTTTGCATAAAGCAAGTATGAGCACAACTTCCGTGCTCGCAAGTTACACCCGTCAAATAACAGAATGACATGCATACATGGATGTAACAAAGGATGGCTTATAGGGTTATTTGTGCAAAAACATCGTTTGACATTAAATACCATACTAAGTTCAAAAGCTCAAGTTTTATAAATCCAAAATTGATTTTGAATTGATAAAGATAGTGTAGGCACCAACCTAACACCAACATAAACATGGGCACTGTAACAGCCCCAATTCTATAAACAGTAATAATCTGCATTATGAACAGTAATGGGACACTGTTCATAGTATTACTGTTCTTAATCACCAGTTGGGAGTTCCTGTTACCAAGTAAAACCTTCCTTTTTAGCCAAAATCCTAAAGAACCATTTAAAGTCTTAAAGGAATACAAGGTAAAACTTGTATTATGACTGGGAAGTATTTTTATTAAAGCCTAGATAAATTATCTTGACTAAAAATAATTTTTGTTGCATTTTTAGAAATTATATTGACTTAAAGGAAAATAATTATCTTTAAATGAATACTTTCGGGCTAAAATAAATATTTATGTATTTTACAAAGTGATTATGTGATTTTAAAATTTATCTGGGAAATATATCATCCCAAGAGCCTCGATAAAAATTTCATGATTTTATAAATTTATTTGCTATTTTTAAACTCCCGTCAAACCTTTTAAGCAATTGAATAGGTTACGGTCAACTAAACCGATGCGAATCAAACTCTAGCAATCGTAGCGACTCGAGCCATGTGTGCGGGTCCAACCAGTGCAACGATGCAGCTCTCACACGTTGAGCGCGAACCCGGCCCACGCGTGATGTGAACCGTTGATCTTCAATCGAGCGGGCGAGGCCGCAACGTCACGCGAGCTGTCCACATGTGCGCACTAATCTCCGCCGTTGGATCCTGATCTAACGATCGGCATTGGTGTATGCATTCGGACAACTCCGGTTTCCCTTTTGATCTCCACCGTCCATTCCCGATCCAACAGCGCCTCCCTTTTCGTTTTAAACTTAAAGGCGCGCTTTTATCTGAGCCGTCAGATTCAAATCTCACGGCGTCTTTCTTTCCCGCGTGCTATTAAGGCCTGCGCTCCTCTGGGCCGTTAGATCTTGATCGTGTGGTCCAGAGCGGTGTATGCATTCGGACGACTCCAGATCCCCTCTCGATCTCCGCCGTCCTTTCTTGATCTAACCGCGTCGCTCGTTTCATTTTGAAACCATAGGCGCGCTTTTATCTAGGCCTTTGGATTTAAATCCCACGGCGCTCCTTTTCGACCGTGGGCTTTTAAAGCCCAAATTTGATGAGCCGTTGGATTTTAATCGTAGGGTCCAGGTGAGTGTATGCAATCGGACCATCCGGATCCCGCGTCAATCCTGACCGTAGAAATTTAATCGGACGGTGCTGCATCAGTGCCTCTAAGGGATGACGTGTATCTTTTGAGTTGGGCCGTTGGATTTCAATCCAACGCCCCTATTTGAACAAAACCCGAAATCCTTTTGGGCTCTGTTTTAATCTCGATCGACCGATCTAGATCGCACGGTCTATATTAAAAGATACCGATTAAAACCTTTTAACCTCTCTATTTATCACAGCCGCCCATTTCTAATCGGACGGCTGATATTCTTTTGAGGCTTTAGGAGGCGCGTTGTGTTGTCGATGGGACCCACATGTCATATGTTGCCTCCTTCTTCCTTATCTCTGCGAGCCATTTACGTGAGCGAGAGGAGAGGATTTATCCAAAGATTATGCCACTAATTTTTGGATGTTTAGCTAAATGGACACCTCATCAACTCTAGACCTTTCCATCTTGCCCTGTAGCTCAACATCCATATATAAACCCTAGCTTTTTGCTGTTACCATTGTTGACCACTGAAGTTCATCCTCCATTGTTGTCCAGTGGAGTTTCTTGCTCCTGTTCTTTGCTTATCCATCCCAAGAACTGGTTTTACCTTGCACTAAGGTTTTGACATCCTTTGTAGGTTAAAACCGAAGGCTATCTCTCTGTTGAGCAGAATCAACTTTCTCAATCTTTGGTGTCTTTCCTACTCTGGTAAGCTAAAACCTTAGTTATTGTCATCCTGAGCACCTTAAGGACCTTAGAAACTCACGTGGACCATTCATTTGTACATTAGTAGCTCCAACTTTCTTTAAACTGAAAAGTTGCTGTTATAACTTTTCGGTCTTTCATATCATTTTCAAGAATTAGGGTTTCTTCTGTCGACTTGTTATCCTAATTAGGTCTCAGCTAAACCCTAGTAGCATAACAAGTTGATCTTTCAATTCTTGTCATCATCCATTTTACCTCTGAGCTGAAATATGTCTCTGTTCTCTTTTGTCGGCTTAACCGACAAAATAGGTTTCTTTTAGTTGTTGTAATCTAATCGATTAGGGTTAGATTAAGGTTAGTCTGGGATATTAATTACCCTAAAAAGATCATGCTAAGTTTCATTTTTGAACCTTTGCTTGATCTATCTTCATTTTCCCAAAATCTGCTATCTGTCCTGTTTTCTGTTCTTTTCAAAATATGAAAGCTGAAACTTTGAACTAAGCCTTAGTTTCTGCCATTTGAAAACAGTAGGCTATATTATGGGTTATTATCACTATTAGAGTAGATATGGCTTAAGCATATTGTCAATCATGCATTTCCAGATTGATCATGCATATTTCTTCCATTTTGTACTTATTGGCGATTTTGGTATTTATTGGATCTTATTGCTTCTTTTAGAATCTGGTTTTGCTGAAGTGAGTGAATTTATTTCTGAACATCCTGAGCCTGCAACAGAAGTATACTATTATCAAGGCAAGCTTCCTCTCTGCCCCATATTGATCCCAAATTTTATACAATAGATTTTCTAAATCCAGTGACAACTGTGCATGCTAATTTTCTGAAAATACAAATTGTGACCTGCTAGTAGTTAGTTATGACCTAACATGATGGATTACCTCAATTGTCACCATACACTCAAACTTAGTATAGTATTGTATATTATAGTATATTTTCAGTTTTGGCTTAGACATGCAGTCTAGAGATTTTAGAGTTTGACAAGCATATCTTGTCAAACATGGGAATCTCAAATGAACTTTTGTCATTTTAAACTCTTTGTCCAGTTTCTTTAAATCAGACTTGTGTAAATCTAAATTGATCTGGACAATAGGAAGCTAGTGATGATGCTTTTGTGCACGAGATTGGGATTTGTGGTGGACTTGTCCGGGTTAATTAAGGACTGAACTCTGATTATTCAATTCAAGTCCCCACGTACTTCCACATGCGGTGTATGGTATTTGTTTGGTTAAGTAAAATGTTAAGACTATTGGGTTGGAAACAGAAAGTAAGAATATGTGTATTGACCTTGTATGGCATAGATGCTTTGGTCTTATGACTGCGTTGTATGCCATGTGAGCTTGTATGTCGATGTCGATGTTCTTAGAAGGGTGAGGGCGTATATGTGCTCAGTAGCATATCGTACCTTAATGGTGCCGATTGCATCCTAATATGGGTAGTGAGCCGATTCGCATTAAATTGTTTGGATCAAGCATGCGGCGCAACATGTGTGCCCGTTAGCGGATGCTATCGATCGTTGTTTAAGCGGGATCGGTTCACACATGGGGTCCAACTCAATAGTGTTAGCTTGTTGAAAAATATCAAATCTTAGTTTCCCGGTCGGCATACCAAAGGAAGTATGTCATCATTCGGAGGCATCCGAAGGCGGAGCTAGCTAAGTCATGTGGGTAAAGATGTACACCCTGCGGGTATAAAGCTGTTCAATAGCCGTGTCCACGGTCATGGGCGATAACTTGAGTTGATGTCACTGTATAGAAGTTTTGATTTACAAAACTGGTTTGGTTTGGCTTTGCATGAGGATTCATGCAATCTTTATTTACAATTACGTCATTTACTTACTGTTCTAGCTAAACTTTGATTTACTAAATTGCTTTGACAAAATTTAGTAATTGTAGGTTAAGATGTATCGCTTTATGCAAATCTGAACCTTTATGCCTTCCTGTTGTAACCTTATGCATGTAAAAATTCTATTCCTTTGATTAGGCTCTAATAACCACTTTCTTTTATTAGTTTGTGTAAGTCTTGCTGAGTACCCTCCGTACTCAAGGTGCTATCACCTATTGTTGCAGGTGAGGATGGTTATCTTTATGAAGTACCCGTTAGCGCCGATCAGGGTGACGCTAACGAGTAGAGCTACTTCTTTCCTCCACGCAATTGCCTGCGGGTAGATGAGGCCATTGGTGGACTTTAATATTTTGTTTTGCTTCATTGTTAGACTTTTGAAGTGACCAAGTCACTTAATATTGTAGTACTAAACCGAATGATGTAAACTTATGTTTAATTATGTCAATGTATGACTTGTATGTATTTGATGCAATGTTGTTGAAGGATATATATGCAATGGTCGTTGATCACAGGAACCATTGTGGTATATATATATCAGAGGATCTCATTTATTGGAATTGTCACTTGTTAAATTTATGTCTTTAGCATGATCTTTAATAAAGGGACAGTACTGTTCCTTCATTAATAATTGTGCTACAGTATGAATTTAATTAAGTACATTTCCAATAATCCGGGGTGCCCACAGGCACCAACCCAGGGCTTCAACCCACCACTTTTCTCATGGACATCCATCCATGTCAAAACTATTTTACAAAAACATTTTGAAATCGAAGTCTAACTTTGAGTGGCTTTGCCAGCATGTCCATGATTGTGGACACGGCTATTCGAATAGTTTTACACTCTGCAGAGGTTGTACAACTTTACCCACACGAGATAATCAACTTTTAATGTCCGTCCGACACACTTCCGAAGGTGTGCGACTAAGTGATCATCATAAGGACTTTACAATGCATTATTCCACCATAGTCCTCCCTCGCTAAGGTTTCGCCCCCTTTGGACTACCCGTCCGCAGAGTTCAGGCCCCCTCTTGCGCCAAGTGGGACTAACAAAAGTCATGAAAGACTACCCACCGCATCAATAGGAACAACCATTATGGAACTTTGCAAATTAATTAGCCAAGTCCTGCCCATACAAGACATGTGGTAGTACGATGTGGCTTAGCAAGATGTGGCTCGAGGACCGGTCCTTAACTGACCTGTGCGACAACCAACAGAACCCTAGGCCTCAACCTACCCAGTTGAGCCCGTGCATAACCTGCACCCACCAGACAACCATTTCGCCCAAGTCCAAACCATCATTTTATTTCATTTTCCAAAGTCATTTATAAAACTTCCGTGACACACCAATGCCAAGGGTACCAATTAAACAATAGTTGATTTTTGGCTGAAATTCCCCAAATGAAACATATTTGGTCTATAAGCATGGCTAAGCACAATATTTTCCAAAATGGTCACAGTTCATACTATCGTATCAACCAAGTTTTGACTAGGGTGACAACATATTTGACTCAATTATCAAAATTGGCCATACAAAGGATTTTAGGCATAACTATAAATTTAAAATAGGAATTTAAATTACTGAATATAAATAAGCATGCAGTATTAATTTGAAACAGAATTTAAATAATTTTAAATAATGGGTGCAAATATGATCAAGAATGTAACTTGCCTTGCTCAAATAGTTTCTCTCAAACGACGTTGAAATCTGACTCTTCGAAGTCGTCGAAATCTATACGCGAAAATAAGTCAAATTCAAACTAAATTCAAATTAACTCCAAATTGAATAATTTTTGTTTAGTTGGCTAGATCTTGAATTTAGATAAATTTAGAAATTTGAATGGGCTCAATCGGAGTCCGGACGCAAAAGATATGAGCTCTCGAAGTTTGAAAATACATAAAATGATAGAATTAGGGTTTTTCTAAATTTTGGGAATTATTTTTATAAAGGAAAATGGCTTTATTGCGCAATGATGACGTCAGCGGCTGATTTTCAAAACTTAAATGAATTAAAAGAATTTCTGACATGTGGGACCCACATGTCGGTCTCACGACTCATGTGGACCAAATCCACGGGTGTTTGAGGCTGAGGGGGGGTGGACCTTGCCACTCGGACATGCCACGTGGATGGAGGGAAGGAGGTGGCGCCTCAGTGGCGCGAGGTGGCAGTGACGTGGCACTGCCACGTTTTGCCGGCGGGTGGTGGCGCACGGAGGCCAATGAACCGGCAAACGGTGGCGCGGCTGCCGGCGACGAGGTGCTAGGAAGGAAGAGGAGGCGATGGGAAGCATGGTGCTTACCACGACGGCGCAAGAGCGTGAGAGGAGCGGCGGCGACGAGCAGAATGGCGACGGCGAGATCGGGTCCACGGCGGCGAGGTTATTCGGGCAGCGTTCCGATGAAGCTAGCGCACGCACGAGGTATGTCTGGGGGCGGCGATGCCATTGGTGTCGTCGGCGAGGCACGGGCGCCGACGGTGGCGGCGAAATCGCCGGCAAAAGCTTGCGGCGGCCGGCGGGGAAAAACCTCGATTGTGGCCGGAGAAGAGGAGGGGAGGGGCTAGGAGTTTGGGGAGGAGATGCGTGCAGTGAGGGGCTCACCGTGCTCCTATTTATAGAGGCGGAGGGGGCCGGGGCGAGGAGATTGTGCTCGCGATTATGGCGGCGGCCGTTGCGGCTTCGTGCGAACCGGACGTGGAGAAGGTGGGGTAAGGGCGGGAAAAGAGGCGGCGGGATAAGGGGGAGAGGTTGCGCACATTCTCGCGGGAGATTTGGGATAAAATCGTGGCCGGTTGCGAAGCTTCGAGAAGCGTCAATGGCGCGAGCGGCTCGGGATGAGGAGGAAGAAGGGGAGGAAGAAGGAGAGGAAGAGGGAGACCATGACGGGTGGCGCCGCAATGTAAGAGAGAGAGAGAGAGAGAGAGAGAGAGAGAGCGGGGGGGGGGAAACGGGTGGGCTGGGCCGGAGGCGTAGGAAACAGGTGGGCCAAGAGCTTTCGGCCCGATAGTTTTTCTGAATTTTCTTTTGACTTTTTCAATTGTTTTAATTCCAGTAATTCAATAAAGCTTTAGAAAATAGTAAAATAATTCAAAAATTTATGAGAAAATTCACATAAATTCCCTTATTTATTTTGGATTTAGTAAAAATAGTTCCAAATCATAATTGGCTATTAATTTTGCAAATTAAATTATTTTGGCTTCAAAAAATACTTTGAAAAAAGCTTTAAAATTCCAGAAATTTCTAGAAATTAAGTAAATTTTTATTTTTTTTCAAATTAAATCAAATAAAACTTCAAGAACTTCAAATAGATTTCACTTTGGACTTTTAAAATTTCAAAAATTCAAATAAAGCAATGAAACTCTAACAAATTTCAGAAAATCCAATAAAAAATTAACTTTATTTTATTTTTATTTTGGTAATATAACCTTGGGATGTTACAAACTCCCCCCCTTAAAAGGAATCTCGTCCCCGAGATTCGGAGAGGCTAGAAAGAAGGCTGGAAATGCTAGGTCTTCAATTGGAATTGTCGTCGTCCACATTTGGCTCCTCATCTGACTGAACTTGAGCTGTGACATTATACAGACGCCCTTTTCCTAAATTCTGCGGCTTCTTGTTTGTTTGCATGATGTTGACTTCAGGGTTGGCTGGATTTGCTACATGCTGCTTCTTTGGACATTTACTGGCGAAATGTCCAACCTCATGGCAATTGAAGCACGTGATGCTTGGAACATAGGATGGGTCCTTCTATGCCTGGTCACCATCAGACGTGTTGGAGGACTCCAAGTTGACTGGGTTGCCTGCTGTTGGCTAGGATTTGACTTGGTACGATGAAGTCCCTCTAGCTCTAGAAAAACTTCCCGAGTTGGGCTTCTGTGCAGCCATTCTTCTCTTGCGATTCTCCATCTCGCGGTGCTTGCCTTCTTGACGAATCGCCTTGTTGACTAACTGCTGGAAATCAGTATAATCCTGAGAAATCAGCTGTACGGACAAATCATCATTGAGTCCTTCTAGGAATCTTTCCTACTTGTCTTCATCCTTTGCAACATCGTTAGGTGCATATCGTGCCAGTTGATTGAACTTGTGCAAGTACTCATTCACAGAGAGGTTTCCCTGGCGCAATGAATGAAACTCCTTCTTCTTGAGGGTCATTATGCCCGTAGGGATATGTGCATGACGGAAGGCTCGCGCAAACTCATCCCAGGTGATTTCTTGAGCATTGGCATGTGAGATGCTGAAATTGTCCCACCATTCGGAAGCTGGACCCATGAGCTGGTGCGAAGCAAACAACACCCTCTCATGATCAGTGCACTGGGCGATGTCCAACTTCTTACTAATCGCCCGGAGCCAATCATCTGCATCCATGGGCTCAGTACTGCTTGAAAAGGTTGGTGGACGTATCCTCATAAATTCTAACATACTGGTTCTTTGGGGTGGTGGAGTTGGAGTTGGAGTTTGGGAAGATGTAGCTTGTCGGGTTTGATTGTTGTTGATGAACTGAGAGAGCAGTTCGATCAGACGGTTTTGATTGGCCATCAACTGCTGCCACTCTGGTTCATTGATTGGGGCACTTCCATCGTTGTTGGTGTGGGCTCCACTTCCTGAGTGACGAGGGTTCACCATCTGCTGGTTACTCCAAAGAGTTAGGGAAGGAGACAAAGGATAGGGGAGAGACAAATAAGAAGAACTAAGGGAATAGAGTAAAACAACCCTCCCAAACGAAAGAACCAACTTAAAAGCTTTTTAGACAAACTTACACAACGTTCTATCAATCGAGACTCTTTTAATTGGGTGGAATGACTCAATGCATGGAATGAGTCTTGGCAACTTAACTATATGGCTTAGCTGACAACGCATCTTCTGCTCGTGGTTTTTGATGACGATGCTTCCTTAATAGCTTCATACCTTGTGGTTTTGAACGTAAGGGTTAAGAACGTGTTGACCATCTATAGAACATTTCCAGGGGAAGAGGATCCATTTAACATTATAAAATTGTAAGAGGATAATAAGGTAAGAAGGCTAAAGGTAAATAGATGACCCAGATGAGGAGAGAACAAATTTTATTTTCTTGTTTATATAATATAAGTTTTGAAATTTTCAACTAATGGTCATTCTAACTAGGTCATGACCTACAGTCGATATGGCTCTGATACCACTTTGTCAAGACCCGAGATTAACATCCCAGATCTTCTGTGCATAACTGAACTAGTCCCATGATCGGTGGCTAGCTCACACAGTAAACAAATGTGATAACACAACCATAAACGCTAAAATTTATTAATAAACAACAGAATTGATTACAAGATAGCCTTACAAAGTAACATTAAATAAACACAGCGGAAGACGATAAAAAAGTAGTGGAGTCCAGTTGATCTGCCACAGGCAATCGACTGGGGTAGCGGCCTAGTCGTCATGATCCACACCTGAAGTGAAGTCCTTCTTCTCTGAAATTTGTTTGCATAAAGCAAGTATGAGCACAACTTCCGTGCTCGCAAGTTACACCCGTCAAATAACAGAATGACATGCATACATGGATGTAACAAAGGATGGCTTATAGGGTTATTTGTGCAAAAACAGCGTTTGACATTAAATACCATACTAAGTTCAAAAGCTCAAGTTTTATAAATCCAAAATTGATTTTGAATTGATAAAGATAGTGTAGACATCAACCTAACACCAACATAAATACGGGCACCAACCTGGGGCTTCAACCCACCAATTTTCTCATGGACATCCATCCATGTCAAAACTATTGTACAAAAATATTTTGAAATCGAAGTCTAACTTTGAGTGGCTTTGCCAGCATGTCCATGACCATGGACACGGCTATTCTAATAGTTTTACACTCTGCAGAGGTTGTACAACTTTACCCACACGAGATAATCAACTTTTAATGTCCGTCCGACACACTTCCGAAGGTGTGCGATTAAGTGATCATCACGAGGCCTTTACAATGCATTATTCCACCAAAGTCCTCCCTCGCTAAGGTTTCGCCCCCTTTGGACTACCGTCATGAGTTCGAGCCCCTCTTGCGCCAGGTGGGACTAACAAAAGTCATGAAAGACTACCCACCGCATCAATAGGAACAACTATGATGGAACTTTGCAAATTAATTAGCCAAGTCCTGCCCATACAAGACATGTGGTAGTACGATGTGGCTTAGCAAGATGCAGCTCGAGGACCGGTCCTTAACTGACCTGGGCGACAACCAACAGAACCTTGGGCCTCAACCTACCGAGTTGAGCCGTGCATAACCTGCACCCACCAGACAACCATTTCGCCCAAGTCCAAACCATTATTTTATTTTATTTTATTTTCCAAAGTCATTTATAAAACTTCCGTGACACACCAATGCCAAGGGTACCATTTAAACAATAGTTGATTTTTGGCTGAAATTCCCCAAATGAAACATATTTGGTCTATAAGCATGGCTAAAGCACAATATTTTCCAAAATGGTCTCAGTTCATACTATCGTATCAACCAGGTTTTGACTAGGGTGACAACATATTTGACTCAATTATCAAAATTGGCCATACAAAGGATTTTAGGCATAACTATAAATTTAAAACAGGAATTTAAATTACTGAATATAAATAAGCATGCAGTATTAATTTGAAACAGAATTTAAATAATTTTAAATAATGGGTGCAAATATGATCAAGAATGTAACTTGCCTGGCTCAAATAGTTGCTCTCAAACGGCGTTGAAATCTGACTTTCCGAAGTCGTTGAAATCTATACGCGAAAATAAGTCAAATTCAAACTAAATTCAAATAAGCTTCAAATTAACTCCAAATTGAATAATTTTTTTTAGTTGGCTAGATCTTGAATTTAGATAAATTTAGAAATTTGAATGGGCTCAATTGGAGTTCGGATGCAAACGATATGAGCTCTCGAAGTTTGAAAATACATAAAATGATAGAATTAGGGTTTTTCTGAATTTTGGGAATTATTTTTCTAAAGGAAAATGGCTTTATTGCGCAATGATGATGTCAGCGGCTGATTTTCAAAATTTAGACGAATTAAAAGAATTTTTGACATGTGGGACCCACATGTCGGTCTCACGGCTCATGTGGACCAAATCCACAGGTGTTTGAGGCTGAGGAGGGGGTGGACCTTGCCACGCGGACATGCCACGTGGACGGAGGGAAGGAGGTGGTGCTGAGGCGCGAGGTGGCAGTGACGTGGCACTGCCATGTTTTGCCGGTGGGTGGTGGCGCACGGAGGCCAACGAACCAGCAAACGGTGGCGCGGCTGCCGGCGGCGAGGTGCTAGGAAGGAAGAGGAGGCGATGGGGAGCATGGTGCTTATCACGATGGCGCAAGAGCGTGAGAGGAGCGGCAGCGACGAGCACAACGGCGGCGGCGAGATCGGGTCCACGGCGGTGAGGTGATTCGGGCGGCGTTCCGGCGAAGCTAGCGCGCGCACGAGGTAGGTCTGGGGGCGGCGATGCCGTTGGTGTCGTTGGTGAGGCACGGGCGCCGACGGTGGCGGCGAAATCGCCGGCAAAAGCTTGCGGCGGCCGACGGGGAAAAACCTCGATTGTGGCCGGAGAAGAGGAGGGGAGGGGCTGGGTGTGAGGACCCGGAATATTTAACTAGTAACACTTAACCTCCAAATGGTTCTAGCGTCACTAATTAAACATTCTAAGCCTCGATGGACATATGCTTCCTGCACTGCAAAGATATGCACATCATCACAAAATTACACATCATTTCCATACACATACAACACTAAGTTCAACAACGACATGCATAAAGTAAAGTTATTACAAAAGAGCCGATCGCCAAATAGAACAATATACAAGAATGACAATGAAGCAAAGGTGCCATAAGATGGCTAGAACAAAAGTCGGCCAGGTTAGCCAACATAACCCACAAGGCAACCGACCGCCGCCAAGCTAGTCGCCCATAGCTACCACAACAAAGCTCACAAAAGTGAGGCCCTCTAGCTCACCTTCTTCCTCTGCAACAAATACATTTAAGTAAGATAGCCGAGTACACAAAGGTACTGCAAGATCGACGTGTGGAATAGCGGACTGCTCATAACTACATGCAAGCTTATTTAGGTTGAGGTTGTATGTCTCATTTTGCATAAAGCCAACTTTATTTGCAATAATGTAATACATTTAAAAGCAAGTTTGCAAATCTGTTTTGTTGTCAAAATAACAAATGAAATAAAGATACATACAAGTAACCACTGAGAGTGACTATCCCAATAGTCACCACAACATAGCACGAATCCCCGGTTCGTACCACCCATCAAGTTTTAATTAAAAGGTTGTAGTCTAGTTCTCACGGGGCGTATCCGAGCGTGTCCATAACCTAGGACAAGGCTATTCGAATAGTTTTAACCCTGCAGGGGTGTACCAATGTACCCACACTTTAGACCGCCTTTAAGCCACAAAGCACACTTCCGAAGGTTTGCTGGCACGGCTAAGTCCTACGAGACTTTTTCCAATATTGTGTATCAACCACGAGCCGCTCGTATGGGTAGAAACACCATACGCTTACATTGTAAGCCGAAAGACAACAAATCCCATCACGGGTGAAGTCTTTCGGATACTACAATGCTCCCAACACCATCCCTCCTGCGACCTCCTGCGACCCGAAGCCAATACACGCCAAAGTACTAAGTTAAGAGAGGTCCCATACCCTCTAGTGTGGTTAGCACGCAAAATGCTCAGTACGGTGGCGCAAGTAACTCGGTCCTTAATGACCCGGGCACCATTCCAGTCACACCCAAAAACACACCAATCATACCATTGTGCCCAAGTCTAAATCCTTTTGTTTTTAGGTTTTAGTTTTCATAAATAGACATGACACAAGGTGGAAATCATAATCATAATAAGTTTTATGTGATCAAGGTTACCGACAAGTCGATAACCGCCCATTTCTACCGGAAGCTAAGCATGGCTAAGCAATTAATTCGCGACTACTAAGTGACAAGAGCTCATCCACGAACTCTAAATCGCAGCAATAACCTAGGCTCAATGGTAGTAGAGAATAATCATTTGCCTAAGGAAATGCATGTACTAGGTCAACTAACGACAATAGTTTAACACAAACTAGCAATGCATACATAGAATTTGTAATCAACATAAATACTTAAAATACTGGGATTAACATGATCAAACTGCTTGCCTTGCTGCAATTGTTCTTGCTGCAGAGGAGGATCCTCGGGTTCAATAAATTCTTCGGAACCTAACGCGAAAAGGCGATAAAACCAATAAGAACGAAGAACACCAAGAGGAACTCAACAGAAAGAACACCCAAATCCCATGAAATTTATACAGCAGCTAGAGGATGATTTTATACAATTTTAGGAACAAGAATCATGCAATTCGGATCTATGATGCAAAAGTTACAGTCAATTTACTCTTTCTCAGCCTCTTAAAATCAACTAAATTAATTATTGGTACTGTTCATGGCAAAAATTTCTGGAATGGTCTAAGCTCTGAAATTTTTATGGTGGGTAGATCAGGTCATCCAAAGAACAACAAAGCTGAGATTACTAAATTTGAAGTTATAATGAATTACTTATGATTTTTCTAAGTTGTAAACCTAGCACTTTACATTTTCCAGAAACATAAACATGTTCAAAACCTATTTCAGATTAAAGTATACTAACAGAGGAATTTAACAAAATTGATTTTGCACATTTTGGAGTTATACAGAAAAAGATATGCATTTTACAAGTTTAATTCTATTTTTGGGATAATCAAAATTGGCAGAAATCACTTTATTTGAGTCACACAATTTTTCTGTGATAGAAACATGCCCAATTACATTTTTATATTGAACTACAGAGGCATAAGAATTTATTACAGTTGGAAACATCTAAAAAGGATTTAAAATGAATTAGTTAAGAATTTCTAAAGTGTTGATACAATTTTCAGGTGATAAATAAATACTTACAGAAATGAAATCCAACTTAAACGGAAATAAACGACGTGGACGCTCGTGGGCCGTTGATGCGAAATCCAACGAGCCACACGCACGGAAAACAGCGCACGTGCGCGATCCTTAAAAGAGCTCACCGTTGGATCAAGATCCAACGGCTCACGAGGAAGGATGCAACCGGACGGTGCGGTTGCCTCGGCCAACCACGACCGCAGATCTAAAGATGAACAACTCTGAGCACACCACTAATCGGAAGGTCCGATTGCACACACGATCAGGACCGCAGATCAAGCGTTGGACGGTCCAGAATGATTTAGGCAACCGGATGGTCCGAACGCATACAAGATCTGGGCCACAGATCGCAAAACGAACGGCGGCCTACGATCTAAGTTCAAATCGTTGTACTGACGTGTGGGGCCGCATGTCAGTGACTGTGAGTCACACACACGCGAGCTTTAACCCACGTGCACAGTGCACGGGGTCCACATGGCATCGAGATACTAGGAGGTTTTAGGACAGATAATTAATTACTAATGACCAATGATTAGCGTTGATTAGCAATTAATGTGTCCTAAAGATTTTGTGCAGAGGTGATTTAAGGACTGAGGGCCCACACGTTAGTGACCTAAAAAGGTAATTTCGGACACATTTATTGCTAACAATGATTAGCAATAAATAAACCCAAAATCAGCCCCAAAGACTTCTGGTTTACTGATTTAGGCTTGCGGGCCCACATGTCAGTGAGACATTAGGCCAGATTAAGACACCATTAATACTAAGCAATGATTGGGTATTAACTGTGTCCTAAAAATTTGACGACAACGGGAGCTACGGCCGGCAAAAACCCGAGCGCAACCCACGGCTTGTCGCCGCGACTCGCCATGGCGGCGCCACAAAACACCAAAATGGACTCGCAATAGCGATGCGAACCTAATGGCGATGACCTCGCCGGCGGTGGGGGTCTAGAACGCTGGCGAGCCGGAAAACAAAGAAGGAGGCCCCTTTTCGGCAAAACATGAAAATAGCAAAAAGCTCCGCTGCGGTCTAGGAAAGCGAGTGCCACACTCCTAGGGACTAATAAGAAGCTACCTCAGCCAAGATGAGCTTCAAAAGATGGCCGGAGAAGCTTGAGCACGATGGAGACCACCGGAGCCGAGGGAGATGAAGAAGAAAATGGCAACCTGAGCAAAATGAACACCAATGGGTGATCAAAATAGCTACAATAATGTTCCCATAAGCTCCACAAGTAAGTAATTGCAAAAAGAACCACTTACCGGAGCTGGAGAAGAAAGGGGGTGAAATCTGCCGAAAATCTCCAAACTTAAAATTGATCCATTCCTGAGAATGCAACCCAAAATTAAGTTAGGGGAAATATAAAGGAAGTTGAGGAGCTCAAAAGGGTACAAGAAAGATTGAAGGTGAACCACTGGACACCAAGATCGCCATTGGAGCTCTCGGATCAACAATGGTGGATTGAAGGTTTGAGATGGTTTTGAGCTCAAACACAGAGAGGAGCTAGGTGTGGTGTAAAGGAACACCAGGAGGACCTAGAGGGGCAATATATAGGGAAGGGATTAGGGTTCGAGCAAGAACCCAAGTCCATGGTGGGCTCGGTTCATGCTACGGCCATGGACCAGGAAATGATGGGAGCAAGTGAGACTCGGGACAATGGAGGGGAAAGCCTGAGCGCATTTAATGCCCCACAGAGAGACGTTGACGAAAGCAAGCTTGAAGTGACACATCGGCCGCCGCACTCTCTCTTTCTCGCCATTCTTTGCACGCGCACGGAGAAGCAGAGGAGGAAGAAGAACAGAAAAGAGAACGGTGACCGTTGGATGAAAAATGGACGGTCACGATTAAATGAGTCCGACGGACAATCCGATTGCCCTCATGAATCTGGACGGTTGGATCGAGATCCAACGGTCCTAATTGAAAAGTGCAACCACACGGTCCGAATGCACACGCAAACGTGGGCCGAGCGATTCAAATCCAACGGCTGATATCAATCACGCTCTAGGAAGGGGGCCAGGTGCGATTAGTTGGTTCGGTCAAGTCCACTGGCTCGAGCCCGAGTCCGACCCACACCCAAGGAATAGTGAATCCAGGCTTTAAGGTTTTAATTTAAGCTGAGACTTTTGGGGATTTAAAAGAGGTAGCAAAACTACTCCAAAAATTCTGAAATTTTTACAGGAGCTTGCTGACTTAGATATTGCCCTTGTGTAAAATTTTTAGAGGTTTTTATTCATTGCATTTTTCTCCAAAAATTCTACAAGGTACTGGTTCAAGGTTTGACTGAGAGTCAAACAGGTTTGACTGCCCTCTAAAATATTCAAACAATTTCTAAAAATTGTGAAATTTTTCGGAGGGGTCACATACCATCCCAAGAACTTAGGAAAAATATTTCCAGGAGATGATCAAAAGGGTTGACAAGATTGTTTTTGAAGGATCAAGATTTTGAGTCAAAAGACTTTTGACTTTGTATTTCCATAACTTCTTGTACAATATTTGTTCAGTACAAACAGAAAACACATGATGTAAGAAAAAGTTTTAATTTCTACTCATTTTCTTACATTTGAAACACAAGCCCAAAATTGGGATGTTACACTAGAAGTTTGAGGAAGAGATGCGTGCAGTGAGGGGCTCACTGTGCTCCTATTTATAGAGGCGGAGGGGGCCGGGGCGAGGAGATCGTGCTCGCGATTATGGCGGCGGCCGTTGCGGCTTCATGCGAACCGGACGTAGAGAAGGTGGGGGTAAGGGCGGGAAAAGAGGCGGCGGGATAAGGGGGAGAGGTTGCGCACGTTCTCGCGGGAGATTAGGGATAAAATCGTGGCCGGTTGCGAAGCTTCGAGAAGTGTCAATGGCGCGAGCGGCTCGGGATGAGGAGGAAGAAGGGGAGGAAGAAGGAGAGGAAGAGGGAGACCCTGACGGGTGGGGCCGCAATGTAAGAGAGAGAGAGAGAGAGAGAGGGAAACGGGTGGGCTGGGCCGGAGGCGTAGGAAACAGAGGTGGGCCAGAGCTTTCGGCTCGATAGTTTTTCTGAATTTTCTTTTGACTTTTCCAATTGTTTTAATTCCAGTAATTCAATAAAACTTTAGAAAATAGTAAAATGATTCCAAAAATTATGAGAAAATTCACATAAATTCCCTTATTTATTTTGGATTTAGTAAAAATAGTTCCAAATCATAATTGGCTATTAATTTTGCAAAATAAATTATTTTGGCTTCAAAAATACTTTGGAAAAAGCTTTAAAATTCCAGAAAATTCTAGAAATTAAGTAAGTTTTTATTTTTTTTCAAATTAAATCAAATAAAACTTCAAGAACTTCAAATAGATTTCACTTTTGACTTTTAAAATTTCAAAAATTCAAATAAAGCAATGAAACTCTAACAAATTTTAGAAAATCCAATAAAACATTAACTTTATTTTATTTTTATTTTGGTAACATAACCTTGGGATGTTACAAGCCGCTTCTACCGAAGCCTCACTATTTCTCAACGAAGGCAAGTCGCAGACCTTTGATCATGTCGAACCTAGCATTTCAAATATATGTTGTTTTACTCTATGATGCATGGCTACTTTTATAGCAAAGGTTTTGGCAGTAGCTTTACCTACTTGACACTATACCTCCTTGGATATTTGTACTCATCATGTTGACATGATTTTCCTTGGACACCTTAGTTGGGCAAGTTTTGTTGACACTCTTTGATTCTGCTAACATGGGACCGTAGTTATGCTTAGCTTTGCTTAGAACTGTGGGTTTCGATAATCTTGTTTTTCTTCTTTAGTAATCTTGACTAATGAACTATGGAACTGTGGTGAGATTCCACTGTTGAGCAACCATGGTGGGATGCCATCGTTGTGTCAATTGTGGTATGATGCCGCTTTTGATAAAACTTGTGGTGCTAAGACTGGGTGGTCTTTTGGCCGGGTTGAACCCAAATCTATTTTCTCACCCGGGGAAGTGATCGTGCAGTAAAGGGGAGGTGCTTGGAGCACTGTGGGATGTGGTTGTCTTCCCTGGGTGGATTAAGGACTTAACTTTGTGTTCCTTTGATCCGGGTATTACCGTGCAACCACAAGACCATTTTATGGAGGTGGTCTGGGCTAAATAATTAGCAATGAGCTGGCTTGGTTCTGTTGTGGTGGATCGTGTGATTCGGTGGCGTAAGAGGGGGCATGAATCTGGCGGGTGTGAGGCCCGTTAGAAGCGAAACCTTAGCGGGCAGCTTTGAGTCAGTTCAAAGCTTTGTAAAGGCCTTGTCGCACTCTCTAGACTGCTCATCTTTGGAAATAAGCAATGGTTTCGATGGGAACCCGCCCCGCTAGAGAGATCGTGAATTGTGGGTAAAGTTGTACACCTTTGCCGAATGTAAAAATCTATTCGAATAGCTAAGTCCTTAGTCATGGACATTGCTTGGTGATTTTGCGCAAGGGGTAGCTTTTCAAAAGAGGTCTGGTGCACCCTAGGGTGGTCCAAGGTTGTTGGGACCCAGAATTACGATTCTGGAACCCTCTGTGTATACTGCACTATTCCAGAATCACGCTAGTGCACACAGGGTTAACATAGGTAAATATCGATCCACATAAGCGATAAATAAAGTAAACGATTAGTTTGAATAACAAATAAGGGTTTTGACCTTATGGTCGAGTTTACACTTATTAAGCCACGCAGGGCTAACAGAGAATAAAATAGCAGCGGAACGGAAATAACTCCAGCGTAGATCCCACCAATTCACCACAGGCAACCGACTGGGATCCAGACCTTAACGATCAACAACCTTCGGCGAACTCCTCCTCGAAAGCAAGCGTAGACTCCTCCTCTTCTGTAGGTTTGGGCGCAAGTTTTACAACAAGCTTGAGTACACAACCGTACTCGCAAATCATACCACAGAATGCAATGTATAGATGCAGGCTTATTCCAAAGAAAAAGGCTTCTGTGGCTCTTTTGCATAAAAGCAACATTTGCAATTGAATACGAATAATAGATTGAAAGCATAATTCAAAACAAATAGATAATAATAATTTAACAATTATTTTCACAAAGACACACAGCTAACAGATTATTTCACATAGCCATATGATTGAGGTCACACAGCTCCCATCCCAAACATTTTATGAAAACTACCCCTCGTGTGAAATCCCCGAGCATGTCCATGACCGCAGACGCGGCTATTCAAATAGATTGATTTAACACTCTGCAGAGGTTGTACACTTTACCCACAAGATACCACTAGTGTAGCAAGCACTAATCGTAACAAAACAGTTCAAAAACTTCATCTCAAACATTGACATTCCCGATGTGCTTTCCCGCTATACCAGCTCACATAGAATTGGTATAACACACACCATTGGACAGGGAAGCGACGAATCGTCCCGCGATGCATAGTCACTTAGTCATAGTTCATATTTGCAACTTTCATGTGATGTGAGACTCGTAGCATAGCTAAGCAATTGTACTCGCATCTAACCAACCCACGTTGGTGCTACAATATTACCAACTAATAAACCAATCTAGAGTGACAAGGAAATATGACATACAAGGCCAAGGTGTGATAACAGATTTGGATAATAACTATGCCCAATGCAGTACTTTGAAACAAAGTAATTGGAAAACTGGGTTCAAGATGATCAAAGGTATGACTTACCTTGGAAAAGTTCTATGTACTGATCTTGATCTTGGGGTGCTCCTTCTTCAACGAAATTCCCCGACGAATCGACGTCTACTCGCAAACGAAACAAATAAACAAAACAAATAAATAACACAGGCAAAACAAGCTCCAAAAATTAAATAAAAATCTCAGATAAATAGAGCTCGAATTTAGATAAATTTAGAAATTTGAATGGGCTCAATCGGAGTTAGGATGCAAAAGTTATGAGCTTTGGAAGTTTTAAATCTAAAAGAAACCCTAATTTGGATTTTCTGGAATTTCCCGAATTATTTCTCTAAAGAAAAATCGGATTATTGCGCAATGCTGACGTCAACGAAGGAATTTCGGGAATTAAAATAAATAACAGAAAACGCTGACATGTGGGACCCACATGTCAGAGACACAGCTCACGGTAGACTAGGTCTACCGAGCCTCGGGACTTGGGGTCCGGTGGACTAAGCCACGCGGCGTTGACGAGACAGCCACGCGGGATGACACGTGCACACACGGGCTGAGGTGGACGCTGACGCGGACTGCCACGTCAGACCGACGGCGACGACGGCTCGGGAACCAAAGGCAATGGCGAACGGCGGCTCCTCGCCGGCGGTGAGTGGTACCAGCGTGTAGCTCTCGCGATTGCGAACCTCTGGGTGCAACTCCGGGTGGTTAAGGATGACGGAGGTGGCCGGCGGCGAAGAGGCTTCGGGCTTGACGGGATCGGGCCTCCGATGATGCTCCGGCGGAACCAAGGTGACCACAAGGTAGCCCTTGTTCTTGCGATGCCGACGAAGCAAACCCCGAGGTCCCGGCGACGCTGGTTGCGGTGGAAAAGCTCGTCGGAGAAGGCGGCGGCGCAAAACGATCTTCGAGCTCCGGCGGCGGCTAGGGTTCGGCGCGAGGGCAAAGGCGGCTAGGGTTGAGGTGCGAACACCGAGGGCTACCTCCCCTTTTATACCCAGAGGCCTGGGAGAGTCCAGAGCACGAACGCCCAAAAACGGCAGGCGGCGGCGGAGATCGTATCCCTAACGGACTCGGAACGGCTGAAAGATCGGGGCCCACACGTCAGCGACGGCGGCTCGGGCGCGTACGCGTGTGAAATGGCACGACTGTGAAACGGACTCAAGATCTGACCGTCCAGATCTGATCGAACGGCCCACAATCCAAGGGACGATGGGAACCTCCGGTTAACACACGCGCATCCAGCCGTTCATTGTTGATCGAACGGTGGATGATGATCGGGGCGCTCCGAAGGAAAGAGAGAGAGAGAAACAGAGAGGCTGACAGGTAGGGTCCACCTGTCGGCGGAGGCGGGCGCGCGCGCGGGAGTTGGGCCGGCGGCGTGGGCTGGGTTAGGAACAGGAGTGGGCCGGGGAAAGGAATTCGGCCCAAAGGTAAATCTGAGATTTTAAATAGCTTTTCTATTTTAGAAAATACCAGAAATTCAAATAAGCAAAAGAAAATAGCAAATGAACTCAGAAAAATTCTAGAAAAATCTAGAAAATATATCTGAGCACAAGGAACCCAAATAAACTAGTTTTGGCTAATGTTCATGTTGGGATTATTCACATTAAATATTTTTGATTGGAAAGTCCAATATTAAGCTTTTGAATTTAAATTCAAATAAATCCAAATGGTGAATTTTTCCCTACTAACTATTTAAATAATTTTTAAGATCAGAAAATTAGGATGTTACAAAGGTGCTCCTGAGTTAGTGCTCAGGGAGGTCTTTGGGAACTCTAGAGTTGGTGCTCTAGGGTGGTCATGGGGGTAGTCCTGGACGTGGGTGCGACCAGGACCTCCCATACGTGGTTTTGGGAGTGAGTTGGTGCTTACGACCTCCCTTTTGAGCAAAAGTACTTATGTGTTACTGTTTTGGTTTTAACTTGAGCTCGCAATCTATCTATGCTATTTACTGTCAAATATTGCTTTATGCAACTAACCCTGCAGCTCTCTATTGTCAAAGCCAATGCATAAATATTAATTGCATATTTGTTCCCTGTGATTTGCTGTGTACATTCAACGTACTCATGGCTTTAAGCCCTCTGTTTGAGCAGTGGCCGAAGATGATCCAGCTTTTGGTGGTTCAGATCTCTTCAAGGAGGAGTTCTTTGATGACCCGACCTTCTAGGGACGTCCTCCACTCGATAGCCTATGGGTTTGTCAGATGGCTTCACACATTTTTGGTGGTTCCGCTGTAAGGTTCTGTTGTCAGTTTTTGTAAGCCCTTGTTAGTAGTCTCTGTAAACAATCTTAGCCATAAGGCCCTTGCTTATATAAGTTGTATTTTATCTGTTGTTCCAGTTGTTGGACTATGTGGTTGTGATTTCACCTACGTTGTTTTGTGCGAGTTAGCTTCGGCTCTTGGGACTAACTCAGTGCACAGAGCCAAGACCTCGGGAGGTCTTTGAGATCTCCTAGGAGACCCTAGGGGACTTCCTCTGAGGGTGTTCTTGGAGGACTTGCAAGACCTCCGGATGGTCCTATCGGACCACCCCAAGAGGTCCTAAGAGATCTTCTTAGTACAACCCGAGGTGGTCTCGACATCCAAGAAAATCCTTTGTTTGCAAAAGAGGAGTAAGGCAAGGAGACCCCCTCTCACCACTGTTATTTGTACTTGCAACAGACTTATTACAAGATATAGTACATAAGGCACATCAGAGGGAACTTCTCTCTTTACATATACCTTCAGCGTTTGATGATCCTTATAGTTCAATATGCAGATGACACGATTGTCATCATGGAGGCAGATGCAAGACAACTTTTCTATCTAAAGGGGCTCCTAAACTCCTTTTTAATCTCAATAGGACTAAAATTCAATTACAACAAATCCTTTTTGGTATCGATTAATGTTAATGAGGAAAATACTTCTATCTTGGTGCAAACTTTTGGCTGTCAAGTCAGGACTCTCCCATTTACATATTTGGGTTTACCTTTGGGAACGACAAGACCTAGAGTCCAAGACTTCTCGCCTCTAGTTGATCGAGTGGAAAGGTGCCTATCAAGTTGTGCAGCATATTTATCCTATGGTGGTCTCTTGATGATGATTAATGTCGTCCTATTGGCTCTTCCTACTTTCTATATGTGTTCTCTCAAAATTCCAATGACTGTTATCAATAATATAGATAGAGCAAGAAAACATTGTCTTTGTCGTGGCTCAGACCTAAATGCAAAAGGAGGAAATCTTGCTGCTCAGGACTTGGAATGTAAACTAAAAAATGAAGGTGGTATTGGGGTGATTAATTTGTAGATGCAGAATGAAGCCCTACTAATGAAAAGTCTTCATAAATTTTACAATTCTCATGATCTACCTTGGGTAAAAATAATCTAGAACAAATATTATGGTAATCAAGTACCCCACTGTGCAAGAAGTCCAGGTTCATTTTGGTGGCAAGATATAATGAAATTGGTTACTAAATACAGAGGTGTTGCAATGGCAATAATTGGAAAAGGAGTCTCACCCTTGCTTTGGTCAGATATATGGAACTACAACATTTACTGCCTCAGTTTAGCAGCACTATATATGTTTGCAAAGGATAACAAATGTTCAATGGCGAAGTTTCTACAAAATCCTGACATAAGAGAACAATTCAATTTTCCTTTGAGTGAGCAGGCTTTTGATGAATATAATCAGCTCATGGAAGATAATAAAAGGTTGTTACCAATAAACAATTGCCCAGATTCTTGGATATACATTTAGGGCATAGAATAGTATACTGATGTGAGTGTTGGCCTGATCTTCTAATAGGTAGAGATAAGTCAATTGTGGAGAACATAACGTTGATGATCCAAAGGCTCTGACCCGAACAGATCGATCCCCTCGTAATCACTACACCACTGCTCCGTTGGTTATCAACCGTGCCGAATGTGGTTGACCTCGCCAAGAAGGCTATCTCCTGCAAGCGAATCGAGAACACAAACAAGAGAGTAGAAGATGCAATCTGTATTGCGAATAATAATGAAGTTCACAGAGGGGGGTTCCTCAAACCGAACAAACGGTGAAACTGCAAAGTGGCATAATAATCTAAGAAAAACCCAAGGAAAACTAAAGGGCGACGGCTCCTATATGAGGAGGGCGGCCAGGAGGTGCAAACCCTAGGCTGTGGTACTGTTCATGGTACTGTTCACACATGAATAGTGCCCATATGAACAGTACAAGCCTAGGAGGTGGTCGGTCGCCAGATGGGCCAGATCGTCCAACAGATGGGCTAAGTTGTTGGCCAATACATTACATAGTCTGTGGGCCAACAATTGGTGACGCAGCACCATGACATGTAGACGTAGCACCATAGCATGTAGATGACGCTCGGCTCATATGAGTAGATGTGGCTCGGTCCAACTGGGAAATATGGCAATGCAGTATCCGAAAGTCCCATCAGAGAGGATGTAGTGGAAGTAGAGGATGTCGTGCAGCGAGTCGAAGTAGTGGTTGCATCCTTAGAGTTGATGTCCTTATCCTCCTCCCTTTCTTGAATTTGAGTCGTCCTCGACTCAATCGTTGTCTCCAAATTATCATTTTTCTGCAAAAGGTTAGTAACAGCCGACGGCATAGAGCTAGATATATCATCAAGTGAAAATGTAGCATCTTTGCATTTCAAAGCATCACATGACGTATCATTATCAAAATTTTCAGCAAGATTAGGTTTGGTTGCAAGCATGACACAACCCTTTAATTTAATTTCCTCAGTCCTAGAACTATTTGCCAACTTCTCTTTTTGAGATGGGGAAACATTCTTCACTACTTGCTGATTTTCAAGTTCATGTTCAAGTTCTTTTCTCTCATTTTCAGCTATCTTTTGCTCACATTTCACAATTTCAGCAGGTGTAAAAGTTAGCAAAGTTATTTTCTTTCCTTTGTGCATAAGAGAGTACTTATTACTTCTACCATGATGGGTTGCATCGGTATCAAATTCCCATGGACGTCCTAATAAAAGTGAGCAGGCTTGCATAGGCACTACGTCGAAATCAGCAACATCATGATAGAAACCAATGGAAAAATGCACTCTAGCAGATTGTGTTACCTTCACCTTACCACTGTTGTTGAACCACTGAATATGGTACGGATGAGGATGCGCACGTGTGGTCAATCCAAGCTTCTTAACCAAACCAGAATCCACCAAGTTATTACAACTCCCGCCATCAATTATGATATGAACACGACAATCCTTGACGATAAGGAACATCTGAAAAAAAATTATGGCGTTGTAGCTTCTCTGCATGCTCTCTTTGAGCGCTCAATTAATACTCGTTGCATAATTAGGGTCCTATAATTCTTTGTTGCATCGGCACTTAAAATTTCATCACCATTGTTATCTGCCTCGTGATCATCAACATTACTTGCAAGGTTAGCTGCAAGAGCATATTCATCCTCAACATCACTAGCACTTACATAACCACCGTCTTCTGTCGTAATGTACGCTCACTGACTTGGACAATCTCTCATGACGTGGCCCATCCCTTTGCAACGGTGACACACAATCCCCGTCGTATGACCCGTGGAAGCCACCGATGAAGAGCTCTGCGCTGGTACCTGCACACTAGTAGATTTACTTACCTCAAGTGCACGTGACGGTGGTGGCGGTGCTGCTGAACGCGTCCTACTCACGAAGGGGGCAGCAGACCGAGAAGCAGGAGGTGGGGTTGTGTCAGCTTGCCCCAGCGTCGATCTCGATGTAGACGTACTGCCAAAGTTTCTCCTAGTCCATTGTTGTCTTCCCTGTAATTCCTTTTCTGCCAAACAAGCAAGCTGGAACAACCTATTGATATCATTATACTCTTTATAATCAACTATGTCCTGAATTACACACCTTAAACCACCATAAAAATGAGACATCTTATCCTCCTCATCCTCAATAATATTACAACGCAGCATGCCTATTTATAGTTCTTGATAATATTCCTCGACATATTTATTACCTTGGTATAAGCGCTGTAATTTCTTACGCATATCACGTTTAAAAGCAGGAGAAACAAATCTAGCACGCATAGCTACCTTCAATCTATCCCATGTATCAGATGTTAAGCCAGAATTAACTACTTGATTCCACCAAATGATAGCAAAATCTTTAAATTCACTTGTAGCTTGTCTGAATCTATGTACTTCAGGAACTAGATGTGTATTAAATTTTTGTTCAACTGTCATCTCCCAATCTAGATAAATTTCAGCATCATAAACATCCGCAAAAGATGGTATGGTAAATTTAACTTTAGCAAATGGGTCATCATTAACACGAGCATTGTGGTGCTGAAAATGATTACCTCCCATACCGTGACGGTTGTAATGTAGACGATGTCGTTGACGTGCATCTTGGGCAGTACCAGCGTCACAGTATTGCCTCTCATTATCATATCCCTCCTCGAGATCTTGGGCTACATCGTGATCATAATCGCGTCCATTGTGAGGTGGCCGATTCACCATTCTTTCAAGGCGTGTAGTGAGCGCTGCAATACTATCATTGATTGAGCACTGTAATGCGGTTGTAGTAGCCTGTAGCTTTCTATCACTGTCCTCATTAATGGTAGCGAGTTGTTCATCCAAAAGCGCCATGAGTTCTCCCTTTAACACACACTCTTTCTCATCAAAGGTCTCACCTGCCATGGTTAGTAGGAAACAAAAGATAATATAAAGGTATTATCCCTATCAATTACTAGGTGATGGAAGGTGGAATCATACACTCTCAAGCGTCTTACCACACTCTTACAAGTGTCCTTACCAAAGCATGCAGTAGGTGGTACAACCGGTGGCTGATTCGTGATACCGAGTCAAGCGTGGGTATGATTGCAAGAGGGGACCTGTTCTGATCAAGAGTAGGTGGAGCTCGGAAGACACAATATGTAGAAAAGGATTACCAATAATCAAATCAGTTAATGCAAGCTGAAAGATTGTTCAAAGTACTCGTCAAAAGTTGCTGATCCTAGCCTAATCACAGCTAGCTAATCAAAGCCCTATGCAAAGAAGTGTATGTACGCACATGCAACGATCAATCTTACTTGATGTAAGCAAAGGAGAACCTCACAACAAGTGCTAGGAGAGACTCTAGCCCACTACTCAAACTTCTTTCTAAGGGCACAAGATTATTCGCGCGATGTAGAGCACAAAATAGCGATATCGGTAAAAACGTGAACAACCCTCTAGATTGAGCAGATACAACAACCAGTCTCAAACGATGAAAAGGCAAATTTTTATATGGCTTATATATACTCGTTTGAAAGGTTCCGACAAGATCTACAACTTTCTCAACTGGACAAACCCCAAATTCCGAAGGAAAAACCGAAAGGATCACCAAAAACAGAAAACCAAAAACTTGCGACGCGATTTCGGGGCTAAAGATAGCCGATTTTGGGGGTCTTGGAGGGCGACAAGCACTTCACTATCAAATTTTCAGATGCGCGTCGTCGATAGCTTTGAAACGAGCATAAGAACGTCGAATTCTGACTTCGTTTGCAAAAGTTATGCCCGTTTTACTAAAGGTGTGTCGGAAACGGACTCGAATTCGTTTCGGTTTCAACTTCAAACTGCTATAACTTTTGATCTCTTAGTCCAAACATGCCCAAATTTTTTGTGGGGGCTTGTCACTATCTGCAGAAGATCCCCACCAAATTTCACTGGATTTGGCACAAATTTGGTAGCTTTTCAAAATTCGGGCAGAATAGACTCTCTCTCTTTTGCCTTCTTCTTTTTTTCTCTCTCTTTTGTTTTTTTTCTTTTCTTTTTCTCTCTGTTTTTTTTCTTTTTTTTTCTCTGGAGGATCCCGAAATCAAACCCTCTTTTTTTCTTCTTGTTCTTATCTATCACAAACCGAAACTCAACTGTCGGCCAAACCGAAATAGGGCTTCCCTTGTAATCCTGCCAGGGAGCAGCGGTAGCGGCAGAAGCACTGGATTGCCGCGGTAGGAGCTAGCTAGGCATGGCAGGGAATTGCTATCGCGGAAGGAAGTGGTAGGGTGGTCGCGGTAGCTAGATTGTGAGGACCCGGAATATTTAACTAGTAACACTTAACCTCCAAATGGTTCTAGCATTACTAATTAAACATTCTAAGCCTCGATGGGCATATGCTTCCCAGAATTGCAGCACATGCACATCATCACAAAATTACACATCATTTCCATACAACATACATTAACAAGTCTAGTAAAGGACATAGATAAAGTAAGTTATTACAAAAGAGCCGACCGGCCAAATAACACAATATACAAGAACGACAGCAGAAGCAAAAGGTGCCATAAGATGGCTAGAACAAAAGTCGACCGGTTAGCCAACATAACCCACAAGGCAACCGACCAGGCCGCCAAGCTAGTCGCCCCGCAAGCTACCACAACACAGCTCACAAAAGTGAGGCCCATCGAGCTCACCTTCTTCCTCTGCAACAAATACATTTAAGCAAGATAACTGAGTACACAACGGTACTCGCAAGACTGACGTGTGGAATAGCAGACCTATTCATAAACTACATGTAAGCTTATTTAGGTGGAGCTTGTATGTCTCATTTTGCACAAAGCCAACTTTATTTGCAATAATGTAATACTTTTAAGAGCAAGTTTGTAAATCTGTTTTGTTGACAAAATAACTGCGAAATAAAGATACATACAAGTAACCACCTGGAAGTGACTATCCCAATAGCCACCACAACATAGCACGAATCCCCGATTCGTACCACCCATCAAGTTTTAACTAAAAGGTTGTAGTCTAGTTCTCACGGGGCGTATCCGAGCGTGTCCATAACCTAGGACGAGGCTATTCGAATAGTTTTAACCCTGCAGGGGTGTACCAATGTACCCACACTTCAGACCGCCTTTAAGCCACAAAGCACACTTCCGAAGGTATGCCGGCATGGCTAAGTCCTACGAGACGCTTTCCAATATTGTGCATTGACTACGAGCCGCTCGTATGGATCGGAATCCATACGCTTACATTGCAAGCTGAAAGACAACCAGCCATCACGGAGGAAGCCTTTCGGACACTACAATGCTCCCAGCACCATCCCTCCTGCGACTCCCTGCGACCCGAAGCCAATACACGCCAAAGTACTAAGTCAAGAGAGGTCCCATACCCTCTAGTGTGGTTAGCACGCGAAATACTCAGTACGGTGGCGCAAGTAACTCGGTCCTTATTGACCCGGGCACCATTCCAATCACACCCAGAAGCACACCAACATACTATTGTGCCCAAGTCTAAATCATTTTGTTTTCAGTTTTAGTTTTCATAAGTAGACATGGCACAAGGCTGAAATCATAAATCATAATAAGTTTTTATGTGATCAAGGTTATCGACAAGTCGATAACCGCCCATTTCTACCGGGAGCTAAGCATGGCTAAGCAATTAATTCGCCAACTACTAAGTGACAAGAGCTCATCCACGAACTCTAAATCACAGCAATACCTAGGTTCATGGTAGTAGAGGATAATCATTTGCTAAGGAAATGCATCTACTAGGTCAACTAACGACAATAGTTTAACACAAAGTAGCAATGCATACATAGAATTTGTAATCAACATAAATACTTAAAATATTGGGATTAACATGATCAAACTGCTTGCCTTGCTGGGATATGTCTTGCTGCAGAGGGGAGTGCTCAGGTTCAAAGTTTTCTTCGGAACCTAACGCGAAAAGGCGATAAAAACCGATAAGAACGAAGAACACCAAAAGGAACTCAACAGCAAAGAACATCCAAATCCCATTAAATTTCTACAGCAGCTATAGGTTGATTTTAGACAATTTTAGAAACAAGAAAAACTTCATTTGGACTTAGTATGAAAAAGTTATGCCCTAAACAATTTCTCTCAGCCTGAAAAATCCTAATTAAATTAATTTCGGTTACTGTTTATGGCAAAAATTTCTAGAATGATCTAAAATCTGAAATTTTTATGGTAGGTAGATAAGGTCATCCTAAGAACAGCAAAGTTGAGTTTACTTCATTTGGAGTTATAATGAATTAGTTATGAATTTCCTAAGTTCTAACACTAGCATATATCACTCTTCAAGAACATGAATAAAGACAAAGCCTAGTTCATATTAAAGCATGTCTACAGACAAATTTTACCAAGTTGAGTTTGCTCAGATTGGATTTACAGAGAAAAAGTTATGTATTTTACAAATTTGAGATCATTTCTAAACAACCATTTCATATTAAACAAGTTCTTGCAGTTTATATCATTTTCTGCTACATAACAGTGCCTAAATTCATTCTCAGATTAAAGTTCATTCTATAACAGAGCTACAGCAACTGGAATTATTCAAAAAGGAGCTAAAATGACAAAGTTATGCACTTTTGAAATTTGAAACATTAAAAGACTTAGAAAATTTGAGCTCTGGGGAGGTCCAAATGAACTGAAAGACAAAGGAGAGGTCGTGGGCCGTTGATCTTGCATCGCAGGGCCACGGACCTCGAAGCACAGCACACAAAAGACCTCCTCCCGCTCTGGGGAGGTCTGGACCGTTGAGATTGGATCCAACGGCCACGACCAGTGCATGCACCGCGCACGCAAAGAAGGTCCTCGCGCCTAACGGAGGTCGTGACCGTCAGATCAAGATCTGGCGGTCCCGAGCACTAGGGGAGGTCCTAAGGCTAAACCTACAGAGGGAGGTCTGGATGGCGAAGATCTCACGGAGGAGGTCTTCAACGGTCTAGATCTCCAGAGGGAGGTCTTGATCGGCTGGGAGATCTACTCGGGGAGGTCCTAAGCGACAGGGTTTTAACGGGAGGAGATCTGGACGGCTCAGGTTAGGCCTAGGGAGGTCCTGAACGGTCCAGATCGACGCGGAGGGAGGTCCTGAGACTAAGGATTTTACAAAGGAGATCTAACGCTCAGATCTAAATCCGGGGAGGTCGTGAGCGGCTAGGATTGAGCCTAAGAGGTCTGAGCGGGGTTTTCTCTGAAAAAGACCAGGGGTGGTTTTTTACCAAGAGGACCCCGAGGGTGGTCTAGGGTGGTCTTTGCAAAATGACCAAGGGGAGGTCTTTTTGCAAAGAGGACCTTGGTGGAGGTCCAGGGGGTGGTTTTGGCAAAATGACCAAGGGAGGTCTTTTGCGCACGGGGAAAGGTCTAAATGGCTAGAATTTAACCGAGGTGGTCCTAGACGGCTAGGATCAACACTAGGGGAGGTCCTGGCACTTATAGTTTTCGCAGACCAGGATCTAACGGCTAAGAGCTAATCCTAGGAGGTCTTTTAACGGCCGAGATTGATCCAAGGAGGTCCTGGGACTTAGAATTTACACGGAAAGCCCTCTACGGTACAGATTTGACTCGGAGGTGATCTCAACGGCTATGATTTCATCTAGGGGGAGGTCCAGAGGCTAAGCTTTTCGGAAAGGAGCCAAAGGCTCGGATCTACCCTGGGATGGTCGTGGGCGGCCACGATTTACCCAAGGAGGTCCAAGGTGCTCCTAATGGTGTGGGTCCTTAGGAGGTCGAGCGGGGTGGTCTGGGCGGGGTTTTGCCGAACGACAACAGGAGGAGGAGGCCCACTCACTGGCAATTAAGTTGAGTGCTCTTGTGTAATCAGAATTGCCATGATTGGCAATTTTCATGTTTTTTTAGAAGTGTAATCAGAATTCACAATTCAGATTGTTAGGGACAACTCCCTAACAATTCAGACAATAGATTCACAATTCAGATTGCGAATTCACAACATTGAATGTATAGAACAATGAATTCACAATTCATATTGTTGTGTTAGGGAGTTAACTGTATATTTGTCAAGAAGTAAGTTCACTGTATATTTGTCAATAAGTAAGTTTCTTTACATGGATAGGGAGTCCTTCTTGATGGTCAACAAATAGTAGTCAAAAGGCTCTAACAAAGTTCTAGACAGGGAATAGGAGAGCTAAAAACTGAGCTAGTCGTAGTTGCCAAGCTTCACCACAATAATCTTGTCAGGCTTATTGGTGTTTGCTTGGAAGAACATGAGAATGCTTGTGTATGAATACATGCCCAACAGAAGCCTTGATGCCCTTCTTTTCGGTATAATTTCTTGATTAGTAATTTTTCAGGAGGACAGTTCTCACTAGCAGCAGATTTAAGTGTCCCTACAGTACAGCTAAAATGCTATTATTTTTCTTGTTTGAATGATAGATGCTGAGAAATCCAAGGACCCAGATTGGGGGAAGAGATTCAAGATTATACAATCCGAATATGAGAAGTCCCAATCTGTAACCCTGGAGGAGCCCTCATATATTAAGATAGCATGGACATGTTGTATGGACATGTAAAGCAAATATTCCAATGAGGTGTAGCTTCATAATTCTGGACTCATTGACATGTTGTATGGACATGTAAAGCAATGCTACAGTATCAGGATGAAGCAATGCTACAGTATGTTGCTTCCATACTACATGCTACATGTAAAGCAATGCTACAATATCAGGATGAAGCAATGCTAATGTAAAGCAATGTTGCTTCCATTGCCTCTTGTTCAGACAACGAATTTCGGTTCACTCTGTTTCATTCAGAAAATGCAACATAATAAAGCAATGCAGCATGATGAATGCAACTCAACATGTCACAGTGTTTCCATTGCCTCCTATGACTTGTATCAGGCACACACACTTCCATCGCCTCCATTGCTACATTATCAGGATGCAGATCATCATTTGGCATTCATTCATACAACACAAAACATACACATACATTTGGATCATTCATACAACACAAAACTCCCACCTCATTCACATGTCAGCTTGTACAACATTCATATAGCCTGATTCAGTGGCATGCTTAGTCAGTCCATGAGTCCAAAACAAAAATATGCATGCTTCAAGTATATGCTTCCATTCATCCATGAGTCCAAATATTACATGTCCATGAGTCCAGGGGCAGAAGTAAGTTGGTCCACTCGGTGTCACAGGGCACCAGGTCTCAAAATAAAAACAACAGATATTATTATGTATATACTGTGCGTGCACCCCCTAGTCCAAAAGCCGTGCACCCCGTAGCTCAAATTTTTTAGTCGTTTTGTTCTCTTTTTACTGGTCATTGAGGCCGAATGATACATTTTATCAATGTTTACCGTATAAATTACTATTTAGTACAATATTACTTAAAAATTATATATACTGTTATATGCATAGTAAAATAGTGAACCCCGGTTATTTTCGTTCTAGTTCCGCCGCTGCATGAGTCCAGAACATTCGACAGCTGAAAACAATGTCAAGATTTCTGAAATCTTAGTTCAACACACTGCCAATCCAGAACAATGGAAACATAAACATCCATACAACAAAATCTTAGTTCTTAGAGCACACACATCATACTCCTTCAGCTTGAGCAGCATCCATGAAACAACAACAGCAATCATACACTTTTTTGTATGCTGCTGTTCACATACAAAATTCTTTCAATCATACACTCTCAATTTCACAATCATACACTCTGACAACTCAAATTCATAATGATAAAAATTACAATACAAGAAGGGGCCAAGAACGCCACAGTCGGGCACCAACACCTCCCCTCACGGCCCCAACAAGAATTGGATCTGAACAACAAGAGCATTCTCTCTAAACAAGAACAAAAAAACTAGGACATGTGTTCTCCACTCATGGAACAAAAAAAACAACAAGAAGTCGCCGGTGAGGGAGGGCGAGGCTCCGAGGGAGGGTGTGGCGGCGAGGCCCTAGGGTGAGGGAGGGGGAGGCAGCGAGGCGAGACACACCGAGACGATGGAGGATGGCGCCCAGATGGAGGAGCATCACCATCGGTTCAGCGGAGTGTTGCCGGTGAGCGGCGCGACACAAGGGGCCTGCTCGGGTTGGAGGAGTAGAGCAGCGCAGGGGAAGGACGCAACAAATCCAAGCACTAGGGAGGGGGGGGGGCAGGGGAATGGCCGGTGCACCTGCTCGGGGGGCGGGGGGCGCAGCGCAGGAGCAACCCTAGCTCTGGGCGGCGCAGGGGATGCGCGACGAAGAAGCAACCCTAGGATGTGGGAATGGCCGAGCAAGCAAGGGGCCGAAGGAAGGAGGAATGCTATGTTCATGAATTAGCCTATGTGCACATGATATGCCGCCCTAACCTAACCGCATGTTAATGCTTCTGTCTGGTTATTTAGGCCGGGTTATCCACAAACATGTCTACTTCAAACCGACCACGTGTCAGTGCTTGTGGTTATTCAGGTCCAGGGCGGTCTGGCTAGAAACACGTCTACTTTGGACCTATCTACCGAAATAAATCGAGAAAAAACCGACCACGTGTCAGTGCTCGTGGTTATTCAGGTCCAGGGCGGTCTGGCTAGAAACACGTCTACTTTGGACCTATCTACCGAAATAAATCGAGAAAAAACCGCGTCCCAATAAAACCCTTCTCATCTCGTCAATTCCCGAAACAGCCCTCTACCTGCCATCCCCGAGAGGCCTAGAGCCCCCAGACCCAGACCCATTCCACTACTCCAGCACTCCATCCCTATATTCCCACTCCGACGGTCCGACCCCACCGCGTCTCCTCTTTTGCCGTCTGGGCGACGCAAAGGCCGAATCGAACCGACGACGTCCATGTCGACTCGCCACGCCCGCAGCGTCCTCCTCCTCCCCGCCGCCGCCGTCCTCCTCATCCTCTTCGCCGGCGGCGCCGCGGCCGACGACGCCTCCAGCGACGATGACGCCGGCGCCCCGCGGACGCCCGGCTGCTCCAACAAGTTCCAGCTGGTAACGAACCAAGCTGACCGCCCCATCCGTTGTAACCTCTCTTGCAGATTTGGTCGCTACTAGTGGTGGCAGTTCGCTGTAGGGTTCTTTGTTTGCTAGAGGTATAGGTGGTAGTTTGGTGGAATGAGGAGATCTCGCTGACGGTGTGGTCGTGTAGAGGGGATTTGTGGATCTACCCTGCCGTTGGGTAAGAATGCGAAATTTCCGAGCTGTAGTATTTTAGTCATGGAATGGATCGAAAGCTGGATAGTTGGTCTGGTGCACAATTAGTTCAACCGTTCTGGCTTGAACTGAAATGCATGTGTAAGTCGCACGGCCGCTTTTCAGTTTTTGGCAATGCTTCCGCTGTTCACTTATAACTCAGGCTGCAGGGGAGATAGGATCATAGTATTTAGCCAATCCTTGCCCACTAATTTCACTTATTATTTGGTTTTATCATTCGTATGGATTTCTACCTAGATGGGCTGCTGTCGCTCTTTTTGGATTGAGCCTATGAGATTCTCATGACTGCTTGAATTAGTTATGGTTTTTGTGTGATGAGCTTGTTCTGATACCTAGAACTCAAATAATATTTTAACAGAAAATAAAAACTCAAGATTGGTGAAGATATCGCCCTTGTCTTTGTTTGTAGGACAATTGTTGCCTTTCTCTAGTTGCTTCTTCTTTGAGTACAGATAACCTTAATAAAATATTTGTCCCGGAAAGCATCCCATATTTTTCTATTTCTTTGCTTGTGGATTTGCTTAGCATATTTTCTGGAATGCAGAATAGGAATGCGCTTCTTATTGATCTCCTGAAATTTAGATATATCAACACATATTTGTGGAATTATACTTTCACTTCGCTACATGAAAAGTTTGGCCCAAATTCGACCCCCTATAATATTTCTGCCTCTGACCTGATTGAATAGCTCCTTACTGCAGTGTTATGCATTAAGTGGGCTTGTGATAAGCATTTTGATGTTTTTAGTAAAAAGAACATTTTGATGTGTCTTTTGAAGCGCATGCATGGGGATGCCATGATTGTACGTCTAGAATTTGTGTAGGAGACTTTGTTTGACATAAATGGATGGTTTCTGCATTTCTAGGAGCAGGATAAAAAAAAATAATCAAATGGTGTGTTTGCAATTGAGGACGCAACATATACATAAATTTGCATTATTGCAAGTTTGCAACTCTGCCTTTGCTTAGAGATTTTCATTCAAGTCAAATGCAACCATTCATTTTTTTTCTAAATTGGAAATTTTAGGTTACTACTATCCTGTTAATACTTCTTTGCCATTTGTTTTGCTTGTACGAAAGGAAATAAGATGTTTACATATTCGACACTATAACCCGTAGGTGCCCAACCAATGCCAAGAAATCTAAACCCAGATTCTGTATACGTTGACTCAAACTTTATATTAAAGCAAGATACTGTTGCCCCTAGTCTCCCATTCTTTCTCATGCCCCAGATTTTATCCAGGTTAAGGTGAAGAATTGGGTAAATGGAACCGAAGTTTCAACTGTTGTTGGACTAAGCGCAAGATTTGGAGCCTCCTTGCCTAGAGATATTCATGAAGCTCAAAAAACATTTGCTGTCCTCGCAAATCCATTTGATTGCTGTTCGAATTTGACATCAAAGGTTCGATTTTGGCACCAACTGTAACATGCTTGTTAACTAAGTTTTTTTTTTTTTGTGCAAAGGACATGCTAATAGCGTGATCCTTATAAAAGAAAACGTGTATGATGTAAGTATTTTTCTAAACTAATTCCTGCTGCTGCAGTTAACAAATTCTATTGCTTTATCAACACGTGGAGAATGTGCTTTCACTGCTAAAGCAAAGATTGCGCAGGCTGGTGGTGCAGCTGGTTTACTAGTTATCAATGACAATGAAGGTATAAAAAAGGCAACCTGAATTATATTATCTCTGTCCTGTTCAAATAATTCAGTATTTCAGGTAGGCATGCCAGATTCTTTTGCAGACAATAATCCATCTGTTTAACTTCTTGTTTTCAGAACTTTACAAGATGGTTTGCAGTGAGAATGACACTTCCATTAATGTGACAATACCTGTCGTAATGATACCACAGTCAGCAGGAAAGAAGCTGAAGGACTTCTTGGATCATGGAGCAAGGGGTAAGTAACATAATCTTAAATTCTTAATTTTCCTTACTGCTGTTAAGCTTCAGTATTATTTCTTTTATATTGCTCCTGTGGCAGAGTTTGGTTATATCTTTACTCTGTTATTTACACTTATTGTCATATCAACTTAAAAGTACTGAATGCTTTATATTCAGACTATTGCATGAAATTTCAACCTTTTTTTTTAACTGAAGACGGTTATCTGGACTATTATTAAAGGGCAAAATTTGATCATGCCACTCAGAAACTTACCACTTCGAGATATGTCACTCCAAAAGAGATAATTCAAAAAATGCCACTCCAAAACTTGTCTTCTTTGATATATGCCCACTTTAGGACTTTTTTATCCTTGGGCCTCTCCTTCCTCCCCACCGGTCACCATCCTCTCATCCTTCTCCTCTGCTTCCTCGGCGCGCTTCGCTTTGTCGGCGCCGGCCATGGCGACGTCGAGTCGCGTGGTGTCCATCGCCCACCGCATCACCTTCTCCACCTCGTCGTCCTCCGACTCCCCTCCCAGATACTCTAGCGCACCCTCGTCTCCTTCTCCGGCCCCGCCACCCCATTTAGCGTTGCGAACCGCGCCTCCAGCTCGTCCATCCCGTCGGCACCAGCAGCGGTGGCGGAGGCAGTATTTGGCCGCTTCGGCGCGTTGAAGCGGCGGGCGAGGTCGGCGTCCAGGGAATCGGGCGCGGGGTCGAGCGAAGGAGGGTTGGAGGCGGAGGAGGGCGACGAGACGAGGTGGGAGTTGGCCTGGAGCTTGAGCAGCATGGCGTGCTACACCACCTGGAGAAGCGCGTCCACCTCCGCCTCCTCGCCGATGGAGCATCGGGAAGAAGAAGATGGAGAGGATGGTGACCGGTGGGGAGGAAGGAGAGGCCCAAAGGCAAAAAAGTCCTAAAGTGGTATATATTAAAGAAGACAAGTTTTAGAGTGGCATTTTTCAAATTATCTCTTTTGGAGTGGCATATCTCGAAGTGGCAAGTTTCTGAGTGGCATGAATCAAATTTTGCCTTATTAAAGTGCTTGAGCATCTGTTTGTCTGCCCTCCCATGTTCCCCTCAAAAAAATTAGTGCTCACAGATGAGCCCATCTCCCTGAGTAGAAAAATAATATGATCCAGGAAGAAAACCGGTTTGAAATAGAGTTTGTTAGCATAGATATATGCAACATGTGGGACTTGGACTAATATTTCAAAGTAAATGAAGCGTAGTGAACCAAGTACCTGGCAGAACTGTTGTATGCCAGCTGCAGTTTGCAGCCTATTATGTGCTTATGAATCCATACTGGTCGAGTAAACTGTTGTGCAGTCTAACTTCTTACTGAAGGATTGTCTTTGTATCTATTTTTCGGTCATATAGCTGCTACATATTTTATAACACAATAGTTAATTACTTAATTATCATTTTTTGACGCACTGTGATCCTTGCGTAAATAGTGATTTGTTGAATTGATCGTTCGATTGGTACAATTGTTTGCGTTGGCTGCTACTCCTGTATAAATGATGACTAGTTGAAGTCCAATATGCTTGTGAGTTAATTTATGATACACCATGACCATAGTATGCATGCTAATACGAAGTTGTTCTTTTGCTGTAGTGGAGGTGCAGCTATATTCACCAAATCGACCAGTTGTGGACCTTTCAGCATGCTTCTTGTGGATAATGGCTGTGGGAACCATAGTCTGTGCATCACTCTGGACTGAATTCGTTGCATGCGAGCAGGTTGATGAGCGTTATAATCAGTTGACACGGAAGGTTTTGACTTTTGTGCCTTATCTATGCCTACCCAAACTATATGACATTTCATGTTGTTTTATCTTTTCGTACACATACCGGAATGCATTCAACATTTATACACTTACAATCCGGGACAAATTTTACTAGCTCGGGTGAAGTGGCTGGAACGCGGTACCTTGCGTGAATAGGTTGTATGTCAGGCACACTGGCACTGCACACTGCTGTGCCACTAACAAATACATCACATATAGGAAGAGGGATGAGTCATTATTAAGACTATGTAATATAGAATTTAAGCTTGATGTTTAATTATATGCTATCTTCAGAAAAAAGATGTCTTGACTTTGTGATTCGATGGCATTATAATAACATATGACCTTGTATTTAATTTCGGATTTTACTGCTTTCAAAATGTAATTTGACAAATCTACTTCCAGATATATTCTTTTCAATCATTAGGTGTTGTTTTCATGAACTCATTCATTTCCATATTTCTACAAAAACATATCTTGTTGTTAGGCACATCTTTGCCGCTCATGAATGCTTCTTCTAATTGCTATTTTATCAAAGTTTGTTTCTAGTGTTGTAGCTAACAAGTAGTAGTTTATCTAGTTCATCACTGGATTATGCTTTTTACTGACAAATTTCTTCCTTTCATTCTAAACAGGACGGACCTAATTCGGGAACAAACTTTAGAGAAGATAAAGAGATCTTTGAGATCAGTGCCAAGGGTGCTATTGTTTTTATTATAGTTGCTTCAGTTTTCCTCCTCCTCCTGTTCTTCTTTATGTCGTCTTGGTTCGTCTGGCTGCTAATTGTGTTATTCTGCATTGGTGGTATTGAGGTATTTTCTTCTTTTCAGTGGATTTTGTAATGTAACAAGTGTTTATTTAGTTTTATATATTCCTTTGCTGGGGTATTCAGTTATGAGCTTGATGGTGGACTGTGTCTTGCAGGGTATGCATGTTTGCTTGGTGACACTTCTCTCTAGGTAGCAAATGAAATAATTTAGATTAAGCAATTTGGTCAATGCTCCTCGGTTTATTAATTTTTATCTTCTTGTTCGATGTGCCTCATTTAACAGGATCTACAAGGATTGTGGACGAAAGACTGTACAACTCCCCTTTTTGGGGGAGGTGTTGGCCTTATCTGTTGGAATAGTACCATTTTGTGTGGTCTTTGCGATTCTCTGGGCTGTGTATCGGCATTGTTCGTTTGCTTGGATAGGCCAAGACATCCTTGTAAGAAAAAAAATTATGATCACTCTTGCATTCTCTTGCTATGTTTTCAGTGTGTAGGTGTATTTTTCCACATTTTGCATCAGTGGCATGTGAAAGCATGCAATGGCACATGCTCTTGTAATGTACCACCAAGCATGTCTGGGATCACATGATAGTTTTTCTTAAACACTAGAGGTTAAAACTAACATTTTGTGACTTGTGAAGTCCATGTGGATCCAGGTCCCATATTCCTAGTGGGGTCAGGTACAATATGATTTTTCCTTGCACAACTTGCTTATCGCAATGAGGTCAATCCCTTGGAAATATTTAGAGGTTGAAGAATTTTTTACATAAATACATCAAAGAATTGGGCCTCAATTTTTTTTTTTAACGAAAAACCATGTCAAAAAGTTTAAGCATGATGTTGAAGATCTCATATGAATGAATTAGCTACGGGCTGAACCTGTTATGTCACACGCTACCATTAGCATGTTGGTGACATCTGTGGAATAGAGATGGAGATGTAAAGCAAAATGTTGACAGTATCATTTTCATTTTCACACCTTTTCCTCAATTGCTCGATTTAGGATGAGATACCATAGACAATTCCTAAGCTGGATATTGTATCGAAGAAGCAAGCATGTGTCAAAAGCATAGTTACCAGATTCGCTATAAAATCCCGCAAATCGCAAACCAGATTCGTCGAACCCGAACCGGTTTAGGGTACGGGTTCGTATTCGCAATGGAATTTGGAAGAAAAAGTGGTGAACTACGAACCCAAATCCATACCGCGACTCGGACGAACCGCGTTTCTGGTAACTATGGTCAAAAGCATGTTATTTGCAAGTTCTATTTTTAATTGTTGAATAGCTTGTCTAAAGAAGAGAACTTCATTTGTGTTTACCCTCATAGTTGGACTTTTTTTAATTGTTTGACTGTTTGATACTTGGGATGTTAAATTTATTGCTTGAAAAGCTTGCAGGCTTTGACCTTTGCAAAATCAAGTACGTATCATTGACCATGCATTCAATTTATTTCTCCCAGGGCATCTGCTTGATGATAACTGTGCTTCAGATGGCGCGCTTACCAAATATCAGGGTATTGGCATCTCTATTTGATACAGTTCGCTGATTGTCATCAATTAATAGCTTTATGGATCGTGCATGTATCAGAAGTATCTAAGACTCTATCTTTGCAGGTTGCATCAGCTCTTCTTAGTGCTGCTTTTGTGTATGACATCTTCTGGGTGTTCATTTCACCTCTTATATTCCATGAAAGTGTCATGATTGCAGTAAGTGAATTCTTGACAGTTTTTTTTTTTACAATTGAACTTATTATCAGTTATTCTTTAGTCTATGGATTGATTTGCAACATAGAATTTGTAGTAAATTAGTCGAATTGTCTTCCGACCACATGAGGAAGGCTTGCTCATTAATAAGCTGCCTTTGGTTCATACTCCCTCCTTTTCAAAATATAGGCATTTTTTGAGTGGGCGGGCACAAGGATTAAGGTTGTAAAATCAAGAGAAGGACAAGAGAAGATGACCCTGCTGTCCTTGCTTAAATACCTTGGGAATAGTTAGTGAGTGTCACTTATAAATGCAAGAGAGAGAAGATGTGATAAATAAGGGCAAAGAAGGAAAAACGTCAATAAATTCACATGCATGCCTTATATTGTGAAACAAGATTGAGAAAACTACATACCTTTAAAAAAATGGATGGGGTACCATGTAGTAATATTATTATGAGATACTGCATACTTGGCTCATGAATTTAGCTATTTCCCATGTCCTTTACAATGCCAGATGCCCAGAAATGGCTAATAGCCAACTACAGAGAGAATATTCAGTGCTTCGATCTAATTGAAAGGGACATACAGGTGAAGATAGAAAATTTGGCGTTCTGATGATCCATATAAAATTGATATATTTTGGAGGCAAATGTGCACACTTGCAACATGAACTATGTGTTTGGAACATGTTATCTTGCATGGTTTATACTTCATAATTTTCCTATCATTAGATTATCTACCTAGTGCCAATCTTTAGTGAGCCCTATCTTATATGATATATCTTCTATCCGTTGACTTGTGATTGCTTTTATGTTACTTACGATTGCATTAAAACCCCTCAGGTTGCTCGTGGTGATAACTCAGGGGAAACGATTCCGATGCTCCTAAGGATACCTCGTTTCTTTGATCCATGGGGTGGCTATGACATGATAGGCTTTGGTGACATTATTTTCCCCGGATTGCTTGTTGCTTTCAGCTACAGGTACTCTGTGTAATGTTGCAATAATTGTTATAATTTTTCATGTGATCCATGACTTCCTTTCACGCTAAACATAATGAAGGTCTTAACTCTTAAGACACATACACTTATTGATGAGACGAACATAATCCCAATCAATGTTAATTAACTTTTAAACTACCCTAGAATTTTTACAGTGACTTAACCAGGGGAAAAAACCGGCTGGTAACCGGTTTTACCGGTGGGGACCGGGATAAACAGCACCGGCCGAAAATTTTCAAATTTGAATTTGAATTTTTGACTGCATAATGCACTTTCTAGGTCGGTTTAGGCATTTTTCGTGCTAGATTACGTATTGTATGAGCCAAATATGCTTGAATTATTGTATGAGCACGTCCTGGGCGGTTTTTTCAACTAACTATATGAAATAACCTAATCTAGAGAGCCTAGCGTGATCCGTTTCATCAAATCTCTATTATTTATGACCTCTTAAACCTCAATGGATTGATGTTTGTTTCTAAAACAAAAGTCTGATCTTTTACAAATTTGTATGTAATTATGTATGACATAAGTACTCTATATATTTTGTTTCCCTTGGATTTGGTATTATGCTTAACAAAATAGTTCAGATTAATAGACACATATGATCAAATATGTTCTTGATTGGTTTTGTTTTGTTGCAACACCTATGTTTCAAATAGACATCTTAGCTTATATCCAATTACTCGGTTACCTTTTTTGCACTCAATGTAACCTAATCAAATCATTGATTATCATGCCAGTAGATACTACCTACTTCTTTCTAACCTAATCATTCATCAGGGTTTTCCGGTTTTTCCGGTAACCGGTCGGTTACTGGTCCAGTAACCGTTACCGTTGGCCGACCGGTTTTTTAACCGGTACCGGTTTTTGTATCCTTGGACTTAACACATCTAGTTCAAGTTCATTTTGAATTAATTGTTGACTTACCCTAACCTAGGTAAACTATTCAGAAGAAATGTGACTAAGAAAATAAGCAGAAAATTCTTCACATTGTGAAAGCAATATGGTAATTGGCTCTGTAATGTTGATATTAAATTTCGAGCCAGAATTAGTTTGATTGCTTGGTAAATTAGTGTACCTTGGTGCCAAGATATTACGTGGTGCCGTGGTGGAAAAGACAACCTAACAGTGTGCGAATTAATTTTCTCGTCCTTTTGGGTGATTCCTTAAGAATCATACAGGCAATGATTTTGTACAGTTGGTTAATTTGTCCTTAAATTAGAATTTTGAAAATAAAGTGTGCTCTGTTATTGTCTATGTGTTTCTTGACTTGACTTATCAAGCAGAACACAATTAACAATTCAGGATTCTAGAAATTGGAAATGCATTAGGCTGGGATTGGATTTTGCCCCCCTGCTGTGGTCCTACTGGTTATTTTAGCTTCTTTTCCCTGTATAATTCTTGTTTGAACATGGATGTCCAGAATGGCATGGCTTGAAGGGGTTTAGGGTATTGGAAGGGGGGAGATAGGCTATAGGCTGAGGTGAGAGAACTTTAGATGAGAGAGACTAATTCATTACTCTTGCTTAATTGATAATGGATACATTGCTATCCCTTTTATAGGGATGACTTGACTTACCCCTAAGAAGCAATCACTAAATCTAAGGAAACTTATCTTTAATACATGAGATATATCTATAAGTAAATAAACCCAACTAACAAGGAAATCAATTATTCTTATCTCTAATTTCCAACTAATACTGTGTTGGTGGTCCTGGTTAATACACATGAACAGTACCATCGCATACATAGTACTGCTACAGACCGAACAGTGCTGTTACACAACAACAGAAATTTTGGGAAATTCTACACAATGCTGACTCTTGTAGTCTTGTAATGCGGGTCAGCGGCTGTTTGCATGATTTATGTTGCGAGGTTTGGTTAGCACTTGGTTACAAATGTGTAATGTTTACATATAATTGTTTGAATTTCTATTTTATTTTGACTATTTGCAAATCATGTCACTTCGATGTACTAAGCAGATTTGACAGAGCAAGCAAGAAAGGTATCTTAAATGGATATTTTCTGTGGCTGACCGTGGGATATGCTGTTGGTAAGTGCTTGATTCATCTTGTTCTCTTTTATATTCAAGTTAATCAGTTAAATGTTCTGTGCTCTATGTTGTGGTATTGCTTATGTTGTTCAGTAGTGCAATTTTCTTCAACAATTATTGTGGTTATGAACTACATAATGGCCCATTATTTTCATGTCCCAACAAAAGAATGATTTTTCATTAATGGCCATAGTTTCCAAAACCATTTTAGGACCAGTTCAGGCCATATTATTGCTAGCCTTTTTCCAGTGGTAATTGTTGTGGACCAAACCCTACTCCCTATCTCCAAGTGAAATTCAGACAAAAAATGAACTTTGGCTGGTTTCTTGGCAAATGGGTAACTTGTGAGTCTTCAATGTTTTAAAAAATATTGTGAAATTGTTTGTTAATATCAATGAAAGCCATTCTAGGTCCAGTTATGGCAATGTTGTTGGTGGCCCTTTTCCCATGGTAATTAGCATGGTGCCATGGTGTATGTCATAAACCTTAGTGGCTTAGATCATGAGGGGTTAATAATGTGTGGAAGGAGGCCAATCAGCGACGGCTTGAAGGGGAGGGACTCTAGGAGAGGTTAAATAGACTGGGGAGACTTCTTTGTTTGCTCAAACGAAATGGGGATTGCCATCTCTCTTAAATAGAGAGTAACCCTAACAGATTGGACTAGAGATAGACCAAACTAAAGATAGAACATGAACTAAATTAATGACTTTATTTGTTAAGGAACTAACCAATTGGAGATAGGTGCTGCTGCTGCTAGCACGTGCTACAGTAGATGCAGCGGGGCCCACAACTATGACAGCCCTCTCAGACATGCTTGGTAATGAACTTACATTATTGATGCTTTTTCAAGTTTGAGAAGAGCACTCAGATAAGACAGCCCTCTCAGATAAGCTTTTTCAAATTTGAGATGAGTTGCCTGTGTGATTGATTGGTTGTTTCCATTTTTGACTTTTGGGCTTTTGTTCTGTATGGAAGCTCATATATTCTTTGGATCAAGACAATCTTTTCTGCCTTTTTCTGTAACTGGCTAAATTCCATGTAAGGCTACGATGTAATCAGAAAGATGATTGATGTATAGAGAAGTCATTATTTTATGGTAAAGGACGTGTTGTGAAGAACTGAGATATACTGTGGTTTGTGACATTTTTTTTCTCCATGTAGGTCTTTTCCTTACCTATCTTGCGCTTTTCCTGATGGATGGGCATGGACAACCTGCGTTGTTGTACCTAGTTCCATGTACATTAGGTTCGTGTACACACTGTTCTTTTGATGTCCCATGTTAGTCTCATTTTTACTTTTTCCATGCCATGTTATTGCTAATTTGTGATCTATGCCTTCATCATTTTGTATACCAGGGCTTATTGTTATACTTGGTTGGGTAAGAGGTGAACTGCATGATTTATGGCACTATGGAAGAAGTCGCACAGAAAATTTAGTTGATGAACCATGAAAAGTAATCTCCTGACAGAATTGCTATCCGCTGGTGACATCCATTGAGCTTAGCTAAGTGGGCGAGGGTTTCGCTGGGGCAATCTCAGAAATGTACACAATTACCTTTGCGAGAAAAGTCAGGTGTAATGTTCTTTGTTTTTTCTTTAATATATAGTTTTGGTAACGTACTATTATTCAGAGGTGCAGTGTATTGAGAAGTGTCACCGTGTGCATCACATTAATTAAAAAAAAAAGAGATGAGATTCACTGGATCTTTGCCTCTTACCTTTATTGCCTTGTGTTTATAAAGCTGGTGCAGATGGAGGATCTTATTTTAGATGGTGGAAGCAATTGGTTAGTGCAATTATGTATGGCTCATAACTCACAGTTCACGGGTTCAAATCCCACAAATTATAGTGAAAATTTTATACAAATAACCTATTCACCTCTGGTTTGTAGGAATATAACTTTGATCATCAAGCAGAGGGACTAATGTCCTATATTGTGACGCTATCCTATGGTTGGTGTGCAGTTGGGATTTGTCATGTTCTAAAAAATAATGGTGTGCAGTTGGGATTTGTCATGTTCTAAAAAATAAATAACCACAACCAATCTAAAGAATAAATAATTACTTTGATACTGCCATGTACTACATATACTTCTGTGTAATGTTAACATGGAAAATTAGGTTTACATTGTGTAACTTTCCCTTTTCCTCCTCGTCATCTACATTAAAGTTCGGTACCATTTTTCATTTTTCCAAATGTAACTATTTAACTAAAACCAATCTCAGTATCTATTCAATACAGAAATAGAACTAGTATTGCATCTTGTGACGGTTGAGAGTATGTTATAGTTTGCATTAGCTCTTTTTATAGTATTTTTTTTTCTTATTGGTCTTTTGGCCTTTGGTCCCTTCGGCCCCATGGAACAGAATGGAGTTCCATTCCAGTATGGTATAACAGCATTAGTTTCTCTCTCCACACTAACCCCAATTATCCAAGCCACCGCTGGGACGCCGTCGGCACCTGAGCCACCGCCGTCGCCTACCTCCTCCCTGCTCGAGTTGTCGTCGCCGTCCTTCCCTTTGGACGCACAGCCGCAGCTCGTCTTCGTCTTTGCCAAGCACTGCTGCGTGAGCCACCCCGAGCTGGATCTGTGCCAGCGTCCCCCCTTGATGCGCCGCCGCCGCTCGTCTTCTTACTCGCCAGCCATTGCTGCATGTCCATTTAGGCTGCCATTTCCTCAAATCGGGCTACCGCCGCTGTTTTCTACCTCAAGTAGCTACCTTCGTCGCCCAGATTTCGCGCGCTGCCGCCCTCTTCCTCTCCGGATTGGGCCACCGCCGTCGAGCCACCTCTACTCGAGCAGCTGCCTGATTTGAGCATCGACGCACCGAATCATCTTGGTTGCACCACCTCTACTCTTCTTGAGCTGCCCCGCTCGCACTCAAGCCTCTTCAAAGGAAAAATCTGTCGCCGAAATTTCGCCGGTTGGTGTTGTCGGTAGGGCCGATAAATTTTTATACCAGATAAAAAAATTTGAATTTAATGAATTTTTATCCAAATTTAATTTCCAATTTAAAATTTAGATAAATTTCATATTTACAGCTGAAAATTTCAAATTTGAATTCAAAAATTTTGTTCGAAATTTTACCGAAATTTCCAGTAACCGATGAAAACCGGTTGTATCGCTACCCTCCGATAAAATTCTTATGCTGTGACCTGTGAGTGTTTTCCCTGGCTTCTACTTGAGCTTCGGCTCTGCTTCTACTTCTAAGAGGACACCGCTGCCGTCTGCTGGCTTCTGCTACTCCCGAAGTTATATTCGCGCACAACTTCTGCTAGCTTCTGTTGGCTTCTGTTGAAGCTTCGGGCGTTTTGGCTGGAGCTCTGCTGGCTTCTCGGCTTCTACTGAAGCTGTTGACTATCTTCTGAAGCCTGTGAGCTGCACTGCAGAATTGTTGCCGTGTGCGGCCTCCCCTGCTTCAAGCCAGTTTCCTTATGGCCTCCAGCTGTCACCCTCGGGCCATGCTCCATCGCCAATGATTTCGTCGAGCTTTGGCCACCCCCGACCACCAGCCGTTTCCTTGCGACCTTGCCTCGGCTTCCGCCGCTGATGCTCGCCTCGGCTGCCGCTGACCTCAGTCGCCGCCGCCGGGCTTCTCCTTGCCCGGTATTGCTGCTAAGGCACCTGTGGCAACAGTGCCTGTTGCTCCCACAACACCGGTGGTTGCATTGGTGACCGCTGCTAGTGCTTCCACTACTGGCCTTCACTGTACTTGGTGCCAGCGCGACGATTACACGTACTAGACCTTCTACGTCAGGCTCATGTGGCTCTACTTCACCAGGTGCTATTGGTGCTCCTCGCCAGCCGGACATTGAACAACAGTTGGTCTCTCTGCTTCAGCGCCTTGTCGTCGACGGATCTTGAGGCACGTCGGGGTTTGCTAGTTGTGCTACTCAGTCTCCCTCTTCAAGTATATTATCTCCTTGGGACTTGGTTTGTGGTGCTTCCTTCACATGACACCAGGCTATAACACCAAACTGCGCTCACCTCACTTCTGTGAGTCATTCTGATCTCCCTGTTTTCATTCAGACCGCAAATGACACCTCCTTTCTTGTCACTGGCTGAGGCACCATTTCTACCCCTCACTTTCATGTTCCTATAGTTTTTCATGTTCTCAGGCTTGCTATACAGCTTATGTTTGTCGATCAAATTGCTGATCACAATTCTCATATCATTCTTAAGCTTGACTTGTGTTGTGCCCAGGATCGTCGCATAGGGACTCTAGTTGGTGCTGGCCACCATCCTCGTGATTCTTAGTATCTCTGGGAGCTCGACTGCCTTTGCCTTCCTTCTAATTCTGCTACTTCTATTAGCCAGTCAACCACCATTACTACCACTGCTTACACCATCACCACTCATCATTTTTGCTCAGTAGCACCATCGTCTCGGTCACTCATTGATATGCACATTCCTCGACTTAAGATGTATGCATGAAAGTTGGTCTCGATCTTTCGTCATAGGAGAAATCTTTGGAGCGGCGAGTTGTGATTTTTACGAATGGGAGGCTAACCACGATCCAAGAATGCGACCAACAACCTCGCAATTGCATCACTAAACCACTTCTCAATTGGCTATCAACCGTGTCAAAACACGACTGAACTGTTCATGAAGAACGGTCCGAACAATTCAACGAGAATTGAAAGAGCGACAACGGAAGAAATCACTCAACGATGAATGATTGAATTGAGATTCCAAGTTTGCGGCAAAAGTGTCTTTACAATAGCACTAGCTAAAAACAAAATCAAAGCCTGAAAGACTAATGGAGCGTCCTGGGCAGAGTATATAGAAAAACAAAAGAGAAATCAATCTGATTCCTTGAATTGTGTGAGCCATGCTATGTTTGTGCATGCATGTAGAGAATTCCTTTTGCTGGTGGCACCAAAATAGGAAGGTGGAGTGCGGCAGCAGAATAGGTGAGGCTCCCCTTTTTTTCTCCTGATTTAGTGGTGTGGATTGCATGCAAATATTCTCTCACACAGATTGCATGCCATGAAAATTTTCCTTCTATTCCTCACGCACAAGCATTGCATGTTGACTTAGTTTCTCTCCTCATTTGCATGCAGCAGCACCCATGTGGGGCTCTGTTTATTTCCTTGCTTGCACATGCACGGGCAGCCTCCAAGCCCTTGACTCAGCTAGCGACATCCTTGACACAAAGTACGCAACTAGTGTTTCTCCTCTCGGCCAATTCTTGATTAGCAACTTCTCCAACAATTCCCTCGTATGTAGTGATAAGCAAGCAGCAATCACTAGGCAATGTCATATGTTCTGTAATTATATAATTAATTTGCACAACAAATATACTCACCTGCTGTCCAAGACGACATGCACGTGCTCGTGTCACTGCTTCTTGTTCTTGCACTTTATTAGACTCATTTACAGGTGCGTGTGCTGTTAGGAACATAAGTGTGTGAGCTAGTGATGTCCTCGTCACTTACGTCGGCCACGTCATTCTTCTTTAGTTGGTTGTGGTGTCCTTGGGTCTGTTCTAGGTGATATGTGAGATCCCAGTTTATTAAGTTTGTAATACTTAATCTTCCACTGACTCTAGTATCACAAACAGAATAGCCCGTGCCTCGATGGACATATGCTTCCCAGAAATTGCAGCACACATACATCATACAAAAACATGCATCATTTCTATACAACATATGATAACAAGTCTACCAAAAGACATATATAATATAAGTTATTACAGAACAGCCGACCGGCCAAATGACATAAGTATTAAGTAACAGCGAAAGCAAAAGTTGCCATAAGATGGTTTAAACCAAAAGACGACCGGTTAGCCACATAACACCACAGGACAACCGACCGGGCCGCCAAACTAATCGCCCCACACACTGCCACAGCACAACTCACAAAAGTGAGGCCCATCGAGCTCACCTTCTTCCTCTACACACAACAAGCAATGCAGGTGAGTACAACAATGTACTCGCAAGACTTACGAGTAACAAGCCTATACATAGCTACATGAAAGCTGTATCAAAGGATGTTGGTTATATGGTTGTTTGGACGCATAAAGCAAGTTTCATTTGCAATAATGTAATAGATTGAAAGCAATTCAACAAATCAGTTTTTAAGCATTGAAATAACAGCGAGTAACAATAATTATCAAGTAACCACCTAGAAGTGACTAACCCAATAGCCACCACAAATAGCATGAATCCCTGATTCATACCACCCATCAAGTTTTAATTTAAAAGGTTGTAGTCTAACTCTTGAAAAGCTTACCCAAGCGTGTCCATAACCTAGGACGAGGCTATTCGAATAGTTTTAAACTCTGCAGGGGTGTACTAATGTACCCACACTTCAGACCACCTTTAAGCCACAAGATTAGCACACTACCAAAGGTATGCCGACACGGCTAAGTCCTACGAGACATTTCCAATATTGTGAATCAACTACGAGCCGCTCGTATGGATAGAAATCCATACGCTTACATTGTAAAGCCAAAAAGACAACTACCCCTCGGGGTAAAGCTCTTTGGACAACTACAATGCTTCCACACACAACCATCTCATTTTACCACAACGCAACCCACACATGCCCCCCTGCGACTCGTAGCCAACACACGCCAAAGTACTAAGTCAAGAGAGGTCTCATTCCCTCTAGTGTGGTTAGCACGCACAAAATGCCTGGATAACAGGTACTCATAAGATGTTCGGTCCTTAATTGACTCGGGCACCATTCCAATCACACCCAAAAGATCATACCATCTTACCATTGTGCCCAAGTCCAAATTGTTTTTATTTTCAGTTTTAGTTTTGCAATTTGAATATAGCACAGAGCTGAAATATAGAGATCATAATAAGTTTGTGTGATCAAGGTTATCGACAAGTCGATAACCACCCATTTCTACCGATAGCTAAGCATGGCTAAGCAACAAACTCGTAAACTACTAAGTGACAAGGGTTCATCCAACGAACCCAAAATCACAGCAAGATAAACCTAGGCTCAGTAATAGAGGATAAACATTTGCCTACTGATAATCCATCTACTAGGTGAACTATCGACAATAGTTAAAATAACATAACAATGCATACGTAGAATTTGCAAACAATATATTAGAATTTGAAAATAGTAGGAACAATATGATCAAATGATGCTACATCTGCTTGCCTTGCTGGAGTGCAGGATCTGATGGCTGTGGCTCAGAATCGATATCAATATTATCTTCGGAACCTAACGCGAAAAGACGATAAAATCGATAAGAACGAAGAACACCAAATAACTTCAACAGCAAAAGACATCCAAATCTTATGAAATTTATACAGCATCTAGGGGATGATTTTAGAAAATTTTAGGAACAAGAATCATGCAATTTGGATTTAGCATGCAAAAGTTATAGCCAAAATACACTTTCTCAGCCTATAAAATCAACCAAATTAATTACTGGTACTGTTCATGGCAAAAATTTCTAGAATGATCTAAGGTCTCAAATTTTTGTAACAAGTAGGTTATGACATCTTAATGATAGCAAAGTTGAGTTTACTAAATTTGAAGTTATAAAGATTTACTTATGATTTTTGTAAGTTGTAAACCTAGCACAAGTTACTTTACAGAAATATAACTATGCTCAAAACCTATTTTAAATTAAAGCACACTAACAGAGGAATTTAACAAAATTGATTTTGCATAAATTGGAATTATACAGAAAAAGATATGCATTTTACAAGATTTAATCCATTTTTTGGAATATTCAAATTTGGCAGAAATCAAGTTATTAGTGTTTGTAAAACTCTCTGTTACCGAAACTTACCTAAATGCATTTTTAGATTAGACTTTAGTTAAACATGAATTTACCATAACTGGAATCAACTAAAAAGGAGTTAAAACCATTTAGTTATGCATTTTCTAAGTTTTCCTAGAATTACAAGAACATTAAATAATGGCAGAAATGAATTAATAAAGCTTATAACATTTTCTGCTGCAAAAACATGGCTAAAAGTATTTTAAAATTAAACTATAGTGAAACATGAATTTAATACAGTTGAAAACATCTAAAAAGGATTTAAAATGAATTAGTTATGAGCTTTTAAAGGTTAACTACAATTTTTAGTTGATAAGTAAATGCTTACTGAAATATAACCAATCTTAACAGAAAGAAACGACGTGGACGCTCGTGGGCCGTTGATGCGAAATCAAACGGGCCACATGCACGGAGAACAGCGCACGCGCGCGATCCTAACGAGAGTTGCCATTGGATCTAGATCCAACGGCTCACGTGGATGGAAACATTCGGAGGTCCGAATGTTTCAATCAACCACGGCCACAAATCTTGAGATGAGTGGCTCAGAGAGCAAGCGCATTCGGAAGTCCGAACGTACTCACGATCTCAGCCACAGATCGGGAGATGGACGGCTCCGAGTGTTTGGGACATCCGGAGGTCCGAATGCTCCTCAGATCTGGGCCGTTGATCACAAGATCGACGGTCCACGATCAACAACGCACAACGCACTCACGCACGTGGGTTTAAAAGCGTCGGGAGGAGTTTAATGAGCGGACCCACATGACAGTGAGACAAAGAACCAGATTAAGACATACTAATTAACCCTAATGATTGACAATTACTAGATAATTAATGGTGTCCTAATGACGACCGAAAACAGACGATTACGCCCGACAAAATCCGAGCGGGATCTACGGCTCGTCGCCGGCGACTCCGGCCACGGCGGCGCCCACCAAGTATCAAAATGGATTCGCAATAGGCTTGCGGACCCAATGGTGGTGACCTCGCCGGCGGCGATGGCCCTAAACGCCGGCGAGCCAAAAAATGAAGATAGGGGCTTTTACTGCCAAAAGCGAAAATGGCAAAAAGCTCTGCTGCAGTTCAAGGAAGCGAGTGCCACAACCTCTAGGGACTAACAAGAAGCTACCTTGACCGAGATGAGCTTCAAAGATGGTCGGAGAAGGTCTGACCACGGTGGAGCTTGCCGGACCCGAGGAAGAAGATATGAAATTAGAGACCTGAGCCAAAATGAACACCACTGGTGGTCAAAATAGGTACAATATAGCCCATATAAGCTTCATGAGCAAGCAATTGAGAAATAGAGCACTCACCGGAGTTGAGGAAGAAAGGGGATGGTTTCGGCCGAATTTGAACAAACCCCAAATTTGTCAAATCCTGTGAATGAAACCCAAAATTGAGTGAGGGGAAATGATTAGGGTATTAAGGAGTTGAAAAGGGTACAAGAATATTTGAAGAAGAACCACTGGAGCTTCATGATCCTCAGACGAGCTCCACGGGTCAACAATGGTGATTTTGTGTTTTTGGTGTATTAAGCTCCAAGAATGAAGAAGGAGCTTTGGATGGTGTAAAAGAACACCAGGAAGGGCTTGGGGACCTTAAATAGCTAAAGGATTAGGGTTTGGTCAACAAAAAATGATATTCCCAGGTGTGAGGCTCATAGGGCTGCCATAGCCCGAAAAAGAAACGATGGGGTGCAGGAGTAGGGCATGGGTAAGGCCGAAAACACCTGCGCCCACGATTTGCCGGCAAAAAGAGACGTTGACTAGGGAACACGATTTGACAGAGCCATGCCTCCCTCTCTCTTTCTCTGTTCACGTACGGCGCGAGGTTGAAGATGACCAGAGAAAGGCTTGGCGATTTTGAACCCTTGGATTTTGATCGGGCGGCTGATATCGCGCCACGCTTCTGAGGTTTAAACACAACAGAGGAGAATGTGAGCGTTGGATTTTAATCCAACGGCTCGAGACCGATCAAAACAATCGGAGGTCCGAATGTCTCATGCGACGAGGACGGTCCGATTTTAATCCAACGGCTGAGGTTCGCCCAAGGCTTCTGAAGTTTAAATTAACAGAGAAGATCGAGAACCCTTGGATCAGAAATGAACGGTCACGATTGAATATGACCTTCGGAGGTCCGAACGTTCTCAAACGATCAGGACGGTTGGATCAAGATCCAATGGTTCAAAAGGATCAGCGCATTCGCACGGTCCGAATGTTCTCGCGAAGCTGGGCCGTGCGATTAGGATCTAACGGCTGAGATTGGACGCACGCTAGAAAAGAGGCCCGGTACAGTTAGTTGACTGGACCAAGACAAGTGACTCGAGCCCGAGTCTGACTCGAACCCAACGAACAGTGAGATTAGGTTTTGAGTTTTAAACTGAGCTGGGACTTTGAGGATTTATTTGAGATAGCAAAACATCTCCAAAAATTCTGAAATTTTTACTGGAGCTTGCTAACTCAGATATTAACCTTGTATAAAATTTTCAGAGGTTTTTATGCTGCACATTATTCTCCAAAAATTATGCAAGGCTCTGGTTTAAGGTTTGACTGCCCTCTAAAAATATTCAAACAATTTCTAAAAATTGTGAAATTTTTCAGAGGGGTCACATGCCATCCCAGGAACTTAGGAAAAATATTTCCAAAGGATGATCACAAGATTTGAGATGAATATTTTTGGAAGACAAGGTTTTGGATCAAAAGACTTGTGACTTTGTATTTCCATAATTCTTGTACAGGAATTGTTTAGAACATACAGGAAATACATGATGTAAAAAAAAGTTTTAAATTCTACTCATTTTCTTACATTTGAAACACAAGTCCAAAATTGGGATGTTACATGATACTTCTTTACATTGTATGAGTTGCAAGCTTGACAAGAAGTTGTAGCTCCTTTTGATGTGGATCAAACCTCGAGACGAGATTAAATCCGTAGGTTGCCCAATTTTTCACGGTGGTAATTCATGATCTGATATATGGAGCACAAATTACAGGATGCAATTTACACTTGGATAAATAAATCTCACATTCGTGTACACCATAGTACACGAACGAGAAATAGGGATCAAAGATCCAACGAGTAACTCCAAGCACTATAGCTAGAAACCCTCACGACATGATAAAATCATAAATTGGAATTCACAAAAACATACATAGAAAAGAGATAAACCCTAACGGCCAAAGGCCAACACGCAAACGTGTTTTTAATTCATAACTCAAAACTAAAACTCTATATGGCCGAAGGCCTTTGGCTTTTATAGCTACACACATGCACATACAAAAGATGTATTCGACTAGAAGTTATAGCCGGTGCATGACACATGCATGTACAAAGATGTGTTCGTCTGTTCGACTAGAAATGTTAATGCAAAACTAACCCACGTAGACTTCCTTTTACATCTCGGAAACCAACTAATTGGTCTACCAAAGTTGGCTGTCATGGCTTCTGGTGGCCCCCATCCAAGTGCATGTAAGGAAAGATAGCAACGAACAGAGAGAAAAAATCCACTCCCAACAGAAATCACGCTGCCTTTCTCTCCATGATAAATCTGATTTCTTTCCTTGTTTTTAGTTGTCCCCGTTCCTTTCTTATCTCCTGAAAAATCTCTATCAAAGGTAACAGAATAGTATTCCTCCTTGGAAACATCCTGTATGCAAGTAATAGAACCAGACACAAGTGTTGGCTCAAGTGCGTGAACACGTGTGCATGTGTTGTTCGATAGGAACATATGCGCCGTTCCCTTCCTGGCTTCTCCCAGTTTCCTTCTGGCTCTATGCCCATTCATGCTGCCCGCGCTTCCACCGGTCCCTCCACCTCCAAGCACCTGCATGCATGCCCAGTAGTTTCTCCCCTTTGGCCATCCTCACAGCTTCAGCACATGAACTTGTTCCTAGTGCATGTTGTGATTCCTCGCGCACCGCCCGGCCCAGTACACGCGCATCCGCTGGCACGCTTAGCACACGTGCATCCTCTAATTCATGTACGCACATATCTTCCTCCTTGTTATTAACAAAAGATTGCACATATAAAATGTTATGTACTGATATTGCGTTAGTAGAGGGTGCTGGGCCGCATCACCTTTAAAGTTCTAGCAACTCTGTTTCCTCTCGTCCTTTTGATTTGATTCACTCTGATGTCTAGGCTCCGACTCCTTTCGTATCGAAAGGGGTCACCGATATTATGTGATCTTCATTGATGATTACCCACTTACTAGTGAGTACTTGTCTACCGCCTTCCATCAATTTCTTTCCTTATGGGGCACTCTTCCTCGGTACATATTTTTGAGCGCAAGCATCGTCACATCCTTGAGACTGCCCACGCTCTGATGCTTGCCTCTTCTGTTCCACATCATTTATGGATTCTACTCCTATTGAGTCTCTATTGTAGGTCTCATCTATGCAGTCACCTTCGTGCTTTCGGTTGCGTCTGTTATGTTCTTCTTTCACCCCATGAGTGCATGAAGCTAACTGCTCAGTCCGTTGATTGTGTTTTCCTTGGCTACAATGCTGAGTACAAGGGTTATCACTACTATTGCTCATTGGATGCGCATTTCATGCAATATCACTTTTGATGAGTCCCAGCCTTACTATCCTCATGACACCACTTCCCATTCGGACTCTCTTGCCGAGTCAATCACATTTATGACTTTTCCTGATCCTCAAGTCTCCACTACTGTTGTTTCTATTCTATCTTCTCCACTAATTTCGCCGACTTCGCCAACTCCACCAGCTCCAATGGCTTCACCTTTGGCTCCTTCCCCTCTAGGTCCCCTTTCTCCTAGGGGTGAAAACGGATCGAATAATGGCTCTGCCATATTTGTTTTCATTTTTTTTCCAGATTCAGATACGAATACGAATACCCCGGATGTGAATATGGATACGAATAATATCAAATACGAATACGGAGCAAATACAATTGCGGATATTTTTATAACATGAAAACCTCTTAAATTGTATGCCAGAAATTAACGAAAATATATAACTAGTTTATTTGATGCAAATATTCATGAATTGTTCATATTTTCAGCAACCACACATAACATTGGCACTAGCAAGCTGAATTAACTAGTTCATCACAAGCATAACACTTAGTTTATCATATTTAGCTCATAAGTCATAACTCACAAAGTCATAAGCCATCACACGTTCACACTTAGTTCATCACATACAAAAAATTAGTTCATACTAACATCGATCAGGCTGGATGGTTAATCTATACACAAATGACTGTAACATCCCAAAGTATGTTACCAAAAATAATATTAATAAATTCATTATTTTATAAGATTTTCTGAGATTTAAAAGAGTTTTCTTGGTTAAAAATAAAAAAATAAAAAATAAAGTCAATTATTTAATTTCCTAGTTTTTAATGTCAAAAATAAAATTTATTGAGTTTTCTGGGATTTATTGGATTTAAAGTGAAAAAGAAAATTTTAATTAATTTATTGAATTTTATAGATTTTAAAAAGGTTTTTCCTATTTTTCAAAAATTTAAAATAATATATATACAAAAAATAAAAACCAACTTTAAGTTGGAATTAATTTTATTAAGTTAAAAATAATTCAAGGAATTTATGTGATTTTTTTCTATAATTTTTTAACTGTATTTGCTATTTTCTAAAAGACTATTTGATTTGTTGTATTTTTTGAAATTCGTAAATCAATTAAAATCTCCTTTTCTCTTTTGGGCCAAAATCCGGATAATCTGTATTCGTATCCACCGAATAGCATGCCTACCATATTCGTTTCCGTTTCTGACAAAAAAATCCGAATTTGTTTTTGATCCGAAAATTATCCGAGGAAAATCTGATCCAAGACAATCCGAATCTGTTTCCGTCCGGATCAGTCAGAAACTATCCAATCTGTTTTCACCCCTACTTGCTCCTTTGCCACCGGAGTATCCTTCCAGCTCTTTTGTTGATGTATGCCTCTTTCTATTTCTCTACACTTGCCATCGTCGTTATGATCCTTCTACTTCTGTTCAGTCACCTTTCGTCCTGCTCCAGTGCCTTTTTCTCCCTCCTTCTTGGGTCTTGCACTTGATCCTCTCTTGGTTCCTCCTACTCCACGATACAATCTTCGTGATTGTGCTTCTTTGGCATGTCAACCTCCCCCTTACCTTGGTTCTCCTCCTGATCTTGTTAGGTAGCCTCCTCCCATTTGAGTTGTTTCTTCTGATCAGGCCCTTGTTGTAGTTGAGCCCGTCTCGTATCGTGAGGCTGCTTCTTGTCCGGAGTGGCAGCTTGCCATGGTAGAGAAGCTCGATTCTCTTCAGCAGACTGGTACTTTGGATGTTGTTCCCCTTCCTAGTCGTATTACTCCTATCACATGCAAGTAGGTATATAAGATCAAGACCCGTTTTGATGGTGCCATTCAATACTATAAGGCGCGTCTTGTTGTGCGTGGCTTTCAGTAGGAGTATGGTCATAACTATGATGAGACTTTTGCCCCTATTGCTCATATGAGTACTGTTCACACTCTTGTTGCTGTCACTTCTGTTTGCTAGTGGGCTATCTCCTAGTTTGATGTCACAAATATCTTTTTTTAATGGTGATCTGCGTGAGGTCTACATGCAACCTCCCCTAAGTATATGTTCCTAACGGTCAGGTTTGTCATCTTCGTCGTTCTCTCTATGGGCTCAAGCAAGCCCCTCGTGCTTGGTTTGAGTGTTTCACCTCTGTTGTTACTGCTGTTGGCTTCTCCGCTAGTAACCATGATCCTGCTCTCTTTGTTCACACTTCATCATATGTTTGGATGCTTCTTATTCTCTATGTGGATGACATGCTCATCACTGGAGATGACCCTCAGTATATTGACTTTGTGAAGAGGCGTCTCAGTGAGTAGTTTTAGATGATTGATCTAGGTCCCCTTAGCTAATTCCTCAGGATTGAGGTCACCTCTACTCCTGATGGCTATTACTTCTCCCAATAGAAGTACATCCAGGATCTCTTTGATCATGCTTGTCTCAGTGACCAACACACAGTGGACACTCCTATGGAGCTCCACCTTCAGCTTCGGCCCACTGACAGTACTCCTCTTGAGGATCTCACTCGATATCGTTATCTTGTTAGGAGTTTGGTTTACGTACCTTGCCACTACTCGACTTGATATCTCTCTCATGTTGTTCATATTCTGGGTCAGTTCATTTATGCTCCCACTCAGATTCACTACACTCTCCTTCGAGTACTACGATATCTTCACGGAACCATCACTCGAGACATCTTCTTCCCTCGCTCTAGCTCCTTGCAACTTTAGGCGTATTCTAATGCGGCTTGAGCTAGTGATCCTTCTGATCGTCGGTCTTTCTGCCTTCTATGTCTTCTTTGGTTCTTCCTTGATTGCAAAGTCTAAGAAGCAGACTACAGTACTTTTCCGTTCTATTGTTGAGGTTGAGTCGAGGGCTCTTGTGTCGGTGACAGTTGGGGTCACCTGGCTATGGTGGCTTCATGGGGACTTTGGAGTTTCAGTGCCTACACCTATTACGTTACTGTTTGACAGCATTGGTACGATTAGCATTGCTCGAGATCTGTTGAAGTATGAGCTCAGCAAGCATATTGAGGTTGAAGCTTCCTACATGCGGTCACAGGTGCATGGCAAACTTCTTCATGAAGGCACCGACTAGAACTCAACATCGGTTTTATGCCTGTATCTCTCTAAACTCAATGCTATTGATCCACTGTAAGTCTGAGAGAATGTGTTGAGAGTATATTCTTAGCTTGCATTAGCTCTTGTATAGGGTGTTTTCTGCTTATTTGCCTTTTGGCCTTTGGTTATTTGTACATGTATATATGTTGGCCTTTGGCCTGATGGAATAGAATTGAGTTCCATTCTAACAGTGACTACGGTGTAGTATGTGAAATGTGGTTTTCATATTTGGCGCGGCTAGTAACTTTTTGCCACTTGAAGATCTCCTTGAGAAGTTGGATTTCTTAATGGTTCTGCAAACGTAACAACCCTTCTGGGGAGGGACAATTGTAGGGATAACTGAGCTGCATTGTCTCGGTCTCCCTTCTGCACATAGCAAGATACAAGGTCTGTATATTACCTTTGGGACCTAGCTTGCATGGAACACTATTTTTCTTCTGTGTATTCACTAAGAACCCTCATTCCATGAACAAGTATACCGGAGAAAATGGTGTTCCAACTGTATTTGTTCCTTACAAGCTTGGTCTTGGTGACAATGGCATGCATGTCCTAGGACAACTGCAAAGTATAGCATTGTCTAGCTCACGCAAGATTCTCAGGGGCAAGCCTAGGGGAAACATAGTTCCTCAAGAGCGAAGTATTGCCTGTTAAAGGGATGATTATTACATATTAGATTTCATGTACAGAATTGGTGTACACAGGGCAGAGCTGAGCCGGCCTGAGGTCAGGATCAAAAGCCATGTAAAAATTCTAGAAAAATCAGTAAAATATGACTTTCGGCCAAAAACAGCTGGGCTGGCCCAGGGTTAGCTCGTGGCTAGCTCCGCCCTTGGGTGTACAGACATGCGTGCACGTTTAGTGGAAAGTGCGTGTCCGGGATCCGTAGGGTCTTATAAGTGTCTCCAATAAATCCAAGCGTGTGTAGGCGACAATCACATATGTATGCGTGGGTGATGTGACTGTGGTGTGTGTTGAATGTGTGCGTCAACCTTGTACTCTAAAAAATATGTGTTTTTAGGAGGTCAACAGCAGGTTTAATCCCATATAAAAAAAGTATATTGAATGGTATCAGTGTATTCTTTGGTGTATCAAGGGTCAAGAAAATAAAATAAAGGTTAGTAGTGTATGTTAAGACAAATTACAAGCTTTACTAGTACTACCTCCCTTTCGCTATATTTGTATATAGCCTTGGGAGTATCATTTTTGCTATATTTGTCTATGGTCTCGGAAGTATCCGTTTTAATATATTTATCAATTAAGAGAATCTAGAGCGTAATTATTGTAATTTTTCACTCTTTGCTCTAACTTAAATTCTTTGAAAGAGGTTAAATGGTTGTAACATATCATTTAATGAGGGTATGTATGATCATTTCTCATTAACTATTTCTTAAATTTAGTATTTTTTTTGGGTCTATATGCATGATAGACCATGGACAAATATTGTGAAACAGGGGAAATATTATTTTTGACCTCCTCATGCACCCTACATCAACCGTCAATCCAATCAACAATATCTCAGTGTAGCCCACGTCATATTTGCAAGTTGCAACCAAACGATATCACGTTGCATCCCGACACCCTTGTTTGGCTTAGCCAGGCCTACCCATTAGTGGACCAGCAGCATTGCAAGCGTAGTACGAAATTTACTATTAAGCGTACGTCCACTCGTTGCTCCAGGGCACCACCCCTTCGATTTGTCTGGAGCCCAAACGAAGCACCTCTCGGGGCCCTTGTTTCTGCAAACCAGCCCAAAATTCAATCCAATGGCATATCTAAAACAGTTGAAGGATTGCAAAGTGTTTTTTTTTTTTTTTTTTTTTTTTTAAAAACAAGCATCATTTCTTGTTTTCCATATTGTCCACAAAACCGCAGCAATTTCTACTGCCAAAGCCCTTTCACATTCCTAGGCAAATTCCTAAGCCATGTCCTCCCCCTACTGAGTCTGGCATAGCATCGACGTCAAAAGCACATCTCACCACATTCGAAATATATCTTGCTAAAGGGCGAGAGATAAACAAATGGTTAACTGTTTCATTGTCTCCACAGAACATACATTTCTGGGAGCTTTGCCATCCTCTTTTAGACAAATTTTCCTTTGTTAATACCCTGTTTCTCATAGTTAACCATAAAAACACCTTAATTTTAAGAGGAATTTTGATCTTCCACATGTGTCTCTGTGTGAAGATCCTTTGCCTACCTTTTAATTGTACGTAGAATGATTTAACCGAAAATTTCCCTTTGGCATCTGGAATCCAGATAATCCTGTCTGGTCCCTCCCCTAACTAAAATCCGGCACACTTATTTTGTAAGTCATGCGAAGAACTTAGTCTCTCCCCCACAGAAGTCTCCTAAATCTCAGACTACCCCATCCATCCTCAAAAACTTTTGCCACAGTGATATCTTTTTGGAAATTCAGGTTAAAAAGTCTTGGATACTGGTCAGCCAAGGAAGATGAGCCTAATAAAAAAAAAACTTTCCAAAACCTTGATTTTTCCCCATTTCCTACTTTCCTTCTGCAGAAAGAATAGAGGTCTTTAACCTCCATAATTCCCTCCAAAAATGTGAATCTCCTTGTTTCCTAGACGCTTGCGAAGATTGGACTCAATTGGCTCCCTAGCACCTCGTTAATTCCTAAAGTAGCTCCATTTCTTCAAGAATTTCATTTTTGGCCCCCTTCTAATGCTTGCTGCGGCACAGGACCGCAGCTAGTGACCTCCTGCGGCCCCCGACGGCAGCTCGTAGCTGCTGCTGACGCGCACGGCAGCAGCAAAGTTGCTGCGCTCGGGCACAACAGCAGCTAGCTCCTGCGGTCCCAGTCGGCAGGAATTTGGCTCGGCCGCCACGCTGTCGTCTCTGCGCCCGCCCGCGCCGCTTAGCATGCGCCGCTCGCGCGCGCGCTGCGCGCTCCGGCAGCCCGGGCCCCACGCGCGTCGCTAGGTCTCGCTGCGCCCGCAGCGCGCCCTTCGCGTCGCCTACCACGCGCTGCTCCGATTCATGTGCGCACACTCAATAAAATGAGACGAACGCAGTTGTTTCACTTGTTAGTCGCTCGGTGCCTTGTTTTCATGTTGAAATTGAGAGAAACTTAGCTAGAGCCAGAGAGGAAGAGAGGCAAAGACGAAGAGAAGGAAGAAACCAAGCAGAGAGTAGTTGAAGCTCGCGCAGTTGCGGAAGTTATTAATCGTCTTGTGAGCACCTTGAGAAGGTAAGTGTCATTTGCATACTGCTATAGTTTTAGCAATGTGGTTATTATGTAATTAGATGAATGGTAGATTCTTATTGTAGCAACTGAGTAGTTCGAGTTGTGTAGTAGTTGTATTTGAACTTAGCGTTTGGACGTAATTAGAAGACTTAGTTTGATTAGCACATAATTACAAGACTTAGTATCGTTGACGATCGGGTCACAGCGAGCGCGTGCACCGCGTGCGTGGTCCATGGACCCTTGACGGGGCATGTTGACTTTCGGTCCATGCACTACGCCATGAACTGAGTGAATGACAAATGGGCCCCACCTGTTAGTAGGCTTTTAATTCGGAAATAAAATAAGAAAGAACACATGCATGAGACCCCGCATGTTAGTGGCGAGGCTTGATTTAGGTCGTATAAAAGTTTGAAATGCATGGATATTCAAGTGATTTATTTTTGCAATCAGAAATTCCAAGAACTTAAAAATTCATAACCATTTGAAAGTAACTCCAAATTTTATTCTGTAGCTAACCATAAAATGTTTAAATAGAAATAGAAGTGAACCTAAAACTAATTTTTTTTGCCCACTAGACAGTAGTACATTAAATTTTGCATAAATTACTAAAGTGTCAGGAACTTGAACCTAAAATTTGAAAAATATTCGTAGGTGGTTTAACGTGCAATTCAAATGTGCATGAGATGCAACAGAAATAGAATTGAAAACATTGAGTATGAAAAGTGTATTTGAACTTAGCGTTCGGATGTAAAATTAGAATACTTAGTGTGATTAGCATGTAATTAGAAGGTTTAGTGTGATTAGCGCGTGCACCGCGTGCGTGGTCTATGGATCCTTGACCGGCCATGTTCACCGGCAATAGGCATTTGTAAAGTGATTTAGTTTTGCACTGTAAATTCATACAACTTAAAAAATTCATAACTAGTTGATAGAAACTTCAAATTTAGTGAAACCAATTTTGTTGGTTTCTATTTTTATTGTACTTTAACTTAGAATAGGTTTGAAACTTGTTACTGGCACTGATAATTTGCGAAATTGAATTAAATTCGGTTAAGAATTTTTTTTACAGTAAGAATTGAATTAATTTTTGTTGGTCATGGAATGTTATTCTGTAGCTAACCATGACTAAATTTGTGGAAGAATTCATTTGAAAAACCCACAAATAAGTGGATGGTGCAAGCATTACATATAATTTAGTGGTTTTATATGCTCATGTGTTAGGTACTTCATGGCAGATATTCAAGATCTATTTGTATTCCACAGGAACGCTCTCGTACGTGATGGGCCGTACGGGGCGGACCTGTCGAATTGCGACCGGACTGTGATCCGGGCGCCGGGTCTGAGGGACATGAGCCTCTCGAAGCTAAGGCGGTGCGTGCGGTCCGCGTTCGATCGCGCCACTGCAAGGATGAAGCTGCGCATCGAGGCGTTGTATGTCTCAGTGGTGGGTGACGGAGGGGAGACCGTTTGGCAACTTATGAAGGTGACAAGTGACGCTTCATGGGCCAATTACATGGAGGTTGTTTGCAACCCTGCTGCTGCGATCTTTGCGCGGCCGATGGTCTATGTTTAGTTCGTGGAGAGGACGGGGACATCCGACGTGGGTGGTTCCGGTGAGGCTGCTGGTGAGGAGGAGCCTGCGTTGGTCTCCGGTGTTGGATGAGACGCGGGCAAGGAAGTGGACGATGGAGACCTGAGGAGGCGTGCTGACAACTTCAAGCCCAACGAAGGAGTGGACAGATGGTGGGTAGCTCGTATTGATTGCCACGAGTACCTGGCCGACCAGGTGGAAGAGGTGGAAAGCGAGGAAGAGGAGGATGTGGAAACAACCAGTTCCGAAGACGAGGAAGACGGAGAAGCTGCTACACGAGGTGTTGGTGGTGGTGTTGTGACCACCGACACTGATTACGTCCCCTCTAGATTGGACGACGTCGCAACGACATCGCTGGTCTTGCCACAGCCGGAGGGGGCCGACTGGGGGTTTACTGAAGACACCCTTCTCCTAGGGCAGCGCTTCCCTAACAAGAGCGCCGCCCAGCATGCTATTGCCAGATACGCCATTAACATTGGCCGGACGTATCGGGTGTAGAGGTCCAACCCCGACACCTACATCGTGAGGTGTGTTGAAGAATCCTGTGCTGGCAAGGTCCGTGCGCAGCGGTTCACGACCTCAGGCACAGGCTTCCGGATCACGGTGCTGAAGGACCACACGTGTGAGCTAACTGAGCCGCTTCATAGGCACCGCATGCGACTGTGGAGGCAGTCAGGACACACTTCCTTGCATACCTTTTGTTCCTGTTCGGATGGATCTTGTTTCCTACGACTCAGGATGACTGCGTGTACCCTAGCTACATCCAGCTCGCTGAGTCTTTGGTGGACGCCCGGCCCGACGAGGTGCCACAATACAGTTGGGCCTCCGCAGTGCTTTGTGCCACATACCGAGGGTTGTGCGATGCCTCTCAGCGCAGTACAGGCGGGGAGCCGGTCCTCGCTGTATGCTACACACTGCTGCAGCTATGGTCATGGGAGCACTTTCCTGTTGGCCGGCCATATTTTCGGAGCACCGTGCACCCTTTCGAGTTGAGCGCCAAGCTGTACGGTACTGCTACAGGTGATGACCCTGTCGATGGGCCTACAATGGGAACGCGTTGGACACATGGTACCCTAGGTTGGGCCAGAGAGAGACCGAGGCGTACGTACCCTGAGTTCCATAACCTATTTGAGACTCTGCATGAGGATGAGGTCATCCGTGGCCATGGATCGCACGATTACTTGCGAACACGGCCCGCACGGTTATCCTCGCAGTGCACTCAGGACGAGACGCTCTGGTTGACGACCTGCCACCTGATCTTCTCGCACATGGTCGAGCCGTACAATCCACAGCGGGTCATGAGACAGTTTGGCCTTTACCAGGAGGTGCCACCGCTGCTGGGACGACCTCTCACGGAGAAGGCCCACTGGTATGTCATTTTCCTGTATCATAGTAGGCACATGTCTGACTTACATTTTTTGATATCCGAATTCAATTGTAGGCAAACGAGAAGAGGCCGGAGGAGCGACGACTGGAGGCAGACACAGCAGCCGTGGACGACTCTGTGGAGCGAGAGGGCAGCGACAGACGTGGTGCACAAGTTACGAGGCTACACCATCCAGACGTACGGTGCGTACTTGCAGTGGTACGTTCCGCGCACTAGGTGTAGGCTTACTGGGCCAGCGCCACCGTGACCAGTGGAGGTCATGCAGGATGCCGTTGTACTAGCAGGTCCCGACCGTCATCGGGCGGCACACCACGACGAGATGGTAAAACATTCTTGCTAAAAATTTCATCCGGCTACGCGTTTGTAACTTACTATCGGTTTCCTTGCAGTACTACCGCCTTGATCGTATCTCGCATCAGGGTGATGAAACTATACGTCGTGGTCGCAATAGCACATTTGATCGCATCCTACACGCGGTGCGCGTGATGACCGAGGACGCGAAGAATGCAATGAGGACCATAACTTGTGGTCACCACAGTGACGTTCACGCATGAAGATCGCGACACCGAGGGCACCCTCCACCCCTCCACCTCAAGACTCCTCGCACCTCCTCCGCACGTCCGTTGCACTCTGCGAGTCGTCAGAGCTATGGTCGGTCAGCCTCGACGCGCCTCGGACCACATGTATGTCATATGTCTGCCGGTTGTTCTCATCAATACTTGTCCAAGCACTCCTTTTGAACATATTTGACATCACCGTTTATTCTTGCAAAGACTCGCGGGGGACAACACTCACTCGACCATCGTTGTCACGGAGGGAGGCGCAGCACTTGCGAGGGGACCACACTCTGCTGCAGTCATCATCGTCATAGAGAGAGGCGCAGCAAACGCAACGTTGTTCCACTGCAGACATTGACCCTGACTCGCCGCTGCGCGAAGACGACGGGTTGCGATCATTGCCGCATGGCATTCAGCCGCAGGGCATTCAGTCGCACGTGCGGGAGCGCGACCAGTGGTTTGCCGAGACTTACGAAGGGTACACCATGTAGCATTACGGCACAGACTGGCCAGGAGGATCCTCGTCCACACAACAACCTACTCATGTACACTTTAACGTAGTTGTAGCAATTTTAGCAATGCATAAAATCAATGACTAACTCACCAAGTACCCTTCCCTCAGGATGAGCACGTGTGGATCGATAATATGCTCAGCTTTGACCCGGACACCTACACTGAGATCACCGCAGCGACGCCTCCCACGCAACGCCCCTACTACGGCTTGCGAGACGTACGCCGCTCCCCTGACAGGTTCACCTTTCCTGAGGATCAGCTACGCCGTCCGGGCAATCGACGGGGCGATGTACCATAAGTAATGCCATGGTCGTATAATGTATGTTATGTAATATCAGTGTGTATTGTGTGCAGCATGTCATGTTATGTGATTTACGTAGTGTCAGTGTGCAGCGTGACCTTGTGATTTATGGACACAACATGTTGTAAGCTCGGGTTGGTATCTCAAACATCCGTGATTTTCGAATATCTCGCGGGTCCCGTGGTTGATCTGCTAGGGGATCCGACACTACCTCGCGGACGCGAATTTCCTTCAACGCTGCCACACGATTCCTCCTCGGGCCCGCTGCCTCACGGACGCGATTTTCCTTCAACCCAATTGCAATTTAGCCGCATGCTATATATGGACGCTTTTGCTTCCATTCACCCCACTCTTCATTTCCTCTTCTCCTTTGTACCAGTCTTACACGGGATGTCTACGGCCTCATCTAACTTTCGAGTGAGCAGACAATTGGAATCATCTGCGCAAAGAAATGGTTTGCCCTCGCGCGAGGATCCGTGAATGTGTTCACCTCGCATACGCCAGCGAATCCATCCCGAGTGTTCATGAAGTGTTCAAATATTACGGTAACTTTTGCTTAATCATCTTGAATGAATTGCATTCGAAACAACATGTTGTTTTTTCACTTGAGGTTGCATTTCTTTTCTAGAGCACAACATGCCGATTTTGGCAGTGGGCTGATGAAGCTGTCCCAGTGGTTCAAGATATTGCATTGCAAATTGCTACCTTGCAAGATGACTCCCGTGGTGTTTCTGCATTTCGTCCAATGCCTCGGCCCTCCGACCCACCAACGCAGAATGAAGAGAATAGACTCAAACGACTGGATGAAAGGATGGAAAGAGTTGAGAAAATGCTTCAGAAATTAGTTAAGCTAGTTAGTTTTGTGGTATTTCTTCTATTATTTCTTGTCGTTGCCAAGTAGAAGTTCAGTTCTAATGAGATTGTAATGTCCCCTCTTTATCTATGCATCGCAGTACAACCTGGATGAGGATAAACCAGTTACATTATCCCTGCATTACTTTATGTGGGAATTCATGAAACCCTAATTTCCGAAACCTCAAATCCAAATTTTGGAGACCTAAATCTGCAATGTTGGATACAAATTCAGAACACTTAGTTTTCACAACTACAAGAACTAACAACTTCTCTCTACAAAGCAGAACGTGACCATTTTTTCCAAAGTAAGACGTGACAAGACTCTTCCTCCTCAATTTTTCAAACTCAAAAGACGACGTGAAAACACTCTGCCTCACCAGCTTTTCAGACCGAGAAGACAAGACTCTGCAAACAAAGACGTGACAACACTCGCTTCCCACTTTTCGCATCAAAAGACAAGACTCTGCAAAAAAAGGCGTGACAACACTCTACCTCACCAGCTTTTCAGACCGAAAAGACAAGACTCTGCAAAAAAAGGTGTGACAACACTCTGCCTCACCAGCTTTTCAGACCGATAAGACAGCACTATGCAAAGCACAACATGGTTTCTCTGTGCAAAGTAAGACGTGACAATACTATGCCTCGCTAGCTTTTCAGATGGACATGACAACACTATAACTCCTCTGCTTTTCTGAACTAAAAGACAGGACTCTGCATGAAATTAAGCACACCATGCCAACCATGGAGCTTATAAAACGGGGTTTCAACCAAACCCAAAACTACACAACACTACACAATAGATACTCAGCTATGGACTCTAAGACAAACTTCTACGCGAGGATGTTGCAGAAGCAAAAGTGGCTTAAGCAGAAGAGGAAACATCTACAATACCCAGATTTTTCAATGAAAGATGCTCCAGTACCACCACGTTCTCCGATCCCGCAGTGTGTGTGTGGCGAACCAGCAGAGATCATTCAGTTGACACACCCAGCTACTGCCGCCCGGGCGTACTACACGTGCGGGCACCACCTCGTAAGCGTTCCTTTCGAGCGCATCGATTTTCGTCAACGCTAAATTCCTTAAATTTGTAACTTTATCCCCACGTAATGGCAGCCCGAGATGCACTGTCACTTCTTCTAGTGGATCGACGGCCCAGAAATGTATGACAGGGCATTCATCCAGCAGAAGTACATGCTGAACTACTCGGTGCGAGCCGAAAACTTCGTGCGGTGGAAACCTTACGTACCGGACCCTGTAGAGGAGGCATCGAAGGAGCCCAGTAGTCGCCTGGCCGTAATCCATATCGACGACGTGAGTTATGAAGAATTTACATCATTCTTACGATTTTCACTGTAGGTGTACTTACATCACACAATTGCAGGACATGGACAACTTCGACATACTAGCCCGACGTGGACAGCCCCGCGACAAGGGCAAGGGAAAGGCACATGCGGCTCAGCCCGACCGCCACAACGTATCCGGACGACCAGGCGTAATCCGTATCCACGACGTGAGTTATGAAGAATTCACATCATTCTTATGATTTTCACTATATGATGCACTTACATCATGGAATCGCAGGACATGAACGACTTCGACATACCAGCCACACGTGGACAGTCCCGCGACAAGGGCAAGGGAAAGGCTCATGCAGCTGAGGTCGGCCGCCACAGCGTATCCGGTCGCCCGGGCGTAATCCATATTGACGATGTTAGTTATGAAGAATTTACATCCTTCTTCTGATTTTCACTATACGGTGCACTTACATCAATGAATCGCAGGATATGGACGACTTCAATATACCAACCCGACGTGGACACTCCCACATCAAGGGGAAGGGGAAGGCCAGCGAGGAGTTCAATGCTGAGCTAGCAAGAAAGGGAAAATGGCCCCGGTCCACGCAGTAGGTCATGTCATTACGTAGTAGTCCGCCGTCCTACCCCCCATTACTATCCCCTAAAGGCATGCATACTTATATGGTCCGGATGCTTGTGTCGCAGTGTACCGTAGTAGTAGCAAGGATGACCAAAGCAATTAGCTGAACCATCATGCCATGTCACTACGTGTAACGTGCTTATGTCCGCAGACTCTAATGTAGTTCTGGTTCCGTGTTTCCGTTAAGCCATCAAAGCATACATTGCAAGTATGCCTCTTCTAGTGGAATCCCAGAAACAACCATTCGCACCGACATCGAATCGTCCATGTTTTAGGGTATCTTCATAATCACAATGGGCGTTCACAACCCCTTCAATCATATTCTGTATAAGCTTCATAAAATACTTCATCGACTGCCTGCCTATATACGCGTATACATTTAGACGATAAAACCCTAATTTACAAACCTCGGTGCCCATATTACTTAATCAATGTTTTTTTTTTACAAATATCAGTGCCTGTTGAAACCCTAATTGAAATGACTGAAGATAAATTCGTATTCCTATCAAGGCTAACCCGAACTGGAAACCCTACTTTTTTTTTTCATTTCTGCAAACCCTAATTGAAATGACTGAAGAATATTCTGCATTTGAATTGCATTTTGAGTATGGAACCACAACATTTCTGGCCCCCAACATTTCAATCTACTATTTTAGGCCATCTTCATAATCACAACGAGCGTTCTCAGCCCCTTTAATTGCATTTTGTAGTAGCTCCATAAAGTAATATGCTTTAACTCTATCATTTTTAACAAGTGCATCGTAATATCACTTACCCTCCTACTTACGACTCATTACTATCTTAATCGTCCTCGCAAAATTTCTCAGAAATTTAGCGCATTACAACAATATACGACGATCACAAAATGTTATTGCGAGTCTGACAAATTTTTTGTCGTTCATATTCTACGAAAATAACAAACAGACAAACCAACGTTGTCACTACACTTTTATTTTTTTAAAAACATCATACAATAGATTATTTTATAAAAAAATTCGAGAAGTAATGTGATCAACAACCGCAGCAATCAAGATATTATTTCTCTTCAGTTTTCTCTTTTCCAGAAATTTAAATAAATCATTTCTATTTTAGTGTATCAATTAGAGCTTAATTGAAAATTTTAGAAAATTAAAATTAATTTTAATGAGTAAATTACACTTCTATTAAATTCAATCTTTTTTAACAATTTTTTTGTTTTTTTCCTGTTTTTTCCTTTATTTTTCCTTTTTTCCCAACCTTCTTCTTTCTCTCTCCCGATTTTCCTCTCTCTTGGCCGATTTTCCTCTCTCCTGGCCGCCACGTCGTAGGGGAGGCAAGGTGCTGCCAAACCCCACGGCAGCACCTTGCTCCTGCTGTCCCACACGGCAGCATGTGGCTGTGACAACTGCTGCAGTCGGCGGTGGCAGTAGCTCACTTGCTGCCGTCGGGGACGGCAGCACGTGCTGGAACGGTGCTAAAAATGGAATTCTGAGAGTAACGGGGCTACTTTAGGAATTAACGAGCGCTATAGGGCCAAACGAGTCCAAAATTCGACGCTTGCATGACACCGCCAGAATGAGATAAATATTTATTATTAAGAAAATCTTGCCATGGCCCCCTCTTCATTCTCCAACTTCCAAATCCATCGACCAAGAAGGCATATATTCATTACCTCCAGGTCTAAAACACCTAAACCCCCTGATCCTTTGGTTGATAAACATCTGCCCATTTTACGAAGTGATATTTTTTGACCCCCACCTCCTCTTGCCAAAGTAATCTGGCTCTGAAAAAGTCTAATATTTTCGAAAGCCCTTTTGGTAATTTGAAAAAAAGACATAATGTACAGAGGAGTACTACCGAAACAAGAGTTTAATAGAATCAATCTTCCCGCACTAGAGATTATTCTCCCATGCCAACAACCCAATTTCGTCTCAACTTTGTCTTCTATTTTCTTCCAATCTGCGTTTCTCAATTTTTTTTTGTCAATGGGGATTCCTGAATATCTGAAAGGAATTTCTCATCTTTTGCAAGTAAAAACTTCCTCAAAACTCTCCTGTTTATCTCTGCATCACCAAAACAAAAGAATTCACTTTTGTGAAAGTTAATCTTGAGCCCAGAACATTGCTAAGAAAAACACAAGATACATAACTATCACAAACGGTTTGTAACTAGAACCGTCTGTGATAATCGCAGACATCACAGATGGTTTCACAGACGGTTCTTAAGAAGAACCGTCTGTGATAATCGCAGACATCACAGGCGGTTATTTTTAAGAATCGTCTATGAATTATTACAGACGATTCTTACTAAGAACCATCTGTGATAAGCTGGCATTATAAATACCCTCCTGACAGAACCCCCTACCCCTAGCGCCTCCACCCCTGCTGCCTCCTCCCCCATTGCACCACCTTAGAGAGAAGGAAGGGAAGGAAGGAGGTAGGGAGGAGAAGGAAAGGAGGAAGATAAAGAGAGGAGATAGGGAGGAGAAGGAGAGGAGAAAGAAAGGGAGGAGGATCTCATAGGATATTTGGGATTTTCGTCGTGGGTTCCGAAGGTATCGATCTGTAACTCTTTATATTTGCTATAGGTTAATCGCTAATCAATTTTAGTATGTTTGGTCAATAGGAAGAGTACTTACGGTTTATTAATCTAATTTAATACTAATTTATTACGTGCGTAGCGTAGATGGACCGAACTGGATGCACGGTGAGAACCGTGTGAGTGGGGAATACATTAATGATGTGTCTACTTTTACAAGAGCTGCTGAGGAGGATATGTTGAATAAGGAGGTGGAATATATGTGTTGTCCATGCATTGACTACTAGAATCTAAAGATGTTTAAGAACCAAACACAGATCCAAGCACACTTGATTCGAAGGGGTTTCAAAAAGGGGTATACATGTTGGATCAGTAACGATAACCAAGTCCACTAACAAATTCTAGATGAAAGTATCATGTCTCTAGATTTAGTGAAAGCAAACTAAGTAAAGATGTCTATGTAATTGATTGCACGTGATACACATGTGCTACTCTATCACATGCATGTCACCTTTAATGATCACCTAAAAGCAACAACAAAGCAAGAATGAGTCCAAAACTCAACAAGTACATAATAGAACACTAAACAAACAACTTATCATAGGGGCGGATCTATATTGGTACATGGGTGTACAGATGTACACCCATTTTTTTTTGAAAAAAATAGTATATACTAGGTATATTCGGTGTATATACTAATAACTGGGTTCAATACTGCATATTTCAACCTCCACTTGATTTTAGCCCATCTGTCAGGACCCCGAGTATGCAACCCCGGAACTATCTATGCATTCTGAACTAGTCCCAGATCAGTAGCTAGCTCGCACAGTTGCAACATAGATAAAATCATATCCATACAACAAGATGACGATGAAGCAGACAAATTAATATTACTTAGTAGCAAAAGGACCTTATGGTCAAGTCTTACAGAGGTTGCCATGCAGGGCTTAACAACAAAAGAGAGCTTGCAACAGAAACCAAACATCTCGTGGAGGCCATTCGACATGCCCACAGACAATCGAGTGGAGGACGTGACTTAATTCACATAGTCTTCAAAGTACTCCTCCTCATAGAACTCTGAGTTCCTTGGTTCTTCTTCAGTGACTGATCAATAAAAGGCATAAAGCCGTGAGTACTTTAAATTACTCAGCAAGTCGTAGGAAAATATATGCACATAATATTCATACAAGGCTTGACTAGGATAGCTTTATGACTATTTTTGCGGAAAGCAGTATTGACAGTAAATATAATAAGTAGATTGAAAAGCACAAGTTAAAAGATTAATACATAAGTAATCAGTTCTTTGAAACAACTAGTGAACACCCTGTTCACTTCCCAACCGTTCCATCCAAACCACCATCCAACAGTTTTTATGAAAATCTAACCCTCGTGTGAAATCACTAGACATTGTCCATAACCAAGGACACGGCTATTCGAATAGTTTTACACTCTGCAGAGGTTGTACAATTTGACCCATAAGAGATAATCAGTTTATACTGTCCGTCTGACACACTTTCAAAGGTGTGCGACTAAACGATTATCATAAGGCTTTTATAAAGCTCTATCTTGACCCGGTTCTGCTCGCTAAGGATTCGCCACCCTGGCCCCCTCTTGCACCAATTCAACAACCAAAATAGAACCGAATCAACACATTACTAATTATTCAGCCAGGTCCACCTCATCCTGGACATGTGGTTGTACGATATGGCTAGATCAATGGCTTACAAGGTTAAGTCTTTAGTGGTTGCTTAGGCGAGACTACCTCATCCCATGTGTCTCGCGCACCCAAGTACCTCTCGGACCAAAAAATATGCCTCTCGCATTTTGTCTCGTGCACCCCACCTTTGCCACCAACCACTCGCTTGAGTATAAATCATTTTATTCATCCAAGCCAATGGCGAGCCCTGCCATGGCACAAAATTTTATAAAGGCAGCATCGCACCACAAATTGACACAACTGTGATATCGCACCACATTTGTACAACAGTGGTATCGCACTATAATTCCATATATCATTAGGTAACAAATAATCATTATGTACACGTGATCATGAATCCCGTCACGACTAAGCATAATACAATACCCATGTTGATAGTTCATCAATGTCCAACTTAAATAACCCATCCTATGGTGTCCAAGGATTTATGTCATTCAAGGGTACATGTCAATAACAATTTTTCAAGGAGATGTAATGGCAATTAGGTAATTAACTATTCCCAAAACCATTTTGATGAGGATATCCCTACTACTTATGAGGTTATTCGTGAAGCAGGAGCTAAACTTCTCAAACAACAGGTGCATTTGTTTCTTAATGAATTTCCTTTTGTTGCCAATGAGAATTGGTTACTACCTAAAGCAATACTTGGTGCATTCTCAGGTTTGACAAATTTAAAGACTTTGGAACCGAGAGGGAGGCCGGGAACAAATTCATGGAGGAGAAACACATGCGGCCAACAAGGGAGAAGAAACCCATGTGGCCAACGAGAGGAACGTGCTCTCGTGATAAAACCCTAGCACATGCAAGGCGGTCAAGAAAGACATATGGTGACATGGCAACAAGGGTTACATTGGCATCAAAAGAAGCATCAAGTGTATCGAACAAATTCGCAGCAAGCTAAGAGAAGGAAAGCTCACAATACAAGGGGAACCGAGAGGAGACTAGTTTAAATTTCCAAATTAAAGTAGGACGTTTTTGAATCGGATTATCAGAGCAGCGATGAATGATGTCGGACTCGGATTATCGTAGCACTTTGCCATCGTTCATCCGAGTTTTGTGCTTGCGTGGGAGGCTATATAAACCCCCATGGCCGCACCATAGAGGTAGACCGCTTTATGCATAAGATTGAAACATAGCTATTGCTTGTTCTTTCGACACCGAGTTCATGCGAGGACTTTGAGAGAGAATTAGGCAATCCATTTGTTTTGTTCGCAATCCAAGGTCAAGCCGCTGCTCCATTGGGAATTGGGACTTGGCGTCGTGCGTTCGTGGTCTCGCGACGAACAACTACCCGTGTGTTTTGGGCGTATTCAAGAGTTGAGGGTTCGTGCATTGGCGCGAGTGTTCACTTAGCGACATCGTCTACTTCGCATCAACTATCCACGGTTCCTCATCGAGAAGATCGGGCCTCCCCGTATCATATGGTATCGATTCTAGGTTTACTCGGTGAGAATTTCTTTACCGTAGTTAGATTCGCTTTCTATCCTATCGCCCAATAAACCGAAATTGCAATACCAAAACCGTAGTTTAATCTGTTATTTCTTGTGCGCTTAGTTAAGTTTTCATCCATTAGAGTTTTTGTTTTTAGTGCTGATCCATGTGTTCCTTTTTGCGTTGCTTAATCGTTGTGTTCACATAAACCGCACCAAATTGCTGATTGAACTCCTCAATTAGCACCCAAAAGAGATAGTCGACCAAACACTTTGGGTTTCTTGAGCTTCACTTATATCCTTTCATCCTTGAGACTAGCTTTTGTACATTGCACTAGGGCTGTTCTTTGGTTTATTTACACGTTGTTGAATTGTGAGACTTGTGCAATCAAGAGGGGAGCAAACCCTATTTCGGCCATTGCAATTGTAACACCCTGGCTATTCGGAAGCCAAGATGTCACCTAAAACATCTAACATACATTCATAATGCAGAAGAATTTGAACTAAGAATTTCAACTAAAGACAGCATTAAATTAAACAGGACATGGTGAAGGTATCATTCCTTCACCTTCTAAGTTATTTAATACTGATCATCAATAAAGAAGGTTCACACGCAGTAATAAATCAACATCCATGTGGAGAAGGTATCCTTCCTTCACCAATTATAATTTAATTATTACAGTTCATCATTAACGAATGTAAGATAGAACTAAATTTAATCTTGAACATGAATAGGATGATGTGAACGAGTAGTGCGTGTCTACTCCCTCCCAAGTGATCCAACATCAGGGGTTACCTAAAATAAACAAACAACGCAAGAGTGAGTTCATGACTCAGCAAGTACAGTGAAAGAAAAAGAACACATATACAAACAGGACATCACCATTTAAGAATGCGAACCTTGCATCGAGTGAACACTTATGAAAACATGAAATGAATGAATGTAATCAAGGATGGACTGCACACATGCATATACTGGTATAGTGAGTGACACACCCGTCGGTGTTCACTTAAGCCCGCACCTTAACAAAAGTGCGGGGATCCAAGTCCTATATGAAGAACGTTTCATATAGGTGTCCAAAGCTGCCCATACTGGAATTGATGGGTCTTACGTGCCCATACTGGAATTGATGGGTCTTTCAATCCACTCGTGGACGGGACATGACAATGTCCAAATTTGCCCACATTGGAATGGTGGGACTTACAATCCACTCCCGTGGACATAACATGAATAAAAGGATGCATGATATGAACATGAACAGTGATAATACCATCTCTCAAGATATACTCCACATAATGAAAGAACATAACCAATTCCGCATCTCGGTAACACAATATGTCACACTATATTCATGAAAACATTCACAATCACAAAGACTCAAAAGCAACAAAGTACTTGCCTTCCGCGTTGCGACGCGTTAGCAGGCAACGATGGCGCTCCCAAACCCGTAGCCTCGTGGCCTAAACAATTAAATAACCAAAATAAGAACAACATAGAATCCAACCCGAATTAATAGTCTACAATACCCCCCTTGAACTCCCAAGGAATCGCCATAAAACCTAATCTGAAAAACAGGCTGCAACCCAAAAACGTGTCGGGACAGCAGCACGAAAATGACAGTAGTTAATGACGTGGGACTCGAAATGAGATGAGTCCAGATCCTACCTCATCTTAACGAACATATCTATAGCATTCAAGTTGATGAGATTTCCCAATTCGGCCAATAAACTTCTCTAATAAAGAAAACAAAACAGCAGCACAGCTTCTGTCTGAACAAACAGGACAGCAATACTAAAACAACCATAACTTTTAATCTACAACTCCGAATTGAGCGTTCTTTAACAATCTGAAAAGGCTATGAAATTACCTACAATAAACTAGTTGGCACGACATTCAAATTTTGCCTTTAACAAAAAGTGGCACACGGGTCAAAACTAAAGATAGAAACTGACATACAATCTGGACAGACTGATCTACAATCTGGACAGTCACAAAGAAAAGTGCATAACTTTTGATCTATAAATCCAAATGAGGTGTTCTTTATCAATCCTGAAAGCTAGTGATATCACCTTCAAAATTTGTTATGGGCAAGACCTCTGAATCACCCTCTAACTAGGCCATATATCAACCTAAACAGAGACTGCTAATTCTCGTCAGGATTCTGGACAGCAGATATTAAATCTATCATAACTTTTGACTCGAAAGTCGGAATTAGGTGATCTTGGCGGCCACCGAAAGCTAAGAACAAGACCTACATATATCTAGGAGATGGGAAACTCAGATTCGGCCTCTAACATCACGAAAAAGTCCACGCAACAATCTGACAGAATCGAATTTCTACCCGCAGCAAATCGATATAATCAAAATTGAACCAAAACACATCTACCACTAATCAAACGATGAGGATCGGCACTCGTTACCCTTGTAGCAACTAGGACGTAGGTGGGAGAACCTTGGAGAAGATGATCTTCCTCCTCCTTTCTCCTTCTCCATTCTTCTCCTTCCACCATGGCCGGCGGCACCTCGGAGCTTCTTCCTCATCTTGGTAGAGCAGCACGGAGGGGGCTGCTACAGATGCAGTGTGCTACAGTGCGTGGTACTGTAGCAGAGGGTAGGGTTTTGGGAAGGAGACCCCTTCTTGACTCCACTACAAGGCGGCCCACTTGGCTAGGACACCTTGGGCTAAAAGTCAAGGTCCAATCCTCTCTCAAATCCTGAATTTTCTTTCAATTTTCCTCTAAACTTTAATGCATTCAAATTTGAATAAATTTCTCTTCTGAATAATATGTTCTCTCTATTTGATATTCGAGGTATTACAGCAATAAGAAAAGAGGAAAAGGCAGCCGGTTACAAGAAAAAGCCACGGCTTGAAAAGGTATTTAAAAAAAACAAAAAGATCAAACCCGCAAATACCAGTACCAAATTTTTTCCTTTCGGTTTCCTTAATAGCCGAAGGGCGAAGAGCTTTGTTCATGCGGTTTTGAGAAAAAAAAAAAAGGGGCTGGCCGAAATTGGGAAGAGTCAACCTTAGTCCACAATTTCAGATTGTGTATTTAATCTATTTGAGCAATCTTGTGCCCTAACATTGATATCTTTGCAATTGGCTAGCGTCTCTCATAGTACTTGGTGCAAAAACGAGCTAGTTTTCATCTCAATTTCAGTTTGTCTCTCACTAGCTCATTCCTTTGTTTGCATTAAGTCACATTTATCTTTGTTTGTGCGTTCATACACTTCGCTTAAACCTTTGGATCAGACATAGGCAAAATACTCTAGCTTAGATCATTACTTAGCTTTACAATACCTTGAATATCAGATTGCATAGGATATACACATACCGTCCGAGCTCCACCTACACCCGCTTGTGTACTCCTTGCTCTTGGTTACGCTCATACATTACCGGGTTAAGGTCGCCATTGTCACAATCGCCGATTTGCCGTCCTTGATTCACTTTGGAACGGTAAGCTTGTCTTGTGTTCGTGATGGTGAGTTGCGAGCGTAGAGAGCAAGTTTTTTTACTAACCTGATATAATTTCGTTTGCTATTTGTGAGTTGTATCCATGTCGTCATTAGGAGAATCCACCGTTACGTGGACGGAGTATACACGGTGTGTGGGGCGCTACAAAAGCAACTTCATGATCGTGATAATGGTGTGCGCGATGAGCTCGGGTCCGTTCGATGGATTGAACAACCTCGGAGAGGAGGTTACGCAACTACGCACGGACATCAACAACAACTTCTTGGAGCTGCACGCCATGTTCAATCAACCAAACGTGCATCGTAAGGATTTTCACGATAAGCCCAAATTTTCTATCCCTATATTTTCGGTCGCATGCGGATGTACAAGAATATCTCACTTGGGAGCTAGAAATTGATACTCTATTTCGGATGCACAACTATACCAATGAGAGGAAGCTCTTACTTGCGTCTAGTGGCTTGGTGATTATGCCACACATTGGTGGGAGCAGCTTTATTCGTAGCGTATGGAGCGCCATGAATTATCACGTGGGAGCAGATGAAGCAAGATTTCGGCACGCTTTGTACCTCACCACTACAAGCGTTCTCTACTTGACAAGTTGACTTGTCCACGAAAAGGTTTAAATGCCGCTAGTATATCACATGTGAAGGCGACCGAGCATGGGACATTCCCTTCGGTACATGTTTCGTGTAGTGCTGCCCCATTGCTTCATGAAGAGTTTGTGGTTACTGGTAATTGCTCAATTGCTGACCCACAATCTTTGGGGGACGGGATGTATCCAAACCCATATGAGAATGAGTGCCACATAGCCAAATTGAGTGAGAATGATAAAGAGAGTGAGCTGTGTGATTCCACCATATGTGAGGTTGAGAGCATCTCTATTGAGTGTGAGAAAGATGCACCAACAGAAAAGAGAGAAGTAGATGATAGTAAAAAAAATGAGTTGAAAGTTGAACAACCGGCACCGTTGGACTTGAAAGACGAGGAGATAACCACGGTGGGGGATAGAGTGCTTGCGATCCAATGGTTTCATGATGATGGTTTGATATCTACAACACCTACAACAACTGAGGAGGATGGTAAAGGTAACAATAATGGTGTTGAATTGCGTACTCATCAAAAAGAGGTACGTACGAGTTCGATCTCTAGTGTTCCTTTGAATATTCCATGTTCTGAAATTTGTACGCTCAATTTACATAATGTGGAATTGATTACCCATAAGGACGTTCTTACTAAAATATCTTTTGATGATCTTTTATACTATATCATGTTCGATGTTCATAGAGAGCTATCTAGTGTGATTGAGAATCTTGCTAAAGTTTCATGTTTAAAATCACTCGTTAGTACTTATGCCTACACATATACATTCAATTTGATTGGAGATTATGGTGTAGATGACAAGTTCTATGTTTATCGAATATGCATTACCTGTGATAATCTTACTGATTTAAACTTGCATGTTTTGCGCAAACCATCTATTGAGAAATATCATGATCATTTTGAGATGGATTTTAATACAAGTGCCTATTGTTTAGAACGCAATATGATGCCTACTTGTTTCTCCTATACATGTAAACAACGTAGTCGAGTTGAAGCATGGAAGAAACTAAAATTTTTCTCTCCAATATTTGAACAACTTGATCTAGTGGGTCCCTATTATATCTTGTCCATGTACTTACCAAAGTCGAGGACAATTTTTTCTCATGGGAGGGAGAATGATGTGACTGAAAGTATCGCAATGTATATATCAAATACATCCTATGGCTGCTATGATCCTAATCATTTTGTGCGCAACAACGAGAATGTCACAACAATTGATGCATACATATACCACGTATGTACGTTGTTCTTTTTGTTTATTACACTTTCAAAGAAATCATCATGTGCTAAGCGAAAGGAGTTTGGATGACAAATATATATACCATGCATATACGTTGTATTTTTGTCTAGCACATCTTCAGTTATCAAAAGCCGAGGACGGCTTTTTTGAAGAAAGGGAGGATGATGAGGATATCCCTACTACTTATGAGGTTATTCGTGAAGGTGAGCTAAACTTCTCAAACAACAGTGCATTTGTTTCTTAATGAATTTCCTTTGTTGCCAATGAGAATTGGTTACTACCTAAAGCAATACTTGGTGCATTCTCGTGTTTGACAAATTTAAAGACTTTGGAACCGAGAGGAGGCCGGAACAAATTCATGGAGGAGAAACACATGCGGCCAACAAGGAGAAGAAACCCATGTGGCCAACGAGAGGAACGTGCTCTCGTGATAAAACCCTAGCACATGCGGGCGGTCAAGAAAGACATATGGTGACATGGCAACAAGGGTTACATTGGCATCAAAAGAAGCATCAAGTGTATCGAACAAATTCGCGCAAGCTAAGAGAAGGAAAGCTCACAATACAAGGGGAACCGAGAGGAGACTAGTTTAAATTTCCAAATTAAAGTAGGACGTTTTTGAATCGGATTATCGTTCACGTGAATGCGAATCGGACTCGGATTATCAGAGCAGCGATGAATGATGTCGGACTCGGATTACTATAGCACTCGATTCATCGTTCATCCGAGTTTTGTGCTTGCGTGGGAGGCTATATAAACCCCCATGGCCGCACCATAGAGGTAGACCAGTTTATGCATAAGATTGAAACATAGCTATTGCTTGTTCTTTCGACACCAGAGTTCATGCGAGGACTTTGAGAGAGAATTAGGCGATCCATTTGTTTTGTTCGCAATCCAAGGTCAAGCCGTCGCTCCATTGGGAATTGGGACTTGGCGTTAAATCGCTCGTGGTCTCGCGACGAACAACTACCCGGTGTGTTTTGGGCGTATTCAAGAGTTGAGGGTTCGTGCATTGGCGCGAGTGTTCAGCTAGCGACATCGTCTACTTCGCATCAACTATCCACGGTTCCTCACTGAGAAGATCGGGCTCTCCCCGTATCACATTTAATATAAAACTAGCAATGCATGTTTATATCAAACAATATAGTTTTATAAAGTGGGTATGACATGGTCAAAGGTCTACGACTTGCCTTCATTGAAGAGTTGAGGAGCTTCGGTCGTTGGGTCCAAGAATTCGTCCGAAATGTCGGAATCTATATGTGCGAAAAGAGCCAAATAAATAAAACAATCCCAAATAAATCTAAATAATTACCAAAAAGCACCAAAAAAATATAATTAATTTATATGAATTTAGAAATTTGAATCACTCAAATCGGAGTTCGAACGGAGAAGATATGACCTTTAGAAGTTTGAAAAGCACATAAAATCAAGAAAAAGGAATTTTCCTGATTTTTGTAATTATTTTTGCAAAGGAAATTTGATTAACTGCGTCAGCTGACATCAGCGGGGAGTTTTCGGCTGAAACAAAATAAAAGAAATGAAATTGACATGTGTAACACCCCAGCCCGACATGAGCCTGGAATGGTACTAAACAAACTCTTTATAATTCCAAACTAGACAATCTTAATAAATTTCGGCAGAACCTCCCTTGTAAAGTTAATTATACGAAGGTTCCAACACACAGACAATTCAAATATTAACTAAAACCTTCTTCCAAAGACATCAAAAGATAATCAAAGACATGCTAAGTATCTAACATAACTAGAGAGATATGAATTTCTACTACTCATCATTATTACATTTAATCCATTGCATGAGACGAAACATAATAAATCTTTGGGCATCTCGCCCAATTACTAAAACAATTACGTTCAAGATCATTCATCTTTATTTAGTTCATGTGGTAAGTGTGTGACTAGCGACTACTTCCCCATGCATGTCGTTCTTGGCTCTGTACCTAAAACAACAATAAAGCAAGAGTGAGTCCACGACTCAGCAAGTACATAAAGAAACTATAACATCAAGATCCATGTAAAGGAGATCAACAATAGAACATCTCATATGCAAATGCAATGCTCAAGGGTCCTTTCTCTTTATCTTTCTTTGTGCATTACACCGTAATGCAAAGTATGCAACCGTCGCCGCATACCCATGCCTGTGCGCGCACGCACAGGGACCAATTGCCCAATACTCCGCAAGTATTGGGGACCTCATGCCCACACTCCACGAGTATGGGGATCTTGGGCCCGTCACATTCATGACGGGGATCTCAAAGGGAAACATACTTGGTCACCACGTGACCAAGCCTCAACATGATCTCAATATGCACATGCTCATTATTTAATCATCATCAATTTACCACAAAACGATAACATCATACCACAACAGAGCATAAACATATTTGGAGCATCCACCAATCTTAAACCAACATCATGCCATCAATCTCACTATACTATCACATATCGAAAAAAGCACACATACACCAATCAATCGCAACCACGAATCAAACAATGCACTTGCCTTAACCGCGTGCGAATGGAGAATGTGAAGACGGTGCTGCCTCCGGTACCAATCCCCCACCTAATACATTATGAATAAAAACTAAGACCATAGTAACGAAAAACATGAATTAAATAAGCGAACTCATCAAGTAGCAAATTGCAACGCGATCCCGACTCCGCTTTCTTAAGTACTGAAATGCCCTCTGTGAACAGTCAAGTTCTAAAATTCATATATTTCCGTACAGTGGTCCAAATTAGGTGTTCTTGGACTTCATTGAAAGGTAATCAAATTTCCCAACTAAACCTAGTTGGTGAGCCTCCCTGATTCGGCCATCTAAAATCACTTTTAAGCTGATTAACAAAACATCGATTTCACGTCACCCGTTCTGGATAGAGCACTAAAACTAACATAACTTTCAGCTCGTTTGTCCAAATGTCGCGTGTTTGGGTTTCCTGAAAGCTACGACAATTATCTACAACTTTCGTTATACTGAGATCCTCTAATTCTCCCTTTAACTGATCTCTAAAGTCAGATTACTAAAACCTGTCAGAATACTGACAGATTCGCAGAACAATCGCACTAAAAAATTCATAACTTTTGTTACAGAGGTCCAAATAATACGAACTAGCACTTCATCGAAAGCTATTGACGTCTTCTACAACTCTCTAGGAGAAGCCCAAGACCGAATCCGCACTTAACTATATCAAAACGTCTGTCTAACGCGATCTGTCCTGAGAAGACAGAAATACCGACATTGCTACAACAATCAAATATGCATCTATTTGGGGGCAAACCGGGGTTACCCTTGACGAACCGCTGTAGACCGCGATGCAATCCGTGAATCTTCCCCTTCCCTCTCTTCTTCCCTTCTCCTTTCTTCCTTCTTCTTCCTTTTTTCTTGGGCGGCCACCACAATGAAGAGGCATCGGAGGAGAGGGGCACCACCATGGAGGAGATGGGTTGCTACAGTACCATGCTACAGTGGCAGCGCGGGTACTGTAGCACCCTAGGGTTCCCCCTCCTTCTTTAGTTGGTTTCTGGTTTCCTCATGGGCTATGGGCCACTAAGCCTGTTTTTCCTCCACTTGACTATGGGTTGCGTGGCCCATTTCTCTCTCAATTTCTGATTTTTTTCTCTTTTAATTATCTTAATTCCTTCCCTAATTTTTTTATTACATCCACTAACGACAAACGGGATATTACATTCTACCCCTTAAAAAGAATTCGACCCAATTCTACTTTCACCAATCTACTTGAAAGGAACCAAATCAACAATCTTTAACGATACCCAACGTGAACCACTCCGAGCATCGCTCGCACATGCGAGACCGCAATTCACAAGTCGCTTCCCTCTTGGGCTTATGGGATCATATCACCTTGACGGATATCACGCCTTTCACCTCAACACTAGTCTCGACCTTTACAGTACACTCAACACACGGACTCAAAGGTAAGGTCTTACTTCTTAGCCAACAGCTCTAACAAAATCTCAAGCTCGGACCTCTCATGTGCTCTCTCAAAGACCGAAAACACAAGACATTGCGTACTCGCGCAAGTACTCGAGACGGTCCTAGTGATACGCCAATCTACAAATTCCGTGACAGGAATCTATCCAACACACCTTTGGTTAAACTTCCTTTCGTGCAAAGTACACCGTCTACACAAAAACACATAGAACTCTTGTTCCAACTCTCACGATCACCTTACCTATGCAAGCAAAGATCTCCTTTACCAAGGGACGCACAAAGAACTCACCTACCAACTCACTTATCCAAGAACTCAACTGAGAACAAAGAAGTCAAAATGCATCTAACTCAAAGCCATCTTCCTTAGAAGAGCCCAATCCAAAATCAATGGATTTACCATGAATTTTTTCCACTTTTGAAATAGGTAGTTTAGAAATAAATACCACACAAGCCAAAACGAAATCACTAAAAACCATATTAACCTTTTTTTTCTTAACTGGAAGGAATCACACATACCGACAAGAACCAACTCAATTTGTAATTGACACCATCATAACCACATAGTTCAAGTAAGAACTAAGAAAACATCTCACTATCCAACATCACACCCTTTACCACAATCTTTCTTTTAAGAAATCAACTTTCTCTTAAACCATAGGATCCCAAATCATCGCATAACGCATTAACTCATTTCTCTTAAATTGGCAATCCCAAACCTATGCTCTACCGAACACAAAATCCACAATTATGCAGTAGACTCTTCCAATCCACAATATCGCACTTCAGCCAACTTCCCCACCGAATGAATTACTTGTTAAAATAATTTCCAACACAACTCAATAGATTTCACCCACCATCACATCCCTTAATCCGTTAAGGATGAGCAATTTGAAATTCACATCACACACTCTCATATACTAGCCTCAAAGGATACTATCAATGATCATCCCACTACTCGAATCCACTCTTATTCTACCATCTCTACACATAATCATTGGCACCCAAGGTTCTAACATGAGAATGCAAAGCCTAAAATCAACCTCGAAGTCTCGTACAATGAATTTCTGGTATGATTGATAGGAAATCTTCCAATTCATTTACTAAAATTTTACATAGCTCAACAATAACCTCAATCATTAACATCCACGTTCCTCACTAATCAAGTAACCGCTCAAGGCGTTTCATGTCTCCAATCTTGGACCTTCACTAAACCACACTAATCAAAATTCAACTACACGATCACAATATACCCATTCGTGCTCTCACTATATGACTAAGATTCAAACATACCCAATCACTAATGTCAATAAATAAATATCTTCTTTGACCAAGATATCCTCGAAGATAATTTAACTCTCATAAGGTCACTTACTGAGGCCGAGTCATACTTGACAATAGCTCAACAATTCCTGCTATCCCTCTAATTAGCATGATACTTAGGTTCCTCCACACCGCGACTCTTATTAAACTTCACCACCACAACTCTTCTGCACAATCATACTAAGTACCCAATTGTGATACTCTAATAAGTTTATCAAGAGTCCATAATTTCAATAGTCCCAATATTTCAACATGGACAAAGGTTACTGGATCATAATTCGCCATAGGTTCCACTAGTTGTAACACTAATCACTTTTATCTCATCGACAAACTTTCCATTTAAGTAGAATTCTCTCTAGGTGTTGTAAGTCGAAACCAATTCACATTATACTGCTCTTCAAATAGACTGGTTCCCAAAAATATCAACAATTCCAAATACTTGACCACCTCCAACCAATCACCATGCTACTCTTTATAACACTTGGCAACACAATTTGGTTACTTCCTTATTCAAAAGGAAGAAATAAACAGATACAAAGTTCGACGCATAAGAAATCATGGCTCCTCGAAGTGAGCACGAGACCAAGAGAAATAGTCAAATAGAAATGATCTCGTAAAAGCGAATCACGAATCCACAATGAGGGCAAAAGTCCCACAAGAAGAAATTTTCCATCTCCATAACTCATAATAAAACATTGCTATGCAAACCCAAGAAACTCTTAAGTCGAGACAACAAGGAAGTTATGGATTATATTTTTTTAGCTCCAACCTCAAATACTTATGGTAAACATTTTCCGTTAACACAACGAAAGCAATCTCTTTGATTACAACATTACTTGCCAAACCAAACAAGAGATGTTTTTAATACCAAATCACATTCATCACTTCAGAACCAAACGGAACCTTTCCATATGTCACATTGCTCAACTAATTTTATCTACTACATAAACCATGAGCCCCCAAAAGATCACGAATACGAAACTCCAAACATTTCATTTAATCGTTATTAAAATAATCAACTTACTTTCTCTCTAGAAGAATCATCATCACTCCAACGCGTCACAATCTCTTGTAGACCTTATTACTAACATCAAGAATAATTCACTCTTAACAAGGTTCGTTATCATCAACTCTTCCTTTATAAATCCCCAAAAGCTGACCAAACTGTTACATTTCACTTTATCCTCTCATCCTCAATTGAGAGTACACCAAATTCTTACACCCTCACTATAACAACCACTAGATTTTTGAAGGAACCTACTACACAATTTACAAGGTTACACCAAAACCCTTTCATCAAAGACATACTATTATCTGACAATTTTTACCATCGAGCAACCACATGTCACGTATAAAATCCCATCATAAATCTTTCCAAAACAAACACAGCATATTATTTCATAACATTTTTGTTATCTCAATAAGATTGCAACAGTCAACCTGTTCTAGAGTATATCTAATACACCACTACACTATCGGAGCAAGACCTCTTTTAACAATGGCATGCAGCCACAATACATCCTCGTGAAACACTCGTGAATAAATCACTTTCAAATTTCAACCCTTCAACTATTCTAATGCTCATACTTATTTAGTACCCACTAACTCCAATCTAGAGGTTATCATAAACTTTTGATGATTATTCAATCATGGATGAATTGTTGGTCCTGTATCTATTTGTACTCCCACGAGCATAAATAAGATCATCAAATAGCCAATTAAAGAAAAATTCTATATTAATATCTACCAAGACGATGAATGAACACATCTTATATTTCTCTTCCCGCACAGTTAGATTAATCCATTGAGATCAAATAATCTAACAAGTTTAGCAAACTAAACAACTCTAGGGGTCAAGCACTCCGTTAAAGTTACACAATTGTTAATAACTCTATTGCTTCCAATTAGGTATAGCCATACACTTAATCACAGTTCAACAAGAACTACTACATGGCACCATCAAATTAGTCAACTTTCCTTCTAGGGATCTTAGTTAGGATCGATTATACACCACACTAAAGAGCCAACTTGATAACTCATATCATATTCACTAATTTCTCCGATTATAACCTCTCACTTAACCACGAGACGACATCGCTAAAGAGTTTAGCGTTTTCTTTCATAAAAGAACTTTTCAACTTCAAAACTCAAGATACCCAAAAGAGATATATTGAATCAAAACTTTCACGTACTACAGGACTTGCAAAAGGAAACTTTCATTATCCAAATCATCAAGTGAAATAAATGGATCATGCTTTCCAGTAAGAAAGACGGAACTCCAATACAAATGTCAGTATTGACAACTAACCAAGTCCACCAGCCACAAGAATAACTCAACAATTGGAAAAACAATAATTGCTTTATGGGACAGTTAAGCCAATAAAACATAACAACCTTTCTCAAAGAAACCCATCAACTGAAATGAACTACTGACCCAAAGAAATTCATCGACCACAACTGAACAAGAGTTGATCAAATTCAAATTCAAGGAAGTGGACAAAATTTTTTTTTCAAAAGATACTCACTATTAACGCCTGTACTAAGATATCTGAGGTAACCTCTTCCCTTTTCTCTTATCACGAACAATGGTGTAACCTGGTAAAGCCCAGGGCCACAACCATGACCTTAGTCCTCTCAACAAGGGCTGCTCTCACTCATAATAATCATATAATCATATTATAGGTTTGCAAGATCATCTCATAACAGGAATCATCATTACAACATGACAGAAGAGTAAATGCAATGCTTGACCCACCCCATCCTACTGTGCACCAGTGTGTCAGGTTTTCAGTTAATTAACCATTAGCAAATTTTTTAACAAGCTAAGTTACCTAAGTTATTAATCTGTTCACCACGGACCTCACCCGCTCTCGATACCAATCAGAACACCCCAGCCCGACATGAGGCTGGAATGCTACTAAACAAACTCTTTATAATTCCAAACTAGACAATCTTAATAAATTTCGGCAGAACCTCCCTTGTAAAGTTAATTATACGAAGGTTCCAACACACAGACAATTCAAATATTAACTAAAACCTTCTTCCAAAGACATCAAAAGATAATCAAAGACATGCTAAGTATCTAACATAACTAGAGAGATATGAATTTCTACTACTCATCATTATTACATTTAATCCATTGCATGAGACGAAACATAATAAATCTTTGGGCATCTCGCCCAATTACTAAAACAATTACGTTCTGAAGATCATTCATCTTTATTTAGTTCATGTGGTAAGTGTGTGACTAGCAGACTACTTCCCCCATGCATGTCGTTCTTGGCTCAGTACCTAAAACAACAATAAAGCAAGAGTGAGTCCACAGACTCAGCAAGTACATAAAGAAACTATAACATCAGCATCCATGTAAAGGAGATCAACAATAGAACATCTCATATGCAAATGCAATGCTCAAGGATCATTTCTCTTTATCTTTCTTTGTGCATTACACCGGTAATGCAAAGTATGCAACCGTCGCCGCATACCCATGCCTGTGCGCGCACGCACAGGGACCAATTGCCTAATACTCCGCAAGTATTGGGGACCTCATGCCCACACTCCACGAGTGTGGGGATCTCGGCCCGCCACATTCATGACGGGATCTCAAGGAAACATACTTGGTCACCACGTGACCAAGCCTCAACATGATCTCAATATGCACATGCTCATCATTTAATCATCATCAATTTACCACAAAACGATAACATCATACCACAACAGAGCATAAACATATTTGGAGCATCCACCAATCTTAAACCAACATCATGCCATCAATCTCACTATACTATCACATATCGAAAAAAGCACACAAACACCAATCAATCGCAACCACGAATCAAACAATGCACTTGCCTTAACCGCGTGCGAATGGAGAATGTGAAGACGGTGCTGCCTCCGGTACCAATCCCCCACCTAATACATTATGAATAAAAACTAAGACTATAGTAACGAAAAACATGAATTAAATAAGCGAACTCATCAAGTAGCAAATTGCAACGCGATCCCGACTCCGCTTTCTTAAGTACTGAAATGCCCTCTGTGAACAGTCAAGTTCTAAAATTCATATCTTTCCGTACAGTGGTCCAAATTAGGTGTTCTTGGACTTCATTGAAAGGTAATCAAATTTTCCAACTAAACCTAGTTGGTGAGCCTCTCTGATTCGGCCATCTAAAATCACTTTTAAGCTGATTAACAAAACATCGATTTCACGTCACCCTTTCTGGACAGAGCACTAAAACTAACATAACTTTCAGCTCGTTTGTCCAAATGTCGCGTTCTTGGGCTTCCCTGAAAGCTACGACAATTATCTACAACTTTCGTTATACTGAGATCCTCTAATTCTCCCTTTAACTGATCTCTAAAGTCAGATTACTAAAACCTGTCAGAATACTGACAGATTCGCAGAACAATCGTACTAAAAAATTCATAACTTTTGTTACAGAGGTCCAAATAATACGAACTAGCACTTCATCGAAAGCTATTGACGTCTTCTACAACTCTCTAGGAGAAGCCCAAGACCGAATCCGCACTTAACTATATCAAAACGTCTGTCTAACGCGATCTGTCCTGAGAAGACAGAAATACCGACATTGCTACAACAATCAAATATGCATCTATTCGGGGGCAAACCGGGGTTACCCTTGACGAACCGCTGTAGACCGCGATGCAATCCATGAATCTTCCCCTTCCCTCTCTTCTTCCCTTCTCCTTTCTTCCTTCTTCTTCCTTTTTTCTTGGGCGGCCACCACAATGAAGAGGCATCGGAGGAGAGGGGCACCACCATGGAGGAGATGGGTTGCTACAGTACCATGCTACAGTGGCGGCGCGGGTACTGTAGCACCCTAGGGTTCCCCCTCCTTCTTTAGTTGGTTTCTGGTTTCCTCATGGGCTATGGGCCACTAAGCCTGTTTTTCCTCCACTTGACTATGGGCTGCGTGGCCCATTTCTCTCTCAATTTCTGATTTTTTTCTCTTTTAATTATCTTAATTCCCTCTCTAATTTTTTTATTACATCCACTAACGACAAACGGGATATTACAACATGTGGGGCCCACTGTCAATGGGATGGGTGTATGAGGACTAGGTCCACTGGCTTTTGGAACAGGGTTTAGAGTTGGAGCACCATGTGGGCATGCTGACGGGGCAGCCATGTCGGCAAGAGGGGTGGCGTCGTCGTGATGTGGCGCTGGGGTGGCAACCACGTGGGCATCGAGCGGCGGCGCACTCGGCCCTAGGGTTCGCTGGTGTTTGGCGGCGCGGCGACCGGCGGGGAGGACACCGACGGCTAGAGGAGCTCACAGGGAGCTTCATGCTCATGGGTTTGGCAACGCGGTGCGAAGAGGCGATCGACGGTGAGCGAAACAAAAGCGGCGGTGGCGGGTGAAGGCGACGGCTTCGCTCCTGAGGGGCTCCAGCGACGAAGAGTTGCGCAAGGGGTGGCCCTAGATCCGACGATGTTGACGGCGGAGGAAGCTCGGAGGCGGTGCTAGAGGCGGCGGCGAGGGGCTCAATGGCGGTAGTTGAAGCTGCGAATCACGGCGAGCCGGGGCAAGAGTGAGAGGGGGATAGAGGGGAAACACGAGAGGAGAGGGAGGCACGTCCGATGCTCGCATTTATAGGACTCGGGGAGGTCTAGAGGCGGGAGAGAGAGAGAGAGAGAGCAGAGTGATAGCGGCTCTCGCGGAGAGGCTGGCGTGTTCTATCTAAACCGCGTGGGGGAAAAGGGGAAGCGATGGAGGGGACGGGGTCGGCGGAGAACCCAGAGGTCAACGTGCTCGTCCGCGTGGAGAATCATCGAGGGGAACCCGGGATTTGATGGAAGCTTGTGAGCGAAAATGGCGGAGCTACGAGGCTTGCGCACGGGGACGAAGGGCGCGGAGAAGAAGGCGCACGACAGCACGAGTGGCTGACGGGTGGGGCCCACCTGTCAGATGGCGAGAGGAGGAAGCGCGGAAGCGGGCTGCGCACACGGAGCGGGCCAAGAAAAAGGGCCACGTGGCGAAAAGAAATGGTGGGCCGAGGGAAAGATTTGGCCCAGAGGGAAAGAGGTTTTGTAAATTAGGTTTTGATTTAAGAAAATACCAGAAAAGCAAATACCTTTTTAGAAAATGATTAATACCGTCCAACAATTCTAGAACAATTCACAGAAAATCCTAAAATTACTAAGGACTTAGTAAAAATACTTTTAACTATATTTTAGCTTTTAATTTTGTAAATAAAATATATTTTAATTTTGGTTTAAAAGGAAAACCCATTTCTAAATTCCAAAAAATGCAATAAAAGACTTAAAATAATAATTTTGACTTTTAAATCCAATAAAATCCAGAAAAGTCCAATAAACCAACTTTTGGATTAATTGAAGTATGATTAATTCAAATTAAATGGTTTTTTATTTCTAAATTTCAGTTTAAGCTTTTGCAACTTAATAAAACCAAATGGTTACTTTTAAATTTTGAAAATTTTCAAAAAGACTAGAAATTTGGGATGTTACAAACCTACACCCCTTAAAGATAATCTCGACCCCAAGATTTAGTCTGACTAAAGATTAGGTTCGGGAACCCGGACTTTGCTCACTGGACCAAACTTAGCTTCCCTTCTAAGTGAGATAAAACCAAAATAGAAACTGAACTGAATCGATCTTACCTGGAACGGAGTTCTGAACTGGTTGGTTTGTCTCTATGGTGACTTGATTCACTCGTCCTTTTACAGAGGCAAATGGAGTCCCGGTGGCTTGACCGAAAGTCTGAGTTGTTCCTTGGCCTGCTCCTGGTGTGGTAACTCTGGCTGGCGTTGTTCCCAAGTTGAATGGAATTGGCTTTGGGGCTCGCTTTCTTGGGCAACTATGAGCATAATGACTGGTCTCGTGTCATTTGTAACAGGTGACTCCTGGAGTTGGATTGTTGCTTCCCTATGGTTGTGTAACACCCCAGCCCACATGAGCCAGGAATGCTACCCAATTAACAAATCTAAGCCAAAACATTCTACCAGATTCCGACAGATCCTCCTCTGTATGGTTTACTACTAGGAGGTTCTAGCATTTGAATAAAACATGTAAAAATAAACCAACACTCAGAATCATTAATAGGCATTCAAAACATGTAAGCATCTAGCCTATTCAGAGATATCCAAATGTCACTACTCAACATTATTACACTTAATCCAAAGCTTGAAACATAATCATAATCAATCCTTAAGCAGTTTGCTCGTTTTTTAAGGTACGATCTAGAAGTTTATCAACTGTAAAAGTGGATGACAGTGTGTGAATCCAATTCATGTCTACTCCCTCCCATGCATGCCGTTCCTGCAAAAGGTACCTAAAAACACAACAAAAGCAAGGGTGAGCCCAAAGACTCAGCAAGTACTAATAATGAAACATTAAATCCACATCTACAACATCAACATTCCATTTCCAAGCTTTACTCGAAAACATGTCTCACAATGTATGAATGCAGTTATGCAATGCAACTTTTCTCTTTCACTCTTTGTCGCATTTCACCGGTAATGCGAGATATGTGACCGTCGCCGCATACCATGCCTGTGCTCGCAAGCCCAGGGACCAATTGCCCAATACTCCGCAAGTAAAGGGGACCTCAAGCCCACACTCCACAAGTGTAGGGACCTCAAGCCCGTCATGTACATGACGGGGATCTCAACAAATACTTGGTCACCATGTGACCAAGTCTTCATTTTGTCAACATGATGCATATGCACAAATCATGAATTCAAATGATACAAGTCATACCTTTTCAGCAGCATCACATATGAATTCAACTCATTCATACTTCTATCATTCATATCATAAGCATCCATACACTCCAACATCCATGCATGGTATATATATTCACAACGCCAAATAAAGTCATGGTCATCAACATCCATAACACTCAAGCAACCATAGATATCACATTTATTCACAAAATCAACAAACAAGCACTTGCCTTAACTGCGCGAGAACGGAGGATGTGAAGACAGCGCTGCAACTGAGACAAAGGCTTACTAAGACAACAGTATTGGATCAAATAAACTATATAAGCAACACGAACTAGCAAAAGCTTGTAACGCAATCCTAACTCCATTTTTTCTAAATACTGATCTGCCCCCTCTGGAAACAGTCGTGTTCTAAAATTTGTATCATTTAGTACATGAGTCCAAATGAGGTGTTCTTGGACTTAATTTAAAGGTTATCAAATTCGCCAACTAAACCTAGTTGGTGGGTCTTCCTGATTCGGCCATCTAAAATCCCCTTTATGCTGATTAACAAAACATCGATTTCACGTCAGGTTCTCTGGACAGTACACTAAAACAATCATAACTTTCAGCTCGTTTGTCCAAATTTCACGTTCTTGGGCTTTCCTAAAAGATACGACAATTATATACAACTTTTGTTATACTGAGATCCTCTAATTGTCCATTTAACTCATCGCTCAAGTCATCTTACTAAAACCTTTCAAAATACTGACAGATTCGCAGAACAGTCGCACTAATAAATTCGTAACGTTTGCTACATAGGTCCAAATAATACGATCTAGCACTTCATCGAAACCTATTGAAGTCCTCTACAACTCTCTAGGAGAAGCCCAAGACTGAATCCGCACTTAACTACATCAAAACGTCTGTTTAACGCGATCTGTCCTGAGGAGACAGAAATACCGATATTGCTACAACAATCAAATATGCATCTATTCGGGGGCAAACCGGGGTTACCCTTGACGAACCGCTATAGGCCACGATGCAGCCTGCAAACCTTCCCCTTCCCTCTCTTCTTCCCTTCTCCCTTCTTCTTCTTCTTTTCTTGGCCGGCCACCACAATGAAGAGGCATCGGAGGAGAGGGGCACCACCATGGAGGAGAGGGGTTGCTACAGTACCATGCTACAGTGGTGGCGACAGTACTGTAGCAAACCTAGGGTTTCCCCTCCTCCTTTTGTTGGTGGTTGATTTTTCTCATGGGCCACTATGGCTAATTTCACCCTTATGGCCGGCCACCACCTCCCACCTTTGGGCCAAATACCAATGGGCCTTAGGCCCCGGCCCAGGTTGTTCAAATTTTACTGTAAACCCTCTCTTTAACTACTTAAATAACTATTTTCTATTTGATCCTTCCCTCAATTCAATTTCTAAATAGTCCTTCTCTTTAAATAACTTAATTCTCTCTCGATAATCCTTTCGAATACTTTTGGGGTATTACATTCTACCCCCCTTAAACTGAATTCGACCTCGAATTCTGACCATGCTTACGCCAAAGTATAATCACAGCTAAAACTTACTAACATTGCTACGTACCTGCTGTGAATAATTCTGGATATCGCTCGTGCATGCGAGACTCCAATTCCCAAGTCGTTTTTCCACTCGGACTTATGGGACCACCTCTCCTTGATGCAATTGATGTGTTACGCCTCATCACTTGTACCATCCTAACCAGAACCACTCAACGGACATGATTCGAAGATGCGGTAATGTTCGCTGGTCAACGGCTCTTACGAAACCTCACACTCCAGATACCTTAAGCATTCTCTCAACATCGGTTCATCCAAAACATTATATACCCCGCTCCAAGACTCGAGACGGTTCTAGCGAATTGCTATCTTCCGGAATCCCCGCAACTTCCAGAACAACCAAATATACTATGGGCTATCTATCTCTTCGGCACCAAACCACATAACTTGCACATAAACATATGGAACTCTTGTTCCCTCTCAGTCGATTCCTTCACATAACAAGGAGATCCTCCATTAAGCAGGGACGCGCAACACAACTTATTTTAATCAAACTTTAATAATCAGATTTAACTGAAAACAAAGGATTCACAAAGCAATTCCAACTTTCCTTCAAAACACTCAAATCCAAAATCAGAGATTCTTCACGAAAACCTTCCATCCTTCCAACTCGGCAGTTTGCAACTAAACACCACATAAGCCAAAAGAGAATTCGCTCGAATGCCCAAATCAATTACTTTATTTATTTTTCTGAACTGGACAGAACCACCTTATCAACATAAGTCAACTCAAATTGTACATGATCTCCATTATAAAATAAAAAAAAAACCAATTCAAGCAAGAACCAATAGAGCACTTCTCTACTCGAGGGATCATTCTTTTCTCAGATGTTCATTTAAGAAATAATCCCTTTCCTTTTTCATGGGTGTGCAAAATTATCACACTAGCTCCTCCCTCTTAACCGACAATCTCAAAATGATCCTCAAACCGAAAGAACAACCATACTTATTTAGAGGGACTCTTCTAATCCACAAAAGGATTCTCTAGTCCACTCCTATCCCAAAGGAATTATTTTGACAAATGGTTTCCAACGTCTCAATAGAGATTTTTCACCCACAACCACATCAACTCATTTTGTTAAAGATAATCGACTTCAAGTTCTCAGCACACATACTCATTTACTTTACCCAAAGTATTCTATCAAAGATCAACACACTATTCAAAATTTGCTTCTGTTCATCTACCTCTACACATACTATTGGATCTCCAAGGTCCTATCATAAAAATACAAACCCCAAATTCAACCTCCAAGTTTTCTACCATGAGTTTCTGGTATAATTGATAGAAAATCCTTAAATTCGTTTACTAAAATTTCACACAGCTCACAATAACCTCAGTTATTATTATGAACATTCCTCACTAATCAGGTAACCGCCCCAAGGCGATTTATTTCACCAATCTTAGGCCTCTAATCCACACCAATCCAATTCAGTTACACAACTACAATATACCCATTCGCAATACTCTAATTGATTGACCAAGATTCAAACATACTCAATCACCAACGTCAATAAATAAATAAATTCTTGACCAAGTTATACTTAGAGATAATCTAACTCCCATAGGGTTACTCACTGAGGCCGAATCATACCTGACAATAACTCAACAATTCCTGCTATCCCATTAATTAGCACAACGCTTAGGTTTCTCCACACCGCTACTCTCATTAAACTTCCCATCAAAACTCTTCTACACAATCTTACTAAGTATCCAATTACACAATCTTACTAAGTATCCAATTGTGATACTCTAATAAATTTATCAAGAGTCCATACTTTCGATAATCCCAACATCCCAACATGGACAAAAGTTATTGGATCATAATTCGCCATAGGTTCCACTAGTTGTAACACTAATCAATTTTATTTCATCGACAAACCTTCTATTTAAATATAACTCTCTCCAGGTATTATAGGTCAAAAATCAATTCACTATCTACTGCTCTTCAAATAGCTTGGTTCCCAAAATTTTACCACTATCATATACTTGTCCACCACCAACCAATCGCCATAATACACTTTATAAGACTTTGGCAACACAAGTTGGTTAATTCCTTTCTCAAAAGGAAGAAACAACCAAATACAAGTTTTCAACGCACAAGAAAAATGTTGCTCCTCGGAGTGAGCCCGAGACCAAGAGAAACAGTCAAATATTAATGATCCCGGAAAACAAAATATGAGTCTGTAAATGAGGGCACATGTTCCACAATAAGGAACTTTCAAACCTCCATAAATCATAATAAAACACTGCTATGGAAACCCAAGAAACTCTTAAGCTTTAACAACAGAAAAATTACAGATCACAATTCTTAACTCCAACCTCAAATACTTATGGTACACATTTTCCGTTAACAAAGAAAGCAATTTTCTTTGATTAAAACACTACTTGTCAACCCAAACAAGAATTGCCTCTAAAACCAAATCACATTAATCACTTAGGAACCAAACAGAACCTTCCCACACGTCACATTGCTCAACTAATTTCATCTACTACATAATTCATGAACTCTAAAAGATCACGAATGCAAAACTCCAAACATTTCATTTAATCCATATTATGAAAAGCAATCAACTTACTTTCTCTCTAGAAGAATTATCACCACTCACAATCTCTTGTAGACTGTATTTCTAACATCAAGAGTAATTCACTCTTAACAAGATTCGTTATCGTCAACCCTTCCTTTAAAAAGTCTTTAAAAGCTTTCCAAATTGTTACATACTAGATTATCATCTCAGCCTCAATTGAGGGTAATACCAAATTCTTACAACCTCACTACAACAATCATTTTATTTTAGAGCGAACCGACTACACAATTTAAAAGGTTATTCCAAAACCCTTCCATCAAAGACATACTATTATCCGATAGTTCTACCATCCCATAAACATTGTTCATCCGTTAAATCCCATCAGTTTATCTCTCAGTAATGCTCAACACCAAACTTTAATAGACAATAATTGCACCTAGCGATTACATTCAATCACTAAGTATCCACAAAGGTTACTCCAAGATTAATATCCACTAAGACAATAATCTAACTCCTTTTGAACTTAACAATCCCAAACGGTTAGATTAATCCATTGAGATCAGTTAATCCAATTTACCAAAGAAGTTTACCAAATGTATCACTCTTAATGATCAGCTCAATTCATCAATGTTCCACACTTCTTATCAACTCTATTGATTACAATTAGATATAGCCATACACTTTCAAATTTATCAGCTTTCCGTTCAAGGATCTTAGTTTGATCGATCATGCACACACTGTAGACCTAACCTGATAATACATATCATATCCATTAATTACTTTGATTATAACCTCTCACTTAACCAAGACAAAACATCGCTAAAGGGTTTAACATCTTTTTTCATAAAAGAGAACTATTAATCTTCAACACTCAAAATACCCAAGAGAGATACATTGAGTCAAAGCCTCCACGTACTAAAGGACTTGTAAAAGAAAACTTTCATTAACCAAAAACATCAAGCGAATAAATAGGTCAAGTTTTCCAATAAACAAGACAAAACTTCAATACAAAGGTCAATCTTGTCAATTAACAAAGTTCACCAACCGCTAGAATAACTCAACAGTTGGGAAAACAATAATTGATTTACAGGACAAATTAAGTCAATGGAAACACACAACATTTTTCAAAGCAACCCATCAACCGCAATGAACTAATACCCAAGAGAAACTCATCAATCACAACCAGATAAGAGTTGACCAAATTCAAATTCAAGGAAGAGAACAACTCTTCTAAAGATACTCACTATCAACACCTGTACTAAGATATCCGAGGTAACCACTTCCCTATTCTCATATCACGACGGTGGTGTAACTCGTAAAACCTGGGCCACAACCACGACCTCAACCTCTCAACATGGGTTATCCCCATGCATAATAATTATATAAACAATTAATGAGCAATCATACTCAATTCATACCAGCAATCATCAATACGATATAACGGAAACGAAAATGCAATGCTATGCCCATTCCCATTCTACTGTGCACCAGTGTGTCAAATTTTTAAGTTCATTAACCATTACAAAATTTTAGCAATTTAAGTTGCCTAAGTTGTAAATTCAATCACCACGGACGTACTGCCCGCTCCGATACAAACTGTAACACCCCAGCCCACATGAGCCAGGAATGCTACCCAATTAACAAATCTAAGCCAAAACATTCTATCAGATTCCTACAGATCGTCCTCTGTATGGTTTACTACTAGGAGGTTCCAGCATTTGAATAAAACATGTATAAATAAACCAACACTCAGAATCATTAATAGGCATTCAAAACATGTAAGCATCTAGCCTATTCAGAGATATCCAAATGTCACTACTCAACATTATTACACTTAATCCAAAGCTTGAAACATAATCATAATCAATCCTTAAGCAGTTTGCTCATTTTTTTTAAGGTACGATCTAGAAGTTTATCAACTGTAAAAGTGGATGGCAGTGTGTGAATCCAATTCATACCTACTCCCTCCCATGCATGTCGTTCCTGCAAAAGGTACCTAAAAACACAACAAAAGCAAGGGTGAGCCCAAAGACTCAGCAAGTACCAATAATGAAACATTAAATCCACATCTACAACATCAACATTCCATTTCCAAGCTTTACTCAAAAACATGTCTCACAATGTATGAATGCAGTTATGCAATGCAACTTTTCTCTTTCACTCTTTGTCGCATTTCACCGGTAATGCGAGATATGCGACCGTCGCCGCATACCATGCCTGTGCTCGCAAGCCCAGGGACCAATTGCCCAATACTCCGCAAGTAAAGGGGACCTCAAGCCCACACTCCACAAGTGTCGGGACCTCAAGCCCGTCATGTACATGACGGGGATCTCAACAAATACTTGGTCACCATGTGACCAAGTCTTTATTTTGTCAACATAATGCATATGCACAAATCATGAATCATCATAGTCATACCTTTTCAGCAGCATCACATATGAATTCAACTGATTGATACTTCTATCATTCATATCATAAGCATCCATACACTCCAACATCCATGCATGATATATATATTCACAACGCCAAATAAAGTCATGGTCATCAAACTCAAGCAACCATAGATATCACATTTATTCACAAAATCAACAAACAAGCACTTGCCTTAACTGCGTGAGAACGGAGGATGTGAAGACGGCGCTGCAACCGGGACCAGTCCCCTACCTAAAATTCATTTTAAAGGCTTACTAAGACAACAGTATTGGACCAAATAAACTATATAAGCAACACGAACTAGCAAAAGCTTGTAACGCAATCCCAACTCCATTTTTTCTAAATACTGATCTGCCCCCTCTGGAAACAGTCGTGTTCTAAAATTCGTATCTTTTAGTACATGAGTACAAATGAGGTGTTCTTGGAGTTCATTTAAAGGATATCAAATTCTCCGACTAAACCTAGTTGGTGGGCCTTCCTGATTCGGCCATCTAAAATCCTCTTTATGCTGATTAACAAAACATCGATTTCACGTCAGGTTCTCTGAACAGTACACTAAAACAATCATAACTTTCAGCTCGTTTGTCCAAATTTCACGTTCTTGGGCTTCCCTGAAAGCTACGACAATTATATACAACTCTTTTTATACTGAGATCCTCTAATTCTCCTTTTAACTGATCGCTCAAGTCAGCTTACTAAAACCTGTCAAAATACTGACAGATTCGCAGAACAGTCGCACTAATAAATTTATAAATTTTGCTACATAGGTCCAAATAATATGATCTAGCACTTCATAGAAACCTATTGACGTCCTCTACAACTCTCTAGGAGAATCCCAAGACTGAATCTGCACTTAACTACATCAAAACGTCTGTTTAACGCGATCTGTCCTGAGGAGACAGAAATACCGGTATTGCTACAACAATCAAATATGCATCTATTCGGGGGCAAACCGGGGTTACCCTTGACGAACCACTGTAGGCCACGATGCAGCCCGCGAACCTTCCCCTTCTCTCTCTTCTTCCCTTCTCCCTTCTTCCTTCTTCTTCTTTTTTTCTTGGCCGACCACCACAATGAAGAGGCATCGGAGGAGAGGGGCACCACCATGGAGGAGAGGGGTTGCTACAGTACCATGCTACAGTGGCGGCAATGGTACTGTAGCAAACCTAGGGTTTCCCCTCCTCCTTTTGTTGGTGGTTGATTTTTCTCATGGGCCACTATGGCTAATTTCACCCTTATGGCCGGCCACCACCTCCCACCTTTGGGCCAAATACCAATGGGCCTGAGGCCCCGGCCCAGGGTTTCCAAATTTCGCTGTAAACCCCCTCTTTAACTGCTTAAATAACTATTTTCTATTTGATCCTTCTCTCAATTCAATTTCTAAATAGTCCTTCTCTTTAAATAACTTAATTCTCTCTCGATAATCCTTTCAAATACTTTTGGGGTATTACAGGTTGGTTGTTGTTGACTCTTGAAACAGTTGGGCGAGGTACCGATGCAATGGTTCTGAATGTGGCAGGAGGAGCGAAAAGGATGGGATAATGCGTATTCATTCTAAATCCCTATGGATGATTTTGATGAGACCCATGCCGCATCATCTTATTTTTGCGAGATTCTTCTAGTTCATGACGAGAATCTTCTATGAGTACAGCCTTGTCCACCATGTGCTGGAAATCCACATAGTCATTGCCAACAACATGCACTTTCAAACTGGATTGAGTCCCTAATTGAAACGCTTCTGACGTGCATCATCTGTGGCGACATTCTCTGGAGCATAACGAGGGAGTTGGATGAACTTGTTGAGGTACTCACTCACTGACAGGGTCCCTTGCTGCAGTTCGTGGAACTCATTCTTCTTCATTTCTACTATACCATCGGGGACATGCGAGTGGCAGAAAGTTGTTGAAAACTCAGCCCAGGTAATATCTTGTGGATCCTCATGGGCTGCACAATAATTCTCCCACCATTCTGCAGTAGTACCATCAAGCTGATGTGCGGCATATAGAACCTTATCGCGGTCGTCACATTAGGCAATGGCCAGATTCTTTGCTATGGAGCACAGCAAGTCATCCACGTCCAAGGGTTCAGGGGAGCTGGAGAAGGTAGGCGGATGTGTTCTCGTGAACTCTGCAAACTTGGATTGCTGAAAAGCTGGTGGTGGTGGCGGCATAGCAACGGCCTGATTATTTTGGTTTAGCATCACAACTAAAGAAGCAACAGTCTGGCTCTGTTGAGTCATCATTTAGTTCATATTCTGCATCATCGATTCATTATCTGCATCTGGGTGGCCATGAACTAACCCAAAACCTAATCCACTACTGCGGTTGGAGGGGGTGGTGGTTGAGGTCCACGGGGTCAACTTGACTTGCGGTGTTGCGGGTCTGAACCATCTGCAATAAATCTCCCTAGGTTTAATAGATTAGAGGGAGAAAGCATGATAGATAAGAGGGAAAAGCACATTTGACGAGAGGGGAAACAAGAGAGAAAGACGAAACAACCTAATTGGGGAAAGTCAGTTAAACCCGAAGAACAAATAGCCGAAAAGCTATTAAGAAGCAACAAAACTTTATCAGAAGGTCCTACTACATGGACTATCGGTACTAGAGCTGAGAAGGGCCACCCTACTGAGGCATTGCTAATCTAACTTATATGGGCGGTCAACTTGAAGCAATTCTCGATTCTATTGAGATTACGGAGGTAAGAGAGGTCATTTTAAATTTGAAAACAAAATTTCAAAAAAGATAAGATGTAAGATTCTAAGAATGATATGAGAAAAGATTAGAATAGACGAGAAAAGAATAGAATAAGATGAGAGAAGAACAACTATTCAAGTTAATCAATTGTTTTAATTTATAAAATAAATTGTGAAGTTTTTGACTAAACGACCCTGCTACTATGGTTACGTCCTACAGTCAATATGTCTCCGATACCATCTTTGTTGGTACCCCGAGTATGCAACCCTAGGACCCTCTGTGTATTCTGAACTAGTCCCAGATCAGTAGCTAGCTCGCACAGTTACAACATAGATGAAATCAAATCCATACAACAAGATGACGATGAAGCAGACAAATTAATATTACTTAGTAGCAAAAGGACCTTATGGTCAAGTCTTACAGAGGTTGCCACGTAGGGCTTAACAACAAAAGAGACCTTGCAACGGTAACCAAACATCTCGTGGAAGCCATTCGATATGCCTACAAGTAATCGAGTGGAGGACACAATTTAATTCGTATAGTCTTCAAAGTACTCCTCATCATAGAACTCTGAGTTCCTTGGTTCTTCTTCAGTGACTAATCAACAAAGGTCATAAAGCCGTGAGTACTTTAAAGTACTTAGCAAGTCGTAGGAAATGTATGCACATAATATTAATGCAAGGCTTGACAAGGATAGCTTTATGGCTATTTTTGCAGAAAGCAGTATTGATAGTAAATACAATAAGTAGATTGAAAATTACAAGTTAAAATATTAATACATAAGTAATCAGTTCTTTAAAACAACTAGTGAACACCGCGTTCACTTCCCAACCATTCCATCCAAACCACCATGCAACAGTTTTTACGAAAATCTACCCCTCGTGTGAAATCACCAAGCATTGTCCATAGCCGGAGACACAGCTATTCGAATAGTTTGACACTTTATAGAGGTTGTATAGCTTGACCCACAAGAGATAATTAGTTTGTACTATCCATCTGACACACTTTCGAAGGTTTGCGACTAAACGATTATCACAAGGCTTTTACAAAGCTCTGTCTTGACCCGGTTCTGCTCGCTAAGGATTCGCCAGCTGGCCCCCTCTTTTGCCAATTCAACAACCAAAACAGAATTGAATCAACACATTACTAATTATTCAGCTAGGTCCACCCCATCCTAGACATGTGGTTGTACGGTATGGCCTAGATCAATGGCTTACAAGGTTAAGTCCTTAGTGGTTGCTCAGGCGAGACTACCTCATCCCATGTGCCTCGCACACTCGAGTACCTCTTGCACCCAAAAATATGCCTCCCGTATTTTGTCTCGCGCACCCCACCTTTGCCACCAACCACTCGCCCGAGCATAAATCATTTCGTTCATCCAAGCCAATGGCGACCCCTGCCATGGAACAAAATTTTATAAAGGCGCCATCGCACCACAAATTGACACAACTGTGACATCGCACCACATTTGCACAACATTGGTATTGCACCATAATTCCATATACCATTAGGTCAAAATTAATCATTATGTACACATGATCATGAATCCCGTCGCGATTAAGTATGGCTAAGCATAATACGATACCCATGTTGGTAGTTCATCAATGTCCAACTAAAATAACCCATCCTATGGTGTCTAAGAATTTATGTCATTCAAGGGTACATGTCAATAACAATTTTTCAAGGAGGTGTAATGGCAATTAGGTAATTAACTATTCCCAAAACCATTTAATATAAAACTAGCAATGCATATTTATATCAAAAAATATTGTTTTATAAAGTGGGTACAACATGGTCAAAGATCTACGGCTTGCCTTTGTTGAAGAGTTGAGGAGCTTCGGTCGTTAGGTCCAAGAATTTGTCTGAAACGCTGGAATCTATACATGCGAAAAGAGCCAAATAAATAAAACAGTCCCAAATAAATTCCAAATAATTACCAAATAAGCACCAACAGAAAGATAACTAATTTAGATAAATTTAAAAATTTGAATCACTCAAATCGAAGTTTGAACAAAGAAGATATGGCCTTTAGAAGTTTGAAAATCACATAAAATCAAGAAAAAGGAATTTTCTTGATTTTTGTAATTATTTTTGCAAAGGAAATTCGATTAACTGCATCAGCTGACGTCAGCGGGGAGTTTTCGGATGAAACAAAATAAAAGAAATAAAATTGACTCGTGGGGCCCACTATTAATGGGTTGGGTGTATGAGGATTGGGTCCACTGGCTTTTGGAACGGGGTTTAGAGCTGGAGCGCCATGCGGGCAGCCACGTTGGCAACAGGGTGGCGTGACTGTGATGTGGCACAGCGGTGGTGGCCACGTGGGCACCGAGCGACGACGCGCTCAGCCCTAGGGCTCGCCGACGTTTGGCGGCGCAGCGGCTGGCGGGGAGGACCCCGGCGGCTAGAGGAGCTCACGGGTTTGGTGACGCGACGCGAAGAGGCAGTCGACATCAAGTGAAACAAAAATGGTGGTGGCAGGTGAAGGCGGCGGCGTCGCTCGCGAGGGTCTCCTGCGACAAAGAGGCGCGCACGGGGTGGCCCTCGGTCCGGCGATGCCGATGGCGGAGTCGTTGGTGGCGGAGGATGCTCGGAGGCGGCACTAGAGGTGGCGTCGAGGGGCTCGGTGGCGGTGGTTGAAGCTACGAATCACGACGGCGAGAGGGAGAGAGGAATAGAGGGGAAACACGAGAGGAGAGGGAGACGCATCCGATGCTCACATTTATAGGACTCGGGGAGGTCCAGAGGTAGGAGAGAGAGCGGAGCGGTGGCAGCTCTCGCGGAGAGACTGGCTTGTTCCGGCTAAACCACGCGGAGAAAATGGGAAGCGATGGAGGGGATGGGGTTGGCCTAGAACCCGGAGGTCAACGCGCTCATCCGCGTGGAGAATCGTCGAGTGGAACCCGGAGGTTGATGAAAGCTTGTCAGCGGAAATGGCAGAGCTGTGAGGCTTGTGCACGGGGCCAAAGGGCGCGGAGAAGAAGGCACACGAGTGGCTGACGGGTGGGGCCCACCCATCAGTGGGCGAGAGGAGGAAGTGCGAAAGCAGGCTGCGCACGCAGAGCGGGCTAAGAAAAAGGGTCGCATGACGAAAAGAAACGGTGGGCCGAGGGAAAGATTTGGCCTGAGGAAAACAGGGTTTTAAAATTAGGTTTTGATTTAAGATAATACCAGAAAAGCAAAGACCTTTCTAGAAAAATACTTAATACCGTCCAAAAATTCCAGAAAAAATCACAGAAAATCCTAAAATTACCGAGGACTTAATAAAAATACTTTTATCTATATTTTAGCCTTTAATTTTGCAAGTAATATAGATTTTAATTTTGGTTTAAAAGGAAAACCCATTTCTAAATTCCAGAAAATGCAATAAAAGACTTAAAATAATAATTTTAACTTTTAAATCCAATAAAATCAAGAAAACTCCAATAAACCAACTTTTTGATTAATTGAAGTATGATTAATTCAAATTAAATGGTTTTTTATTTTTAAATTTCAGTTTAAGCTTTTGCAACTTAATAAAACCAAATGGTTACTTTTAAATTTTGAAAATTTTCAAAAACACTAGAAATTTGGGATGTTACACCATCCCACGCACTCCCTCTCCCAATCACACCCCTATGCACGTCTAGCCCAACCAGCAACAGATCGGCCCAAGCAACAACGAATAGCCCAACTAACAAAGTGGCATGTGGCCAAGTCCCAAGCAAGCAAGCAATGCCCTAACGCTCTCTCTATCGTTGTTGCTCTCTCTGTGGTGGCGCACGACGCACACGCACTGAGGCAGGAGGGTAGGGCAGGCTGGTAGGGAGCAGGCGAGCATCAAGCAAGCGGCGAACGATGCAGGCGGTAGGCACAGGGAGCGAAAGCGCGCACCACGCAGCATTGGGGACAACCGTCTCCAACCTGCAGCTGCAGCGAGCCAGTGATGGAGGGTGCGACGCAAAAACAACAAGCAACAACTGAGCATCCGACAGCAATACAATCACAGAAGTATCTCATTCTGAATCCCATTTCCCAAATCCCCAATTTGTAGTTTTGTTAGTGTTTTGTTGATTTGTAATAGGTGAATCGTGATATCTATGTTCCAAGCCACGAAGGAATGTCAAGTTAGATTGTATTTTTTTTCTTAATTATTTGATAATTTCTCTAAATTATTTGAGTTTTGAGATGTTGTATCCAATAAAAACAATTTGTGCTTGTTTTTTTTTCTATTGTGAACCTTATATGTTTTACATTGAATAATATTTTTGTAACTTCGAACACCCATCCTAGAAATCCTAGACCCGCCACTGGTTTATCAGTCAATAAGAATAACATCATCATTATTCATGTGTCCAAGTTATATCATCATCTTTCCATTAATGCAATGTATCTCTACTTTACATGCTCATTTGATCATCTCATCGATCATACCGGATTAGCATGAGTGAACACCCGCGATAATGTTCACCCTTTCATCAGCCCGTCTTACAAGGAACTGGGGGTCTCTCCACTCCCGTGGAGTTCTACCACCGTGGTTGATATCATATGACCGCCAAAAGTGGTCTCCACCATTCATAAATGATTGTGCACATAATGCAAGAATGCAATTTGTTCCATTATCCATTAACATGATCCATTATTATCATAGTACCATTATTACCATATCATCATCACTTGCCTATCAACATCATTGTTATATCACCATCATTATGGCATTTAAATAAGCATAAATAAATGTCATGACAAGTTAATTATAAAGATAAGTGGCAAACAAAGAGATGTCCACCGCTCTACCATGTACTTGCCTTTTAGCCACGAAAACCGGAGCGATGCAAAGGCGGCACCGAACTTGAAGCAACACTTCCTAGACAAAACCAAAAATTCACCTCAAAAAGATTCAACAACAGTAAATGAACATCAACAACTCTCGCTCCTACGCGCAAACCTGACACAATTAACCCCTCTTCATCGAACATCCCACCTGTTGTTCTGGTGATCAAACCTCCATAACTTTTACTCTTGGAACCCAAACATAGCAAACTGTATATTTTCTAGAATCTACATAAAAGTTTCTACACTTTCCTAGATATGCAAATTCTCTGATTAATTCATCTAAATCCCCGTTTTTAACCCCGAAGGTTAAACTGGAGCATTACAGAAAAGCAGACTTAACAATTTTATATCTATTTTATACCACATGAAAAATACCAAACCCTACCACTTGTAGAAACTGTGGAGAATTATATAACTAAACCTAGTTATGATCATAATTTAATTCGACCATTTACTACACATAATAAAGCAATCTACACAACTATTGTTAACAGCGATGGAATTCTGGACAGCATCGCTCCAAAAGCCATAACATTTACACTACTTAACCAAATATAGTGATCTTTCACTCTAGAAATCTTAAGATAATAATCTGCAACTTTCCTAACATGGGAAAGTTATGAAACAGGACGTCGATACCCCAAAACTCCCTCACAAGATTCAACAGCATAATTAACCGAAAGAGGGCATCACCAAATTGCCAAATCCCGCTACCAATCTAACATAATCTTGATTAAACATCAATGTAATATTATGGCAAGGATTTCTATATCGTTACCCCTCAAAATTGGATGACTAAGGAGTTTGGATCACAAAACCCTAATTCTTCCCACTTCTTCCTCTTCGCCTTCTTCTCTTTCTTTCCTGTCCTTGTTCCTTCTTCTCTGTTGTGGCAGCACAATAGCCCAACATTGCCTTCATTTTCAGCTCTCTCTATCTCTTTGCCTCTGGTGGCCGTAGCAAGCATGCATCCACATGTAGCATAGGGAACACGCAAAGCTGGCGCAACCAGGTACCATGCAAAGATAGTGCTAGGGCTTGGGCGATGGGGGCGTGCGACAGGGGCATAGCAGCTATGACTAGGGGCAAGGCTTTAGGGAGATGTAGTTGAGGCTAGGCTAATGGGTGCGGTAGCCCATACCTCCCTTTTATGCAGCACACATGGCCACCCTCGCCGAGTCCGAGTTGGACTCGGTTGGGCCCTGGCTTGCCCAATCCTTCCTTTCCTCCTTTTCCTTTCTTAATCCCCTTTCTATCTCTTAATTAAATGAGGTATTACAGTCCCCTTGCCTAATCCTCTGATAAGTTCTAAAGTATGGCCCCACCTTATCATTTACTTTCACTCCTACATGCCCACTTGTGACCACGACATAAACAAGTTCACTGCTTTCTGGTTGAAACCTTTCATGTTTACGATTTTATAAAGGAAACTTCAATTCACTCTGTTGTATGCTTTTTCAAAATCCACCTTAGAAAGCACAACTGACTCTTTTTGTAACACACCAACCCAACACTGAGCCCAAAAAATCACCTAAATCATTCTCAATACCAATATAAATCATAATTACTAATAATTTCAGCAAGCTATGCATGGAATAAAACCCCACAACGATTCACAGAATAATAATCATAACAATATAAATGCATAAAGGATTGACACACGCACCAAGAACGATCAAGTTATATGCGCCTAAGAAACTCTCGAGTCACACGTGCTCGAGAAACACTCGGGACACACGCGCCCGAGAAACGCCAGAACCATGCTCTTGGTACATTGGATGGCAATAAATAAAATCAAACTATTACTAAATCAACCAAAGCTCCAACCAATAAACTAATAGTAACCGAGCCTAGTTGGAAGTATCATGTCTCTAGATTTAGTGAAGCAAACCAAATAAAGAATGTTTGTGTAATGATTGCATTTGACGCATATGTGCTACTCCATCCCAAGTATGCCGCCTTCAATGATCACGTAAAAACAACAACAAAGCAAGGATGAGTGTAACATCCCAAGTTTTGGAGTTCATTTGATGCTTTTAAAAATAAAAATAATAACTTGAATTTTCTTGGTTAAGTTCTAGCTTATTTTGAATTTTCATAAAATCAAAATAATTTATTTTGATTAATTTAAACTTTAATTAAATTAAAATCTATTTTATTTGGCTTCCTTGAGTTCTAGAGAATTGTTTTGGAATTATATAGGAATTTCTGTAGTTATTTTCTATTTCTTTGAGCACAGTTTTAGTTAATCTAATTTCTGAAAACTGGAAATTCTTTTTATTTCCAATTTTCTTTTCAGGCTCAATCTCTTTTGGCCCAATTTCTTTTTCGCCGGCCAGCCCATTTCGTTTTCCTTTCCCGATCATTTTTCCTTTTCCTTTCCCAACCGAGCCCACTCTTTCCTCCCACGCCAGCCCACCAGCCTCCTTCTCCCTCCTCCTTATTTCTCTGCCGAGCAGACCCGCCTGTTAGCCTCCCCCTCCTCCTTCCTTCTTCCTCCCTGTCGGGGCCCAAAAATGCAATTATAGACCCTCTGTATATTCTGCACTAGTCTAGGATCACGCTAGTGCATACAGTGTCAACAAAGATGAATATCGATCCACATAAGTGATTAATAGCATAGATGAGTAGTTTGATTAGCAAATATTAGTTTTGACCTTATGGTCGAATTTACACTTATTAAACCATGCAGGGCTAACAACAAAGAAATCTGCAGCAGAACAAAATAAACTTCAGCGTAGATTCCATCAAGTCACCACAAGCAGCTGACTCGGATCCAGACACTAATGATCAGCAGTAACCTTCGTTGAACTCCGCCTCGAAAGCAGGCGAAGACTCCTCCTCTTCTGTAGATTTGTTTGCAGAGCAAACATGAGTACACAACCGTACTCACAAGACATACCACAGAATGCAATTTATAGATACAGACTTATTCCAAAGGAAAAGGCTTCTGTGGTTCTTTTGCAGAAATGCAACATTTGTAATTAAATACAATAATAGATTGAAAACATAATTCAAAACAAATAGATAATAATAATTTAACAGTTTGTTTTCACAAAGGACACAAAGCTAATCAGTTTAATTCACAAAGCCATATGACTTAACTCACACAGCTGTCCCATCCCAAAGTTTTATGAAAATCTACCCCACGTGTGAAATCCCCGAGTATGTCCATGACCGCGGACGTGGCTATTCGATTAGATTGTTTAACACTCTACAGAGGTTATATACTTGTGAGGACCCCAGTTTATTCGACTTGTAATGCTTAGCCTTCCATTGACCCTAGCATTACAATTCAAATAAACCAAGCCTCAGGATATGTATACTTCCCAGAAATGCAGTATACACACCCCGTTACAAAATTAAGCATCAATTCCATACACGAGAGGTTACAATAATAAAACTACACAATATACAACAGAAAGAACTTACAAGATAATTACAAACTACACAGCGGAAGCAAAAGCCATAAGATGGCGATAAATAAAATAGCCAATTAGTGTGCCTTTACCCACAAGGCAACCAACCGGGCCGCCAAGCTAGTCGTCAAACCCGCAGCACTTCTCACAAAAGGGAAACCCTTGGGGCTCACCTTCTTCCTCTGCAACAAAAACATTAAGCAAAGCACCTGAGTACAAAGATTGTCTTTGTACCCGCAAGACTGACGTGTAAGGGTAACAGAACTATAATTTAACTACATGCAAGCTTTATTTAAGTGGAGGGCTCGACTTACTTTTAGCAGAAAGCAAGTTTTCTTTTGCAATAATGTAATAGTTTTGAAGGCGTTTAACAATTCAAATTTTATTTGCGAAATAATAATGATCTGATGAAGTAGTAACAAAAGACATCCCGAGATGACCAACCCAATGGCCATCGCAACAATAGTATGAACACCAGTTCATACCAACCCGTCAAGTTTTAATTAAATGTTGTAGTCTAGTTCTTGGGGCGATCCGAGCGTGTCCATAACCTAGGACGAGGCTATTCGAATAGTTTTAACCTGCAGGGTGTACCAATGTACCCACACTTCGATCGCCTTTAAGCCAAAGCACACTTCCGGTATGCAGCACACTAAGTCCTACGAGACTTTTTCCAATATTGTGTATTAACTACGAGCGCGCTCGTATGGATAGAAATCCATACGCTTACATGGTAAAGCCGAAAAGACAACTACCCACTCGGGATAAAGCTTTTGGACAACTACCATGCTCCCACCTCCATCCTCCTGCGACCTCCTGCGACCGGAGCCAATACACGCCAAAGTACTAGGTCAAGAGAGGTCCCATATACTCTAGTGTGGTTAGCACGCAAAATGCTCAGTACGGTGGCGCAAGTAACTCGGTCCTTAATTGACTCGGGCACCTTTCCAGTCACACCCAAAAGCACACCAACATACCATTGTGCCCAAGTCCAAATCATTTTGTTTTTATTTTTAGTTTTCACAAATATCATAGCACGACGGCTGAAAAGGTAAAGATATAATAATTTGTGTGATCAAAGTTACCGACTAAGTCGATAACCGCCCAATTCTACCGGTATCTAAGCATGGCTAAGCATCATATCGTAAATACAAATAAAAGACCCTAAATCATTCACCGGGCTCTAATTCACCAGTGAGAATAATATTCCTAAGGTAGTGGCAGGGGTGAACAATTTCAGGGCAACAATGCAATGGGATTAACTACCTCTAATCGACAAAATTACTTTGACACAAAAGCATGCATACATACAAGTTAAACAAAATATTAGACTTGAAAATAATGGGAATGAACTGGATATGATCAAACTGCTTGCCTTTGCTTTGTTTGAGATAATTGACTTGCTGCAGAGGATCACTCTCGATAATCGACGACATCTAGCGATAAAAACTGCCAAAGCGAAAAACAGCGAATAAACACCAGAACGCCAACAGGTAACCAAACATCAAAACACACAAGATAGATTATGAATTTAGGAACAACAAAATAGTCGATTCGGAGATTATTTAAATTAGATAGGATTTCTCCTAATCGCTCTCTCCAACTCACTTATTTTCACATTAACAAAGATTTCACTGCTTGATTATGTGGATCCAAGCGAAGCTTATTTTTCAGATTAGGTTACTACTACCGGATAATAACTCAACCAACTAAGTGACTCTGAAACATATCTAACTATTGCACTAACCAAGACCTAATCCTATCGACAATTCTGAAAATTGTCATGTTATTGCTACTGAGAACGAATGACGACGGACGACACCTAGAGCTTCGGTGATGCTATTTTCCTTAACAGACCACCTAATACTCACAAGCATTCTCTCGCCAGGCATTCTATGTATACAACCACGACGATCATTCAGTCAAAATCAATCCTCTTATATGTTCTCCTCTTAGATTACTTAGTTTCACTAAACCTTTTCTTTGACTAGATGTTAGTTTACTAATCGAGCACTTACAAATTAACTGATTTAATCATGCTTCTACTAACCAACTTAATGGAATGAGCCCTACTACCACTCATACACACAGAGAGCTAAAGAGACTACAGAGAAGTAGACAAAAAGGGAGTCCACTGAATGTTACAACATGCAACACAACTCATCATTTTATCAGCTTCTATCTGAAAATCTATTATCTAAGAAGCATACTACCTCCATTTAAATAGCTAGCTACTCTATGCAGCCTTCACTGCAATAAGTTCATTTAGACCTACAAATTTGCTATTGGAACACTGACTAACTAATTAGCCAACTACTAAATGCTACTCGATTTCTAACCGAATTAGGCCTTCATCGACACTTAACTATGCACAATCCAAGCACCACTAATAAATTTTTCAGCATGCAAATAACTTATTGCCTTACTACTCTGAAAATTGTTAACTTGCCATGACTGACTACCCTTTAAAATCCTAAACCAATCACTAATTGATGTAATAGAGGTATAAGTACATACTAGCAGTAAATCCTACAAATCCAATTCAACCACAAATCTGAACTCTAAGCCAACATCACAGTGTTATTATACACAGACTCTCAGAATCAATACATCGCGATTAGCAAAAAGGGCTAATTGAATTAAGGTCTTTTCAAGTACCAGTCTCAACACTGACATGATAATCAATCTAATCCAAAACCAAACACACAATGGAGAGCACAAATAGCAGTGAAGGAAACCTGAAGCTAGCAATTTGGACATCAGGTGACGAACAGCAGTGACAAAAACACTAGGCAAAGAGGCTTGACCGCCGGCGAGGAGGGTTGACGGCGGCAGTTGAGCACGGATGAAAGGGACAGGGGATGGCCGAGGCGAGCTCCACCTGCAGAGAAACAATACATGCTTTGAGACATTTACACAAACACGTAGAGGGCAACAAGAAGAAACCGAAGGTGACTCGGCATGGGATTGTCGCCGGCGGTCAGAAGGTCGGCGGCGGTCATGCTGGGGTTGTGGTGAGATCCTGTGCTGTGGAGGCATGCCCAGGGCGGTCGGTGGAGGCGGTGTCGACGCAGTCAGGGCCGGGGAGGACGTGCAGGTGATGAAGGTGCGGCACTCGGGCACGTTGGCTCAGCCGAGCGCGGGCTGGGGCCGATGGAGGCAAAGCCGGCGCAACCGGGGCGGCCAAAAGGCGACGGCGGCGGTGGAGCAGCCGGTCCGAGTCGGCGCAAGGGCTCCAGGCGCGGGAAGGGAAGCTGGGTGGCGGCCGGATCCGGGAGAAGAAGTGCGGCGGGCCGGTTGAGCGGAGAGGGCGAGGTGGCGGCCGGCGACGGCACCATGGACCAGGGGAGGCGACCGGCGCTGCAGCAGTGGAGAAAGGAGCCGGAGCAGCTGGCGCCAGAGGAGGATCCGCATGGCGCTCGAGGTGGCGAAGACTGCTGAGGCCGACGACGAAGGGAGGGCGGTCTTGAGCGGTCGGACACGGGAGAAGGAGATGCGGCCGGGAGGCGGTGGGAGGGCGGCGGCGGTCGCGATGCGGCGGCGGCAGCGAGAGGAAAGCGGCCGGCCGAGGCGGTGCACGCCGGTGGAGAACGGGAGGAGGAAGGGAAGAAATGGCAAGGAAGGAGGCGGTGCGCGACACTTCTTTTGTTATGCGGCAGCGATGCATTCGGTGGTGGTGGCGATGCATTCGGGATGGCAGAGCTACCGAGGCGGTGAGCTGGGTTGGCACGCATGCAGGCGATGGGGTTCGGCTGAGAGAAATGGCCATGAGTGAGTTGGAAAGTTTTGCCTCCTATTAAACTACTTTGACTACCTGCTTAAAATAGCAAATTATTTTGAACAATTGTGAAATTTTGAAGGTGAGTTAAACCTATGAAAAATATTTGTAGATACTGTTCACAAGAGATGTTGTTGGAAAGAGAAATGGATTAGAGAAATGGCAGGGAAAAGAAGGGACACGCTGGCGTTTCACCTGGTGCCGGGATGAGCAAAGTGGCATGGCGCCCGAAGACGGTTGATGCTCGGGGGTGAGAGATGCGCTGTGGCGCAAGGTGCTAAGGACCGAGGTAGGACTTTAGGGTTAGCAAAATAAATTCGGAGTTTTAAGTTCTGAACATGTCTTTGACCTAAGGTTTACTTTAGTAATATTTTACCGGGCAACCTTTTAAGTTAATTTTGTTATGATGATTTAATTGTATCTGATTCTTTTACAATTTTATGTTTCTAGGGTTTTTACTTCTCATTACTTGTGCCGGCAAAATAAACGCAAATCAAATAACTCACAAAAACTGCAGACAAACTAAACGACAACAGATAATCATACAAAAGGTTTTAAAAATCTCGTATTTTTGCATTTTGGAAATTTTGGGATGTTACAATACTTTACCCACACGATACGATCAGTGTAGCTAACACTAATCATAACAAAATGTTTCATAAACTTCATCTCAAGCATTGACACTCCTAGTGTGCTTAACCGCTATACCAAAATCCAACACAGTTCTTTGGCATAACACACACTACACCCGAAGTTGTAATACCCCAAATGTATTCGAGAGAGAAGAAATAAATTAGAGACAAGGACCAATTAGAAAAATGTTTTAACAGGAGATTAGAGGGGGATTTACGCATAATTTCGACAACTTGGGCTATGGGCTTCCAGCCCACAGCATTTAGGCCCATGAGGGGCTGGCTACCAATAAAAAGAGGAAGGAAACCCTAGAAGTGGCACTGTAGTATGGCATGCTACAGTACCCACCGCCGCTACAGTACCATGAACAGTAGCCACCCCAATTGGAGGAAGAAGGCGATCACCCGGGAGATCGATTGGCCAAGAAGAAGGAGATCGCTGGAGGTGCCCGGCTGTTGGAGGAGGAAGAAGGTGAGGGGAACAGGACCATCTTTGGGGGGAGAGTTAGCTGATGGGTGCTCATCATGCCCGGCAATCGGTTCTTCAAGGGTAACCTCGTTTTCCCCTTGTTTAGATGTTTTAGCGCTTAATTGTTCTATGTCGGTAATTCTGTCGCCTAAGGGCAGATCGTGTTAGAGGGACGTTTTGATATAGTTAAGTGTGGATTCAGTCTCGGACGTCTCCTAGGAAGTTGTAGAGGACGTCAATATCTTTCAATGAAGTGGTAGAACGTAATTTTTGGACCTCTGTAGCAAAAGTTATGAATTTAATGGTGCGGCTGTTCTACAAGCCTGTCAGTTTCTGGACAGGTTTTAGTAATCTGACCTTTGAGATCAGTTAAAGAGCGAATTAGAGGATATCAGTATAACAAAAGTTGTAGATAATTGTCGTATCTTTCAGGGAAGCACAAGAACGCGAAATTTGGATGAACGAGGTGAAAGTTATGATAGTTTTAGTGCTCTATCCAGAAAGTGTGACGTGAAATCGATGTTTTGTTAATCAGCTTAAAAGTGATTTTAGATGGCCGAATCAGGGAGGCTCACCAACTAGGTGTAGTTGGGAAATTTGATTACCTTTCAATGAAGTCCAAGAATACCTAATTTGGACCACTGTACGGAAAGATATGAATTTTAGAACTTGACTGTTCACAGAGGGCAGTTCAGTACTTAGGAAAGTGGGGTCGGGATCGCGTTGCAATCTGCTACTTGATGTGTTCGCTTATATAATTCATGTTTTTCGTTGCTGTGGTCTTAGTTTATATTCTTAATGTATTAGGTGGGGGATTGGTATGGCAGGCAGCACCGTCTTCACGTCCTCCATTCTCACGCGGTTAAGGCAAGTGCATCATTGTTACCTTGTTTGTGATTGCTTGGACATGAATGCGTGTTTGATGCATGTTAGTGTCGTATGGCTGTTGGCAAGTGTGCATAATAAGAGTGGTGAATGTTCAAAGTATGACTATGCTTTATTCATGAATGTTGTTATTGCCTTTGGTACTTTAATGCTGAATAGAGATGGTGCATATGCATATTGATATCATGTTGAGGCCTGGTCTTGTGATGACCAAGCATGCACATCTTTGAGGTCCCCGTCATGTATGTGACGGGCTTGAGGTCCCCACACCTGTGGAGTGTGGGCTTGAGGTCCCCATTACTTGCGGAGTAATGGGCAATTGGTTCCTGTGCTTGCGAGCACAGGCATGGGTATGCGGTGACGGTTGCATACTTTGTATTACCGGTAAAATGCAAAAAGAGATAAAGAGAAAGGATCCTTGAGCATTGCATTTGCATGTGAGATGTTCTATTGTTGCATTTCTAGCTTTGGATACTGATGTTATAATTGTTAATATGTACTTGCTGAGTCTGTGGGCTCACTCTTGCTTTTATTGTTGTTTTAGGTACTCGATCCAAGAACGACATGTATGGGGGGAAATAGATTGATAGTCACACACTCACATCATGAACCAAATAAAGATGAATAAACTTCAGATTGTGTTTCCTATTACTGGGCGAGTTGCTCAAAGATTTATTATGTTTTGTCTCATGCAGTGGGTTAAGTGTAATAATGATGAGTAGTGGAACTTTATACTTCTCTAGTTATGTTAGACACTTAGCATGATTTGATTATCTATTGAGGATTAGAGTTGATGGCTTGATTATTTGTGATTTAATTGTCTGTTGGAATCCCCGTGTAATTGATTTTACAGGGGAGGTTCCGCCGAAATTTATTAAAATTGTCTTGGTTAGAGTTATTTAAGGTTAGTTCGGTAGCATTCCAGGCTCATGTCGGGCTAGGGTGTTACAGAAGTATCGACGTCTACTCGCAAACAAAAAAAATAAACAAAAAAATAAATAACAGAGCCAAAACAAACTCCAAAAATTAAATAAAAATCTCAAATAAATATATCTTGAATTTAGATGGATTTAGAAATTTGAAAGGGCTCAAACGGAGTTCGGATGCAAAAGATATGGGCTTGTAAGTTTGAATCTACAAGAAAATACCTTAAAAGGAATTTCTGGATTTATTTCTCTACTGGAAAATGGGATTATGGTGTCAGCATGACATCAACCCTTGGATTTTCTAAATAAAACAAATCAGAGGAAATTTCGACTTGTGGGACCCACATGTCAGTGGCTCGGTGTATGTGGACTAGGTTTATCAATAGATTGGATCTGGGCTTGGGCTTGGGTGGCACGCATACGCGCACGTGGACGCTGACTAAATGCCACGTAGACGACACGTGCGCACAAAGGCTGAGATGGACGCCAACGTGGATGTCCACGTGAGATGAACGCCGGTGAGACTTGGGTTTGTACGACAACGGCGAATGACGGCTCGCCAGTGGGGGTGGGTGGTCGCACTGAATAGCCCTTGCTATTGCACACTTGGAGGTACTCGAGTTGACACTGGGGAGCAACGGAGTTGGCTGGAATCAGCGTCAGAGCGAAAAACGAAGATCGGGTATTGTCTGCATTGAGCTCCAATGGCGCTCGGACACGCGAACTCGCGAGGATTTCGGGGATAGAAAGGAAATCAAGATTTGATTTTGATCCAAACGGATGCGGGGAGGATAGAGATAAGATTTGGCATGTTTTCTAGAAGGTGTTCAGTTGGAAATAACGTGTTGCTAGACGAAGCTCAAAGGAGTTTCCATGGAGGACGCGGGCGAAGACTTCGCGAGAAAGACGACACGATGAGAACGACGAAGGCGGGGCCCACCGAACAGAGAACCAAAGGCGCGTCGTTTCGGACAATCTTGATCTGACCATTCGATCTTGATCGGGTGGTCCAAAACACCTGAGACATTCGAACCGCCGAACGACGACTCCACCACATCTAACCGTCCAAGCACGATCGGATGGTCCTGACCGCTGGTGATGTTCGGACCGCCGAATAGCCAAGCTTCATCGGACCGTTGAAAATGATTGGACGTTGGGTGTGAAGCGATTGGCTGTAGGACGCGTGTTTCGGTTGCGCGCGGAGTTGGGATGGAAAGGTGAGGAAATGTGATGAAGCAAGGAGATTTGGCCCAAGATATTTACTGAGATTTAGATTAGGTTTTGTATTTTAGAAATACCAGAAAATCCAAATGGCAAATAGAAAATAGCAAATGAATTCAGAAAAATTCCAGAAAAATCCAAAAAATATATCTGAGCACATAGAATCCAAATAAAATAGGTTTGACAATTGTTCTATTGGAATTATTCATATTAAATATTTTTGATACTAAAAGTCTAAGTTAAGCTTTTGAGTTAAACTCCATAAAACCAAATAGTGAATTTTCTCCCTACTAACTATTCAAAAGATTTTTAAAACTCGAAAAATTGGGATGTTGCAAACCTCCCCCCTTAAAGGAATCTCGACCTCGAGATTCAGGCTAGCTAGAGAAAAGGCTAGGAAACTCGGCTTTCAGCTCTTCTTCACGCTCCCACGTTGCTTCTCCTTCTGAGTGGTTGCTCCACTGAACCTTGCAAAAATGAATAGTCTTGCTTCTAGTACGACGCTCTACGACATCCAAAATCTTAATTGGATGCTCCTTGTAAGTGAGATCTTCTTTCAACTCAATTGAATCCAAAGAGGCTTGTTCTTCTAGCACATGGAGACACTTCTTCAACTGCGAGACATGAAAGACATCATGTACTCCTGCTAACAACTGCAGCAGTTCCAACTGATAGGCAACTACCCCACGGTGTTTCAAAATCTTGAATGGACCAACATACCTCAGGGCAACCTTCCCTTTGGCATGAAACCTTTTTACACCTCTGAGTGGAGTAACTCGAAGATACACAAAATCTTCTGTCTCAAAGCTGAGATTACGATGACGATTATCAGCATAGCTCTTCTGCCTAGACTGAGCTATCTTCAATCTCTCTCTAATCATGGCCACTTGCACTTCTACTTCTTGTATAATATCTGGCCCAAAAACTAAACGTTCAGCTGTTTCTGACCAATTCAAAGGGATTCTGCAGGCACGACCATACAAAGCTTCAAATGGTGACATTTGCAGACTGGCTTGATAACTGTTGTTGTATGAGAATTCTGTATATGGCAAACTCTTATCCCAACTGGTAGCATTAGCTAGAGCACAAGCTCTCAACATATCTTCTAAAATTTGATTAACTCTTTCGGTCTGTCCATCTGTCTGAAGATGATAAGTAGTACTGAAATTCAGATGAGTACCCAAAACTTCATGCAAACTTTGCAAAAAATGTGAGGTGAACTGAGATCGTCGATCTGACACTATCTTCTTGGGCACACCATACAGACTGACAATTCTCGACATATACAACTCTGCAAGGGGATCTCCTGAGTATGTGGTTTTGGCTGGCAAGAAATGGGCAACTTTAGTCAAACGATCAACTCTTACCCAAATCGAATCATAACCCGATTGAGTCCCAGGTAAACCGGTAATGAAATCCATTCCGACCTCTTCCCACTTCCATTCTGGAATCTTCAGCGGTTGTAACAATCCCGTTGGTCTCTGATGTTCGGCTTTTACTTTCTGACATACGTCGCACAAGGCAACGAACTCTGCGACTTCTTGCTTCAAATTTGGCCACCAAAATTTACTCTTAACATCCTGGTACATCTTAGTACTTTCAGGGTGAATCCATACTTTGAGTCATGGGCCTCCTTTAAGATTAGCTGTCTCAACCCATCCGCATCTGGTATGCATATGTGTCCATTAATCCACATTATATCTTGATCATCTTTGGTGAATTCTTTGAATTTCCCTTCTTCCATCTTGAGCTTGTTATCTGTAATTACAGAATCCTTTGGTTGAGCTTCATGAATCTGTTTCTCCATGGTGGACTGTACTTCTAGGCTGGCCACAAATCCTTCAGGTACAACTTCTAGCTTTAGCTTCTGAAATTCTTCATAAAGTTTTGGACAACTCTCCTTTACTTCCAAAGTATTACAGTAGCTCTTACGGCTTAGAGCATCTGCAACTACATTGACTTTTTCGGGATAGTAGTGGATTCTAAGATTATAATCCTTTATCAATTCTAACCATCTTCTCTACCTCATGTTCAAATCTGACTGAGTGAAAATGTATTTTAGGCTCGTATGATCTGTGTAGACTTCGCAGCGATTACCAATGAGGTAATGATACCAAATCTTTAAAGTATGCACTACGATAGCTAATTCCAGATCATGAGTAGGATAATTATCTTTATGAGGCCTTAATTGCCTTCACGCATAAGCGACAGCTCTTCCTTCTTGCATCAGGACATATCCTAATCCTTGACACGAAGCATCACAATATATATCAAAATCTTTCTGAATATCTGGCAGAATCAATACTGGGGCCGAAGTCAAATGCTTCTTCAGCTCTTGAAAACTTTCTTCACAAACTGGGGTCCAAGTGAACTTCTTCTCCTTCTTCAACAATTGCATAAGAGGCTTAGCAATTGTTGAGAATCCTTCGATGAAACGGCGATAATATCCTACCATTCCCAAGAAACTGTGAACTGAGTTACTGTCTTGGGCTGTTTCCAATGTAACACTGCTTTGACTTTACCAAGGTCAACTGCTACTTCCTCGGTTGTCATCACATGACCAAGGAAATCAACTTGCTTCTTCGAGAAATCGCACTTACTGAACTTAGCATACAACTGATGCTCCCTGAGTTTCTCTAGGACTAGCCTCAGGTGTTTGGTGTGTTCTTCCTCTAACTTGGAGTAAAGCAAAATATCATCAATGAACACCACTACGAACTTGTCTAGATATTCCACGAATACTTTATTCATCATGTTCATGAAGTATGCAGGGGCATTAGTCAAACCAAAGGACATGACTAAGAACTCATAATATCCGTACCGCGTTGAGAAAGCGGTCTTCGGAATATCCTTAGGACAAATCTTCAACTGATGGTAACCTAATCGCAGGTCGATCTTTGAGAACACTCCGGCTCCTTTCATCTGATCGAAAAAAATCATCAATTCGGGGAAGTGGATACTTATTCTTGATGGTGACTTCATTGAGAGAACGGTAATCGATACACATCCTCATGGTCCCATATTTCTTTTTGACAAACAAAACTGGCGCTCCCTATGGCAACGAACTAGGTCTTACAAATCCTTTCTCGAGAAGTTCCTCAATCTGCTTCTTCATTTCCGCTAATTCATTGGGTGGCATCCGATAGGGTCTCTTAGAGATTGGTGCTATTCCTAGCATGAGATCGATGACAAACTCGATGTCACGGTCTGGTGGAATTCCAGGTAGCTCTTTTGGAAACACATCTGGATATTCTCTGACGATAGGTAAATCTTCTAAAGAGACGGTCTTCAGGCTGTTGACTAACAAATGTTCATCACGAACAGAGGTGGCTAGGAATTCCACTTTCCTTCCATTGGGGTATTCAATTGTCACGGCCCTTCGGCCACAATTTAGCACGGCTTTGTGTTTGGATAACCAATCCATGCTAAGAATGACATCTAAGGTCTAGGTGTTTAGAACAATTAGGTTGGCTAGAAACTCAACTTCGGCCATGAGTAACTTAGCTCCTAAACATCCTACTTTAGAGCTTAGCTCTACTCTAGGCGACTGGACTAATAGAGTATGCATAAGATGCACAATTTCCATTTTATTCTTAGTTGCAAAAACTCCACAAACAAACGAATGCGAAGCTCCAGAATCAAACAAAACTAATGCAGGTACTGAGTTAACCAGAAACTTACCCAGTACGATGTCGGGTGCTTCTTGGGTTCCTCCCGGAGTGACATGGTTGACACAGCCTTTGACCACAGACTACAGCGCTCCTCTGGATTGGCCGGTAGCTTGAGAGGCTCCTTGCTGGTTGCTCTGTGCTGGTGTCTTGGCGGGTGTAGCTCCAAGGTTGAAATGTATTGGAGTGATTGTTCCTTTCTACGGACACTGGTTGGTGAAATGGCCTGGCTAACGGCAAGAATAAAAAAAATCTTGATTCATGTTGCCTGTTGCTTCCTGGGTTGGGGTTGGCCGGTGCAGGATTGCAAAAATTCTGAGTAGCTGGACGAGGTGTTGAAGTTGGTGCAGGTGCTCTGAAAGAATTCTATGGTGGAAAACGATTGAACTACGGCGGACTTGTCCTTGCCTTCTGTTGCGACTGGTGACTTCCTTGCTGGGCCATCCTGTGCTTATGATGGTCTTCCAACTCTTTGCGCTTATCCTCAAGAACTAAAGCTTTATTTACTAGTTCTTGAAAATCCAAGAAGGTATGGGTGATCAGGTTGACTTGTAGCCCAGAATTTAATCCTTTCAGGAAATGACTCTGACGAGCCTTGTCAGTGGCGACATCCTTGGCAGCGTAGCAAACTAGCTAAGAAAACTTGTTGAGATAGTCAGTCACTGACATCCCTCCTTGCTTGAGAGCGCGAAACTCATCCTTCTTCAGGTCCATTATCCCTTCCAGCACATGGTACTGACGGAAGGTGGTAGAAAACTCTTCCCAAAAAATATTTTGCGGCGTCCCATGCGCTGCACAAAAATTCTCCCACCATTCAGCCGCTATGCCTTCCATCTGGTGAGTGGCATACAGAACTTTTTAATGGTTGCTGCATTGGGTGATCAGCAGCTTCCTTTCGATGACGCGAAGCCAATCATTGGCCTCAACTGGTGAGACATTCCCAAAAAAGGTGGGTGGACAAGTCCTCATGAACTCGGCTAGTTTAGATGGTCCATGGTGACCATGAGTAGTTGGGGCTTCGTGCTGGTGATTATTGTTGTTGTTGTGCCGATTGTTCATGGCTTGCATCTGATTCGTCATTGAGTACTTCAGCTGGGTCTAGGCTGCTATGAAAGCTCTGAAATTCTGTAAGTCAACCAGGGGGTGCTTGTGGTGGTACCGCTCCCGCAGGGGTTTGCTTGTTGACTTCTGGCACTGGGGTGCCGAAACCACTTGCAGCAGTCTGATGAATCTAAACCATCTGGTGAAGCTCTATGGGTTAGATAAGGTAGCAAGCACAAGATGAGTTAAGAACTAATCGGGGGTAGGTTAAACCCAACAAATACAACTTCAAGGAAAACCAACTGAAATACCTTTATTAATAAGGTTCAGTATGGCTACAACAAACGCCTAAAGGCCTTTGCAGCTCATACTTGCACACAAAAGAAAATAACGATCCTAAGCACACAAACTACCGCTTAAAGGGCGATACATCTACACTTAAACTGGTTAAGCCTGACTAAACTAAAACCCTAGCGAACTCAGTCACAAAGGTAGCCTCCACAATCACGACAGTGCTCCCGCCTGCTGTAGACCTGAAAGTGAGCCGGCATCTTGGCAAACTGATCTTGGTGCCCTGGGATTGGTGTGGCAGTAACAGGCGTCCCTGGTGCAGCAGGCTCAGCTGGCTCCCCTGGCTCTGCGGCTTCTTCTGGTTCAACCGGGCCTTCCTCTAGATCTTCTTGGGTCCTCCTCTGGTTCTTCTTGGTCTTCTTCCTCTTGATCCTCCTCATGATCATGTTGGTCGTAGAGGGTTTCTTGCAGAATGGCAATCCATTCTTCTGCTCTCTGTAAGGTCTCGTAGGCTCACTCCAGATCGGTGGCAATCAGCTCCACTGACTCCTCCTGTGTGGCGGCGTACTGAGCAAGATGCACCACTGTAGTGTTGCCCTCTCCTTCCGTGGACAGGTAACGTGCAGGTTGTAACACCCCAGCCTGACAAGGGCCTGGAATGCTACTAAACTAACACTATAACCATTTTAACATTGATACAATTCTCTAAAATCCGACAGAACCTCCTTTGTTTAGTTACTAAACCGGAGATCCCAACTTTTAAATGTAACATAGTTAAATAATCCAACATCCAGCATAATCAAGAGACCACCAAAACTATGCTAATCAACACTATATCATCCATAGCATGCTAAACAACTACAAGCATAAATAAAAGGACATCCATTATCCTCTAATCAACTCTATTACAAGTTATTCCAAGCAGAGGGAGTAATCATAAAGAATTCTTTAAGCAAGTTTCTCATCTACTAAATTATCATTCTATCAATTCAAATGTGTGTAGTTCGTGCCATTGTGCAACCACTCTAAGTCTTACTCCCTCCTATGCATGCCGTTCTTGTAGAGTGGTACCTAAAAACACAACAACAGCAAGAGTGAGTCCAAAGACTCAGCAAGTGCAATAAATGGCAATAATAACATAAACAACTGTAATCATCAACATCCATCTACAATCTCTATTATAAACATGTCATATGCTCATGCTATGCAAGAAGCTCAAGTGTACTTTATCTTTCTCTTTATCTTTTGCATTTTACCGGTAATGCAAAGTATGCAACCGTCGCTGCATACCCATGCCTATGCTCGCAAGCGCAGGGACCAATTGCCCAATACTCCGCAAGTAAAGGGGGCCTCAAGCCCACACTCCACAAGTGTGGGGACCATAAGCCCATCGTTTTCATGATGGGGACCTCTTTTCAATGCCCACATTCCACGAATGTAGGGACCTCAAGCCCGTCATCCACATGACGGGGACCTCGAATATGCATAGTCATATGATAGCATGATGCACATGAACAAAACTTTAAACCATCATAAATTTGTATTCACAACGTCATACATGAATAAACTTATTCATACTTCTAGCATTCATCATCGTTGACATTTATAGCATTCTAGCATCCATGAATAGCACATATATTCATAATACTAGCAAATATGAACAATCACTCATGAATAACAATTAATCATAGACTTCATAACTTTCAAACATCCATGAATAACACGTAACTCATATCACTAAAAACCATGAACATTACCAATCATACCACCATAACAATCATGACAACACAAATTCTATAATTATTTATCAAAGAATGCCATTCAATAATTCCAATTATATCCATCATTATACTTGCCTTAACCGCGAGAACGAGGGATGTGCGTAAGTACTGCCCGGGATCAATCCATCACCTGAATATATTTATAAGGCGCACTAAGACAATCATACTGGACCAAAAGCATAAATAATAGCATAACCGAACTCGCTATACTCTCAAGCGCATTTCCCAATTCCAACTCCTATAGATCGATATGTCCCCTCTCTGGACAGCCAACTTCTAAAATTCGTATCTTTTAGCACAGGAGTCCAAATGAGGTGTTCTTAGACTTCATTGAAAAGTTATCAATTTCCCTAACTAAACCTAGTTGGTGGACATCTCAAATTCTATTTGTAAATGACTCTAATAAATCAATGAACAACATCTGTCCAGATCTGTCTAACACGTCTGGACAGCAGCACGGTAACGGACATAACTTTTGATTGGCTGAACCAAAATTAGTTTTCTTTAACAATATAAAAATCTAAGAACAAAACCTACCAAAGTCTAGTTGGGAAAAATTTCAGATTTTGCCTCTAACAAAATTTGGCCCACGGCTCAAATCATAAGGCGAATTAATGACAGAAATATTGGCTGAAATAAAATATCCATAACTTTTGTTCTACAACTCCAAATTGGACGTTCTTTATCAATCTAGAAAGATTATAAAATTATCTACAATAACCTAGTTGGCATGACATTCATATTTTGCCTTTAACAAAAAGTGGCACATGGGTCAAAACTAATGATAGAAACTTACATACAATCTGGACAGCCACATTGAAATGTACATAACTTTTGAACCGTAACTCGGAATTAAGTGATATTTATGCCCACTGAAAGCTAAGAATGAACCCCACATAACTCTAGGAGATGGGATCCTCTGATTCGGCTTCTAAGACCACGAAAACAGCCGCGCAAACTACTGGACAGAACGCGATCTATTAAACCGATGAAAATCGATCTACCAAACGACATCAACCGCAACTACCACGCATCAACCAATGAAGAACACGTGACGTTACCCTTGTAGAATCGCAGAAAGATGAAGAAATCTCCCTGCGAAGAAAATCTCCTCTCCTTTCTTCACTCGATCGGCAGCAGAGAGCACCAACGGCGAGGAAGGGAGGCACCAACGGAGGGGGGGCTGCTTGGGGAGGGGAGGGTGATGCACTGTAGCACAGCGGCGGCCACTATAGCACACGTTGGTACTGTAGCATTTTTAGGGTTTTCCCCCCTTTTTGGGCCTTGGTGCTATGGGCCAAAAGCCCATAGCCTAGGTTTTGAAGAAATTTCAGAAAAAACCCTTTAACTATTTTTGTTTTCTCTCTAACACGTTTCGGAGTAATACACCCCCCCTTCTAAACTTCTGTTAAATCCATTTCCTAATTGGTTCTTCTCCCTAAATTATTTCTTCTCACTTAAATAAATTTGCGGTATTACACAGGTAGACCCACAGCGGCAGCTCTGGGATGATAGTGGAAAATGGTGTCCTTCAGCTCTCGTGTGTAGATGTTGTAGATCCTTAGCATGGCGGTGCGTGATGACTCCTGTATCCCCTTGAGCCACGTGTTCTTCCGGACAGAGATGTTCAGAGGCTGGCTTGCCTTGGTATCCCTTCTGGCATGTATCGTCAAGCAGCAAAGTACCCCCACAGTCTCGTCCGTTCACGATCCAGTTGCTTCCACGGTACAATGGATGGTCGAAGTCTCCAAGCACTTGTAGTAATTTCCAAAGTTCAGCGACAAATCCTCCCTTGCATTCACCGTAGCTCTGAAGATGAGGCATCTGTCAAGACAGACGAAATGGGGTAAGAACCACTTAAAACCAGCAGGGAGAGGAGAGATTTCAGTAATAGTTGAGTCAAGAAAGACCTGAGAGGAGTTAAGCAAATGATTAATCTTGCAAGTTAATTTTTGCTTTAGAAAATAATTTGGACACTCTAAGACGACCGATCTAACTAAGGTCAAGACCTACAGTCAGTATGACTCTTATACCACCTCTGTCGGGACCCAAAAATATAATTCTGAACCCTCTGTGTATTCTGCACTAGTCCAGGATCACAGTGAGGACCCCAATTTATTTGGCTTGTAATGCTTAACCAACCACCCGGTCCTAGCATCACAAATCAAATAAATTGATCCTCGAGATATGTATACTTCCCAGAAAGCAGTATACGCACCCCGTTACAAAATTAGACATCAACTCCGTTCCAAACATAGAGTCCAAACACCACACTACCAAACGGAAGATAAACAAATAGTAGAGTTATTACAGACAAAAGCCGATGTGCCAAGATACAAAAATAAACAGAACGACAAATGAAGCAAAAGTGCCATAAGATGGCTATAAACAAAGCCAATCAGTGCCTCCAACCCACAAGGCATCCGACCGACCGCCAAGTCTAGTCGTCCCACGAATCGGCAACACACTCACGTAGTGAGGCCCTTGGGGCTCACCTTCTTCCTCTGCAACAAAAACATTAAGCAAAGCACCGAGTACAAAGATTGTCTTTGTACCCGCAAGACCGACGTGTGAACTAGCGCACTGTTCATATGCTACATGCGGGCTTGTTTGGTGGAGGCCATATGTTTTATTTGCATAAAGCCAATTTTCATTTGCAATAATATAATACGGTTTGAAGGCAAGTTTGCAATTCGTTTTAATGTTGAAATAACAGATGAGATAAAATAATAATAAAAGCATAAAGGTAAACAACCTAGAAGTGACTATCCCAATAGTCACCACAACAATAGCACGAATCCCAGATTCGTACCACCCATCAAGTTTTAATTTAAATGTTGTAGTCTAACTCTCGATAAGCTTACCCAAGCGTGTCCATCACCTAGGACGAGGCTATTCGAATAGTTTTTAACCTGCAGGGGTGTACCACTGCACCCACACTTGGATCGCCTTTAAGCCAAAGCACACTTAGAAGGTATGCTTGCACACTAAGTCCTACGAGACTTTTTCCAATATTGTGTATTAACTACGAGCCGCTCGTATGGATAGAGATCCATACGCTTACATGGTAAAGCCGAAAAGACAACTACCCACTCAGGATAAAGCTTTTCGGACAACTACCATGCTCCCACCTCCATCCCTCCTGCGACCCCCTGCGACCCGGAGCCAATACACGCCAAAGTACTAGGTCAAGAGAGGTCCCATACCCTCTAGTGTGGTTAGCACGCCGAAATGCCTGGATAACAAAAACTCACAAGATGTTCGGTCCTTAATTGACCCGGGCACCTTTCCAGTCACACCCAACAGATCACACCAATCTTACCATTGTGCCCGCGTCTAAATCATTTTTGTTTTCATTTTTTTAGTTTTGCAATTAAACATAGCAGAAATGCTGAAACATAAAGTTGTAGTAAATTTTGTGTGATCAAGGTTACCGACTAAGTCGATAACCGCCCATTTCTACCGATACTAAGCATGTCTAAGCAATTTGACCCGGATCTACTAAGTGACAAGAGATCATCCAGCGACCTCCAATCACAGCAAATAACCTAGGCTCAGGTAGTAGAGGTCAATATTTTGTCTACAGGATATGCAGCTACGGATTTAACTAATCAATTTAACACAAATTAAGCGATGCATACATACAGTTGAAACAAAATATTAGACTTTAAAATACCGATAAACATGATCAAACTGCTTGCACGGCTCTTGTTGCTCAATTTGTTGCGGAGAGTCGTTCTCAGGGTTGCCGCAAATATCGAAGCCTAACGATTGAACAAAACAGCGAATAAGAACGAATAACACCGACAAAACTCAAACATGCAACAACAAACAAACATACTAAAACTCATACAGCAGCTTAAGCATGATATAACAAAATTTCAGAAACAGAGAACAATTCATTTTAAGTTATTAAGAATTTTCTATGAATTTCCTAAGCTAAAAACACATCAAAACACTAGTTAATTACTTAACAAATTTTCATGAACAGAAATAGTGTATAAAACCTATCCTAATAATTAGTACATTAAAAATGACAAATTACAAAATTGGTTTCACTGGATTTGGACAAATATTGAAAGAGATATACATTTTCTAATTTAGAAGAGACATAAGACATCATTTTATTAATTAACAGATTTTTGCTACAGAGACATGGATGAAACTAATTTTAGTAAATAGCACAATTAAAATGAAAATGAACAGCACTGGTTTCATGCGATTTGGATAAAAATTGAATTAGTTATGCATTTTACAAGTTTAATTGAATTATCAGCTCAACAGAAAACATAAACCAGAAATACTAAATCATTTCCGAAATCTATAATGCACTAATTCCATTTCACACCCACAGCCAGCTAGCCCCTGCCACTGACAGCGGGCCCAGCGAAAGGTGCTGACCAGAACAGATTGCCCGCCGAGAGTGACGTCGAAGGCGTATTCTAAGAATACGTCTTTGACTTATCAAGGTGTACTTCTAACATATACACACAGAGAAATACGCTTCCCGACAGAGAAAACGTATAACCAGAGCTACACAGCCCTAACTGACAGCATGGACCCACATGGCAGCGACTCAGAGAACAAATAACGGGCTGGATTAAAGGATTTCTAAACGCGATTTAACAGAGAGGGCCCACAAGACAGAGACTCAGGCTAAACAAGATTAGCGCTAAACTAACTCCACCGGCGGCTCACCGGCGCGCACGGGGACGGCGGCGCGGCCGTGCAACTGAACTTGCTAACCAGAGGGTGCCTGGGCGAGTGAGTGATACCTTCGGGTTCGCGAAGATCTCACGAACTCGATGACGGTGACGCGGACCCACGGGGATGCCGGCGGCGAGCTGGCGGCGAGCTGGCGGCGAACGGAGGCGGAGAAGAAGATACGGCTTCCGCGGAGAGGACGCGACAAGCTTCTAGAAGACTCCGGAAGGTGCGCACAAGCTTCGCCCCAACACCAGGAGCAAGAAGCACACGATAACACCGACGAAGAAAGCCTGAGGTGGCCAGAATTTCCACGATGGCGGAAAACCGAGCTTGGAGAAGAATTGGTCGCACGCCCGCAACGATGCACAAAAGGCAGAAACAAGCCCACCGTTAGATTCAGTGCATCAGTGCGATCCTAAGGGACTAGTTGGCGGAGCTAGAAACTCACCAGATCACAAACGAGCTCGCGGGCCGAGATCGCGGAGAAGCGAGGCGACGATATCGCCTCGTGATCCATCGACGCCAAGGACCCGGGTTGGGCAAAATGGAGGCGGCGTCGAGCGTGGATCACGGTGGCGTGGTTGCGGAATCAAGGGCGGCGCTAACACAGCGGCGCTACCTTCGTCCTCTTCGCCGGCCGAAACAGAGAAGTGGGCGGAGAAAGTGAGAGAGCGAAGGAAACGATGAATGAATGAGTGCGGTGAGGTTATAAAGCTCTGGCGATGCTCCACGGACGGACACGAGGGCAAATAGGTGGCAGCGGCGAGGTACGTGGCACCCATGCGCGAATGGCCGCGAGCTCTGGTGAGGTGCGGAGAAGACGAGGGCGAATCTGACAGGTAGGGTCCACCTGTCAGCGACTGACGAAGCGGTGCGAACCGGTGGTTTGACTTGATCAGTATCGCACCGACCGTTGGATCCGAAATGAACGGTGAGATTGGTGTATGCATTCGGACAGTCGGTTCGCGCCGCGACGTGGATCGTTCGATTTGCATCGGTCGGTCACGATCGATTGGACTCGGGCGGTGCGATTAGTTGACGCGACCGAGCCAAGTGGTGCGGTCTGATTTGAGTCGGGCTCGGGTTCGAGCCCGACAAACAGTGATTTCTGGTTTTGAGTTTAAAAGCTGAGAGAGTTTAGGGAATTTTTAGAGATAGTTCCCGAGCTCCAAAAATTCCGAAATTTTTATGGTAGCTACTAGGGACAGAGGACAACCTTGTGAAATTTTGCCAGGAGTTTTCATGCACCAGATTTTTCCCACTAAAATTCACAAGCTGCTGAACAGAAGTTTGACCAGATTTCAAACTAGGTTGACTTGGCCATTTGAAATAGCAAATAAAATCGAAAAATTGTGAAATAATTCAGGGAGGTAGATAGGATGATCAAGATGACAGGAAAAATATTCCTAGGGGATGATCACAAGTTTGAAGGCTAAGAATGTGCTGACAACAATTTCCATTCACAAGAATTTAATTCTAGAAAATGGAAATTGCTAGGGAAAAATGTAGAAACTTTCAAATGATTTGAAGAGACAACAAAAGTTTTTATTTCTCCTCAAAATTTTACATTTGAAATACAAACCCTAAGTTAGGGCTGTTACAATCACGCTAGTGTACACAGTGTCAGCAAAGATGAATATCGATCCACACAAGCGATTAATAGCATAAATGAGTAATTTGATTAGTAAATATTAGTTTTGACCTTATGGTCGAGTTTACACTTATTAAGCCACGCATGGCTAATAATAAATAAATCTGCAGCGGAACAAAATAAACTTCAGCGTAGATCTCATCAATTCACCATAGGCAACCAACTGGAAACAGACCCTAACGATTAGCAACCTTCGTTGAACTCCTCCTCGAAAGCAGACGAAGACTCCTCCTCTTCTGTAGATTTGTTTACAAAGAAAACATGAGTACACAACCATACTCGCAAGACATACCACATAATGCAATTTATAGATGCAGGCTTATTCCAAAGGAAAAGGCTTCTGTGGTTTTTTTTGGCAGAAATACAACATTTGCAATTGAATACAATAATAGATTGAAAACATAAATCAAAACAAATAGACAATAATAATTTAACAGTTTGATTTCACAAAGGACACAAAGCTAATCAGTTTAATTCACACAACCATATGACTTAAGTCACACAGCTGTCCCATCCCAAAGTTTTATGAAAATCTACCCCTCGTGTGAAATCCCCAAGCATGTCCATGATCGCAGACGCGGCTATTCGAATAGATTGTTTAACACTCTACAGAGGTTGTACACTTTACCCACACGATACGATTAGGGTAGCCAGCACTAATCATAACAAAACGTTTCAGAAACTTCATCTCAAGCATTGGCACTCCCAGTGTGCTTAACCGCTATACCAAAATCCAACACAGTTCTTTGGCATAACACACACTGTTGGACAGAGATGCGGCGAACTGTCCCGTGATGCGACTACCTGGTAGTACACACCTCCACCCATTCCAACATAGCCTAACCTACTTCCTGAGTAATCAATGTTAAGAATCCATAACTTACTAAGTTAGACTCGTCCCATACTATGCATGTGGTTGTATAGTAAGTCTCAGTTCAATGGCGCACAAAGTTAAGTCTTTAATTGACCAAGATAAGACTTCCAATTTCTAGCTATGCCAAGAAGATTATCATTCCCATCCAACACAGATCCACCATAACAAAACACAGCCACTTGCCTCGGTCGAAATCTTTTCCCACCCTGTTGGTTGAGTGCAACATATGCCATAAACCAGTAATAGCGCAAAGTACACACAAAATTTTATCACATAGTTCCATAATCACTTAGTCAAGTTTATAATTGCAACTCACATGAGATGATGACTCGTAGCATGGCTAAGCAATCTATTCGTACTAACCAACCCACGTTGGTGCTATAGTATTACCAAATAGTAATAAACCCATCTAGGGTGACAAAAGATCATGGCACAACAATAGTCAAGGTGGATATGACAAATTGGATTAATAACTACACCTAAAAGTATTTAAATAAATACTTAAGGTAAATACAATAATTTGAAACAATATAGTTTTGAAAACTGAGGTTCAATATGATCAAAGGTATGGCTTGCCTTGGAAAAAATCTAGGTACTAGTCTTGGTTTTAGGCACTCCTTCTCCAAAATCTCCTAAAGTATCGACGCCTACTCGTAAACGAAGCAAATAAACAAAACAAATAAATAACAGAGGCAAAACAAACTCCAAAAATTAAATAAAAATCTCAGATAAATAGATCTCGATTTAGATGGATTTAAGAATTTGAAAGGGCTCAAACGGAGTTCGGATGCAAAAGATATGGGCTTTGGAAGTTTGAATCTACAAGAAAATACCCTAAAAGGAATTTCTGGATTTCTGGATTTATTTCTCTACCGGAAAACAGGATTATGACGTTAGCATGACATCATGTAACATCCCAGCCCAACAAAAGCCTGGAATGCTACTAATTAAACATGATAATTAACCAATTAAAGCACAAGACATAATTCTAAATTTCGGTAGAACCTCCTTTATATTACTAACTATACCGGAGGTTCCAATAATCATATATATCAAAGACAATATTCTAACATCCAGAATTCATCAAAGCGTTCAAAATATGCTAATCAACTAAAGCATAAACAAGGATATCCAAAATAGGCGACTCCCATTATTACAAATAATCCAATGCAAGCGGCATAACTGTGAGGACCCCGGTTTATTCGGCTTGTACTGTTTAACCATCCACTTGGTCCTAACAGTACAAATCAAATAAACCAAGCCTCGAGATATGTATACTTCCTAAATGCATTATACACACCGCTACAAAATCATGCATCAATTCCATTCATACACATAGAGTCAAGCAAAAGCAACAAGCGCAAGACATAGATAATATAAAGAGAGTTATTACAAAAGAGAGGCCGACTGCCAAAATTCATAAAGATAAGTAAATACACAATGGAAGCAAAATGGCCATAAGATGGCGATGAACAAAAGCCAATCGGTGTGCCTTTACCCACAAGGCAACCAACCGGACCGCCAAGCTAATCGTCCCAAACAACACAGAACACACTCACAAAAGTGAGGCCCTTGGGGCTCACCTTCTTCCTCTGCAACAATTAATATTAAGCAAAGCGGATGAGTACAAAACTTGTTTTTGTACTGCAAGACCGACGTGTGAGATAACAGAACTATAATTAACTACATGCAAGCTTTATTTAAGTGGATGAGGCTTTGGACTTATTTTCAAGATAAAGCAAGTTTTCATTTACAATAAGGTAATAGATTCAAAGCAAGTTTGCAATTAACTTTTATTGTTCAAATAAAGAGAGACAATAATAACATAGATAGAGAACAACACCAACCTAGAAGTGACTAACCCATAGTCACCACAACAATAGCATGAAGTACCCTTCATACCACCCATGTCAAGTTTAAGTTTTTAAAAGGTTGTAGTCTAGTTCTTGTGGAAATAACCAAGCGTGTCCATAACCTAGGGCGAGGCTATTCGAATAGTTTTAACCTCGCAGGATGTACCAATGTACCCACACGATAGACCGCCTTTCCACCACCACGGTTAGCACACTTCCTTTGGTATGCGAGCATGGCTAAGTCTAACAAGACGCTTTCCAATGGACGATGCTAATTAAGAGCCGCAACCCACGGAGAAGGACACATTCGACACCCTAACCGGTCCGCCAATGCTCCTCCAAACATCACACACAAGAACACACCCACCAACCAGCTCATAATTAACACCTCCCAAAGTACTTAGTCAAGAGAGGTTCCATATCCCCCTCGTGTGGTTAGCACGCGATAATTGCTTGGATCAATGGCACAAGTAACTCGGTCCTTAGGGACTTAGGCACCATTCCACACACCCAACCGATCACATCAACATACCATTGTGCCCAAGTCAAGATATAGTTTTGTTTTCGTTTTGATTTATAAATCAATAAAACACAAGGGTTGGACATAATGGAATAATATAAGTATTTGTGTGATCAAGATCACCGACTAAGTCGATGATCGCCCAATACTACCGATGCTAGGCATGGCTAAGCAATATTTATTCGAATCTACTAAGTGACAAGAGCTCATCCAACGAACTCTAATCACAGCAAATAACCTAGGCTCAGGTAGTAGAGGATAATTATTTACCTATAGATTATGCAACTAGAGGTCTAACTAATCAATTTAACAACAAAATAGCAATGCATACATAGAAGTTAAACAAAATATTAGACTTTAAAAGTAATGGGATTAATTGGAAATGATCAAACTGCTTGCCTGCTTGCTGTTGCTCAATTTGTTGCGGAGGGTCGTTCTCGGGATTACCGCAAATATCGAATCCTAAGCGAAAGAACGAAAACAACCAATAAGACGAGCAACACTTAAACAAGAGAGCAAGCAAAAATTATCCAAATGTGACGAAATTTATACACAAGGTAAAATACGAACATACCTAGACATAGAAACCGGAAAAACTTAATTTGGATTTGTGGTGCAAAAGATATTCTCTAAAAACCTATTTTCGGCCATAATTAGCACTGTAGCAAAAACATTTTCTAGAAAGATTTTGAAGCTGAAATTTTTATGGTAGCTACCTACTGGTATAGTGGTAACCCATATAAAATTTCAGGTCATTTGGAGTTATATTGAAAAAGTTATGATTTGTCTAAATTGTTTAGGTTATTAAACTAAAATATGATCCTTATGATTTCTAAAAACAGTGAAATTTGTGAAACCAATTTTCCTAGCAAATACACTACCAGTGGAAGCTAAACCAATTGGATTCACACAAAAATGATCTATGGATTAAAAGTTATGTATTTTACAAGTTTGCTAAAGTTCTGAAAAATAGTATTAAGTTCACTTGTTTACTATTTTTGAAAATGGTTTTCCAGGTTTGATTATGGTCTACAATTATTTTTATATTTAAGTTCAAGTTATAAGGAAGCTAACAAAATTGGAATCATCTAATTCGGAGCCAATATGACAAAGATATGAAAATGACAAGACCCAAATGTGATACTGATTTCTGGACTTAGCACTTTCGGGACCTTTCCTAGCATCCGGAGACGTGGACGATTGAGAGCCGTCGATCTCAGATCGGACGTCCCTGGTTGAACCCGAGCGACACAGGCACTGAGCGCGCAGAGGAGGGCGGCGACGTGGAGAGCTGAGGGCCGTAGATCTCTGGATCGGACGACCGCCAATGGGCCACGTCGCCCCCCCGACCTGGAGCTCCGTCCGACAACAGAGGAGCTCCCGGCCGCGAGTTTGCTCGGCGTGTCGCCGGCGAGGATCGCCATGGCGACGCCGGCCAAGGGCCAAAATGGGATCCTAGCACTATTGCGCACCTAAGGGCAGCCGGGACTTCGCCGGAGGTGGACGGAGGCGGCGGTGCGACGCGGCGGAGCGGGGGTGACTGCTACGGGAAACACGGCAACGGTGAAATGGCTAAGCCGCGCGCAAACGGGAGGGTGCACGAGCACTAGGAAGGTGTTAGGGACTTAAGGGAAGGGCTCGGCGCCACTGAGGTCACCGGAGGTGAGCCGGCGGCAGAGATAGGCGGCGGCGGGGCAGATCTACGAAATTTTACGCCGACCGAGCTACGGCTACGCCCTAGGTGATTTAGCGTTTGCTTGAGCTACACTAGGGGTCTAGGGACTCACCCGGATGACGCGGTGAGGACGGGGATGCCGAAGATGGGCTGGCGACGAGGGTCTGCGGCGGTGCGGGAGCTTCACCGAGGAGGGTCAACTGAGCAAAGCCGGCCACGCGGTCATCAAGATAGCACCAAAGACACCCCAAGGGTGCCCCGAGCAAGGAATCGAGGATGGGGACTTACCGAGCCGGGACGAAGGGGGTAGTTGCGCCGATTTGGGAAATCTGAAATTCCGCGCCCCGCTGAAGCAACCTAAAATGGAGTGGGGTTAAGCACCACCGAGGTAAGAGGATGCAACAGAGCAAGGAGGGAGCCAGAAACCATCGTTATACCGCCTTCACCGTGAGCTTGAAGCTCGGCAATGGCGCCAAACGGTTTCGGGTTTTAGAGCTCAAACACACACAGAGTACTAGCTCGAAAGGCGCAAAGGTGAAAGGGAGGTCAAGGAGGAGCAAGGGGCTTAAGTAGCCGAGGGGAGCAAGGCACCGTTGGCGCCTCGGATGCCGCGCCTCACGGCCGTGACGAGCGACGGAGCGATTGAGCCATGGATCGGCGAGGGCGGTGCATCGGCGCGCATTAAATGCACCGCAGAGACCCGCTGCGAGGTGACCCGCCACGCGCCCAACCACCGCCATGGCGCTGCCGACGCGAGCTCGCGCTGCGCCGCCGCGAAGCGAGAGGAAGGCGACGACACCACCGTCCGATTCGCTTCCAACGGCTATCACGCGATCGTGTTGAAACGGCCGCGACAACGCCCACCGTCCGATGGAAATCCAACGGCCGAGCATCAAAGGGCAACCGAGTTGTCCGAATGCATACACGAACGCGAGCCGTCCGATTGAGATCCAACGTTCAGAGCGCGCGCCGATCGATCAGCGCCAGATACAGTTAGTTGACTCGACCGAGTCGGTTGGCTCGAGCCCGAGCCTGACTCGCACCCGAGGAACAGTGCAAACCAGTTAGGTTTTGATTTTTGAACTGAAACTTTGAGGATTTAATTGAGGCATCAAATCAACTCCAAAATTTATGAAATTTTAACTGGGGCTTCCAGACTTAATGATTAACCTTCCATAAAATTTCCAGAGATTTTTGTGCTCTAGAATTTTCTCAATAAATTCCAGAAGGTTATTTCAGAGGTTTGACCAAGGTTTGACTTGCCTCCAAAATATTTCAAATAATTTCCAAAAATTATGAAATAATTCAGAGGTGTTACCAACCAACCCTAGAACCAGGGAAAATTATTTACAAGGGTTTGACAAAAGATTTGACCAAGGAGGTTATTGACTTGATAATTGAGGCTTTTGATTTTGAATTTCCCAAAATTCCTTTACAAGAATTTCAGAAAAGTTTCAAGAGTAAAAGGATGAAGGAAAAGTTTTAATTTACCCTCATTTTATTACATTTGAAACACAAGCCAAAATTTGGGATGTTACAAACCTCCCCCCTTACAAAAATCTCGTCCCGAGATTTGGTTCACTCGGAAAAGAATGAGGGGTAGTCTGCACGGAGACGATCTTCTCGCTCCCAAGTAGCCTCGTTCTCGGAATGGTTTGACCACTGAACTTTAAGGAACTTGATGGTCTTATTCCTCGTTCTTCGTTCAGCTTCCTCGAGTATGCGAACAGACGCCGCATGAGGTCAAATCTTCCCGACATCAAGAGTTTCCAACGGAGCTTCCTCTGTTGGAACACGGAGGCACTTCTTTAGCCGGGACACATGGAACACATCATGTACTCCGCAAGTGCAGCAGTAACTCCAACTTGTAGGCAACAGCTTCCTTCTTCTCGATAATACGGTGGGGGCCGACATATCGAGGAGCTAACTTTCCTTGACACCAAAACGGTGACCTTTCGAGGAGAAACCTTGAGATAAACGAAGTCATTGGGCTCAAAGCTTAACTCACGACGACGACGATCCGCATAGCTCTTCTCGCTCGATTGAGCCATGCGCAGCGGTCACGAATGAGTGGACTTGACCCTCGGCCTCATTAATCGAGCCCGCCAAAGAAAGGTCTTTCACCGGTCTCGCACCAGTTCAACGGGTTCTACACTTTCTCCGTATAAGGCCTCGAATGGTGCCATGCCGAGACCGGCTTGAAACCGTTGTTGTAAGAAAACTCGGCGAATGGCAAGCACTTCTCCCGTGCTTCCCATAGGCAAGGACACAAGCTCGCGAGATGTCCTCCAAAACCCGGTTGACCCTCTCGGTCCGACCATCTGCTTGGGGGTGATACGTCAGGCCGAAGAAAGACGAGTTCCCATAGCTTCTTGCAAGCTATGCCGAATCGGAGGTGAAGATGGAACCACGATCGAAATGATCGTCTTGCACCCCATGCAAGCTCACTATCTCGGCGAGATAGAGCTCCGCAAGGTGACCGGCACGAATCTTGGTCTTGATCGGAAGAAAGTGTGCCACTTTTGTCAACCGGTCAATGATAACCCAAATGGCATCATTGCCCCGCGGTGACTGGGTAGGCGGTGATAAAATCCATCCCGACCAATCCCACTTCCACTCCGGAATGGGCAAGGGTGAAGCAATCCACCGACGCCGATGCTCGGCCTTGACACGACGACACACGCCGCACTCGACAACGAACCTCGCGATCTCCTCTTCATTCGGTCCACCAAAATCTCGCGAAGATCCCGTACATCTTCGTGGCCCGGGATGAATGGATAACGGGAATCGGGCTTCGCGGAGGATCAAATTCCGCAACTCTATGTCCTTTGGAACCACGAGCGCTGTTCGAACCTCAAGACACCAAGCTCATCTACGGAGAAGCACTTGGTCGTTCCGTTCTTGACATTTCCTTGATGCGGTTTACCCCAACATCCGATCGCCGAGCGCACTGATCCGATCCACCAAGGTTGGTCAGTACAACCAAGGCAAATGAGGGAACCATGCTCAACCAAACCCGTGTTGAGACGCCAAACTCCTCTAGAAGAGGGGTGATGCTCTGAAGCAACAATGCATTGCAATGCGCTTTATGACTAAGCGCATCCGCAACGACATTGGCCTTGCCAGATGGTAGTGAATACCCATGTCATAGTCCTTGATCAACTCCAACCATCTCCTTTGCCTGAGGTTCAGATCTGGTTGGGTGAACAAATACTTTAAGCTTTTGTGATCCGAATACACTTCACAACGATTACCTATTAGGTAATGTCGCCAAATCTTAAGTGCATGGATCACAGCGGCTAACTCCAAGTCATGGGTAGGATAGTTAAGTTCGTGAGGTCTCAATTGCCTTGATGCATAGGCCACTACCTGGCCTTCTTGCATAAGGACACAACCGAGGCCTCGACGAGAAGCGTCGCAAAAGATATCGAAGCTTCGACGGACATCGGGGAGAACAAGAACGGGAGCGGTGGTCAATCGCTTCTAAGCGCTTGAAACTTTCTCGCAATCAGCGGACCACGAGAACTTCTTGTCCTTCTTGAGCAACTCCGTCATCGGCTTCGCTATCTTGGAGAAGTTCTCGATAAAGCGACGATAATATCCCGCCAAACCAAGAAAACTCCGAACCTCGGTGACCGAAGTAGGCTGACTCCAGGAAAGCACATCGCTGATCTTGCTAGGATCCACAGCTACGCCTCCTGCCGAAAGAATATGGCCTAAAATGGCTACTTCCTTCAACCAGAATGCGCACTTGCTGAACTTCGCATACAGCTGGTGCTCGCGAAGCTTGCCCAATACAAGCCTCAAATGCTCGGTGTGCTCCTCATCGCTCTTGGAGTAGATAAGAATATCATCGATGAAGACCACAACGAACCTATCCAAATACTCCATGAACACCGAATTCATGAGGTTCATGAACAAGGCCGGAGCATTGGTTAAGCCGAATGACATGACGGTATACTCGTACAAGCCATAACGAGTAGAAAAAGCCGTCTTTGGGATATCCTCAGGTCGAATCCGAACTTGATGATATCCCACTCTCAAATCAATCTTGGAGAAGACTCGAGCTCCAGTTAATTGATCGAAGAGATCGTCGATACGGGGCAAAGGGTACTTGTTCTTTACCGTTACTTCATTAAGTGGACGGTAATCAACGCACATGCGCAGCGTCTTGTCCTTTTTCGGGACAAAGATTGCTGAGCATCCCCACGGAGATGAGCTAGGGCGGATGAAACCCTTCTCTTGAAGCTTACCTAGTTGCTTCTTCAACTCCACCAACTCAACTGGGTCCATTCGGTAAGGCCTCTTTGAAATCGGGCGTGCAGGAACCAACTCAATGACAAACTCGAGGTCTCGAATCGTGGCATCCTCGAAGGTCGCTCGGGAAGACATCAACAAAGTCACGCACCACCGACTTCACTAATATCTAGAGCTGGCTTCGCTTCAAGCGCGAAGAGATGCGGATCCTGCAGCCTTCGCTGGCGAACTCGCCGCTGTAAGGATCGTGAGGTAGATGAGCCTCCTAGCGCAATCAATTTGTCCCATGTGCTGAGACAACCAATCCATGCCTAGGATTACATCTAAGCTCGCCGATCGAAGGAGGATAAGGTTTGCCAAGAATCCTACCCCTTCTATCTCAACAGGGACATCCCTACACTCAGACTCAGCTCTCAACTCCGAACCGGGAGAGCGAATGAGCAGCGGGACCAACAATGGAGTAAAAAGGAGACCCCCCACAGCAGCAAAAGACTCAGAAACAAACGAATGAGATGCGCCTGAATCAAACAAAACTGTAGCAGGGAAAGAGTTAACCGAAAGGGTACCCAACACGACGTCGGGTGCCTCCTGTGCCTCCTCCGCGGAGATGAGGTTGACGCGGCCACTACCCACGCCTTGGGTAGCGGGGACAACCTTCTGATCCTGGGAAGAACCACCTCCCTGCCCGCGTCCTCCATTAGGACGAGGGGCCGCTCCAGTCCTGTTAGGGCAACTATTGGCATAATGCCCCTTCTGGTTGCACGAAAAGCAAGTGACCCCGGCAGCCGGATTGCGGGGGCCACCCTGCTGGTTCGCAGGCGCACGTGACTGGGGCACGGCCTGCGGAGGGCGAGGAACTGGTGCTGGCGGCCTCGGTGGTAGGGAAGCCACAGAACGGGCCCCTGGAGTAGGCCCGACACGAGGACGAGAGGCCGGCTGTGCGCACCGGCCGGGCCTCCCACTTGCGCTGCGACTCGCCAGCGCTTGGCCTTGTGCTCAAGAACAATGGCCTTGTCTACCAAGGCACGAAGTCGCAAAGTCCACAATGGAGAGCCCGCCTTGCGCTTCCTCGCACAAACCCTCCATGAACTTCTCCCGCTGGCCTCATCGGTGGCCACCTCGGATGGAGCATAACGAGCCAAGTGGTTGAACTCGCATGTACTCCATCACCGACTTACGCCTTGCTTGAGCGCGAAACTCCTTCTTCTTCACTTCATCAAGCGGCGCAGGATGTGAGCTCGACGGGCGTCGTCCGAACTCATCCCAAGAGACGCAGGTGGCCGCGGGCTGCATGGCCAAGAAGTTCTCCCACCGTGAGAGTGCCCCCAAGCCGATGGGAGGCAAAGAGTGCCCGCCCCGGTCCAGCATCGAGCAACGCCGAGCTTACGCCAACTCGACGCAGCCAACATTCGCGCCCAATGGGTCCTCGACTCGAGAACGTGGGGCCGAGTGCGAAGAAACTCGCAAGGCCCCACGGATCGATGTCCGCCCCGCCGGATCCCGAGGCACCGAAAGGGCGGAGGTGTTGCGCGCACAACATCCAGCAGACCCTCCGTCCTCCGAACGGTTGCGCTCAACTGAGAAGGACCTCACCATGGTCTGAGGAGGCGAAGCTCCTCATCCAAACCAGTCACGACCACGGCCGCTACGAGTACCTCCACCATCCTCGCTTTAAGAAACTTAGGTTAGAAACCAAAGCACTAACATTAGAAGTTGATGAAAGCGAAAAGCTAACGATTAGGGGAATGAGACATCACCCTAACCGAAAGCCAAAAACAGCAAGTAATAACTTTAAATGTCTCCAAAGAAGTTCCAAAACAGCAAGGAAACTCCAAACCAAGCTCAACTTCTCAATGCCATTAACCCGTATTGAATGAACGAGTAATAGTGTGAGAAGATAAAAATTCCAGCTCACTACAACCAGCCTAACACTACTCAAGAACAAGGTTAAGGCGATAAGAATAACGTTAGATACTTAGCTAACTAGTATCACATCTTACCCTTTTATTCCCACAAGTTTTACTTGATTAACCCCTCATTTTCTACCCTGGTTAGAACCTCTGAGCTTGCTGTCCGGAAACTGAATGATCGCTGTCCAGATTTCGCATCCAAGCCTCCTAATTGAAATCTTCAACTTCGGAAGCTTCAAAACCTTGTAGAGGGCGGCTAACATTTCAATTTGCCAAGCTCATTGGTCCCAAAACCCAATTAATCGATAATGACTATCTTTTGAGAGAAGGAAAGGGGAAAATATATATTTTTTTTTTTAAAACTCATATTAGAGCAAGACGAGAGAAGAAAGCTAAGATAGGTAAGGAATAAAATCCGAGAACTTACTTAAGCTTTCACAAATCATTTGACCCTTTGAAAATAAGGTTTTCAAAATATCCTAAGGACGATCAGCTTGGGTTACTACGGTCGGAATGGCTCTGATACCAACTTTGTGAGGACCCCGGTTTATTCGGCTTGTACTGTTTAACCATCCACTTGGTCCTAACAGTACAAATCAAATAAACCAAGCCTCGAGATATGTATACTTCTGTAAATGCAGATACACACCCGCTACAAAATCATGCATCAATTCCATTCATACACATAGAGTCAAGCAAAAGCAACAATCGCAAGACATAGATAATATAAAGAGAGTTATTACAAAGAGAGGCCGACTGCCAAAATTCATAAAGATAAGTAAATACACAATGAAGCAAAATGGCCATAAGATGGCGATGAACAAAAGCCAATCGGTGTGCCTTTACCCACAAGGCAACCAACCGGACCGCCAAGCTAATCGTCCCAAACAGCGCAAGAACACACTCACAAAAGTGAGGCCCTTGGGGCTCACCTTCTTCCTCTGCAACAATTAATATTAAGCAAGCGTATGAGTACAAAACTTGTTTTTGTACTGCAAGACCGACGTGTGAGATAACGTAACTATAATTAACTACATGCAAGCTTTATTTAAGTGGATGAGGCTTTGGACTTATTTTCAGATAAAGCAAGTTTTCATTTACAATAAGGTAATAGATTCAAAGCAAGTTTGCAATTAACTTTTATTGTTCAAATAAAAGAGAGACAATAATAACATAGATAGAGAACAACACCAACCTAGAAGTGACTAACCCATAGTCACCACAACAATAGCATGAAGTACCCTTCATACCACCCATGTCAAGTTTAAGTTTTTAAAAGGTTGTAGTCTAGTTCTTGTGGGAAATAACCAAGCGTGTCCATAACCTAGGGCGAGGCTATTCGAATAGTTTTAACCGCGCAGGATGTACCAATGTACCCACACGATAGACCGCCTTTCCACCACCACTGGTTAGCACACTTCCTTTGGTATGCGCATGGCTAAGTCTAACAAGACGCTTTCCAATGGACGATGCTAATTAAGAGCCGCAACCCACGGGAGAAGGACACATTCGACAGCCTAACCGGTCTGCCAATGCTCCCCTCCAAACATCACACACAAGAACACACCCACCAACCAGCTCATAATTAACACCTCCCAAAGTACTTAGTCAAGAGAGGTTCCATATCCCCCTCGTGTGGTTAGCACGCGATAATTGCTTGGATCAATGGCACAAGTAACTCGGTCCTTAGGGACTTAGGCACCATTCCACACACCCAACCGATCACATCAACATACCATTGTGCCCAAGTTAAGATATAGTTTTGTTTTCAGTTTTTGATTTATAAATCAATAAAACACAAGGGTTGGACATAATGGAATAATATAAGTATTTGTGTGATCAAGATCACCGACTAAGTCGATGATCGCCCAATACTACCGATGCTAGGCATGGCTAAGCAATATTTATTCGAATCTACTAAGTGACAAGAGCTCATCCAACGAACTCTAATCACAGCAAATAACCTAGGCTCTGTAGTAGAGGATAATTATTTACCTACAGATTATGCAACTAGAGGTCTAACTAATCAATTTAACAACAAAATAGCAATGCATACATAGAAGTTAAACAAAATATTAGACTTTAAAAGTAATGGGATTAATGGGAAATGATCAAACTGCTTGTCTGCTTGCTGTTGCTCAATTTGTTGCGGAGGGTCGTTCTCGGGATTACCGCAAATATCGAATCCTAAGCGAAAGAGCGAAAACAACCAATAAGACGAGCAACACTTAAACAAGAGAGCAAGCAAAAATTATCCAAATGTGACGAAATTTATACACAAGGTAAAATACGAACATACCTAGACATAGAAACCGGAAAAACTTAATTTGGATTTGTGGTGCAAAAGATATTCTCTAAAAACCTATTTTCGGCCATAATTAGTACTGTAGCAAAAACATTTTCTAGAAAGATTTTGGAGCTGAAATTTTAATGGTAGCTACCTACTGGTATAGTGGTAACCCATATAAAATTTCAGGTCATTTGGAGTTATATTGAAAAAGTTATGATTTGTCTAAATTGTTTAGGTTATTAAACTAAAATATGATCCTTATGATTTATAAAAATAGTGAAATTTGTGAAACCAATTTTCCTAGAAAATACACTACCAGTGGAAGCTAAACCAATTGGATTCACACAAAAATGATCTATGGATTAAAAGTTATGTATTTTACAAGTTTGCTAAAGTTCTGAAAAACAGTATTAAGTTCACTTGTTTACTATTTTTGAAAATGGTTTTCCAGGTTTGATTATGGTCTACAATTATTTTTATATTTAAGTTCAAGTTATAAGGAAGCTAACAAAATTGGAATCATCTAATTCGGAGCCAATATGACAAAGATATGAAAATGACAAGACCCAAGTGTGATACGATTGACTTTGCACTTTCGGGACCTTTCCTAGCATCCGGAGACGTGGACGATTGAGAGCCGCCGATCTCAGATCGGACGCCCTGGTTGAACCCGAGCGACACGTGCATCGAAAGCGCAGAGAGAGGGCGGCGACGAGAGAGCCGAGGGTCGTAGATCTCTGGATCGGACGATCGCCATGGGCCACGCCGCCCCGACCGGAGCTCCGTCCGACAACAGAGGAGCTCCCGGCCGCGAGTTTGCTCGGCGTGTCGCCGGCGAGGATCGCCATGGCGACGCCGGCCAAGGGCCAAATGGGATCCTAGCACTATTGCGCACCTAAGGGCAGCCGGGACTTCACGGAGGTGGACGGAGGCGGCGGCGACGCGGCGAGCGGGGTGATCTACGGAAACACGGCAACGGTGAAATGGCTAAGCCGCATAAGAACGGGAGGGTGCACGAGCACTAGGAAGGTGTTAGGGACTTAAGGGAAGGGCTCGGCGCCACCGAGGTCACCGGAGGTGAGCCGGCGGCAGAGATAGGCGGCGGCGGGGCAGATCTACGAAATTTTACGCCGACCGAGCTACGGCTCGCCCTAGGTGATTTAGCGCTTGCTTGAGCTACACTAGGGGTCTAGGACTCACCCGATGACGCGTGAGGACGGGATGCCAAGATGGGCTGGCGACGAGGGTCGCGCGGCGGGGGAGCTTCACCGAGGAGGGTCAACTCGAGCAAAGCCACCACGCCGGTCATCAAGATAGCACCAAAGACACCCCAAGGGTGCCCCGAGCAAGGAATCGAGGGATGGGGACTTACTGAGCTGGGACGAAAGGGGGTAGTTGCGCCGATTTGGGGGAAATCTGAAATTCCGGCGCTCCCGTTGAAGCAACCTAAAATGGAGTGGGGGTTAAGCACCACCGAGGTAAGAGGATGCAACAGGAGCAAGAGGGAGCCAGGAAACCACTGTTATACCGCCTTCACCGTGAGCTTGAAGCTCGGCAATGGCGGCCGAAACGGTTTCGGGGTTTTAGATCTCAAACACACACAGAGAGTACTAGCTCGAGTTGCGCAAAGGTGAAAGGGAGGTCAAGGAGGGAGCAAGGGGCTTAAGTAGCCGAGGGGAGCAAGGCACCGTTGGCGCCTCGGATGCGGCGCCTCACGGCCGTGACGAGCGACGGAGCGCTTGAGCCATGGATCGCGAGGCGGTGCATCGGCGCGCATTAAATGCACCGCAGAGACCCGCTGCGAGGTGACCCGGTACGCGCTCCAACCACCCCCTGCCATGGCGCTGCTGACGCGAGCTCTGGCGCTGCGCCGCGCGAGCGAGAGGAAGGCGACGACAGCCAGCCGTCCGATTCGCTTCCAACGGCTATCACGCGATCGTGTTGAAACGGCCGCGCACAAACGTCCACCGTCCGATGGAAATCCAACGGCTGAGCATCAAAGGGCAACCGGAGTTGTCCGAATGCATACACGAACGCGAGCCGTCCGATTGAGATCCAACGGTCCAGAGCGCGCGCGCCCGATCGACCGCGCCGGTACAGTTAGTTGACTCGACCGAGTCGGTTGGCTCGAGCCCGAGCCTGACTCGCACCCGAGGAACAGTGCAAACCAGTTAGGTTTTGATTTTTGAACTGAAACTTTGAGGATCTAATTGAGGCATCAAATCAACTCCAAAATTTATGAAATTTTAACTGGGGCTTCCAGACTTAATGATTAACCTTCCATAAAATTTCCAGAGATTTTTGTGCACTAGAATTTTCTCAATAAATTCCAGAAGGTTATTTCAGAGGTTTGACCAAGGTTTGACTTGCCTCCAAAATATTTCAAATAATTTCCAAAAATTATGAAATAATTCAGAGGTGTTACCAACCAACCCTAGAACCAGGGAAAATTATTTACAAGGGTTTGACAAAAGATTTGACCAAGGAGGTTATTGACTTGATAATTGAGGCTTTTGATTTTGAATTTCCCAAAATTCCTTTACAAGAATTTCAGAAAAGTTTCAAGAGTAAAAGGATGAAGGAAAAGTTTTAATTTACCCTCATTTTATTACATTTGAAACACAAGCCAAAATTTGGGATGTTACAATAACCATAATAAGACCTTGAGCAGTTCGCTTATTATTAAGGTACGATCTAAATGTTATTCAACTTTAAACAACGTGTGGTAGTGAGTGAATCCAAGACGAGCCTACTCCCTCCCATGCATGCCGTTCTTGCAAGTGGTACCTAAAAGCAAAAACAAAAGCAAGAGTGAGTCCAAAGTCTCAGCAAATACAATACATGGCGTCAACAGCATGCATAATTGTAATTCAACCACCATTAACCACAAAACTATACACCAAATATATTACATTCTCATGCTATGCAGTATGCTCAAAATGTACTTTATCTTTCTCTCCCTTTTGTATTTTACCGGTAATGCAGAGCGTGCATCCGTTGATGCACACACATGCTTGTACCATCTGGCACAGGGACCATTGCCCATACTCCACAAGTATGGGGACCTAAGCCCATGTTCCACGAGCATCGGGACCTTTAGCCCGTCATAATTGTGAGGACCCCGGTTTATTCGACTTGTAATGCTTAGCCTTCCATTGACCCTAGCATCACAATTCAAATAAACCAAGCCTCAGGATATGTATACTTCCCAGAAATGTAGTATACACACCCCGTTACAAAATTATGCATCAATTCCATACACGAGAGGTTACAATACCAAAACTTCATAATATACAACAGATTGAAATTACAAGATAAATAACAAACTACACAGCGGAAGCAAAAGCCATAAGATGGCGATAAATAAAAGAGCCAATTAGTGTGCCTTTACCCACAAGGCAACCAACCGGGCCGCCAAGCTAGTCGTCAAACCCATAGCACAGCTCACAAAAGGAAAGCCCTTGGGGCTCACCTTCTTCCTCTGCAACAAAAACATTAAGCAAAGCAACTGAGTACAAAAATTATTTTTGTACTCGCAAGACTGACGTGTAAGGGTAATAGAACTATAATTTAACTACATGCAAGCTTTATTTAAGTGGAGGGGGCTCTGGACTTATTTTTAGCAAAAAGCCAGTTTTCTTTTGCAATAATGTAATAGTTTGAAGTTAGTTTTAACAATTCAAATTTTATTTACAGAAATAACAGCGATACAGTAAGTAGTAACAAAAAGATATCCTGGAGATGACCAACCCAATGGCCATCACAACAATAGTATGAACACCCGTTCATACCAACCATGTCAAGTTTTAATTAAAAGGTTGTAGTCTAACTCTTGAAAAGCTTACCCAAGCGTGTCCATAACCTAGGACGAGGCTATTCGAATAGTTTTAACCTGCGCAGGTGTACCATCGCACCCACACTTCGCATCGCCATTAAGCCAAAACACACTTCCGAAGGTATGCTTGCACGCTAAGTCCTACGAGACGTTTTCCAATATTGTGTATTAACTGAGCCGCTCGTATGGATAGAAATCCATACGCTTACATGGTAAAGCCGAAAGACAACTACCCACTCAGATAAAGCTTTTGGACAACTACCATGCTCCCAACACCATCCCTCCTGCGACCTCCCGCGACCGGAGCCAATACACGCAAAAGTACTAAGTCAAGAGAGGTCCCATATACTCTAGTGTGGTTAGCACGCAAAAATGCTGGATAATGTGTACTCACAAGATGTTCGGTCCTTAATTGACTCAGCACCATTCCGCCACACCCAAAAGCACACCATCTTACCATTGTGCCCAAGTCGAAATCATTTTGTTTTTAGTTTTTAGTTTTCACAAGTAATCATAGCACAGAGGCTGAAATATAAAGTTATAATAAGTTTGTGTGATCAAGGTTATCGACTAAGTCGATAACCGCCCAATTCTACCGGTATCTAAGCATTGCTAAGCATTAAATCGTAAAGACAAATAAAAGGCCATAAATCATTCACCGGGCTCTAATTCACCAGTGAGAATAATATTCCTAAGGTAGTGGCAGGGGTGAACAATTTTCAGGGCAACAATGCAATGGGATTAACTACCTCTAATCGACAAAATTAATCATTGACACAAAAGCATGCATACGTACGAGTAAAACAAATTATTAGATTTTAAAAGTAATGGGATTGAGCGGATATGATCAAACTGTTTGCCTTTGCCTTGTCAGCGATATTCGACTTGCTGCAGAGGATCACTCTCGTAATCGACGTCATCTAACGATAAAAACTGCCAAAGCGAAAAACAGCAAATAAACACCAAAATGCCAAAAATATCCAAAAAAATTTAATAACACAGAAGATAGATTAAGAATTTAGGAACAAAATTTAGTTGATTTGGAGTTTATTTAAATTAGTTAGGATTTCTTATTACTGTTCTTTTCAAACCCACTTATTTTCCACGATAATCATACAGTCAAAATTAAACCTCTTATATGTTCTATTCTTTCGGCAGACTATGATGGTGATTGCGTGCACATCTATTATCTGCATATATTATCCGCATAAGGCTCTAGATACCCACTAACCTATTCTAGCCTAACCATTAAATGAATTACTGACAACTCCACCTACACAGTTAAAAACCTATCTGACCAAACTAAGAAGCCTCACGAAAAATATTTAGACAACTTACAACAGCACAACTATACGAACTAAAGTGCTACTACAAACATAGTTTCACTTTCAGATTATCTATTTCCATTGTATGACCCAGATGAGAAACACAAAAATTGCTATCATGAGATGAGCTTTGGCATGCGGGTTACATTGACAATCCAAAATTTCTTTCTAATCATCTTTTCTTTTAGGACTAACACTTCAACAAACATAGATAATTGCTCTATGTTGCAATTCAGAACTTCGCATTCTTATGGATTTTCATATTTAGAAGTTGTTGTTAGATAATGGCTAACTAGTTGCCTAAAGACTAAATGAAGGGAAGACATCTATATTTATTGTTTTAACTATGCAAAAATCTTATGGATAAAAAGAGCATTTTCAGGTGACTACTCAAGGAACCTACAACAAGAAGTTTTCTGAACTACAAAGTTTTAACTAAACTTCATCAATCTTCCAGTTTGTTATCTTACTGAAATGACCTAATTGGCATTCAACGATTGATAGCAAAAGACATGAGGTTTTGCATGTGAGTGCCAAAAACAAACCAAATTTTGTACAAATCCCTTTTAAGCAATCCACTATCATCCATACTACTACCAAGCACCACCCAACAGCACTCCAGCTACAATCTGAATCATCTATTAGCCAAGTAACCTATTATCAAATTCTGACAAGCTAACTATCCTCTGTAACCTTCGCTAGATATAAGTTCATTCATACTAATTTGCATCATCCACAAAAAACATACTGATCAATCATCCTACCAAAAGAATCTTGCTAATCACACAAACACTCACCTAGACATGCATACACAGAGAGATATCTCCAGACATATCGAGGGGAAACAGGGGAAAACCGAAGGCGGCGTGCTATGCCGGCAGCTAGGAGGCAGCGGTGAGCCGGCGGGGATGCCCAGAACGAGTTGCAGAGAGGGAGGCGGTGTCGACGCGGTCGGGGCCGGCGCCGATCTGGCGGTAGGAGGCGACGGAGACGAAGCCGAGCGACGCTGAGGGACGGCCCAGGCGAGCTCCACCTGCAGAGACACAAGACATGCTTTGAGGCATTTACCCAAACACATAGAGGGCAATCAAGGAGAAGCCGAAGGTGGCTCAGGTGGGGGGGCGCCGGCAGCGAGGGGGCGGCACGGGTGGCGGCGCACGGGCCAAGGCACAGCGTGGGCGCGCAGCTCCGGGGAGGAGGTCGTGCATGTCGCCGCCGGCACCCTTGGCGGCGGCCTTGCAGGGTAGCCGGGCCGGCCAGCTGGGAGGAGGCGCGAGCGGCTCGGACGGGGAAGACCGGGAGGCAACGCAGCTCTGGTGACGCCATGGACAGGGAAACGCGAGGGAGCCGGCGCTGCTGGGGCGGAGGCGGAAGGAGCCGGAGCAGCTGGTGGCGGTGGTGGATGGGGCCGGCGTAGATCCGGGGCGACGAGCTCCAGGGCGCGGCGGCTTGCTTATGCCGGCGACAGAGGGAGGAGCCGGGGTGCTGGGCGCCAGAGGAGGAGGCACCAGGGGGACGACGCGGTGACGGGCGCGCGAGGAGGAGCCGGGGTGGCTCGGGCGGAGCAGCCGGGGACGGGGAAGCTGGGGTGGCGGCCGGATCTGGGGGAGAAGGAGATGCGGCCGGGGGGTGGGAGATGGCAGCGAAGGAGCGCGTGGAGGGGCCGGCGACGGAGGGAGGAGATGCGGCCGGGGCGGTTGGGAGATGGCGGCGGCAAGTGGAGGAGGAGGGGAGCTCGGTGGGGGAGGGGCCACGAGCTTGGCTCCATTTCGGTGGAGAAAAGAAGGAAGGGCCTGTTGTGCTTGCCTTCCGTGGAGAAAAGGAGGAAGGGAGGGGAGAAATGACAGGGAAGGAGGGCGGCTGCCAGGCGCTGCCTTTTCTATGCGGCAGGGCGATGCACTCGGTGGTGGAGGATGAATTGGTGGAATAGCTGGGACAACGAAATGGCGTGGAGCTGAGGATGGCAGTGGCAGAGGACTGTAAAAAAAAATAGGCAGTGGTGTAGGGGAGTGAAAGAAGAATTTGCAGTGAGAGAAATTAGCAGTGTATTTCTCCCACATTTTTCCAACTTGCTCATATGACCTTGCATGCGAGATACGATTGCAGAAACGGAACACCCTCGAGACGGTGATCACAACGGTATGACATGCGTCGACGGATTCTTGATTCTCAGTTGTGATTGCGAGGAGAGAAGTTGGGGAAAGAAGGGACACGCATGCGTTTCACCAGCGGTCGGTCGAACCGGAAAAGAAAGATGATGATAATAATGCATGCATAATAACATGATTTTTGTAATGCATGTGAAAACATAAAATCAAAATAATTAAACTTTTAATTGCAATTTTCCTAACAATTTGATTTAATATTGATTATTATTACTTGATGTGAGAAAATTGCAAAACGTGCTTTAATTAATTCCTCCATTTATCCTCAAAATAATTACACTGAGTTTAGATTGTAAATTATCACTTTCATTTCCATTTGTTTTATTTATCTATTAGGTTGGGGTTTTAAATTCAAACTCGAAGTCGAACATGCAAATTAATCAGGGAACTAATCAAGCCATAAAAATTTTAGAAAATCCAACAAGCATGACAGAGAATATAGAATCCAACTAAAATATTCCCACACTTGAAACCTATTTGCTGCAACAAAAAGTTTTAAAAAGTCCAGAATTTCACAAATGCGCATTAGATGCTTAACTAATCCAACTTAGGGATTTTGGGCTGTTACAATAATCATGGCGGAGATCTCAACAATTGTTTGGTCATTACATGACCAAGCTTCAATATGCCATCATGATGCATATGAATGAAATCTTAAACCACCATAAACAAACATTCGCATCAATATTGCATATGAATAAACCTATTCATACTACAAGCATTCATGAATAGTGCATAACTCATTACACAAGGAAATATGAATATTAACGTTCATAATAATCTTAGCAACCATGAACAACACATATGTGCATAGTATTAGCAACCAAAGCCATTCAACTACATTAATTCTATCCATCATGGTACTTGCCTTAACCGCGTGAGAACGGAGGATGTGAAGAGGGTGCTGCCCCCGGGACCAATCCCCCACCTGAATATATGTAAAATCATACTAAGACAACAGTAATGGAAGAAACCAACTATATAAGCAAACACGAACTCGCAATAGTTTCTAACGCGATCTCAACTCCAATTCCTAAATGTTGATCTGTCCCATCTGTGGACTGTCACATTCTAAAGTTCATATTTTTGTAGTACACCATTAATTAGTATCTACTAATGCCAGTGCACATTTATCTAATTCATCTCTTTTACTAATTCCAATCAATGAACCGCAAGTTGGCAGCACTAGCTAATTAACCTCCCTCCCCAACTACTTCACTTGAATAATCATAGCAGTGCATGCCTCATTAACCCAATTAAATAATCAGCCATACATCCCTATTCATCCCAAATAAATAATCAAACAAGTACACCAATAATTAGCCTAGCCACAAGATCAACCGATGCATGCATACTAGGGACAACTATCTCCTTTAATAATCCAATCCAGCTAGTGAAACACATATAGCAGCAGCTAATTTGGTGGACAAAACCAATAACCTATCTCTCCCCTACTACAATTAATGGTACACGTGCATGCATATCTCATTAGATTAATCATAAACGTGTACCCTCCACTAGACATAGCAGCCCACAATTATCAAGTTATAGCAGTGCATCAAACCAGCTTAATTAAATAATCGACACAGTGGATCCAAATCGAACCAGTGCATCTCCAATTAAATAATTGAAACAATGGACACCCATCCCTAATTAATTATTTTAGCACTGCAAGGAGATAATCAAACAAGAGCCAAACCGATGCACAGCAGGGGACAGATCGGCTGGAATTTTCCACACGCTGCACGCGGGCGAGCGACCACGGGCTGGCGGCCACGAGCAAAGGAGCGGCAACTACTGGCTGAGCGAACACACGGCAGAAGACACCGGCCGAGCGGCAACTCAGCAGAGGCAACGCAGCCACGCGTGCGGGCAGGAGCAGCCTCGCACGGAATCATTAGCGTGAGACGAAAGGCGACTGGCGGCGGCTACGCACAGGAAAAAAAAAACAAAACGTTGCTAGGGTTTGGAATTTTGGGTCCTCCTCTCCCCTATAATCCTTTTATACCCGACTCCCCCTAAAAACTTCAAAATATCCCGTTTTTACGTATCCCCTTTCGTCTAATTACACGTAGGTCCTTAAGGGTTAATGTCAGGATATTACACATCAACCCTTGGATTTCTAGAATAAAACAAATCAGAGGAAATTCAGACATGTGGGACCCACATGTCAGTGGCTCGGTGTATGTGGACTGGGTTTATCAAGACATTGGGTCTAGGCTTGGGCTTGGGTGGCACGCATACGCGCACGTGGATGCGGACTAGACGCCATGTAGACGACACGCGCGCACAAAGGTTGAGATGGACGCCAATGTGGATGTCCACATCAGATGAACGCCGGTGAGACTCGGGTTTGTACGACAGCGACGAACGACAACTCGCCAGCAGGGGTGGGTGGTTGCACTGAATAGCCCTTGCTATTGCGCACTGCTGGTGATGTTCGGACCGCCGAACAGCCAAGCTTCATCAGACCATTGAAAACGATCGGACGGGGTGTGTGAAGGGGTTGGCTGTCAGACATGTGTTTGGGCTGCACGTGGAGTTGGGCTGGAAAGGTGAGGAAATGGGCCGAAGCAAGGAGATTTGGCCCAAGACATTTACTGAGATTTAGATTAGGTTTTCTATTTTAGAAATACCAGAAAATCCAAATGGCAAATAGAAAATAGCAAATGAACTCAAAAAAATCTAGAAAATATACCTAAGCACATAGAATCCAAATAAAATAGGTTTGACAATTTTCCATGTTGGAATTGTTCATATTAAATATTTTTGATACTAAAAGTCCAAGTTATGCTTTTGAGTTAAACTCCATAAAACCAAATAGTGAATTTTCTCCCTACTAACTATTCAAAAGATTTTTAAAACTCAAAAAATCGGGATGTTACACTCCCGCCCAGTCTCCTTACGCGTGTTCGAGCTGGACATGGAAGCCGCTGTTGTCCCAAACTCAAACACTCTCGTCCTATCCTATTTAAGTCCGCCCTCCCGCGTCATATTTCTCTCCTCGATCTCCTCTCCCAAATCCCCAAGGTGCCACCGCCGAAATCATCTTTGTCTCGCCGGAATCCGTCGAAGAAGCTGTTGACACTACAAGCTCTCCTCCGCCACGTTCTGCCGCTGTTCGTCGTCCTCCACCCACGTCTTCACCACCTCCGGATTCATCTCGATGCGTTCTACGTGGTTCTCCCATCCTCTCCGCCCGAACCTCACTGGACCACCATCACCCTCGTCTTCCCCAAAACTAGCTGCGCTGTCCTCCACTCGATCTCCTCACCGGTGAGCTCTCTCGCCCTCCCGTGCGCATCATGCCACGTTCCTATGTGTACTCCCTCGATCCACACCTCCCTCTTGGTCTCTTCGCCACCGTGCCATGCCACTGCCATCCTCCTTCTTCGTCGCTAGCCATCTCCATTGTGCTGCCACCTTCGCCCTCCTCCGGCCATCTCGAGCCGCCCATGAGGTTCCTTGCGCCACTGCCGAGCCCGTGCCCACCTTGCTTTCCTCTGAGCGCCGGCGAACCACCCCTACTACCGCATGCCCGTGGAGCCCTTCCGCCGCCGCCGCCGCCGCCGCCTCGTCATGGCTCTCGCCACGCTGCCACCTCCAGTAGCATCCTCGCATTCCTGGGGTTCTGTTTTGCCCCTTGGCCGCCACTCCCTCGCCATCATTCATCACCGCCATCGTGCACAAGCCACTGACCAAAGCCTCCTCTATTTTCTCCCTGGCTCTTTCTCTCTCTATCATGTGGGTCCCACATGGCAGCTCCTCTTTCTTTATTTCTCTCTCTTACAGCTCAGTCCCACTTGTCAGTGTCATTAAATTTCTTTTCCTTTAGAAATTTAATTCCGACCGAAATTAAAATTATTGCTGATGTCATGCTGGTGTAGTAATCTGGAATTTCCTTTTGAAAGAAAATTCTAAAATCTAGAATAGTGTTTTCTCTCTCGTTTTCCTTTCCGACGAATCTTCCAACAGTTTGTTCTCCTTCGTTCGAACACCAGTTCAATCCATTTAAATCTTAAATTCATCTAAAATAACGCTCTTTCTTTTAGAGTTGGTTTTGATATTTTTGGATTTTATTTTAATTTCTTTTGGAATTATTTGTGCTTTTGTCGTGAAAACCCCGGAGTGCACCTAGAAGACCACCCAAGTTCCTCATAGGGAGGTCTGCAGGACCAACCGAAGGTCTTGTAAGTCCTCTAAGAGCACCCCCGGAGGAGGTCCTCCAGGCCCTCCCAGGAGATCTCGAGGACCTCCTGGAGGTCTTGGCTTTGTGCACTTAGTTAGTCCAAGGAACTCAAGCTAACTCGCACAAGTCCACAAAGGTTAAATCACAGCTACATGGTCCAGCGACTATGAACAACAGATAAAGCAAAGCATAAGTATATTAACTAGGGCCTTATGGCCAAGGTTGTTTACAGCGGTTGCCAACACGGGCTTACAAAAACGACAACAGAACCTACACAGCGGAAAATACAAAACGTGCGGAGCCATCCGGCAAGCCCACAGGCTGTCGAGTTGAGGACGTCTCCTAGAAGGTCTGGTCGTCCAAGAACTCCTCCTCGAAGAGGTCTGTGCTGCCCGGAACTTGGTCATCTTCAAACACTGCTTACAATAGCAGGACCAGAAGCCATGAGTACGTTTAAATGTACTCAGCAAGTCACAGAGAACAGGTATGCAAATAATATTCATGCAATGGCTTGACAATAGAGAGTTGCAGGGTTAGTTTGCACAAAGCAAAATTTGACAATAGTATAAGTAGATGGAAGAGCGTCAGTTTAAAGCAAAAGACAAAATAACAAGGGTTTCCAAGGGAGGTCGTGAGCACCAACTCACTTCCTCACGGGGGAGGTCTTGGCTGCACCAATATCTGGGACCACCCCATGACCACCCTAGAGCACCAACTCTAGAGTGGGGATGAAAACGGATCAGATAGTTTCCGACCGATCCGGACGAAAACGGATTCAGATTGTCTCGGATCGGATTTCCCTCGGATAATTCTTGGATCGAAAACGAGTTTGGATTTTTTTGTCGAAAACGGAAACGAATACGGTAGGCATGCTATCCAACGGATACGAATACGGATTATCCGAATAAGACGAAGGCCAGATATCTGGATTTTAGACCAAAAGAGAAAAGGAGATTTTAATTGATTTCCGAATTTCAGAAAATGCAACAAATCAAATAGCCTTTTAGAAAATAGCAAATAGAGCTAAAAAAATTCTAGAAAAAATCATAGAAATTCCTTGAATTATTTTGAACTTAATAAAATTAATTTCAACTTAAAGTTGGTTTTTATTTTTGCACATAAATTATTTTAAATTTCTGAAAATAGTAAAAACCTCTTTAAAATCCAGAAAATTCAAGAAATTAATTTAAAAAATTTCACTTTAAATCCAATAAAATCCCAGAAAACTCAATAAAAAAAATTGACATTAAAAACTAGGAAATTAAATAATTGACTTTATTTTATTATTTTTTCTTTTTAACCAAGAAAACTCTTTTAAATCTCAGAAAATCCAATAAAATAATGACTTTATTAATTTTATTTTTGGTAACATACTTTGGAATGTTAAAGTCATTTGCGTATAGATTAACCATCCAGCCTGATCATGTTAGTGTGAATTAAGTTTTATGTATGAGATGAACTAAGTGTGAATGCGTAATGACTTATGACTTTGTGAGTATAACTTTTGAGCTAAATATGGTAAACTAAGTGTTATTTTTGTGATGAACTAGTTAATGCAGCTTGCTAGTGCCAATCTTATGTGTGGTTGCTGAAAATATGAACAATTCATGAATATTTGCATTAAATAAACTAGTTATATGTTTTCGTTAATTTCTGGCATACAATTTAAGGGCTTTTTATGTTCCGAAAAATATCCGCTTTGAACTGGCTCGGAGCTGCCCGCTAAGGTTTCGCTTCTAATGAGCCTTACACCCATCAGATTCATGCCCCCTATTGCGCCAGCGCATCTCACGCTCAACCACAACAGAACCAAGCCAGCTCATTGCTAATTATTTAGCCCAGACCTCCCCCATAAAGTAGTCTTGTGGTTACACGGAGAACCTGGATCAAAGGACACAAAGTTAAGTCCTTAGCTGGCTGCATCAGGCGAGTCTGACCACAAACCCAATGTGCGTATAGCACCCGCTACTCACTCCCGACCAACTGGTCCGAGCATAAAACGTTTTAGGGTTCAACCCAAGCCATAAGACCACCAAGTCCAGGTACAAGTTTTAACATTAGCAGCATCGCACCACAAATGACACAACTGGGCCTCACACCACAGTTGCACATCAGTGGCACCAACCACCGTTCCATAGTTCTTAGTCAAGGTTATTAAAAAGGGAAAACAAAGGTTCTCGAGACCCACCGTACTAGGGCTAGGCTAAGCATTCTACAGTCCCAAGTTGACAAAGCAAAGAGTGCCAACAAAACCACCCACTCTAAGGTGTTAAAGATAAGCATGTCAACATGCTGTGTACAAACATCCAAGGAGGTCTAATAACAAATAGGAATTGCTACTACCCAAAACCTTTTCTTAAAGAAGGTAGCGATGCACAAAAAGATAAACAAGATAACTTTAAATATTAGGTTCAAAATGATCAAAGGCGTGTGACTTGTCTTCGTTGAGCAGTGGAGAGAGCTTGGTCCAAGAACTCCTCTTCAAACTCGGGACCTACACGTTCGCAAAAACCAAATAAACGAGACAAGCTCAACAAAAGAACTCAAAGGACTTGAAAGAACTCAAGCAAATCCAACTAAAAACCAAAAAGAACAGGGGGTCCTGCGGGAGAGGAGGTCCAAACCGAAGGGAAGTGAATCTCCAAGCGCAACACCAAAAGGAGCACAAGAAGGCTAGAAACGGGGAGAAAAGTGGTGAAGAAAGGCTCTCCTGGCTACAAATAGCAGGAGGTAGAACCGAGGCTAGGGCAAACGTGTCAAGGGTTGGTGGAAAATCAGGACAAGGATTTGACAAGGTATGCCATCAAAAGGAAGAACAAAATACCTCAGATGTGAGTACATTCAATGTGCTGCGGTACCACATTAAATATCCAGAGACTTTCTGCTGCAAAGCATGCGGAAGGGGGAAAAGGGGACAAGGCTGGTTCAAACAAAGAGGTCGGTCAAAGCAACAGGAAAAGTCCAACTAAGGAGGTGGTCTTAGGAGGAGGTCCTTCAGAGGAGGAGGTCCTTTGAGGGCAAAAGAGGTCCCACGGAGGAGGTCCTGAAGAGGAGGTCCTCCGAAGGCAAAAGGGATCCTGCTCCACCAGGGTGGTCTTTGTAAAAAGACCAGAGGTCATGACCACGTGAGGTGACCGTGACAAAAGAGGGTGGTCTTTGCAAAAAGACCACGAAAATGCTCAAGGGAAGGAGGTCCAAAGGACTAAGGAAAAGGTGCAATGACTTAGGGCCACACGATCTTGATCGGGTGGGTCCGAGAGATAGGAACGTTTGGATCGTGCGAACGCATCCTCACACCGTAGCCACCCAAACCAGATCGGACGATCCACAGTGCAAGGGAGCGTTTGAACTATCTAAATGCCTCCTCTCAATTGGGCCATCCAAACAAGATCTAAAGGTCTTGAGAAGAGTGTAACATCCCAATTTTGGGCTTGTGTTTCAAATGTAAGAAAATGAGTAGAAATTAAAACTTTTTCTTACATCATGTATTTCCTTTGTGTACTGAACAAGTATTGTACAAAAGGTTATGGAAATGCAAGTCACAAGTCTTTTGATCCAATCTTGTTCCTTCAAAAACATTCTTGTCAAATGTTGTGATCATCTCCTGGGAATATTTTTCCTAAGTTCTTGGGATGGTATGTGACCCCTCTGAAAAATTTCACAATTTTTAGAAATTGTTTGAATATTTTAGAGGGCAGTCAAACCTGTTTGACTCTCAGTCAAACCTAAAATCAGTACCTTGTAGAATTTTTGGAGAAAAATACAATGCATAAAAACCTCTGAAAATTTTACACAAGGTCAATGTCTTAGTCAGCAAGCTACTGTAAAAATTTCAGAATTTTTGGAGTTATTTTACTACCCCAAATAAATCCTCAAAAGTCTCAGCTTTAATTTCAAAACCTAAAGCTGATTCGCTATTCATTGGGTTCGAGTCGGGCTCGAGTCCGAGCCACTTGACTCGGTTGAACCACCTAACTGCACCGAGCCGCGTTTTAAAACGTGCGTGCGATATCAGCCGTTGGATTCCAATCGCGTGGCCCACGTTCATGTGAGCATTCGGACCCTCCGGTTGTATTAGCCAATTGGGACCGTTGGATCTCAATCCAACCGTCCAGATTTCCGTAGGCAATCGGACTGTCCGGCGAACTCTTTTAAATCACAGCCGTCCATCTAAAATCCAACGGTCGTGGTTTGTCTTCTCTGTTCTTCTTCCTCCTCGGCTTCTCCGTGCGCGCGGGCGGCAATGGCAGAGCGAGAGAAAACGAGAGGCGGCGTGATGTGTCACCTCCACGTTTGCTTTTGTCAACGTCTCTCTGCAATGCATTTAATGCGCACCAGGCTTTCTCCTCCATTGTCACCATGCTCACTTGCTCCCATCTTTTCTTGGTCTACAACCGGAGCATGAACCGAGCCCACCATGGACTCGGGTTCTTGCTCGAAACCCTAATCCCTTCCCTATATAATTGCCCCTCTAGGTCCTCCTGGTGTCCCTTTACACCACACTTTGCTCTTCTTAGTGTTTGAGCGGCTAAACCACCTCACACCCTCAAAGCACCATTGTTGGCCGTAGAGCTCCAATGGCGGCCTTGGTGTCCAGTGGTTCATCTTCAACATTTCTTGCGCCCTTTTGAACTCCTCAACCTCCTTTATATTTCCCCTAACTTGATTTTGGGTTGCATTCACAGGAATCACTCAATTTTAAGTTTGGAGATTTTCGGTTGGTTTCACCCCCTTTCTTCTCCAGCTCCGGTAAGTGGTTCTTTTTGCAATTATTTGCTTTTGGAGCCTCTTTGAGCTATAGTAAAGTTGTGGTGATGATTTGGTTCCACTCATTTTGCCCAGAACCTCATCTTCCACTTCATCTTCTTCGGCTCCGGTGGACTTCATCGTGTTCAAGTCTTCCCCGGTCATCTTTGGAGCTCCCCTCGGTTAAGGTAGCTTCTATATAATCCCTAGAAGTCATGGCACTCGCTTCCTTGGACCGCAGCAGAGCATCTTGCTATTTTCGTGTTTTGCCGTGTCGGCCTCTTTCTTTGTTTTCCAGCTCGCCGGCGTTCCAGACCTCCACCGTCGGCGAGGTCATCACCGTTGGGTCCGCAACACTATTGCGAACCCATTTTGATAGTTAGTGGGCGCCGCCGCGACTGGAGTCGCCGGCGACAAGCCGGCAAAGCCACTCGGGTTTTGTCAGTTGAGAAGCTCCGTTTTCGTCAGATAATTAGGACACATTTAATGTTTAATGATTGCCAATCAGTAGAGCATTAATGGTGTCTTAATCTGGCCTAATGTCTCACTGACATGTGGGTCCAAATTTAAATCACCCGCCGCTTTTATCCGCGCGTTTAGGCATCATTAATGCTAATCATGGGTTAATTAAAGTGTCGCACTATTGGTCGTCGGAAATAATCCTCGTACACCGCCAGTGGGCCATAAGCTCAAAACCGAAAACCGTAAGTCATTAGGGCTGATTTTGGGTTATTTATTGCTAATCATTGTTAGCAATAAATGTGTCCAAATTACCTTTTTGGGTCACTCACGTGTGGGCCTCTGTCCCTAAATCACCACCGTTCAAAACCTTTAGGACACATTAATTGCTAATCATCATTAACCATTGGTCATTAGTAATTAATTAGCCGCCCTAAAACCTCCGTTAAGTCGCCGACAGTGGGTCCACGCACGCGTGCACGTGTGTTCAATCTCGCATGTGTGACTCTCGATCCACCGACATGCGCCCCACGCGTGTCGAGACTCCTAAATGCACTTCGATCTTGGGCCACCGCCCATTTGGAGATCTGCGCCTAGATCTTGTATGCATTCGGACCATCCGGTTCCTCATCATTCTTGGCCGCCCATCGCTTGATCTGCGGCCCGATCATGCGTGCAATCGGACCTTCCGACGGAAGTGCTCTCCGTGCCGTTCATCTTGAGATCTACGGTGTGGCGCCAAGGCAACCGCACCGTCCCGTTGCATTCGTCCTCGTGAGCCGTTGGATCTTGATCCAACGGTGGGCTCTGTTTTGAATCGCGCGCGTCGCGGCTGTTCTCCGCAGCGTGTGGCTCGTTGGATATTGCATCAACGCCCACGAGCGCCCACGCCGTTTATTTTCGGTTGGGTTGGTTTTTATTTACGTAAGTAATTATTTATCAACCAAAATTGTATCAAAACTTTAGAAATTCATAACTAATTCAAGATAAATCCTTTTTACATGAAACCAACTGCAATAAATTTGTATTTCACTTAAGTTTGATATAAAAATGCTTTTATCTATGCTTCTGTAGTAGAAAATTCTGTAATCTTTAATAGCTTGTTTTCTGCTATTTTTATATATTCCAGCATTGTATTAAAACTTGGAAAAAGCATATCTTTTTCTGTATATCTGCTAATTGAATGATTTTAACTTTGATAAATTTGTTATTAACTAAACTTTGATCTAAAAATGGTGATAGGTCTAAATCAAGCACTAAAAATATGTTAATAGATTTAACCTTATTAGTAGCAATTAAAAATCCATTTAATGTTGTAATAGGCACCAATAATTCCCTGTAAATCCTAAAAATAGAAATTTGATGTTAGAAAATTCCTCTGTTATCGTACTATAATGTGAAATAGGTTTTGCACATATTTATATTTCTGGAAAGTGCATTATGCTAATTTTGCATCTTAGAAAAATCATAACTAAATCATTTTAACTCCAAATGACCTGAAATTTTATATGGGTTACCTCTATACCAGTAGGTAGCTACCATAAAAATTTCAGCTTCAAAATCTTTCTAGAAAATATTTTTGCTACAGTACCTAATTATGGCCGAAAATGGGTTTTTAGATGATATCTTTTGCACCGCAAATACAAATTAGGTTTTTCCAGTTCCTATGTCTAGGTATATTCGTATTCTGCCTTTTGTGTAAATTTTGTAGCATTTGGATAATTTTTGCTTGCTCGTTTGTTTAAGTGCGGCTCGTCTTATTGGTTGTTCTTGGTTCTTTTGCCTTTTAGCTAGGATTCGACATTTGCGGTAATCCAGAGCGACCCTCCACCACGCTTTGAGCAACGGCAAGAAGGCAAGCAGTTTGATCATGTTAATCCCAGTATTTTAAGTATTTATGTTGATTACAAATTCTATGTATGCATTGCTACTTTGTGTTAATAGTTGGCCTAGTAGATGCATTTCCTTAGCAAATGATTATCCTCTACTACCATGAGCCTAGGTTACTTGCTGTGATTTAGAGTTCATGGATGGGCTCTTGTCACTTAGTAGTTGCGAATCAATTGCTTAGCCATGCTTAGTTTCGGTAGAAATGGGCGGTTATCGACTTGTCGATAGCCTCGATCACATAAAACTTATTATGTATTATGATTTCCACCTTGTGCCATGTCTACTTATGAAAACTAAAACTGAAAACAAAATGTTTTAGACTTGGGCACAATGGTATGATGGTGTGATTTTTGGGTGTGATTGGAATGGTGCCCGGGTCAACAAGGACCGAACATCTTGTTACACTGAACCAAGCATTTTAGCGTGCTAACCTTATTAGAGGGTATGGACCTCTCTTGACTTAGTACTTTGGCGTGTATTGGCTCCGAGTCGCAGGGAGTCGCAGGAGGGATGGTGTTGGGAGCATTGTAGTGTCCGAAAGACTTCACCCGTGATGGGATTTGTTGTCTTTCGGCTTGCAATGTAAGCATATGGGTTTCTATCCATATGAGCGGCTCGTAGTTAATACACAAGATTGGAAATGTCTCGTAGGACTTAGCGTGCGGCATACCTTCTGTAATGTGCTTGTGGCTTGGAGGCGATGCAAGTGTGGGTACATTGGTACACCCTGCAGGTTAAAACTATTCGAATAGCCTCGTCCTAGGTTATGGACACGCTTGCAAGGTCTTTCAAGAGTTAGACTACAACCTTTTAAATTAAAACTTGATGGGTGGTACGAATCGGGATTCGTGCTATGTTGTGGTGGCTATTGGGATAGTCACTTCCAGTGGTTACTTGTATGTATCTTTATTATCATATTTCAACATTAAAAACAGATTTGCAAACTTGCTTTTAAATGTATTACATTATTGCAAATAAAGTTGGCTTTGTGCAAATGAGACATACAACCTCCACCTAAATAAGCTTGCATGTAGTTTATGAATAGGTCTGCTATTCCACACGTCGATCTTGCGGTACAAAGACAATCTTTGTACTCGGTTACTACGCTTAATTGTTTTGTTGCAGAGGAAGAAGGTGAGCTCGAGGGCCTCACTTTTGTGAGTGTGTTGTGGTAGCTATGGGCGACTAGCTTAGCGGCCTGGCGGTTTGCCTTGTGGGTGTGTGGCTAACCTGGTCGACTTTTGTTCTAGCCATCTTATGGCGCTTTTGCTTCATTGTCATTCTTGTTTATTGTTCTATTTGGCGGTCGGCTCTCTTTTGTAATAACTTTACTTTATGTATGTCGTTGTTGAACTTAGTGATGTATGTGTATGGAATTGATGTGTAATTTTGTGATGATGTGCATATGCTGCAATTCTGGGAAGCATATGTCCATCGAGGCTTAGAATGTTTAGTTAGTAATGCCAGAACCATTTGGAGGTTAGGTGTTACTAGTTAAATATTCCGGGTCCTCACAAAGTTGGTATCAGAGCCATACTGACCGTAGAAACCCCTAGCTTGGTCGCCTCTAGAATATTTTGAAAACTTACTTTCAAAAGGTTTGTAAAACTTAAGTAAGTCCTCTAATTTTACTCCTTACCTGTCTTAGCTTGCTCATCTCACCTTACTCTCACTTAAGTTTGAAAAAGTTGTTCCTCTCTTCCTTTCAAGAATTAGCCTCTATCGATTAACTTGGTTTGGGAGAAACATGAGAGCTTGGAGAAAGGAATTTGGACAGCTAGCTAGTGGTGAGTAATTAAGGGAGGAAATGAGAGGTAAATACAACTAAAACTTGTGGGCATAAAAGGGTAAGGAGTGATATGAAATTAGCTAAATGCCTATACCCTATTAGGTGGTTATACCTTGATTTTGTGGGCTGTTTTGAGCTAGAATTTAGTTCTGGAAAATTTTGGGTTTTCTCACACGATTACTCGTTCTTCCATACGGGTTAGTCGTTTCAGGAAGTCGATTTGGTGATTTCTGGTCCTGTGCTCTTGGTGGTTACTCCTGAGCCCCTTTTCTTGAGTTTGGATTTCTTTGCTTTCTTTTTATCTCGGGCTTGTAGCTGACTTATCTTAGTGAATCAGGATGGCTGGTGGGACACGTGCGCGGAATCACCGTAGTCTGATGAAGAGCTTCCCCTCCTCCGACCATGGCGGAAGTCCTCATGCGGATCGAACGCAATCGTTCGGAGGACCGCAGGTGTTGGAGGTTATCGCCGAAACACCTCCACTCCTCTCGTGCCTCGGATCCGGAGGTGGTCACCGATCTCGTGGGGACTTGCGGAGTTCCTTCGCACGCAGCCTCCTACCTTCTCCGGTCCGAGATCCCTTGGGCGCAAGCGATCGGTGCGTGCGGTTGAGCGGAAGCTCAACGTTGCTCGATGCCGGGAGCAGAGCGCACTTTTCGCATCCCATCGCTTGGAGGGTGCGGCACTCTCATGGTGGGAGAACTTCCTCGCCATGCACTGCGGACACGTGGTCTCGTGGGAGGAGTTCGGTCGCTTTCCGTCGGGCCCATGTCCCTGCCGGCCTGATGAAGCTGAAGAAGAAGGATAAGACCTTGCGCATGTGTGTTGATTACCGTCCGCTTAATGAGGTGACGGTAAAGAACAAGTATCCTTTGCCCCGTATTGATGATCTTTTCGATCGCTTGGCCGAGCACGAGTCTTCTCAAGATTGACTTGAGGTGGGCTATCATCAAGTCGGGATCGTGGCGAGGATATTCCTAAGACGGCCTTTGCTACTCGTTATGGCCTTTACGAGTACACCGTCATGTCTTTTGGTTTGACTAATGCTCCCGCTTTATTCATGAATCTTATGAACTCGGTATTCATGGAGTATTTGGATAGGTTTGTGGTGGTATTCATCGATGATATCCTTATCTACTCCAAGAGTGAAGAAGAGCATCTTTGAGCATCTTAAGCTTGTGTTGGGCAAGCTGCGTGAGCACCACCGTATGCCAAATTCAGCAAGTGCGAGTTCGTTGAAGGAAGTGGCATTCTTGGGCCATGTTCTTTCAAAGGGAGGTGTGGTCATGGATCCTAGCAAGGTCAAGAATGTGCTATCTTGGGTCACCCAAGTCGGTCACCGATGTGCGGAGTTTTCTTGGTTTGGTGGCTACTATCGCCGCTTTATCGAGAATTTCTCCAAGATTGCGGCCTATGACCGAGTTGCTCAAGAAAGACAAGAAGTTTGAGTGGTCCGCTGCTTGTGATGTGAGTTTTCAGAACTCAAGAAGCGGTTGACCTCACCCAGTGCTTGTTCTCCCGATATTCACAAGGGTTTTGATATCTATTGTGATGCTTCTCGTCGTGGTCTTGGTTGTGTTCTTATGCAGGGAAGGCAAGGTTGTGGCCTATGCATCGCGGCAATTGAGGCCTCATGAACTCAACTATCCTACTCATGACTTGGAGTTAGTCTGTGGTCCATGCACTCAAGATTTGGCGGCATTATCGATTGGTAACCGTTGTGAGGTGTATTCGACCACAAGAGCTTGAAGTACTTGTTCACCCAAACGGATCTGAACCTCGGGCAAAGAAGATGGTTGGAATTGATCAAGGATTATGACATGGGCATTCAAGATCATCCGGCAAGGCCAATGTTGTGGCGGATGCACTCGGTCGGAAGGTGTATTGCAACATGTTGATGCTCCAAGAGCGGCACCTACCCTCATTTCAAATTCGGCGCCTCAATTTGGGTTTGATCGAGCACGGTTCTCTTGCTACATTAGTTGTGCAACCAACCTTGGTGGACCAAATTAAGGCGGCACAGAAGTCAGATGTTGGCGTGAGCCAAATCAAGCAGAACATCAAGGATGGGATAGCCAAGTGCTTTTCGGAGGACGAGCATGGCGTTGTGTGGTTTGGGCGCGTCTTGTGGTTCCTAAGGTCATGGAATTGCGAATTTGATTCTCCGCGAAGCCCATGATTCTCCTTTGTCTATTCACCCGGTGCTACCAAGATGTATCGGGATCTTCGCCGAGATTCGTGGACCCGAATGAAGCGCGAGATTGCGGGTTTGTTGCCGAGTGCGGCGTGTCTTTGTCGTGTGAAGGCCGAGCATCGGCGTCAGCAGTCTTCTTCACCTTTGCCGTGCGAAATGGAAGTGGGATTCGTTGGCATGGACTTCATCACCGGTTTGCCCCGTCGTCAAAGGGAATGATGTTATTTGGGTCGTGATCGACGAGTTGACTAAAGTGGCACATTTCCTTCCGTCAAGACTCGGCCGTGTGGGGCCTTTGGCGAACTTTATGTCTCGAGGATTGTGAGTCTTCACGGGTACCAAGACGATTATTTCGATCGTGGTGCACTTTTCACCTCGCGGTTTTGGCATAGTCCGCAGAGGCTATGGGGACCCGCCTTCATTTCAAAGACACCTTTCATCCTCGGGTCGATGGCCGACGGAGCGAGTCAACCAAGTGTTGGAAGATATGCTCGTGCTTGTGTTCTTTCCTATGGGAAGAAGTGGGAGAAGTGCCTACCATTTGTGGAGTTCTCCTACAACAACGCTTTCGAGCCGCCTTGGCATGGCACCATTTGAGGCTTTGTATGGGAGGAGATGCGAAACCCATTGAACTGGTCGAGACCGGTGAGCGGCGATTTTCGCCCGATTCGATCAATGAGGCCGAAAGTCAAGTTCGATTGATCCGCGAGCATCTGCGCACGGCCCGATCTAGACAAAAGAGCTACGCGGTCGCCGTCGCGTGAGTTGAGCTTTGAGCCCAATGACTTTGTGTATCTCAAAGTCTCTCCTTGAAGGGCCATCGCGTTTTGGCATCAAGGGCAAGTTGGCCCTCGATATGTTGGACCTTACCGCATCATCGAGAGAGTTAGAGCGATTGCATCTGATTGGAGCTACCACCGCACTTGAGGTGTGCATGATGTGTTCCATGTTTCACACCAAGAAGTGCCTCCGTGTCCCGACCGAGAAACTCCATTGGAGGTTCTCAATGTGCAGAAAATTTGACCTATCGCGAGCATCCTGCTCGTATTCTTGAGGAATCGAGCGGAGAACAAGGAACCGTGTCATCAAGTTCCTTAAGGTTCGGTGGTCAAACCATTCTGAAGATGAGGCAACTTGGGAGCGAGAAGATCGCCTTCGTGCAGATTTTCCTTCTTTCTTCTCCGAGTAAACGGAATCTCGGGTCGAGATTCTTGTAAGGGGGGAGAGTTGTAACATCCCAATTTTGGGCTTGTGTTTCAAATGTAAGAAAATGAGTATAAATTAAAACTTTTTCTTACATCATGTATTTCCTTTGTGTACTGAACAAGTATTGTACAAAAGGTTATGGAAATGCAAGTCACAAGTCTTTTGATTCAATCTTGTTCCTTCAAAAACATTCTTGTCAAGTGTTGTGATCATCTCCTGGGAATATGTTTCCTAAGTTCCTGGGATGGTATGTGACCCCTCTGAAAAATTTCACAATTTTTAGAAATTGTTTGAATATTTTAGACGGCAGTCAAACCTGTTTGACTCTCAGTCAAACCTAAAACCAGTACCTTGTAGAATTTTTGGAGAACAATACAATGCATAAAAACCTCTGAAAATTTTACACAAGGTCAATGTCTCAGTCAGCAAGCTACTGTAAAAATTTCAGAATTTTTGGAGTTATTTTACTACCCCAAATAAATCCTCAAAAGTCTCAGCTTTAATTTCAAAACCTAAAGCTGATTCGCTATTCATTGGGTTCGAGTCGGGCTCGAGTCCGAGCCACTTGACTCGGTTGAACCACCTAACTGCACCGAGCCGCGTTTTAAAACGTGCGTGCGATATCAGCCGTTGGATTCCAATCGCATGGCCCACGTTCATGTGAGCATTCGGACCCTCCGGTTGCATTAGCCAATTGGGACCGTTGGATCTCAATCCAACCGTCCAGATTTCCGTAGGCAATCGGACTGTCCGGCGAACTCTTTTAAATCACAGCCGTCCATCTAAAATCCAACGGTCGTGGTTTGTCTTCTCTGTTCTTCTTCCTCCTCGGCTTCTCCGCAGCGCGGCAATGGCGAGCGAGAAAAACGAGGCGGCGTGATGTGTCACCTCCACGCTTGCTTTTGTCAACGTCTCTCAATGCATTTAATGCGCACTGTGCTTTCTCCTCCATTGTCACCATGCTCACTTGCTCCCATCTTTTCTTGGTCTACAACCGAGCATGAACCGAGCCCACCATGGACTCGGGTTCTTGCTCAAACCCTAATCCCTTCCCTATATAATTGCCCTCTAGGTCCTCCCGGTGTCCCTTTACACCACACTTTGCTCTTCTTAGTGTTTGAGCGGCTAAACCACCTCACACCCTCAAAGCACCATTGTTGGCCGTAGAGCTCCAATGGCGGCCTTGGTGTCCAGTGGTTCATCTTCAACATTTCTTGCGCCCTTTGAACTCCTCAACCTCCTTTATATTTCCCTAACTTGATTTTGGGTTGCATTCACAGAATCACTCAATTTTAAGTTTGGAGATTTTCGTTGGTTTCACCCCTTTCTTCTCCACTCAGTAAGTGGTTCTTTTTGCAATTATTTGCTTTTGGAGCCTCTTTGAGCTATAGTGAAGCTGTGGTGATGATTTGGTTCCACTCATTTTGCTCAGAACCTCATCTTCCACTTCATCTTCTTCGGCTCCGGTGGACTTCATCGTGTTCAAGTCTTCCCCGGCCATCTTTGGAGCTCCCCTCGGTTAAGGTAGCTTCTATATAATCCCTAGAAGTCATGGCACTCGCTTCCTTGGACCGCAGCGGAGCATCTTGTTATTTTCGTGTTTTGCCGTGTCGGCCTCTTTCTTTGTTTTCCAGCTCGCCGGCGTTCCAGACCTCCACCGCCGGCGAGGTCATCACCGTTGGGTCCGCAACACTATTGCGAACCCATTTTGATAGTTAGTGGGCGCCGCCGCGACTGGAGTCGCCGGCGACAAGCCGGCAAAGCCACTCGGGTTTTGTCAGTTGAGAAGCTCCGTTTTCGTCAGATAATTAGGACACATTTAATGTTTAATGATTGCCAATCAGTAGAGCATTAATGGTGTCTTAATCTGGCCTAATGTCTCACTGACATGTGGGTCCAAATTTCTTAAATCACCCGCTGGCTTTTATCCGTGCGTTTAGGCATCATTAATGCTAATCATGGGTTAATTAAAGTGTCGGCACTATTGGCTGTCGGAAATAATCCCCTGTGCCACTGCCAGGTGGGCCCATAAGCTCAAAACCGAAAACCAGAAGTCATTAGGGCTGATTTTGGGTTATTTATTGCTAATCATTGTTAGCAATAAATGTGTCCGAAATTACCTTTTTGGGTCACTCACGTGTGGGCCTCTGTCCCTAAATCACCACTGTTCAAAACCTTTAGGACACATTAATTGCTAATCATCATTAACCATTGGTCATTAGTAATTAATTAGCTGTCCTAAAAACCTCCGTTAAGTCGCTGACAGGTGGGTCCACGGGCACTGTGCACGTGTGTTCAATCTCGCATGTGTGACTCTCAGTCACTGACATGCGGCCCCACGTGTCAGCACTCCTAAATGCACTTCGATCTTGGGCCACCGTCCATTTGGAGATCTGCGGCCTAGATCTTGTATGCATTCGGACCATCCGGTTCCCCTCATCATTCTTGGCCGTCCATCGCTTGATCTGCGGCCCTGATCATGCGTGCAATCGGACCTTCCGACGGGAAGTGCTCTCCGTGCCGTTCATCTTGAGATCTACGGCTGTGAGCGGCCAAGGCAACCGCACCGTCCGGTTGCATTCGTCCTCGTGAGCCGTTGGATCTTGATCCAACGGTGGGCTCCTGTTTTGAATCGCGCGCGTGCGCTGTTCTCCGCGCGTGTGGCTCGTTGGATATTGCATCAACGTCCCACGAGTCGTTTATTTTCGGTTGGGTTGGTTTTTATTTCTGTAAGTAATTATTTATCAACTGAAAATTGTATCAAAACTTTAGAAATTCATAACTAATTCAAGATAAATCCTTTTTACATGAAACCAACTGCAATAAATTTGTATTTCACTTAAGTTTAATATAAAAATGCTTTTAGCTATGCTTCTGTAGTAGAAAATTCTGTAATCTTTAATAGCTTGTTTTCTGCTATTTTTATATATTCCAGCATTGTATTAAAACTTGGAAAAAGCATATCTTTTTCTGTATATCTGCTAATTGAATGATTTTAACTTTGATAAATTTGTTATTAACTAAACTTTGATCTAAAAATGGTGATAGGTCTAAATCAGCACCAGAAAAATATGTTAATAGATTTAACCTTATTAGTAGCAATTAAAAATCCATTTAATGTTGTAATAGGCACCAATAATTCCCTGTAAATCCTAAAAATAGAAATTTGAAGTTAGAAAATTCCTCTGTTATCATACTATAATGTGAAATAGGTTTTGCACATATTTATATTTCTGGAAAGTGCATTATGCTAATTTTGCATCTTAGAAAAATCATAACTAAATCATTTTAACTCCAAATGACCTGAAATTTTATATGGGTTACCTCTATACCAGTAGGTAGCTACCATAAAAATTTTAGCTTCAAAATCTTTCTAGAAAATATTTTTGCTACAGTACCTAATTATGGCCGAAAATGGGTTTTTAGATGATATCTTTTGCACCGCAAATCCAAATTAGGTTTTTCCAGTTCCTATGTCTAGGTATATTCGTATTCTGCCTTTTGTGTAAATTTTGTAGCATTTGGATAATTTTTGCTTGCTCGTTTGTTTAAGTGCGGCTCGTCTTATTGGTTGTTCTTGGTTCTTTTTGCCTTTTCGCTTAGGATTCGACATTTGCGGTAATCCCGAGAGCGACCCTCCACGACGCTTGAGCAACGACAAGAAGGCAAGCAGTTTGATCATGTTAATCCCAGTATTTTAAGTATTTATGTTGATTACAAATTCTATGTATGCATTGCTACTTTGTGTTAATAGTTGGCCTAGTAGATGCATTTCCTTAGCAAATGATTATCCTCTACTACCATGAGCCTAGGTTACTTGCTGTGATTTAGAGTTCATGGATGGGCTCTTGTCACTTAGTAGTTGCGAATCAATTGCTTAGCCATGCTTAGTTTCGGTAGAAATGGGCGGTTATCGACTTGTCGATAGCCTCGATCACATAAAACTTATTATGTATTATGACTTCCACCTTGTGCCATGTCTACTTATGAAAACTAAAACTGAAAATAAAATGTTTTAGACTTGGGCACAATGGTATGATGGTGTGATTTTTGGGTGTGACTGGAATGGTGCCCGGGTCAACAAGGACCGAACATCTTGTTACACTGAACCAAGCATTTTAGCGTGCTAACCTTATTAGAGGGTATGGACCTCTCTTGACTTAGTACTTTGGCGTGTATTGGCTCCGAGTCGCAGGGAGTCGCAGGAGGGATGGTGTTGGGAGCATTGTAGTGTCCGAAAGACTTCACCCGTGATGGGATTTGTTGTCTTTCGGCTTGCAATGTAAGCATATGGGTTTCTATCCATATGAGCGGCTCGTAGTTAATACACAAGATTGGAAATGTCTCGTAGGACTTAGCCGTGCCGGCATACCTTCGGTAGTGTGCTTGTGGCTTGGAGGTGGTCTGAAGTGTGGGTACATTGGTACACCCCTGCAGGGTTAAAACTATTCGAATAGCCTCGTCCTAGGTTATGGACACGCTTGGTAAGGTCTTTCAAGAGTTAGACTACAACCTTTTAAATTAAAACTTGATGGGTGGTACGAATCGGGATTAGTGCTATGTTGTGGTGGCTATTGGGATAGTCACTTCAGTGGTTACTTGTATGTATCTTTATTATCATTATTTCAACATTAAAACAGATTTGCAAACTTGCTTTTAAATGTATTACATTATTGCAAATAAAGTTGGCTTTGTGCAAAATGAGACATACAACCTCCACCTAAATAAGCTTGCATGTAGTTTATGAATAGGTCTGCTATTCCACACGTCAGTCTTGCGGGTACAAAGACAATCTTTGTACTCAGTTGCTACGCTTAATTGTTTTGTTGCAGAGGAAGAAGGTGAGCCTGAGGGGCCTCACTTTTGTGAGCTGTGTTGTGGTAGCTATGGGCGACTAGCTTAGCGGCCGGCCGGTTGCCTTGTGGGTGTGTGGCTAACCGGTCGACTTTTGTTCTAGCCATCTTATGGCGCTTTTGCTTCCGCTGTCATTCTTGTTTATTGTTCTATTTGGCCGGTCGGCTCTCTTTTGTAATAACTTTACTTTATGTATGTCGTTGTGAACTTAGTGATGTATGTGTATGGAATTGATGTGTAATTTTGTGATGATGTGCATATGCTGCAATTCTGGGAAGCATATGTCCATCGAGGCTTAGAATGTTTAGTTAGTAATGCCAGAACCATTTGGAGGTTAGGTGTTACTAGTTAAATATTCCGGGTCCTCACAAAGAGGTAGTAGGCACGCATCGAGTTTGGACTTAAGGGAGTCCCAAACAAGAAAAGGTTTCAACGGACCAGATTCAAAAAGGGGAAAGAATCCAACGGCGGAGATCCGAGGAAAGAGGTCCAAAGAGGTCTTAACTGCCAAGATAGACTAAAAGAGATTCTACGGTTAAGATATGCAAGGAGGAGGTCCTGACAGTCAAGATTTAACAAAGGGGAGGTCCTGGCGGTCAGGTTCTACAAGGGAGGGGTCCTGACGGTCAAGATCTGCAAGGAGGAGGTCCTAGCGGTCAAGATCTAACAAAGAGGAGGTCCTAGCGGTCAAGATCTAACAAAGGGGAGGTCATGGCGGTCAGGTCCTATAAGGGAGAGGTCCTAAAGAGGAAAACTGAGTTAACAAAGAAAAGAGCTAAAAGGCCAGGAACACTGAAGACATTAACAGCAAACACAGAACTAAACTAGCGTTAATTGAAGTTTGAGTGAAGTCAAGTTAAACCTCAGATTTTTCTAAAGCTCCAAGTTAAGCTTGAGCAAAGCCATAAACGAAAAGATTCCTTTTCGGTTTTGAAATCCGACAAAAGCTCTAAGACAAACGGGACGTTACAGCTTCACATGTTGTTTTCTCTCTCTTTAGATGATCTGTTTTAAGGAACTAGAGCAGAAGCAAACTTTGAAGATCCAAGTGTGGTAACTAAGTAAAGCCAAGGCAAGCCATTGTCTATTGATCATGTTGAACCTATGATTTCAAAATGATATTGGTTTATATCAAATTACATGCTATCTTTATATCAACTGTTTTGGGAATAGTTAATCACCTATTTGTCACTATGCCTCTATTGATTGTTTGAATGCCAGGAATCATTTGTCACCATAGGATTGTCAATATTAGTTGGACATATTTGTATCACCAACATGGGTATCGTAGAGATGCTTAGTCATACTTAGTTACGATGGGCTCATGATCACATGTTCAATAATGTTGAATTTGACTTAAGGATATATGGAATTGTAGTGCGATGCTACTGTTGTGCAACTGTAGTGTGATGTCACTGTTGTGTCGATTGTGTTGTGATGCCGCTATTATAAAATTTTGTGCCATGGCAGGGATTGTCATTGGTTTGGGTGAACAAAATGATTTATGCTCAGGCGAGTGATCATGCAGTAAATGGGGTGCATGAGGCACATTGTTTTAGATGAGGTAGTCTCGCCTAAGTAGCTTCTTAAGGACTTAATCTTGTGCGTTATTGAACTAGACCATATCGTACAACGACATATCCAGTGTGGGATGGACCTGGCTAACTAATTAACAATGTCTTAATTTTGGTTCTGTTTTTGGAAGCATGAGTTCCGGGATGGATACTTACAATGGCGCAAGAGGGGGCCCTATCTGGTCGTGATGACATTCAATGTTGAAACTTTCGCGGGCAGAACTAGGTTTGGCAGGAGCTTTGTAAAGGCCTTATGATAATCACTTAGTCGCGCACCTACAAAAGTGTGTGAACGGACATTACAAGTTCATTTATCTCTTGTGGGTAAAGCTGTACAACCTCTGCAGAGTTAAAACTATTTAAACAACCGTGTTTCCGGTTATTAACAATGCTTGGGGATTTCACACAAGAGGTAGAGTTTCTTTATAAAAATGTGTCGTAAGGTGAATGGGAGATTCAGTGGTGAATGTGATGTTCACGTGGTAGATGGGATATTCATTTGGGGTTTGGTTGGGAAGTGAGCCAGAGGTTCACTGTTTATTTTAAAGAAATTGTTTATTTATTTTTATTCTTTCCAACTACGCATTTCAATCTATTTGCTGTATTTCCTGTCAATACCCGCTTTTTGCAAAAGAACCATACATCTATTCTTTTGTTCAAGACTAGCATGAATATTAATTGCATATTGTTCCCTACAACTTCTTGAGTACTTTATGTACTCACGGTTTTAAACTTTGCTGTTCAGTTGAAGAGTATCAAGCTGCTTAAGAGTTCTACCAAGAGGAGTCCTTCGAAGGTTTTACGAAGTAAGATGTGTTCTCGACTCAATTGCCTATAGGCATGTTGATTGGCCTTTTCAAGTTTTCCGCTCCGCTGCAATAGTTTATTTGTTTCTTTAGCCTTACATGGCAAGTTAAGTAAACGTTGACCATAAGGTCCAGTTATTATTACTATTTGTTATTTTTTAGATCTTTTTAGTTAAAATCGATAATTGGATGATATTTCATCGATGTTTCCTATGTGAACTAGCTATTGATCTGGGACTAGTTCAGAATACACAGAGGGTTTCGGATGTGTAAATCTAAGTCCCGATAGTGAGTCCAAGACTCAGCAAGTATATAATAGAATAATAAACAATTATCATTCAATTAAATAATTATCATTGTTATGCTCATACTCAATTAATCATATCATCTCTCATGTAGTTAATTAACACAATTAACTTCTCATGTATGCAATGCTCAACTATGCTCCATGCTGATATGCATCTCAATCAGTTGATACTGGTATAGTAGAGTGATCACTCGTCAATGAACCACTCTATCCTTCACTCCCGTGAAGTCCCTACTGAAGTATATTTTTATCTAGAGCTCTCCAGACTAGTCGTGTATAGTTCACACAAGAAACTCACCGACCTCACTGGAATAGTTACATGACTTTCTCACCAACTTGGCTCGTGTAACTCCTGTCATGATACATGCAAATGATGCAACATCTTTTTCATAATCCATTACCATGTCACTACCATATCATGTCTTTATCGTATCATTACCAAATCATGTGATCAAAATTTCATGTTATTGTCATATAATATCACCAAGATCATTATATCATAGCATTTAAATAAACATAATATCATGGCAAGTTAATTGTAAAGACAAGGGTAAACAAATTGATGCCTATCGCTCTACCACGCACTGCCTTTTAGTCACGAAAGTCAGAACGATGCAAAGGCGGCACCGAACTCAAGCAATACTCCCTAGAAAAAGATCAATAATCCACCTCAAAAACAAGCCACCACAATACACAAATATCAAACAACTCAATATTGCCCCTACGAGCAAACTTGACACAATTAACCCATCTTCACCGAAAAACCTACCCACTGCCTTGATGATCAAATATCCATAACTTATACTCCTAGAATCCAAATATAGCAAACCCTATCCTTTCTAGAATCTACACAAATTTTAGTACAATTTCCTAGTTATGCAAATTCTCCGATTATGCCATCTAGTTCTCTGTTTTCAACCCCGAATGTTAATCTAGAACTTTACAGAACAACATACTTCACAATTTTATAACTATTTTGGTACCACATGAAAACTATCAAACCATACCACTTTTGGAAAATACTGAGCATTATCCAGCTAAACCTAGTTGTGACAATAATTTAATTCTACCATGTACTGCATGTAGAAGAGAAATCTACACAACTACTGTTAACGGCGATGGAGTTCTAGACAACAGGACTCTGGCCTAAGGCCATAACGTTTGAACCTCTTATCCAAATTTAATGATCTTGAATTCTCTAGAGAGCTTAGAAAATTATCTACAACTTTCATATCATGGCAAAGTTATGAAACTGACAGAGATACCCCTAACCTCTCTCGTAAGGTTCTGCAATATAACTAAACAAAACAGGGCTTCACCAATCTACCAAATCCCGCGATCAATCTACTCTAACTATCGATTAAAAATGAATCTAAGATCAAAACAAGGTTGACCAAATTGTTACCCCATGAATTTGTACGACCATCGGAGATGGTTCACAAAACCCTAATATTTCCTCTTCTTCCTCCTTTCCTTCTTCTTCCTTGCTTCCTTCTCTTTCCTGGCTTGTCCTCCGTCCTTGCCTCCCTCTGCAGCAGTAGCCACAATCGACGGCAGCCAAAGCCTATGCACAGCAGGACGACTAGCAGTGGCACATTCACATGCAACGTTAGCTAGCTAGCAGCGGTAGCCATGCAAGGGTTAGCATAAGCATGCAGCACTAATGCAAAGCAGTAGCATGCACATGCAAGGCAAGGAGCATGCAGCGGCTAGCAACATGCAGCACATGCATAGCTAGTGCAGATGCAGCTAGCGTAGGCAGCAAGAGGTAGTGTGTGAGAACCCCGGTGTATTTAGCTTGTAATACTTAGTCTTCCCTTGACTCTAGCATCACAAACAAAATATACCGTGCCTCGATGGACATGTGCTTCCCAGAATTGCAGCACACATACATCTTTACAAAATCATACATCATTTCCATACAACACATAAGAGCAAGTCTAGCAAAAGACATACATAATATAGAGTTATTACAAAAGAGCCGACCGACCAAATGACATCAAAGTAACAGTAACAGCGGAAGAAAAAGTGTCATAAGATGGCTATAAATAAAAGACGACCGGTTAGCCATAACCCACAAGGCAATCGACCGGACCGCCAAGCTAGTCGCACCTGCTGCAGCACAACTCACAGAAGTAGACCCCTTGGGGATCCACTTCCTCCTCTACACACAACAAGCAATGCAGATGAGTACAAAAATGTAGTCGCAAGACTTACGAGTAACAAGCCTATACATAGCTACATGAAAGTTGTAACAAAGGAGATGGTTATATGGTTAATTGGACGCATAAAGCAATTTTCATTTGTAATAATGTAATAGATTGAAGGCAATTTGTCAAATCTGTTTTTTAATCATCGAAATAACAACGAGGTAACAATAGATAACATAAGTAACAACCTAGAGGTGACTAATCCATTAGCCACCACAACATAGCACGAATCCCCGATTCGTACCACCCATCAAGTTTTAATTTAAAATGTTGTAGTCTAATTCTCATGGGGCATATCCGAGCGTGTACATAACCTAGGACGAGGCTATTCGAATAGATTTAACCCTGCAGGGGTGTACCAATGTACCCACACTTCAGACCGCCTTTTTGCCACAAGAAACACACTTCCGAAGGTATGCCGGCACGGCTAAATCCTACGAGACATTTCCAATATTGTGTATCAAATACGATCCGCTCGTATGGATAGAAACCCATACGCTTACATTGTAAAGCCAAAAGACAACTACCCACCTAGGGTAAAGCTTTCGGACAACTACAATGCTCCTAAACATCTGCCTCCTACGACCTCCTGCGACTCAGAGCTAACACACGCCAAAGTATTAAGTCAAGAGAGGTCCCATTTCCCTCTAGCGTGGTTAGTACGCAAAATGCTCAGTATGGTGGCGCAAGTGATTCGGTCCTTGTTGACTCGGGCACCATTCCAGTCACACCCAAAAGCACACCAACATACCATTGTGCCCAAGTCCAAATTATTTTGTTTTATTTTTAGTTTTCACAATTAAACATAGCACAAAGGCTGAACATAAAGTCATAGTAAGTTTGTGTGATCAAGGTTATCGACTAAGTCGACAACCGCCCATTTCTACCGGTAGCTAAGCATGACCAAGCAACATTAACTCGCAACTACTAAGTGACAAGGGCTCATCCAACGAACCCGAAATCACAGCAAAGTAATCCTAGGCTCAGTAGTAGAAGATAACCATTTGCCTACAGATAATGCAGCTAATGGGTCAACTAATCGACAATAGTTTAACACCAGATAGCAATGCATACGTAGAATTTGCAAACAACATATTAGACTTTAAAAATAGTAGGAGCAATATGATCAAATGATGCTACATCTGCTTGCCTTGCTGGATGTCCTCTTGTTGCAGAGGGTCACTTTCGGATTCAACAAACTCTACGGAACCTATTGCAAGAACGGGAAAATCCAATAAGAACGAAGAACACCGAAAGAAACTCAAATCCAAAGTCATCCAAATTCCATAAAATTTACACAGAAGCAAGGTTATGATTTTAAATGAATTTACCAACAAGAATTATTTCATTTGGACTAAGCATGAAAAAGTTATAGCCTAAACAATTTTTTTCAGCCTGAAAAATCCAATTAAATTAATTTTGGTTACTATTTATGGCACAATTTTCCAAAAAGATCTAGAACCTGAAATTTTTATGGTAGGTAGAACATGACATTCTAAGAACAGCAAAACTGGATTTACTTCATTTGGAGTTAAAATGAATTACTTATGATTTTTCTAAGTTGTAAAATTAGAGCACATCATTTTTCAGAGGCAAAGACATGAACAAAACCTATTCCATATTAAAGTATACTAACAGAGGAATTTTACAAACTTGAGTTTGCCCAATTTGGAGTTATACAGAAAAAGTTATGCATTTTACAAGCTTTATTTGAATTTTTGGAATACCAAATAATGACTAAAACAAGTTAATATTATTTACAAAATTTTCTGGCACAGGGCAGTGTCTAAATACATTTTTGGATTAAAGTTCAGTTCTACAGAAGTTTAACACAATTTAAATCACCCTAAAAGGAGCTAAAATGAAATAGTTATGCACTTTTGAAGTTTAAAGCAATTAACAGTTTGAAAAAAAAAAGTCTCGAGCTGCTCCAAAAGAACTAAGTCCAACGGAGAGGTCGTGACCATTGCGATCGAATCCAACGGCCCCGACGAGTGAACGCACAGTGCACGCGCAGCCCCGCGTAGAGTATCTCCACGCACATTGAGGAGATCGTGACCGTCAGATCCATATCTGACTGTCCAGATCTACAAGGGGAGGTCATAAGGGATAGCTCTAAAGAAGAGGTCTGGGACAGCTAAGATCTACCAGAGAAGGTCCTGGACGACCAAGATCTAGACTGGGAAGGTCCTAACAGCTAAGATCTTCGCGGGAGAAAATCTTAACGGTCAAGATCGAACGGAAGGAGGTCCTGATTGCTAAGATTTCACAGGGAGATCCTATGGGTCAAAATCCAACTGAGGGAGATCCCGATGGCTAAGATCTCGCAGGGGGGGTCTTAATGGTCAAGATCTACCCGGGGTGGTCTTAAGGGTTAAGACATGCGGGGAGGGGAGGTCTTGGGGTTTTCTTTACAAAAGACCAAGGGGTGGTCATTTGCAAAGAGGACCCCAAGGGCGGTCCCGAGGGTGGTTTTCACAAAAACGACCATAGGGTGGTCTTTTCGCGCGGGGGTGATCCTAACTGCTAAGATTTAAACCAGGGAGGTCCTAAACGGCTAGGATCTAATCCGAGAGGTCCTGTGACTAAGGTTTTCGCAGAGAAAGATCCTACGGTGAAGATCTAACCCGAGGTATCCCTAAACGGCTACGATGAACCCTAGGAGGTCCAGCACTTTGTCAAAATCACGACAACAGTACAGAGCACTGCACTTTGCCCGTCGGCTCGCCGCTGGCGACTCCGGCCACGACGAGGCAAGAGAACGGTGCCAAAACATGCACAATACTATTGCGAACCAAATGGGGGCACTCTCGATGGCGGAACTGGCCTAAAACACCGGCGAGCTGGAGATAGGCGGAGGAGCTACTACGACAAAAACCGAAAATGCGAAAAAGGTCCGTGGTGGTCTAATCTAGCAGGTGCTTGAGCACTACGGGGCTATTGCGAAGGTACCTGGGCCCAGATTAGGTCCAGAGGAGGTCGGGGAAGTTCTGGCGGCGGAGACCGACGCCGGAGTTGAAGACGACAACGAGGATCAGAAGCTCTGCGCAAAGAGAAGGTACAAGGATGATCCCGATAGCTTTGTGATGGTCCAGAAGAGGTCCAAGAGCAATTAATTGACCAAGGGCACTTACCGGAGTTGGGGAAGAAGAAGACCGCCTACGGCCGAAATCCACGCAACTCCAATCCAAGCTACTCCTGTGAAAGCAACCCAAAATGGAGTTAGAGACAAGATTTGTGACCCCAGAGGTCCAACGGGAAACGAAAAGCTGGGCAAGAGGAGCACTGGAGCCCTATCGCCCACGATGAGCTTGGAAGGTCGAAAATGCTGAAAATGAGTGCTCTCGACGATTGTGCTCAAACACACTGAGAGAGAGGGCAAGGGTGACAAGAAATGTTGAAGGGGAACCCCAGGAAGGCTCGGAGATCCACAAATAGCCTCAAGGTCAACCGCGGTGCGGAAACGGGTGCGCGGGGACGAAACCAAAAAGGTGACAAGACCTAAAGCTTCCACCAGCGCCGAAATGTCAACATGGCAGGTACTGGACAAGGCTAGTCACTGACACAGGACGGGAACGGGGCTCAGAGCCGTTGAGGAGAGCCCCATGAAGTGACCAGTGCCTGCCCGCACCTGCCATGGCGCGCACACGCGTACGGGCACGCCGAGGAAGAAGAAGAATAGAGGAGGAGGTCGAGGAGGTCGTGAGCGCTAGATCAAAAATGGACAGCTGTGATTGAATCGAACCACTCGGAGGCCCAACACTCCCAGGGGAGGTCTGGGGCATTGGATGGAAATCCAACGACCGAAAACTACGCACCCGATTCAGCCGTGCCCGAGTGCGCTTACTGACTTGGCTCGACCGAGCCAAGGGATTGGGCTTGAGTCTGACTCAGCCCTAAGGTTTGAAATTAGGGTTTTGAATTGAGCTGATCTTTGGGGAATTGTTTAAGGTAGCAAAACAACTCCAAAAATTCTGAAATTTTTATAGGAACTTGCTAACCTAAAGGTTGACCTTGTAAAAAAAATTCAGAGGTTTTCAAGCTTTACATTTTCCACCAAAAATTCTGCAACGTGCTAAGCTAGGGTTTGACTGCCTCTTAAAATACTCAAACAATTTCTAAAAATTGTGAAATTTTTCAGAGGGGTCACACCATCCCTAAAACTTAGGAAAAATATTTCCAAGAAATGATCACAAGATTAACAAGAAAGTTTTTGATGGGCAAGGTTTAGGTCAAAAGTGGCTTGTGATTTGTATTTCCATAATTCTTTTACAAGAATTTTTCAGATCATCCATGAAATACAAGATGTAAGAAAAGTTTTAAATTTCTACACATTTTCTTACATTTGAAACACAAGCCAAAACTTGGGATGTTACATAGTGCTAGGGCGCGGATGGCTAGGGGTGGCAGGGAGGTCGCAGCTAGGGCTAGGGCTAGGTGCGGCAGACCCTCCCCTCCTTTTTATGCTATGCACATGGCCCCTTGCGGAATCCATCTTAAAATCGGTTGGGCTTAGCCAGGCCCACTCCTTCCCCTCCTCTCTTTATTTCTTCTTTTCGTTATCTAATCCTTTCTAGGCTTCGAGAATCAACGAGTTATTACACTTTTCGCTGATGAATAGTGTTAATTATTTCATGAAGTATCATGACACCTCCCATAATATAATCTTCTTTAGAAAAGCAGTTTGTGATCTCCGAATCAGAAACTCCACAAACCTAGTTAATCTCAAAGTGACTGCTTTGGTTAGCATCTTGAAGACTACATTTATAAGGCAAATTGGTCTAAAAGATTGTGTTTTACCTGCCTCTTTCATCTTAGGAATCAACATAATCACCCCACAATTCAATCTGCAAACATCTATTTTCCCTTCCAAAAAAACATCAAGAAAATTTCAAGTCAATTTTAATTAGATCCCAAAATCTTTGATAGAATTCAACTGGTATTCCATTTGGACCTGGCGCCTTATTCCTCTCCATGCTGAAAACAACTTATTTAATTTCCTCCACACTAAAAGGTCTTATCAAGGCCTCATTATACTCCTTACTAACATGATTCACAAAAGGAATCTGAAAATCAACATCAACTCCATCTTGTTGCCCAAACAACTTTTTATAAAAATCGGTAGAAAATTTCTCCAAGCTATCATCTCCTTCAATAACCCCATCTTGATTCAATTTATACAATGTATCCATTCGTTTCCTTCCACTTGCTTTAGCCATGAAATAAGTAGTATTATTATCACCTTCCAACAACTCTCTTTTGACCTTTGTAGCCACTTAATTTACTCCTTCATTATGTTAGCCAATTTTTGCTCCAACTGTAACTTAATCCGTCTTTCATCAACATTTAAGCCCATTAGTTCTGCCTCTTTGTCTATGTGATCAATTTGTAGAATCAAGACTTTCCTCATTCTTTTATTCATCCCTTCAACATTAATATTCCACCCCTTAAAATGCTTCCTAAGAGCTCTCATCTTAATTTGCCAATTATCCACAACATCTGCACTATTGTTATGAGAAAACCACACTTTCCTGACTACTTCTATATCATCTTATCATCTCTTATCAACCAGCACAATTCAAACTTGAACATGTTTCTACGAGGAATGATTCCGCTAGTGTCCAAAAATAAAGGGGTATGATCAGATAAGGATCTGTCCAAAGCCCTAACTATTGCAACAAGATTATTAGTTTCCCATTTAGGACTTAACAAAATTATGTCCATTTTCTGATAATTTGACTAGGTGTAATTTCTACCAGAAAGTTCCAACTATTTAAGCCCAAAACATTTCTATTATGGCATTAAAATAGAAACTTAAGTGGGGATGTGTACATGCCACAACCTAAGGGTTTGTCGATCCACAAAAAGCTAGGAAGATATGCAAACTTTAGAAATCCATCTATAGATTAAAGTAAACATCTTGGCATTGGAATATTTATTTTGATGAAGTGGTCAAAGGGTTTGGCTTCATCAAGGATGAAGAAGAACCTTGTGTTTACAAAAAGGTTAGTGGGAGCAAACTTGTTTTTCTGATCTTATATGTTGATGACATATTATTGTTCAGCAATGCTATTCCTATGCTTAAATCTGTTAAAGCTTCATTAAGGAATAGTTTCTCTATGAAAGATTTCAGAGATGCATCATATATTTTGGGCATAAAGATCTATATGGATAGATCTAAAATGCTAATTATATTAAGCCAAGATATGTACATTGACAAGATGTTGAAGCGATTCAACATGCAAGATTCTAAGAAAGGTTTCTGGCCCATGTTACATAGAATTAGTCTTAGCAAAAGTCAATGTCCTTCGACACCTGATGAGCGAGACAAAATGAGTAGAATTCCATATACTTCGGCTATTGGATCTATCATGTATGTCATGCTTTGTACACGTCAGATATGTCTTATGCTCTAAGTGTTACGAGCAGATATCAGACAGATCCAGATGAAGATCACTAGATGGCAGTCAAGAATATCCTAAAATACTTAAGAAGGACTAAGTATGCATTCCTTGTTTATGGCGATGAGGAAGAGCTGGTCATAAATGGTTACACTGATGCTATCTTCCAAACCGACAAAGATTATTTCAAATCGCAGTCTGGTTTCGTGTTTTATCTTAATGCAGGAGCAGTGAGCTGGAAAAGTTCCAAGTAAGAAATAGTTACTAATTCTACAATAGAGGTTGAGTATATTACGGCTTCAAAAGCTGCAAAAGAAGCCGTGTGGATAAGGAAGTTCATTTATGAACTGGGTATGGTTTTTAGTGCTTCTAGTCCAATAAATCTCTATTGTGATAATAGTGAAGCCATTGCACAAGCTGTAACATCCCAATTTTTTGAGCTTAAAAATCTTTTAATAGTTAGTAGGGAGAAAATTCACCATTGGGATTTATTTGAATTTAAATTCAAAAGCTTAATATTGGACTTTCCAATCAAAAATATTTAATGTGAATAATCCCAACATGAAGATTAGCCCAAACTATTTTTATTTGGGTTCTATGTGCTCAGATATATTTTCTAGATTTTTCTGAGTTCATTTGCTATTTTCTATTGCTTATTTGAATTTCTGGTATTTTCTAAAATAGAAAAGCTATTAAAATCTCAGAAATCCTCTCGGGCCGAATCTCTTTCCTCCGGCCCATCTCTTCGCTGTACCGGCCCATCTCCCGCGCGCAGCCCAGCTCGCCCGCGCGCGCGCCCGCCTCCGCTGACAAGTGGACCCCACCTGTCAGTCTCTCTGTCCTTCTCTCTCTCTCTCGAGTGCCCCGTTCATCCTCCGCCGTTGGATCAAGCATGAACAGCTGGATGCGCGTGTGTTAACCGGAGGTTCCGATCGTCCCTTTGATTGTGGACCATTCGATCAGATCTGGACGGTCAGATCTTGAGTCTGTTTTGCAGCCGCGCCGTTTCGCACGCGCCGCGCCCGAGCCGCCGTCGCTGACGTGTGGGCCCCCGAATCTTCTGTGCTTCGTTCTCGAGTCCGTTAGGGATACGATCTCCGCCGCCGCCTGCCGTATTTGGGCGTTCGTGCCCTGGACTCTCCCAGGCCTCCGAGTATAAAAGGGGAGGTAGCCCTCGGTGTCCGCATCCCAACCCTAGCCGCCTTCGCCCTCGCACTGAACCTTAGCCGCCGTAGGAGCTCGAAGATCAATCTGCCCCGTCGCCAACTCCGACGAGCTCGTGCGCCGCCGTCAGTGCCGCCTGAGCGTCGTGGTCTACACCATCGGCATCGCACGGAGCAGGACTACATCGTGGTCGCTTTCGTATCGCCGGAACGTCGCCGTAGCCCCGTTTCCGTGGAGCCCGTAGCCCTCCGCCGCTTAACGCTCGCCTCCGGCCGCCACAGACGTTCCCGACCACCAGTGAGCATACCTACGAGTTCCTCGTGCCACCCCCGTCACGTCGGTACCACTCACCGCCGGTGAATCGCCGCCGTTCGCCGGGACCCTCGGTTCCCGACCGCCGTCGCCCTCGCTGTAGCCACGTCAGCGCCACCTCGTCGCCACCTCAGCCCTCGTGCCTACGTGTCGCATGCGTGGCTGCCTCGTCAGCACGTGCGTGGCATGGTCCACCAGTCCCAGATTCAATCGGCTCGGTAGACTTGGTCTACCGTGAGCCGTGTCACTGACATGTGGGTCCCACATGTAAGTATATTCTTTTTATTTCTTTTAATTCCGAAATTCCTTGCTGACACCAGCATTGCGCAATAATCCGATTTTTCTTTATAGAAATAATTCGAAAATTCTGGAAAATCCAAATTAGGGTTTCTTTTAGATTTCCAATCTTCCAAAGTGGCATACTAACTCCGATTGAGCCCATTCAAATTTCTAAATTTATCTAAATTCGAGTTCTATTTATCTGAGATTTTTATTTAATTTTTGGAGCTTGTTTTGCCTCTGTTATTTATTTGTTTTGTTTGTTTTTGTTTGTTTGCGAGTAGACGTCGATTCGTCGGGGAATTTCGTTGAAGAAGGAGCACCCCAAGATCAAGACCAGTACATAGACCTTTTCCAAGGCAAGTCATACCTTTGATCATCTTGAACCCAGTTTTCAAATTACTTTGTGTTAAAGTATGGCATTTTATGTTAATTATGTATTTAAATATTTTGGGCATCGTTATTATCCAATTTGTTATCACCCCTTGGCCTTGTATGTCATAATTCCTTGTCACCCTAGATTGGTTTATTAGTTGGTAATATTATGGCACCAACGTGGGTTGGTTAGATGCGAGTACAATTGCTTAGCCATGCTACGAGTCTCACATCTCATGTAAGTTGCAATTGTTAATATGACTAAGTGACTATGGAACTTAGTAAAAGCGTGTGCTATGTGTTATTACTTCGTGATGGCATGTGTTGCACTAAAACCAACTGGGTGGTAAAGGATTTAGACTGAGGCAAGTGGTGGAAGCTGTGTGATATGGTGCGCTTTGTGATGGGATTGATAATCTTTGTGACTTAGTTAGAACATGGAAGTCTTGCCTTGGTCAATTAAGGACTTAACTTTGTGCACCATTGAACTGAGCCTTACTGTACGACCACATGCCTGGTATGGGACGGGCCTAACTTAGTAAGTTATGGATTCTCGGCATTGATGTTCAGGTGGATAGGTTAGGCTGTGTGACAGGGTGGAGGTGTGACTACTTAGTGGTTGCATCGTGGGACGGTTCGCCGCTTCCCTATCCAGCGGTGTGTGTTATGCCAAAGCACTTCGTTTGGGTTGGCATAGCGGTTTGTAAGCACATCGGGAGTGTCAATGTTGAGATCAATTTTCTGAACCGTTTTGTTATGATTAGTGCTTGCTACACTAGTTGTATCTTGTGGGTAAAGTGTACAACCTCTGCAGAGTGTTAAACAATCTATTCGAATAGCGCGTCATGATCATGGACATGCTCGGGGATTTCACACGAGGGGTAGTTTTCATAAAATGTTGGGATGGGAGCTGTGTGATCTCAATCATATGGCTATGTGAAATAATCTGTTTAGCTGTGTGTCTTTGTGAAAACAACTGTTAAATTAATATTGTCTATTTGTTCTGAATTATACTTTCAATCTATTATTCGTATTCAATTGCAAATGTTGCTTTTATGCAAAAGAACCACAGAAACCTTTTCTTTGGAATAAGCCTGCATCTATAAATTGCATTCGTGGTATGATTTGCGAGTGCGGTTGTGTACTCACGCTTGTTGTAAAACTTGCGCCAAACCTCTGAAAGAGGAGGAGACTACGCCTGCTTTCGAGGAAGAGTTCGCCGAAGGGTGTTGATCGTAAGGTCTGGATCCCAGTTGGTTTCCTGTGGTGAATTGGTGGGATCTACGCTGGAGTTATTTCCGTTCCGCTACTGCTTTATTCTTTGTTAGCCCTGCGTGGCTTAATAAGTGTAAACTCGACCATAAGGTCAAAACCCTTATTTGTTATTCAAACTAATCGTTTACTTTATTTATCGCTTGTGTGGATCGATATTTACCTACGTTAACACTGTGTGCACTAGCGTGATCCTAGACTAGTGCAGTATACACAGAGGGTTCCAGAATCGTAATTTTGGGTCCCGACAGAGGTGGTATCAGAGCCATACTGACTGTAGGTCTTGACCTTAGTTAGATTGGCCGTCTTTAGAGTGTCCAAACTATTTTCTAAAAGAAAAATTAACTTGTAAGGTTAATTAATTGCTTAACTCTTCTCATATCTCTCTCGCCTCAACTTTTGCTATAATCTTTTCTCTCCCCACTGTTTTAAAGTTGCTCTTACCCTGTTCGTCTGTCTTGACAGATGCCTCATCTTTAGAGCTATGGTGAGCGCACTGGAGGATATGCCGCCGAGCTTTGGAAGCTACTTCAGGTTCTTGGAGGCTTTGATCGTCCGTTGTACGTCGGCAACAACTAGATTGTGAATGGACAAAGGCGTGGAGTTATTTGTCGTCTGACGATCTACGCTAGGAGGAACGACAAGGCGAGTCAACCTTCGCACGTCTCGGTGAGGAAGATCATTTGGCTGGAAGGTATCCAGGAGTCGTCGCGCTTGGCCATGCTACATATCTGCAACATCTACGCACGGGAGCTCCAAGACACCGTCTTCCGTTACCACCCCAGGGCCGCCGCCGTGGATTTGCCAGCTCGCTACCCGTCCACGCAGGAGGAGAGCAACGCTACAGTCGTGCACCTTGCCCAGTTCGTGGCCGCCCAGGAGGAAGCCTTGGAGAGGACCATCACGGAGTTGGATCATGTCTATGAAGCCTTGTAGAGAGCTGAGGAGAAGGTCGCTACTCTGCAAGAGATCCTCTATGACCAAGTTCCCGAAGAAGAGGAAGACCCCGAGGAGGATCCTGAAGAAGATCCGGAGGAAGGCCCAGTTGAGCCAGAAAATGCAGAGCCAGAGGAGCCACCGAGCGCGGTTGCACCAGAACGCCGCCTCTGCGCACCCGATTCGAGCATCGAGATCGGTTGCCAAGATGCCGGCTCACTTCCGAGTCTACAGCCGTCAGGAGCGTCGCCGCGGTTGTGGAGGCTTTCTCGAGTAGTTGTCTTAGTCTCGGTCTTTCAGGCTTAGCCAGTTTCAGTTTAGTAAGTCGCCCTTTAGGCGGTAGTTTTATGTGCTTAGGTTATTGTTTCTTTTTGTGTGCGAGTATGAGCTGCAAAGGCCCTTAGGCTTTTGTTGTAGCCATGCTAAGACCCTAAGTAATAAAGGTATTTCATTTGAGTTTCTTGAGTTGTGTTTCGTTGGGTTTAACCTACCCCCCTGCTTAGTTCTTAACTCATCTTGTGCTTGCTACCTTATCTAACCCATGGAGCTTCGCCAGATGGTTCAAACTCGTCAGACTGCTGCTAGTGGTTCCGGTACCCTCGCACCAAGAAGCAATGAACAACCAGCCGCAGGAGCAGTTCCGCCACAAGCACCTCCAATTGACTTGCAAAACTTTGGAGCTTTCATGGCAGCACAGACTCAGCTGATGAATATGATGACTCAGATGCAAGCTATGAACAACCAGGCCAACAACAACAACAACAACAATCAACAGTATGGAGCCCCAGCTGCTCATGGTCACCATGGACCATCCAAACTTGCAGAATTTATGAGGACTAGTCCACCAATATTTTTCGGACACGTATCCCCAGTAGAGGCAGATGATTGGCTTCGAGTCATCGAAAGGAAGCTGCTGATTACCCAGTGCAGTGACCGTGAGAAGGCCCTGTATGCCACTCACCAGATGGAAGGCATAGCCGATGAATGGTGGGAGAACTTCTGTGCCGCGCATGAGACGCCACAGGATATCACCTGCGAGGAATTTTCTGCAGCTTTTCGCAAGTATCATGTACTAGAAGGCATTATCGATCTGAAAAAGGATGAGTTTCGTGCCCTCAAGCAAGGAGCTATGTCAGTATCTGACTATCTCAACAAGTTTTCTCAGCTAGCTCACTATGCAGCAGAAGATGTAGCCATGGACAAGGCTCGCCAGAGTTGCTTTCTGAAGGGGCTAAACACTAGACTGCAAGTTAGTCTGATCGCCCATACTTTTCCTGATTTCCAAGAGCTGGTCAACAAAGCCTTTGTTCTAGAGGAAAAACGCAAGGAGCTGAAAGATAACCGCAAACGCCGGATGGCTCAGCAAGGGAACCATCGATCCACAGAGGGTAAGAACATGCGGCCGCAGTTCAATCGATTTCCACCCGGACTTCGTTGAGCACTGCACCAACTTCAAGCACCCGTCCGCCCACCGCGAAACTTCCGCAACCCTCCACCCGTCAACCCCAACCCGGGGAGCAACCAGCAGAACATACTACGGGTATGTTACACCTGTCGTCAGCCAGGACATTTTTCTAACCAATGTCCGCAGAAGGGTGCAATCACCCCGGTACGCTTCAACCTTGGAGCTACGCCATCCAAGATGCCAACGCCAGGCATCAACCAAGGAGCTTCGCAAGTTGCCGGTCAAGCCGGAGGAGCACCACAGTCCGTGACAAGAGGCCGTGTCAACCACGTCACTCTGGAAGGGGCCCAGGAATCACCGGACGTCGTACTGGGTAAGTTTCTGGTTAACTCAGTACCTGCATCGATTTTGTTTGATTCTGGAGCTTCGCATTCGTTTGTTTCTGGAATGTTTGCAACCAAGAATAATTTGGAAGTTATGCATCTTAAGCATACTCTGATAGTCCAATCGCCTGGAGCAGAGCTAAGCACTAGGGTGGGATGTTTAGGGGCTAAGTTACTCATAGCTGGAGTCGAGTTTCTAGCCAACCTAATTGTCCTAGATACCCAAACCTTAGATGTCATTCTTGGCATGGATTGGTTGACCAAGCACAAAGCCGTGCTAGATTGTGGCCGAAGAGCCGTAACAGTCGAGGATACCAAGGGAAACAAGATAGAATTTCTAGCCACCTCAGTTCGTGATGGACATCTAATAGTGAACAGTCTGAAGACCCCGTCCTTAGAAGAAGTACCAGTCGTTAGTGAATATCCGGATGTGTTTCCAGAAGAATTACCAGGAATGCCACCAGATCGTGACATTGAGTTTGTCATCGACCTAGTGCCAGGGACAGCACCAATTTCAAAGAGACCTTATCGGATGTCAGCCGATGAATTGGTAGAGATGAAGAAACAAATAGAAGAACTTCTTGAGAAAGGTTTCGTGAGACCTAGTTCGTCGCCATGGGGAGCGCTAGTGTTGTTTGTCAAGAAGAAAGATGGAAGTATGAGGATGTGTATTGATTACCGTTCCTTTAAAGAAGTTACTATCAAGAATAAGTACCCACTACCCCGGATAGATGACCTGTTTGATCATATGAAAGGAGCCGGAGTGTTCTCAAAGATCGACCTGCGATCAGGTTACCACCAGCTGAAGATTTGTCCTAAGGATATACCGAAGACTGCTTTCTCAACGCGATATGGACATTATGAGTTCTTAGTCATGTCTTTTGGTCTGACTAATGCCCCTGCATACTTCATGAACATGATGAATAAAGTATTCATGGAATATTTGGACAAATTTGTAGTTGTGTTCATTGATGATATTCTAGTGTACTCCAAGTCGGAGGAAGAACACGCCGAACATTTAAGGAACATCTTGGAAAAGCTCAGAGAGCATCAGTTGTATGCCAAGTTCAGTAAGTGTGATTTTTGGAAGAAGGAAGTGGATTTCCTTGGTCACGTGATGACAGCCGAGGGAGTAGCAGTTGACCCCGGTAAAGTCAAAGCAGTGTTACATTGGGAGCAGCCCAAAACGGTAACTCAGATTCGCAATTTCTTGGGAATGGCAGGTTATTACCGCCGTTTCATTGAAGGATTCTCATCAATTGCTAAGTCTCTTACGTAATTGTTGAAGAAGGAGAAAAAGTTCACTTGGACTCCAGCCTGTGAAGAAAGTTTTCAAGAATTGAAGAAGCGTTTGACTTCAGCATCAGTGCTGATCTTGCCAGATATTCGCAAGGATTTCGATATCTATTGTAATGCTTCGCGTCAAGGATTAGGATGCGTCCTGATGCAAGAAGGAAGAGCTGTCGCTTACGCGTCAAGGCAATTAAGACCTCACGAGGAAAATTACCCTACTCATGATCTGGAATTAGCTGCCGTGGTGCACACTTTAAAGATTTGGCGTCACTACCTCATCGGTAATCGCTGTGAAGTCTACACAGATCATAAGAGCCTAAAGTACATCTTCACCCAGTCAGATCTGAACATGAGACAGAGAAGATGGTTAGAATTGATCAAGGATTATAATCTTGGAATCCACTACAATCCCGGAAAAGCCAACGTAGTTGCAGACGCTCTAAGTCGTAAGAGTTACTGCAATGCTTTAGAAGTAAAGGAAAGTTGCCCAAAACTTTATGAAGAATTTCAGAAGCTGAAGCTAGAAGTTGTGTCCAAAGGATTTGTAGCCAATTTGGAGGTACAATCTACCCTGGAGAAGCAGATTCGTGAAGCGCAACCAAAGGATCCTGTGTTGTCAAACATCAAGGTCAAAATGGCAGAAGGGAAATTCAAAGATTTCACCAAGGACGATCAAGACAAACTCTGGATTAATGGTCGTATCTGTGTACCAGATATCGATGGTCTAAGACAGCTAATCTTGAAGGAAGCACATGACTCAAAGTATTCGATTCACCCTGGAAGTACCAAAATGTACCAGGATATTAAGACTAAATTTTGGTGGCCCAATTTGAAGCGGGAAGTCGCAGAGTTCGTTGCCTTGTGCGACGTCCGTCGAAAAGTAAAGCGAAACACGAGGCCAGCGGGTTTGTTGCAACCGCTGAAGATTCCAGAATGGAAGTGGGAAGAGATCGGAATGGATTTCATCACCGGTTTACCCAAGACCCAATCGGGTTACGATTCGATCTGGGTAATAGTCGATCGTTTGACCAAAGTCGCCCATTTCCTGCCAGTCAAAACCACGTACTCAGGAGATCGTCTTGCGGAGTTGTACATGGCCAGAATTGTTAGCTTGCACGGTGTGCCCAAGAAGATAGTATCAGATCGAGGATCTCAGTTCACCTCTCGCTTTTAGCAAAGTTTGCATGAAGCATTGGGTACCCATTTGAATTTCGATCGCGTATCATCCATGCATGATGGACGGATGAAAGAGTTAATCGGATATTGGAGGATATCTTTGAGAGCTTGTGCTCTAGCTAATCTTTGCCGATGGGATAAAAGTTTACCATATGCAGAATTCTCGTACAACAATAGTTATCAAGCCAGTCTGCAAATGTCACCATTTGAAGCTTTGCATGGCCGTGCCTGTCGAACCCCGTTAAATTGGTCAGAAACAGCTGAACGATCAGTATTCGGTCCAGACATCATCCAAGAAGCAGAAAAGCAAGTGGACATGATAAGAGAAAGATTGAAGATAGCTCAGTCCAGGCAGAAGAGCTATGCTGATAATCGTCGTCGTGATCTCAGCTTTGAACCCGAGGATTTTGTTTATCTTCGAGTCACTCCGCTCAGAGGTGTCAAAAGGTTTCATGCCAAAGGGAAGCTTGCCCCGAGGTATGTTGGTCCGTTCAAGATTTTGGAAAGTCGTGGAGAAGTTGCTTATCAGTTGGAGCTACCGCAGTCGTTAGTAGGAGTGCATGATGTCTTTCATGTCTCGCAGCTGAAGAAGTGCCTTCGTGTGCCAGAAGAGCAAGCCCCGCTAGAATCAATTGACTTGAAGGAGGATCTTACCTACAAGGAGCAGCCAGTCAAGATTTTGGATGTCGCAGAGCGCCTCACCCGAAGCAAGACTGTTCATTTTTGCAAGGTCCAGTGGAGCAACCACTCAGAAGAAGAAGCAACATGGGAACGTGAAGAAGAGCTGAAAGCCGAGTTTCCTAGCCTTTTCTCTAGCTAACTTGAATCTCGGGGTCAAGATTCCATTAAGGGGGGAGGTTTGTAACATCCCAATTTTCTGAGCTTAAAAATCTTTTAATAGTTAGTAGGGATAAAATTCACCATTGGGATTTATTTGAATTTAAATTCAAAAGCTTAATATTGGACTTTCCAATCAAAAGTATTTAATGTGAATAATCCCAACATGAACATTAGCCAAAACTATTTTATTTGGGTTCTATGTGCTCAGATATATTTTCTAGATTTTTCTAGAATTTTTCTGAGTTCATTTGCTATTTTCTATTGCTTATTTGAATTTCTGTATTTTCTAAAATAGAAAAGCTATTAAAATCTCGAAAATCCTCTCAGTAGAATCTCTTTCCTCCGCCCACCTCTTATTTATCTGGCCCATCTCTGCGCGCACCATTTCGCCCGCAAGACGCGCCGCCTCCGTGACAAGTGGACCCCACTGTCGATCTCTCTCCTTCTCTCTCTCTCTCAGAGTGCCCTGTTCATCCTCGCCATTAGATCAAGCATGAGCAATTTGGATGCGCGTGTGTTAACCGGAGGTTCCGATCGTCCCTTTGATTGTGGACCATTCGATCAGATCTGGACGGTCAGATCTTGAGTCTGTTTTGCAGCCGCGCCGTTTCGCACGCGCCGCGCCCGAGCCGCCGTCGCTGACGTGTGGGCCCCCGAATCTTCTGTGCTTCGTTCCTGAGTCCGTTAGGGATACGATCTCCGCTGCCGCCTGCCGTTTTTGGGCGTTCGTGCCTTGGACTCTCCCAGGCCTCCGAGTATAAAAGGGGAGGTAGCCCTCGGTGTCCGCATCCCAACCCTAGCCGCCTTCGCCCTCGCGCTGAACCTTAGCCGCCGCAGGAGCTCGAAGATCAATCTGCGCCGCCGCCAACTCCGACGAGCTCGTGCACCGCCGTCAGTGCCGCCTGAGCGTCGTGGTCTACACCATCGGCATCGCACGGAGCAGGACTACCTTGTGGTCGCCTTCGTGTCGCCGGAGCGTCGCCGTAGCCCCGTTTCCGTCGAGCCCATGAGCCCTCCGCCGCTTAACACTCGCCGCCGGCCGCCACAGACGTTCCCGACCACCAGTGAGCACACCTACGAGTTCCTCGTGCCATCCCCGTCACGTCGGTACCACTCACCGCCGGTGAATCGTCGCCGTTCGCCGGGACCCTCGGTTCTCGAGCGCCGCCGCCCTCGCTGTAGCCACGTCAGTGCCACCTCATTGCCACCTCAGCCCTCATGCCTACGTGTCGCGTGCGTGGCTGCCTCATGAGCACGTGCGTGGCATGGTCCACCGGTCCCAGATTCAATCGGCTTGGTAGACTTGGTCTACCGTGAGTCGTGTCACCCACATGTCAGTATATTCTTTTTATTTCTTTTAATTCCGAAATTCCTTGCTAACGCCAGCATTGCGCAATAATCCGATTTTTCTTTAGAGAAATAATTCGGAAATTCTGGAAAATCCAAATTAGGGTTTCTTTTAGATTTCCAATCTTCCAAAGCCCATAACTTTTGCATCCTAACTCCGATTGAGCCCATTCAAATTTCTAAATTTATCTAAATTCGATCTCTATTTATATTAGATTTTTATTTAATTTTTGGAGCTTGTTTTGCCTCTGTTATTGATTTGTTTTATTTGTTTTTGTTCGTTTGCGAGTAGACGTCGATTCGTTGGGGAATTTCGTTGAAGAAGGAGCACCCCAAGATCAAGACCAGTACATAGACCTTTTCCAAGGCAAGTCATACCTTTGATCATCTTGAACCCAATTTTCAAATTACTTTGTGTTAAAGTATGGCATTTTATGTTAATTATGTATTTAAATATTTTGGGCATCATTATTATCCAATTTGTTATCACCCCTTGGCCTTGTATGTCATAATTCCTTGTCACCCTAGATTGGTTTATTAGTTGGTAATATTATGGCACCAACGTGGGTTGGTTAGATGCGAGTACAATTGCTTAGCCATGCTACGATTCTCACATCTCATGTAAGTTGCAATTGTTAATATGACTAAGTGACTATGGAACTTCGTGTAAAACTGTGTGCTATGTGTTATTACTTCGTGATGGCATGTGTTGCACTAAAACCAACTGGGTGGTAAAGGATCTAGACTGAGGCAAGTGGTGGAAGCTGTGTGATATGGTGGGCTTTGTGATGGGATTGATAATCTTTGTGACTTAGTTAGAACATGGAAGTCTTGCCTTGGTCAATTAAGGACTTAACTTTGTGCGCCATTGAACTGAGCCTTACTGTACGACCACATGCCTGGTATGGGACGGGCCTAACTTAGTAAGTTATGGATTCTCGGCATTGATGTTCAGGTGGATAGGTTAGGCTGCGTGACAGGGTGGAGGTGTGACTACTTAGTGGTTGCATCGCGGGACGGTTCACGCCGCTTCCCCGGCGGTGTGTGTTATGCCAAAGCGCCGTTTGGGTTGGCATAGCGGTTTGTAAGCACATCGGGAGTGTCAATGTTGAGATGAAGTTTCTGAACCGTTTTGTTATGATTAGTGCTTGCTACATTAGTTGTATCTTGTGGGTAAAGTATACAACCTCTGCAGAGTGTTAAACAATCTATTCGAATAGCGCGTCATGGTCATGGACATGCTCGAGGATTTCACCACGAGGGTAGTTTTCATAAAATGTTGGGATGGGAGCTGTGTGACCTCAATCATATGGCTATGTGAAATAATCATTTAGCTTGTGTGTCTTTGTGAAAACAATCATTAAATTAATATTGTCTATTTGTTCTGAATTATGCTTTCAATCTATTATTCGTATTCAATTGCAAATGTTGCTTTTATGCAAAAGAACCACATAAACCTTTTCTTTGGAATAAGCCTGCATCTATAAATTGCATTCTGTGGTATGATTTGCGAGTATGGTTGTGTACTCACGCTTGTTGTAAAACTTGCACCCAAACCTACAGAAGAGGAGGGGACTACGCCTGCTTTCGAGGAATAGTTCGCCGAAGGGTGTTGATCGTAAGGTCTGGATCCTAGTTGGTTGCCTGTGGTGAATTGGTGGGATCTACGCTGGAGTTATTTCCGTTCCGCTGCTGCTTTATTCTTTGTTAGCCCTGCGTGGCTTAATAAGTGTAAACTCGACCATAAGGTCAAAACCCTTATTTGTTATTCAAACTAATCGTTTACTTTATTTATAGCTTGTGTGGATCGATATTTACCTACGTTAACACTGTGTGCACTAGCGTGATCCTGGACTAGTGCAGTATACATAGAGGGTTCCAGAATCGTAATTTTGGGTCCCGACACAAGCTAAGGTGCCTAAATCATATCAAAAGTCCAAACACATACTTCGGCGATGTCACATTATTCGTGAGATTGTTGAAAGAGGTGATGTGAAGATATGCAAAGTGCATATGGATTTGAATATTGTTGATCCGTTGACAGAGCCTATCCCGCAACCTAAGCATGAGGTGCACACAGGAGGTATGGAGAGACTGTTGGTGATATGCCCTAGAGGTGATCATGGCGATGATTGTGTCATGTCTATGTTTATGATTTATAGAATATGCTCCTTGAATGAATTATCAGTTATAAAGATTAATAAGTGTGTGACTTGTTGGTGAAGCTCTTTGATAGTTACTTCCTCCTTCTTTGTGCGCCGCCACCGCCACTTCCTCCTCCTTGTCCTCCACCACCGCGCACCGGTCGTGCCATGCTAGGCTGTGCTAGGCACAGTTTATAAAGATCCAACTAGTTGATTAAAAGAATCTCGAATTGTTGACCCAATCTTTTACGGTACACACGAAAATTAGTAATGTGTCCTCTTCTCTTTGCTTCTTATGAACAATGCCATGCACGTGAACTATCCTGAATAGGATGACTTGAGGGGAGAATAGCAATCTCACAAACCAATTCGGGTATTGAATTGCAAGAAAATCAATACACTCATAAACTAATCTAATAGATTGAATTGCATGTAGTAGTAGCTTTGGCGAACAGTGTCCACGTGTGAACAGTAACCGCACGTGAACAGTTCTCAAACTCTTGATCTTAATCTCTCAAGTCCAGCAAGCCTCTCATCTCCCAAACACAAGAACACACAATACGTGCCATGTGGCTTTGCTAATTTTTATTCATCTACATCATAAGTTGTCCCTTTACATGGTGCGATCTGTAACATCCCAATTTTGGACTTGTGTTTCAAATGTAAGAAAATGAGTAGAAATTAAAAAAAATTCTTACATCATGTATTTCTTGTATGTTCTAAACAATTCATGTACAAGAATTATGGAAATACAAAGTCACAAGTCTTTTGATCCAAAACCTTGTCTTCCAAAAACATTCATCTCAAATCTTGTGATCATCCTTTGGAAATGTTTTTCCTAAGTTCCTAGGATGGCATGTGACCCCTTTGAAAAATTTCACAATTTTTAGAAATTGTTTGAATATTTTTGGAGGACAGTCAAACCTGTTTGACTTTCAGTCAAATCTTAAACCCGAGCCTTGCAGAATTTTTGGAGAATAATGCATAGCATAAAAAACTCTGAAAATTTTACACAAGGTTAATTTCTGAGTTAGCAAGCTCTAGTAAAAATTTTAGAATTTTTGGAGTTGTTTTGCTATCTCAAATAAATCCTCAAAGTCCCAGCTCAGTTTGAAACCCAAAACCTAATTTCACTATTCATTGGGTTCGAGTCAGACTCGGGCTCGAGCCACTTGTCTTGGTCCAGTCAGCTAACTGCACCGGGCCTCCTTTTAAAAGCGCGCACCCAATCTCAGCCGTTGGATCCTAATCGTTCGGCCCATGTTCGCGTGAACGTTCGAACCTCCGAAGGTCATATTTAATCGTGGTCGTTCATTTCTGATCCAAGGGTTCACGATCCTCTCTGTTGATTCAAACCTCGGGAGCCTTGGGCGAACCCCAGCCGTTGGATTAAAATTGAACCGTCCACGTCGCTAGTTACGTTCGGACCTCCGATTGTTTTGTTCGATCTGAGCTGTTGGATTAAAATCCAACGCTCACAACCTCCTCCGTTGTATTTAAACCTCAGAGGCGTGGCGCAATATCAGCCGCCCGATCAAAATCCAAGGGCTCAAAATCGCCCGTGCTTTTCTCTGGTCATCTTCAACCTCGCGCCGTGTGTGAACAGAGGAGCAACAGAGAGAGGCATGGTTTGGGTCAAATCGTGCTCCCCGGCAACGTCTCCCTGGTCGGTATTAAGTGCTTGCAGGTGCTTTCGGCCGAGAGGCATGCCCTACTCCTACATCTCCATCATTTTCTTTTCGGTCCATGGTTGTGTCATGGACTTAGCTCACCCGAGAGGCTCCTTTTGCCAAACCCTAGTTTTCCAAACTTTATAAAGGCCCCAAAATCCCCTCCTGGTGTTCCTTTACACCACCCTTAGCTCCTTCTTCATTTTTGGAGCTTAATACACCAAAAACACCAACTCACCATTGTTGACCCGTGGAGCTCTATTGTGGATCATGAAGCTCCAGTGGTTCTTCAAATATTCTTGTACCCTTTTCAACTCCTTAATGCCCTAATCATTTCCCCTCACTCAATTTTGGGTTTCATTCACAGGAGTTGACAAATTTAGGGTTTGTTCAAATTCAGCCAAAACCATTCCCTTTTCTTCCTCAGCTCCAGTGAGTGCTCCATCTCTCAATTATTTGCTCATGAAGCTTATATTGGCTATTTTGTAGCTATTTTGACCACCAGTGGTGTTCATTTTGGCTCAGGTCTCTAATTTCATATCTTCTTCCTCTGGTCCGGCAAGCTCCACCATGGTCAGACCTTCTCCGACCATCTTTGAAGCTCATCTCGGTCAAGGTAGCTTCTTATTAGTCCCTAGAGGCCGTGGCACTCGCTTCTTTGGACTGCAGCGGAGCTTTTTGCTATTTTCGCTTTTGGCAGTAAAAGCCCCCATCTTCATTTCCCGGCTCGCCAGCGTTTAGGGCCGTCACTGCCGACGAGGTCACCACCTTCGGGATCGCAAGACTATTGTGAATCCATTTTAGTCTTAAGGTTGCGCCGCTGTGGCCGGAGTCGCCGGCGACAAGCCGTAGATCCCACTCGGGTTTTATCGGGCGTACTCACCTGTTTTCGGTCGTCATTAGGACACCATTAATGGTCTAGTAATTATCAATCATTAGGGATAGTGAGTATGTCTTAATCTGGTTCTTTGTCTCACTGACTTGTGGGTCCGCTCATTAAAATCCTCCCGGCGCTTTTAAACCCACGTGCGTGAGTGCGTTGTGCTTTGTTGATCATGGACCGTCGATCTTGTGATTAACGGCCCAGATTTAGGGAACGTTCGGACCCTCCGGTTTCCTAATCGCTCTGGATCGTCCATCCCGCGATGGACGGCTGAGATTCTTATGCTGATCGGACTCCCCGAAGGGTAGTGCGCTCTGAGCCGCTCATCTCAAGATCTGCGGCTGTGGATGGCCGGGGCATTCGCTCGGTCCGAATGTTTCCATCCACGTGAGTCGTTGGATCTAGATCCAACGGTGGGCTCCTTTTGGAATCGCGCGCGTGCGCTGTTCTTCGCGCGCGTGGCCCGTTTGATTTCGCATCAACGGCCCACGAGCGTCCACGTCGTTTTATTTCTGTTAAGTTTGACTTCATTTCGGTAAATCTTTATTTATCAACTAAAAATTGTAGTAAACTTTAAAAACTCATAACTAATTTTTTGTTAACTCCTTTTTAGGTGTTTCCAACTGTGATAAATTCTTTTGTCACTAAAGTTTAATATAAAAATGCATTTAGGCATATTTCTGTAACAGAAAATTTTGTAACTAAAGTAACTTGATTTCTGCCAATTTTGAATATTCCAGAAATAGAATTAAAACTTGTAAAATACATATCTTTTCTGTATAATTCCAATTTGTGCAAAATCAATTTTGTTAAATTCCTCTGTTAGTGTGCTTTAATATAAAATAGGTTTTGAACATGGTCATACTTCTAGAACATGTTGTGTGCTAAATTTACAACTTAGAAAGATCATAAGAAAATCTTTATAACTTCAAATTTAGTAAACTCAACTTTGTTGTTCTTAGGATGCCATAACCTACCTGTCATAAAAATTTCGGACCTTAGATCATTCTAGAAATTTTCGTCATGAACAGTACCAGTAATTAGTGAATTAATAGGCTGAGAGAGTATATTTTGGTTATAACTTTTGCATACTAAATCCAAATTGCATGATTCTTATTCCTAAAATTGTCTAAAATCATCCCCTAGCTGTTGTATAAATTTAATAAGATTTGGATGTTAGTTTGCTGTTGAAGTCTATTTGGTGTTCTTCGTTCTTATTGGTTTATCGCTTTTTCGCGTTAGGTTCCGAAGATAATATTGATATTGATTCTGAGCCACATCCATCAGATCCTGTACTCCAGCAAGGCAAGCAAATGTAGCATCATTTGATCATGTTGTTCCTACTATTTTCAAATTCTAATATATTGTTTGCAAATTCTACGTATGCATTGCTATGTTGTTTTAACTATTGTCGATAGTTCACCTAGTAGATGCATTATCAGTATGCAAATATTTATCCTCTACTACTGAGCCTAGGTTTATCTTGCTGTGATTTTGGGTTCGTTGGATGAACCCTTGTCACTTAGTAGTTTACGAGTTTGTTGCTTAGCCATGCTTAGCTATCGGTAGAAATGGGTGGTTATCGACTTGTCGATAACCTTGATCACACAAACTTATTATGATCTCTATATTTCAGCTCTGTGCTATGTTCAAATTGCAAAACTAAAACTGAAAGTAAAAACAATTTGGACTTGGGCACATGGGTAAGATGGTGTGATATTTTGGGGTGTGATTGGAATGGTGTCCGAGTCAACAAGGACCGAACATCTTGTTACACTAAACCAAGCATTCTTACGTGCTAATCACACTAGAGGGTATGGGACCTCTCTTGGCTCAGTACTTTGGCGTGTGTTGGCTACGAGTCGCAGGAGGGCGTGTAATACCCCAAATTTGCTTAAGTTGGAAGAACAGAATTCGGGGAGGAGATGTAATACTCCTGAGTAATATTAGAGAGAGAATAATTATATTTAGAGAGAGGACCAATTAGAATAGTGATTCATCGAAGTTTGGAGGAGTTTTGCAAGCAGCAGACAACTGGGCTCGGCCTAGAGGCCCATGGGGCCTTTGGTGGCCGGCCATAGGGCGCCACTCTCCCCTTCCTAACCCTAGCCCCCTCCTCTCCCCTCCAAGCCTCCACCCCTTGCGCTCCACCCCATCCACCTCCTGTCCAGCACCTCCCCTTGCTGTCCATCCCCCTCCACGGATGATTTCCCTCCATTGATGCCGGTCGAAGGAAGGAGGAAGAAGCCCTGGTGCTGCTGGCCATGGTGGAAGAGGAGAAGAAGAAAAAGAGGAAGGGTCCTCGTGGATTTGATCTGCGTCTTCCTGGGCTCTACAAGGGTAACGAGATGCCTTCCCCGCTATTTGATCCGTAGTAGATGCGAAACCGATTAGATTTGTTGGATAAAAGTTTGGCTGCAGAAGATTCGATTCTGTCCAGTACCTTGCGTGGGTAATTTCGTGTATTTAGAGGCTGAATTTTAAGATTCCATCTCCTAGAGTTATGTGGGATCTGTCGTTATCTTTCAGTAGCCATGAAGATCACTGAATTCCGAGGTTTGAGTCAAAAGTTATGGTCGATTTAGTATCTGCTGCCAGAAATCTGACGAGAATAATCTGTCTGGTATTTCCTAAAATATGAAAGGGGAATTGGTAGAATCTGAAAGTTCACACAACTAGGTTATTGTAGATAATTCGATAACCTTTTCAGATTGATAAAGAACGATCAATTCGGAGTTACCTAATAAAAGTTATGGTCATCTTAGTATTGTTGTTCGAACGTGTAGGCAGGTTCTGTACTGAAAGTTCAAACAATGGTTAGCCTATTATTTTGGCCGAATTGGATTATCGTGTCAACTAGAGTATTGTAGATTAGTCAGTTAGGAATCTACAGAAATTGGGTTTACCTCTTTTCGACTTCCAGTTCATGAGTTATGTCAATTACCGTGCTGCTGTCCAGAAACGGTATATGGCAGGAAACGTTGTTTTTCAGTTTCAGCTTTGTAATCTCGCCTTGAGTCATCAGGGAAGTGGTGTAGAACGCCGATTAGTAGCGCTGGGTTTATTATGTCCTTATTGAAATTATTTTACTTGTTTAGGAGGTGAGGCCTCAGGTTTAGGAGTAACACCTTTGCCGGCTAACGCGTCGCATCGTGGAAGGCAAGTACATTGCTAACCCTAATGCTTGTGATGGATGAATGCTTGTACGATCATGCAAGTAAATGTAGCGGTTGTGCTACGGTTTAACTCGTTATTCTTACTACTTGCAATATACATGTTTTTCATAACTTGAAGTTATATGCCATGGTTGCATGTTTTATGGATGAGGTCGTGGTAGCAAATTAATATTCATTTTTGCCATGTGTTGGAAGAGTTGTTGGTAGTCATGTGGTAATTTGCTTAATGAGCCAAATGCGGAATATGAAAATAAACTCAAGGTGGACATATTGATAATTCCTTGTGGTTATATTCATGATGATCATGTTGTGGTCTATGTGGTAGAGTTCCTGTAGATCGATTGATTTTGATCTTGGTGAATCGGTGTGGGTTATGTGGTAATGGTCTTATGACACAATGGTATTGTGCTTAATGAGACACATGTGGATTATGAGAAAATATTCATGATGAGTATGTTGTTGACCTTCGTGGTTAAATTCTTGTGGTTTATGATTATCATATCATTCATGACATATCATGACATTTGCATTGTGGATGTCGCCGCTTATAGCCGCGATCAGACGGTACAACATCGTGCATTGCCGTAGTACGATGCATACTTTTACCTTGTTGGATAAAGGTGCGATGGAGCATAGCATACATATGCATTACATTGTGGAAAGATCATTTGCATACTTATGCAAGATATTGTGGTGAAGTTATATTACAAACAAGCGCAACTTTATAGTTGTAATGTGGAATTGGCTCATGAGAGTCACTTGTGGTGTGAGGAAAGTGGCTATGGTCGTGGTTTGGGGTTCATCCCTTGTGGTATGGTAGTGGTTGTGATTGTGGCATGAGATTCTACTCTCTTGTGGTAATTGTTGATAGCAGATTGTGGATGCGAGAAATAGTAAAGTTATGAGGTAAAACATGTTAATACTTTATTGTCATTGGTAGTGGTAGTGGTGAATAATATGAAGCGATTGATCAAGATTCAATTGTTAATATTTACTATCATTGGTAGTAAATATGGTTGAGGCTATAATTGTGATCATTATGGGAATTGGATATTGATGCTTAATATCTTTGTAGTTAAATTAGCTTGTAAATGAATGTGGATTCACATTATGGATGTGGACATATGGATACTTTAATGATGTTGTATTTTTGTTTGTAGTCCTGAATAGCACATTAAGCAGTTTGCTTCTTTGAGATTTTTATCTCACCCTTGTTTCCCCCCCTACAGGTGATTGTTGAGCATTCATGGGATGGGTAGAGCGGCACCACAATAATGCACTTGGTTCATCAACTCATGTTGTAATAAAGTCGATGAAATTCTAGCCAAATGCTTAACTATTTGTGGATGATTATGTTACTTAATAAGGATGGACTTGTGAACCATTCTTTGATTAATCTGCTAGAGGTTGTTTAATTATTGAACTTGTTACCGTTATCTTTATTCCCTTAGTTGTTTATGCTTCCGCTAATGCTTCTTGTCTAGAGATGTTGCAAAAATAATTTATCTTAAAATTATTGGCTAGTGTAGAGTGGTTTAGTAGCATTCGAGGGTAATGTGGGTCTGAGGTGTTACAGTTGGTATCGAGCGGGCTTTAGGTCCGTGGTAATTAAAAATATTAAATTGACACCTTTGGTGCAGTAGGATGGGATGGGACAAGCATTGCATTCATGCTTTGACATGTTATATTGATGATTCATGCTTTGAGATAATCTTGTATGTTTATGATTTGTTTATATGATGCTTTGAGTGAGGATAGTCAATGATAAGAGGTAGGGATTGCAGTTGTTGCCTTGGGCATTGCGATTTATACCCGTTCGTGATGCGGGATATTGATGCGATTACCATAGGTAACTTAGTTGCGGATGTCATGGGTAAGTTTCTTAGAAAAGTGTTATCCTCCTTGAATTGATGTTGGCCGATTCCTGGCCTATTGCGGTTAATGATTTTCTCTCAGGTTAGCTGTTTATTGCAGTTGTTGGGTGCCAATAGGCCTCCAATTGTTCTTGAGACCAAATATTGTTTCTTTCTGATTGATGGGTTGTTTCTTGCTCGTGAGCGGTGCTTCAGAGAGACTGGTATTTGTATCTTTCTCACTGGAAAACATGACCCTTTTATTCGTTTGATATTTTGAAGAAAAAAAATCAAAGCTTTATGTTGGAAGTTCGTTATCTGGTGGAAGCCTTGGCTCTATGCATTTCTTCTGAGTTATTTCGACTTTTGAAGTTTGATTTCTCCTAGAAGGAGTGTTAAAATCCCTTTATGATGTTTTGTTGTGTTTAAGTAGTAGGTGGCAATTATGTAAATAATCGATAGATTGTGAATTATCAAGTTGAAAAGTTAGTGTGGTACATCATTAATTTCTACTAACATCCTTAGAAGTGAAGTTGATTATTATGATGTTGTCCTGTTGTAGTTTCTTGAAGATTTGTAGCTAAGAATTTAGCGATACATGTGTAGAACTCATGCATTTATTAAGGAATATGAAAAATAATTGTTTTGACTATTGTAGTTGTTTAATTTTCCCAACTTGTTGAATAGATTGGATTGATCGATCTTAAGTAATTAATCTGACCATTCAGGATGGTAAAGTAAGGAGGTGTTGGAATATTGCCTTAATAAGATTAACCTTTAATATGTTCTCTCTTTACATACTTGATGAGCATGTACAACTGTTAAATTTATGTAACTTTTACCATGCTAAATTGTTGAAACATGTATACAGAAATGGATGAAGGTTGATGTATTGACTTGTGGAATCTTGTCTTATAAAGCTGGTATTATTGATGTTTAAAGTTATTTTATTTTAATATCTTAACATAAGGTGGAGTATTGAATATGTGCTCTTTATTGTCTTTGTGATTGCAAATTAGAGATAGGATCATTAATGCTATACTGATGAAAAATTAATAATCAATTATTGACAACAATGGCTAGAGTGTAATTACTTTTTGCTAAACTAGAGTTGAGCATCGATGCAGAGATAAATGTATGAAATCTAATAAGAGATTCATACTAGCATGTTTTGTGAGGTTGTTATGTTCTAATATCATCTTGTTAAAGAGTTTGTTTTAATATGATGGCTTATGCACTAGGTTTAACTAGATTAAGTAGTTGGAATCTTATTTGGATAATAAGAACATGATGAAGTGAATTATGGTGTTCCTTTTGGAAAAAATATGAAGGAGTGAGATGATATGATGATTTTTTTGCAAAGAATGTTTTATCTTGTTGTGAATACAATCCATAGCCTGTAGTTGTGATTATGGTGTTGAATGTTTTAAAAATAAAGGAATTTGTTAATTCCATAATACTAATTGAATTGAAGGGTGTGAGATTTACGGTTGGAATCTTTTTGGACCTTATGACTTGTGTGATAGCCGAGGTTGCCTTGAGTAAAGCGACATGTTGAATGATCTTTTTGGTTTTTATCTGAATCTCGTGTTGTGGTCTTCAAGCATCCTTTGTTGGAATTGGCGGGATGCTGTTATAAAAGAAAAATTGTTTCTTATTGAAAGAAAAAGTTGTACTATAAGTATTTGAGGTACAGATGATCTATCTTGTGTTTTCCAACCTCAATGCTATCTATTTTTTCCCTTGGTCTTTTAGCTCTTGTGAATGATAGCAATTTTCGTATCTTTGGAATTTATTTCTTCTTACCTCTTCTTCTAAGAACATGGTAATTGTTGTGGGTTGCGAAGACTTTTGTTGCGTGATGACAACTTAATAGTGGTAGTGTAGTGATGTTTTTGTGGAAGCCTTAAATATCACAATATTTAAGATATAATGGATGATATATTATTTTCATGGAATAATCCTTGGGAAGGGTATGTTTTAAATAGAATGTTTATCTTGGAGCCAAGCGATTTATTGATGTTAAGAAATGAGTGTTTGTTAATTGTGGTATAGTAGGGCGTTCACCTTAGGTTTTCCCTATCTTATATGGGAAGTTGGTTGTAAGAACTTGGAAGCTGAGTTTGGGCTTCACTTTTTGTTATGCTAGAATTTTTTTTTTGAGGCCCAGTGTCTCTGGGTTGGAATAGTGGATCAGAGTAGAATCCAAATAGTGTGATGATCGGGATAGCATTCTTGAGGTGCAGTAATTGAGTATGTGTGGGTGTGATATGAATCCCGAGTTGTTATCCTTAAGGGACTGAAGTGCGTTAGGAATTATTTGTCAAAATAATTCTTTTGGTCATGGTTTTGGCTAGAGTATGATTTGCGGGGCCAGTAGAGTCTATCTACAATGGTGTAGATGATGTACTCAATTGAGCTAATTGTTGAGGTGGCCAACTTGAGATAAATGAGTTGGTGTGTTGGGCAATGACTTGAAAATCCTTGGTTCAAGGAAGTTAAATTATTAAAAGAAATAGATTGGGAAATTATTGTTATCTCAAGTAGTGAGATGCTCTCTTGATTCTTATTTATGCTGTGTGTTTATGGCAGAGGCCATTTGCAAAATTGAATTGTGTTTATGTTGAGGCGTAGTCTTTTCCAGTTAGGAAAAGAAATTGATTGTTTTGGTGCATCGAGTAATTTTCACTCTTAGCTTAGGTGGTGTGGTTTCTCCAATTGTCTACTTGGAGAGTGGAAGATGTTTTGTGGTAAATCCTTTGATTTGGATCGTGGTCCTTTGAAGGAAAACTAGTTGCTAGTGTGATGCTTGATAATCCTTTTCTCTTACATTATTGGGTTATATTTGTAAAATATATCGTTGTGCTTCTAGTAGAATTATGTGAGTGGAATTTGTGATCAAATTCTTGAAATTGGGTATAATGTGTTATCCTGAGTATATTTAATAAGAGGAAAGTGTTTTAAGAAAGAGGATGGTTTTAGAAAGTGGTCTTAATAGTTATTATGGAATTTTTGCCAATGGCGAGGACTCATTGGCGCTCGAGTGACCAAAGAGTTATGCGGATGTTCACTTAGACCAACGTGAATTGTGAACTCATTGAATCGGCCGTGAGGAAGAGGGCCATCAAGTATGTGAAGGCCCTCTGGGCGAATCGATCCGGCGGGAGACGATGTGGAACCTTGAAGACCGGATGCATAAGAAGAGCCCGAGCTCTTCGAGGCGAAAGAGTACCGTAGTTATGGTTTCCTTAGGATGCTCTATCCTTTGGTTTTTATTTCCTTGATTGTTCTTTTGTCTCGTTCGTTGAGGAGTTAAATTCGAGGACGAATCCTTTTTAGGTGGGAGAATGTAATACCCCAAATTTGCTTAAGTTGGAAGAACGAATCGGGAGGAGATGTAATACTCTGAGTAATATTAGAGAGAGAATAATTATATTTAGAGAGAGGACCAATTAGAATAGTGATTCATCGAAGTTTGGAGGAGTTTTCGCAAGCAATGACAACCTGGGCTCAGGCTAGAGGCCCATGGGGCCTTTGGTGGCCGGCCATGGGGCGCCACTCTCCCCTTCCTAACCCTAGCCGCCCCTCCTCTCCTCTCAAGCCTCCACCCCTTGCGCCTCCACCCCATCCACCTCCTGTCCAGCACCTCCCTTGCTGTCCATCCCCCTCCACGGATGATTTCCCCTCCATTGATGCCGGTCGAAGGAAGGAGGAAGAAGCCCTGGTGCTGCTGGCCATGGTGGAAGAGGAGAAGAAGAAAAAGAGGAAGGGTCCTCGTGGATTTGATCTGCGTCTTCCTGGGCTCTACAAGGGTAACGAGATGCCTTCCCCGCTGTTTGATCCGTAGTAGATGCGAAACCGATTAGATTTGTTGGATAAAAGTTTGGCTGCAGAAGATTCGATTCTGTCCAGTACTTTGCGTGGGTAATTTCGTGTATTTAGAGGCTGAATTTTAAGATTCCATCTCCTAGAGTTATGTGGGATCTGTCGTTATCTTTCAGTAGCCATGAAGATCACTGAATTCCGAGGTCTGAGTCAAAAGTTATGGTCGATTTAGTATCTGCTGCCAGAAATCTGACGAGAATAATCTGTCTGGGTATTTCCTAAAATATGAAAGGGAAATTGGTAGAATCTGAAAGTTCACACAACTAGGTTATTGTAGATAATTCGATAACCTTTTCATATTGATAAAGAACGATCAATTCGGAGTTACCTATTAAAAGTTATGGTCATCTTAGTATTGCTGTTCAAACGTGTAGGCAGGTTCTGTACTGAAAGTTCAAACAATAGTTAGCCTATTATTTTGGCCGAATTGGATTATCGTGTCAACTAGAGTATTGTAGATTAGTCAGTTAAGAATCTACAGAAATTGGGTTTACCTCTTTTCGACTTCCAGTTCATGAGTTATGTCAATTACCGTGCTGCTGTCCAGAAACGGTATATGGCAGAAAATGTTGTTTTTCAGTTTCAGCTTTGTAATCTCGTCTTGAGTCATCAGGGAAGCGGTGTAGAACGCCGATTAGTAGCGTTGGGTTTATTATGTCCTTATTGAAATTATTTTACTTGTTTAGGGGGTGAGGCCTCAGGTTTAGGAGTAACACCTTTGCCGGCTAACGCGTCGCATCGTGGAAGGCAAGTACATTGCTAACCCTAATGCTTGTGATGGATGAATGCTTGTATGATCATGCAAGTAAATGTAGCGGTTGTGCTACGGTTTAACTCGTTATTCTTACTACTTGCAATATACATGTTTTTCATAACTTGAAGTTATATGCCATGGTTGCATGTTTTATGGATGAGGTCGTGGTAGCAAATTAATATTCATTTTTGCCATGCGTTGGAAGAGTTGTTGGTAGTCATGTGGTAATTTGCTTAATGAGCCAAATGCGGAATATGAAAATAAACTCAAGGTGGACATATTGATAATTCCTTGTGGTTATATTCATGATGATCATGTTGTGGTCTATGTGGTAGAGTTCCCTGTAGATCGATTGATTTTGATCTTGGTGAATCGGGTGTGGGTTATTTGGTAATGGTCTTATGACACAATGGTATTGTGCTTAATGAGACACATGTGGATTATGAGAAAATATTCATGATGAGTATGTTGTTGACCTTCGTGGTTAAATTCTTGTGGTTTATGATTATCATATCATTCATGACATATCATGACATTTGCATTGTGGATGTCGCCGCTTATAGCCGCGACCGTACCGGTACAACATCGTGCATTGTCGTAGCACGATGCATACTTTTACCTTGTTGGATAAAGGTGCAGTGGAGCATAGCATACATATGCATTACATTGTGGAAAGATCATTTGCATACTTATGCAAGATATTGTGGTGAAGTTATATTACAAACAACTGCAACTTTATAGTTGTAATGTGGAATTGGCTCATAAGAGTCACTTGTGGTGTGAGGAAAGTGGCTATGGTCGTGGTTTGGGGTTCATCCCTTGTGGTATGGTAGTGGTTGTGATTGTGGCATGAGATTCTACTCTCTTGTGGTAATTGTTGATAGCAGTTGTGGATGCGAGAAATAGTAAAGTTATGAGGTAAAACATGTTAATACTTTATTGTCATTGGTAGTGGTAGTGGTGAATAATATGAAGCAGTTGATCAAGATTCAATTGTTAATATTTACTATCATTGGTAGTAAATATGGTTGAGGCTATAATTGTGATCATTATGGGAATTGGATATTGATGCTTAATATCTTTGTAGTTAAATTAGCTTGTAAATGAATGTGGATTCACATTATGGATGTGGACATATGGATACTTTAATGATGTTGTATTTTTGTTTGTAGTCCGAATAGCACATTAAGCAGTTTGCTTGCTGAGATTTTTATCTCACCCTTGTTTTCCCCCCCTACAGGTGATTGTTGAGCATTCATGGGATGGGTAGAGCGGCACCACAATAATGCACTTGGTTCATCAACTCATGTTGTAATAAAGTCGATGAAATTCTAGCCAAATGCTTAACTATTTGTGGATGATTATGTTATTTAATATGGATGGACTTGTGAACCATTCTTTGATTAATCTGCTAGAGGTTGTTTAATTATTGAACTTGTTACCGTTATCTTTATTCCCTTAGTTGTTTATGCTTCCGCTTAATGCTTCTTGTCTAGAGATGTTGCCGAAATAATTTATCTTAAAATTATTGGCTAGCTGTAGAGTGGTTTAGTAGCATTCCAGGGTAATGTGGGTCCTGGGGTGTTACAGGGCGTGTGCGTGTTGCGTTGTGGTAAAATGAGGTGGTTGTGTGTGGGAGTATTGTAGTTGTCCAAAAAGCTTTACCCCAAGGGGTAGTTGTCTTTTTGGCTTTACAATGTAAGCGTATGGGCTTCTATCCATACGAGCGACTCGTAGTTGATTCACAATATTGGAAATGTCTCGTAGGACTTAGCCGTGTCGGCATACCTTTGGAAGTATGTTAATCTTGTGGCTTAAAGGCGGTCTGAAGTGTGGGTACATTAGTACACCCCTGCAGGGTTAAAACTATTCGAATAGTCTCGTCCTAGGTTATGGACACGCTTGGGGAAGTCTTTCAAGAGTTAGACTACAATATTTTAAATTAAAACTTGATGGGTGGTATGAATCAGGGATTCATGCTATGTATGGTGGCTATTGGGTTAGTCACTTCTAGGTGGTTACTTGATAATTATTGTTACTCGCTGCTATTTCAATGCTTAAAAACTGAATTGTCAAATTGCTTTCAATCTATTTACATTATTGCAAATAAAACTTGCTTTATGCGTCCAAATAACCATATAACCAACCTTTCCTTTGATACAGCTTTCATGTAGCTATGTATATGCTTGTTACTCGTAAGTCTTGCGAGTACATTATTGTACTCACCTGCATTGCTTATTGTGTGCAGAGGAAGAAGGTGAGCCCGAAGGGCCTCACTTTTGTGAGTTGTGCTGTGGCAGTGTGTGGGGCGATTAGCTTGGCGGCCCGGTCGGTTGCCCTGTGGTGTTATGTGGCTAACCGGTCGTCTTTTGGTTTAAGCCATCTTATGGTGCCTTTTGCTTCTGCTGATACTTAATATTTGTCATTTGGCCGGTTGGCTGTGCTGTAATAACTTATTATTATGTATGTCTTTTGCTAGACTTGGTATATATTGTTGTATGGAATTGATGCATGCTTTTGTATAATGTATGTGTGCTGCAATTTCTGGGAAGCACATGTCCATCGAGATACGGTGTATTTGGTTTGTGATACTAGAGCCAATGGAATGTTAAGTATTACAAGCTAAATAAACTGGGGTCTCACACGATCATGGGGCATAAATAGCCTCTCACACAAGCACAATTGCTTTGGATAAACAGTACCATGCGTGAACAATAAACATAAATAGTGTTCGAAATGAACTCAACCTCCTAAACACACACAAGTCAAACTCTCCTATTTTCGAAATTAAAAAAACAGCAAAAAGGGATTTTGGATTTTCTAGCTAAAACCGAAACTAACTCTATCTCAAACTATCCCATTCGGACCTTTCATCTCGGTGAACAGTACCATGCATGAACAATGTTCGAATCAGAGATCAAAAGTGATGGCTGTCCGAAAATAAAGATCAAAACGGAATCCAAAGGAGTTCCACTTGGAAACCGAATCTCTCTTTCCTTTGTTCTTTGCACCAGTCTTCTTGTGCCACAAACCATCCAAGCTTCTCATTGCGTGCGCCTGGCTTCCATCTTGGCTCCCCACATGGCCACTTTGTCACCGCACGCCATGCATGCATGCTTGGTCTCCCATGCACAGCCTTCAGCTCAGGTGCTTTTTCTTGATGCATCGCATGCCTTCCTTGTCAAGAATTGCTTTCGGCCGAAGGCAAGCATTGACTTCTTTCCCTTTGGCCGGCCTCCCCATCCACCCTCTTGGCCACATGTAATGCTTCCTTTGTTTCTTTGATCCAATCAGCAGCCATTGTTACCTCAAGTTGTGAATGCAACTTAGAATGACAAACTGAAGTGATAGAATTACTTGGCACCATATCATCCCCTCCCTCTTCAAGCGAAACCATCCTCGGTTTTGGTGTAGTCTTCACAACCACCTTTTCAGTGATGATCTCCTCAACACGAATAGCACTCTCTGGCATAGGACACATGGTATATGATCTTCCCCAATGCGACAAAGAGTACTTCATGGACCTCCCGTGGTGTGTAGCATTGCAGTCGAACAGCCATGGATGTCCCAACAACAAATGACACACGTGCATGGGCACAACATCACAATCCACCTTGTCTTCAAAATCACCCACTAAAAACGAAAATTGTAACACGATAAGTGACCTTCAGCTTACCGACATTGTGCAACCATTGCACATAGTACGGTTGAGGATGCCGCCAAGTTGACAATCCCAAAACTTGCACCAAATCCTTGCTGATGACATTGTTGTAGCTGCCACCATCAATGATAAGCTTGCAAACCTTCTCTTTGATCTTGCATTCAGATTTAAACACGTTGCTTCGTTGTCCTTTATAGACAATAGCCGTGTTGTCAACCCGAACCGTCTTGGTCAGCATACAAAAACCATCTTGTGGTGCCTCGCCGTCAGTTTTGCAATCATGAGAATATGACTCCTCTTGCTGTTTTTGGGTAGAAAGAAGGGCCACCAATTATGATTTCTTCTTTTCTTCCTCGGCCAACCATTCTTCTTGTCGTTTCTTCGCCTTTAGCTTTTGCTGTTGCTCTTCAATGTCATCTTGAACCTTGTCTCGCTGCTGTTTATGTTCAAAGTACCTTGACGAGGACCAAGATGTAACCTCCTTTCGCATTCCTCTCCAAGGAAAAGAGTATCGCATGACAGGACGGGATGCAACTTGGTGTATGTGTTGTTCTTTCAACCAATATGCACCAATCACCAACGAACATGCTCTCAAATGCATAGGAATCACATCATAAGTAACAACAATAGTATACCCGTCCAAAGAAAAATTTACCTCCACTTGTTTTGTGATCGGAATGTGCTTGAACCTCCAAAGCAATTGATATGGCTCCAGATGCGGCTTTGTGACCAAGCCCAATCTGTCCACAAGTGTTTGGCTTGCAATGTTTGACAAGCTTCCTGTGTCGATCATCATAGCACAATCTGTGTTCCCCACTCGACAGTGATTGAAGAATATGTAGCTTGGCTCGATGTAGCTTGGCTCATGGAGTGGATCCTCCTCACATTGATCTATAGTATAGTTGAATTACATGACCAACTTCATCTCCTTCATGTCGGCCATGTCGATCTTCGCTCTTCAATCTTTGCAACAACAAAGTACCATGAGCAACTGAAGCTCTGATACCATTTGATAAAAATCCAACTACTTGATTAGAAGGATCCCGAATTGTTATTCCAATCTTTTACGGTACACACGAAGATTAATATTGTGTCATCTTCTTCTCTTTGCTTTGGATGAACAGTACCATGTTCGTGAATAGTCCCACATGAATAGTTCTAGAAAGGACGACTTGAAGGGAGAATAGCAACCTCACAAACCAATTCGGGTCAATTGAATTGCAAGAAAATCAACACACTCACAAACCAATCTAATACATGAGTAGTTTCTGAAATGAACTCAACCTCCTAAACGCACACAACTCAAACTCTAATATTTTGGAATTAAAAAAACAACAAAAAGGGATTACTGATTTACTAGCTAAAACCGAAACTAACTCTATCTCAAACTATCCTATTCGTACCTTTCATCTTGATGAACAGTACCACATGTGAGCAGTGCCCAAACTCTCTGATGAGGACATCAACCCTTCGGATACGACCACTGCTACTCCACCTCCAACCAGGCGATTCGACTGCCATCGACTCGGCTGCGTCAAGCGCTACTCCAACGTGCCGACAAATTTACTTCACTTATACCTGGTGCTGCGACACCTCACATTGGGCCGAGGGCCTTGTAATTGTATTAATTATTTGGCCCAAAGGGCAGCCACCACTCTAGGTTATCTGGACCGGCCACCTCCTTGGCCTATTTGGGTCGGCCACCTCATGGACCGCCTCCACCCGGGCCGAACGCACTGTTCACAGTTACTGTTCATGTGAACAGTAACCTCATGAATAGTACCACATTGCTAGCCTTTAGACATTTGCGGCTCCCCCTCCCCTATATAAGGAGACCACACCCCTTTAGTTTTCCTTGGATTTTGTTTAGTTAAAAGTTAGCCTTGTTGCAACTTCGTGTATTGGCTTGTGTCGACTAGACCAACCATAATACCGCTTCAAAATCCCAACTCAATTCAATATTTCAATTCCTATTTGCAATTTCAGATTGCTTTATCTTTTTCTTGCGTGCTTCTTCGGTGTATGTAGGAATCGACCTTCGTGGTCAGGTCATCCGGGTATTCGTGCACGGTTGATAACGACTTGTCAATCAGTTCAGCGATTGCGTGGTTTCGAGCCTTGCGTGTTCGTAGCCAGGATCGTGAGAGTTGAGCGACGCCTACCGAACTTATCGTTCTTATCGAAAGATCGAGCTAACAATCGGACCTCCGGATTCATCTCTCTCTCTCTCTCTCTCTCTCTCTCTCTCTCAAGAACAGAAAGGCTCTCATCTCTCAAACAAAAGAACACACAATATGCACCAAGTGGGTTTTATGATTTTTATTCATTTAAATCATAACTTGTCCCTTTACATGATGCAGTCATGGGCTTAAATAGCCTTCCACACAAGTACAATTGCTTTGGATGAACAGTAACATGCATGAATAGTACACACGAGTAGGGTCCAAAACGAACTCAACCTCCTAAATACACACAATTCAAACTCTAATATTTTGGAATTAAAAAAACAATAAAAAGGGATTTCTGATTTACTAGCTAAAACCGAAACTAACTTTATCTCAAACTATCCTATTCATACCTTCATCTCGGTGAACAATACCACATGTGAACAGTGTCCTAATCAGAGATCAAAAGTGATGGTTGTCCGAAAATAGAGTTTGAAACGGAATCCAAAGGAGTCCCACGTGGAAACAAAATCTTTCTTTCCTTTGCTCGTTGCACCAGTCATCTTGTGCCGCAAACCATGCAAGCTTCTCATGTTGTGCACCTGGCTTCCACTTTGGCTCCCCACGCGGCCACTTTGTCACCGCACGTCATGCATGCGTGCTTAGTCTTCCATGCATAGCCTTCAGCCCAGGTGCTTTTTCCTCACACACAACATGCCTTCTTTGCTAGCCTTGCTTTCGGCCAATGTAATGTTTCCTTCGTTTCTTTGATTAAATCAACACCCATTGTTACCTCAAGATGTGAATGCAATTTAGGATAACAAACTGAAGTGGTAGTAATACTTAGCGCCGTATCATCGGTACGGTCGTGCTGTGCTAGGCTAGCCTGCCGGGTTGCGACCCAACCACAGCACGGCGTGTTGGGCCGTGTCGTGCCTAGGCTGAGCCATCAATACTGTGCCTCAGACCGACAAGCATGATCCATTTGGTCACGTCTAGCCCCACGTCATGATAATCACCATTATCTGCTGCTAATTAATGTCACCTGCAGAGCGCATCACTCTTGCTGGGTAGCACGAATCTTAAAGCTACGTTAACCCTGAGGATAGTACATGCAACCGCATGCACACGTAGTGTTGATTTTTCGTATTTTTTCCCCTATGAAATGTCAGACTTGCCCCCGTTGTTAGTTTGGTATGTCACATGCTAAGTGAGAGGAGGAAAAAGTACAGCTTTGGGGTTGCGCCTTGTAGATAGCGGGGCCTCGGTGGTGTAAGGGAGGGCATCGCGGCGGCCTCGACGCTCGACAGTGGACTGGCCGGGGGTAGCGGTTGGAGCATGGGGGGCTTCAATTGGTTGTGGACAAGGCGAGAGTGCGACGGTGAACGGAGAAACAGAGCAGGGGGGAGAGAAACTCTACTCCCTGCAGCTTGTCGAGGTCATCACGAGGAAGAACTCCAGGTGCGCCCAACTCAAACATGACTACTAAACAGAGGTAATATAGAGAAACTAAAAGTGCGCCTTCCATAAATATGAGACGATGCATAACAAAAAATAAATAAATAAAAATCCTACTTTCCACTAATAATAGGAAAAGAGAATTTTGCGCAGAGGGCCCCAACTTGTACAAAAGTTCCGCCTATGGCCCCTAAACTTAATCATCCATCGTAAATGATATATCTGACTTGATGGTGAATTTACACATGCTCCAAAGAAACAATTGCTATCAAATATCTATCGATGGCAAAGCTTTCGGCCTGCCGAGATGAAGCAATACGGAGAACTGGCTTACCGGCAAACAGTAAATATTTAGAGGGAGGTGTTCGAGTGTGGAAGGTGAGTGAGCTCATTGACACGTATGTCCAGCGAACAGAAGATGAGATGAAGATCTGATACATCCGGAATGAATTGGGATAAACTAGGTGAAAACTGCCTGCGATGTGAAATGGGTGGCAAAACTTGATAAAGCACCGAGCCTTAACAAGTTTGCCCAGATATATCAGAAAAGCCTCACAATGAGACCAGTGTCGAGGATGTCCTGAAAACACCTGGCATGATTATATTCAACGCGATGAGATGAAATTCAAGATGATAGGGCAGGAATCCCATTACGTTCAAGTTAGAGCTAGTCTGACGCCGTGGCCAATCCTGACAGGTTGTTACACCATAAAAGGGCATGATCAAGCATCGTCCAGAATGTTAGGACTAACAGCATTTCCTCCCTGATTTCCGGTCAGCATGTATGCCCAGCGACCAGACCAGCCGAGAACTCTACAGTCTACAGCACAGCAATATACCAGAATGCAACGTATAACAAACAACGCATGCTTGCTGCAATAACTAGCAGAAGTTTCAAATAACCAAACTTTAATGATTACAACAGTTGCAAAACTTCAGTTCATACTGCAGTTAACTCCTCTTAAGACAGCCATTATAAAAGGTACTTCAACCACCTCAGAAACCAAGGTCTGATGCTTCTTCATCAGCAAGCTAAGTTCTCAAATAAATTAGATAGATATAAAGAGAGCATTTTCTTTTACCCAAAACTTCACTCTTCCTACTTTGCATAAAGCATGCTCAACGGTTGGCCTTGGCAACACGTTCAATCTCATCCTTCTTCTTGATTGCATAGCTGTACACGAGGAGGGGGGGTGGCAAATTAAGGTAATGTGAAATAAAATTGCTGGACCGACTCAAAACAGTATGACACTGGGCCAAATGCGATAAAAACAAAGAAAATTGAGAAACAGATCACTGTAATAAAAGGCCATGAACCAACAAAACACCCTTGACCCTTCAAACGAATTTAAAGAACCATGCATTAGGAACCTCAGAAAGATTTCACTAAAACCTACTTAAGAAAATGACCTACACGCAAAAAAAAAAAAAAATTGACAGAATAGGCGAATTTTAAAATATGCTACTTCTCAGTTTGTGGTTTTGAAATATGTCACCCCTCAGTTTTTTCTTTCAAATATGTCACTCTTCTTTGTACCGAGGAGTGGCATATTTCATATTTCAAAACCACAAACTGAGTGGTATATTTCAAAATATGCCGACAGAATATTGTCCGCAACGTCAGGCATGCCCACAACTGAACAGGGAAACAGACTACTTTTTGGCCTATATCCGGTGAGGCGTGCTAAATCATTATTAATCAGAAAGCTAAGAATACCAACATAAGATAAAGAATAAAACATACCTGTTAGAAGATCCTTTAGCTGCATTGATAAGCTCATCTGCAAGGCATTCTGCAATGGTTTTGATATTCCTGAAAGCACTTTCTCTGGCACCAGTGGTAAGAAGGTAGATTGCCTGGTTCACACGCCTCAAAGGAGAAATATCAACTGCCTGCCTTCTAACAGCACCAGCAGATCCAATACGAGTTGCATCTTCTCTTGGTCCACTAAATGAGACAGTGTCGTTCAGTTTGGGACAATTCAAGCAAGAAATACAAATACTGAGATGCATATTATCACATAATGAGGTGTAAATTTGTAATTTACCAATATGAATAGATTAGGTTATAAGAGAAGTGTAAGGTTTCACAATGAGTTAAAACAAATATTGGCTACATCTGATGTTACAAAAAATTACACAAGGATCACATACCAGTCATAAAAAAATACTGAAAAAAAAAGTGTGCTGGCATCCTAGTTTTTCATATTAGTTCAGCATCACGATGTACTATGAAACCACTGAGTCAACTATTCACATACATTAGATTTTCCAAAACGTCATTTCTCATTCAGCAAGATCTTTTAAAGTTTCTACCCAGTCAATGCTGAAAGAAAATTTACATATTGTATCTGATGATCTTATAACAATATACATACACAACATAATTTACAGTTATCCAGATGAATAACATGGTGTATAATCCATATTAAATGCTAATTTATCAAACATGAATATAAACTAAAACAATGTCCAACGAGTTGATTGTGCCAAGAATTAGAAACAACGGACACAGAAAAAAAAAACAAATCAGTTGTTCAGTAACTACCTGTTTATGATGGCATCAACAATAACTTGGATAGGGTTTGCGTCAGTCAGCAAGTGAATAATCTCCATAGTGTGTTTCACAATGCGAACAGCCATGAGCTTCTTGCCATTGTTGCGCCCATGCATCATCAAAGAGTTGGTGAGCCTCTCAACAATTGGGCATTGAGCCTTGCGGAACCTCTTGGCGGAATACCTTCCAGCAGTGTGGGGAAGATATATGGCATGCTTTGTAGGATTGACAGCAAGGTAATCATTCAGAGAAATGTCATTGACCTGCACAAAGAAATTGACAAGAAAAAGTCTTAAGTGATAATACCGATACTACACCAAGGTCGGCAGCAAGGACAATTGTTAAACAGAACTTCGAACAAAATAGCAACCTAGAAACAGAATGTAGTGTTTCTGACCACGTTGAATTTTAGGAAATGAGAATTGCATTTCAAACAGTATTTGAAATTTCTGCACAAACTTAAGTAATTTACAGAGGATAGTTTCAAGTAATAACAAACCAAACAAAATATATCAAAGAAGTACAGCGCTCAAACAGACAAACGCCGATTTGAGCAAGGGTGAATGATCTATAAATCCTTTGGTCTACTTTAGGTCTTTTTCAACTACAATTTTCAAGAAGTGGAACTTTACAAGCTTTTCATGCAAAATAATCAACGAAATACAATGTTATATTCAAAAAGTAAGAACTGAAAGTAATGAAACAAGGCCATATTGGAAAAGGCACTTTAGACATATTTTAACATTGGAGGAAAAGTAAACTTCCAACAAGAATTCAAAAAAAAACACAAATCAAAGTCACCAACTGCAACAAAATGGCGATTGCTGCTAAACATTTAGCAGCTCCCTGCAGTGCTTGAGCAACTAACTACAGAGGCTACTCAAAACACAGCTCCCTCGTGTCAAGCCTTATCAACGTCGATTTGTACTACTACTTCGGCACGGTACCATACCCCTAACACTCCGAATAAATGTACCAGGCTACCAGGACATCAGCCTCTTGCTAATAGTCCAAACTCCTAGATTTTTCAAATGCTAAAATCACCATCCAGTACACAATAATAATCACAGAATCTGGTAGAATGTAACCTAATAACAACAAGTACAGCAAAGATCCAAGGAGATACTTAGGATACAAGAATATACAGTTAAACCCAGAAGTCTATCCACGATTAGGACCCTATTTCTTTCTGAATCATACACTAGTTTAACTTCAGCAATGCACCAGCTTCCCCACTGGCACATGCTCACCTGATACAAGCGCACGTCTCCAAACCTACATCTTCAACCCATAAAATCCAAAAATACTCCATGTTATAGATACCTAAGAAAACATCAACACAAACCAAAAATATATACAGAAAACAGCTTACAAATCCTGCCAGTAATCTAAACATTGAAGCTTTAACTTGCTGACTCCTTCCCAAAAAAAAGTTCATGTGTAAAGATCAAGACTAGATACGGTGGCAAACTATGAAATCGATTTCCACCCACACATCAGGCAAAACCCTAAAAATATGAGCGAACTCATAACATTCGAGCACCGAAACCATGAGATCTTGCTTCCTGGGACTCGCATAGATGACGGAACTCCCAACATATCCACCAACTGAAGCATAAAGCCACCGTGTCAACTACGGTCATTAGTAAAAGCCAAATCCTAAGCCTAGCCATCAGATCTAGCAGATCAACTCACCGCTAAGAAGGAGAAACCAAGAACTAGCGTCGCTATAGCACCATGCGTACAGAGGGCCGGCTCAAACATCGCATCCAAGAAAGTAAGCAAGCTACACCGATGAGATGGGGGTTGCGGTGGGAGAGGAGGGGCCAGGGGGGAGGGGAAGAGAGGAGACCTGGACGTCCTCGAAGGACCAGCGGTTAAAGAGCTTGATCTCCTGCGTCTGAGCCTCCACCTCCGCCATTTCTGCCGCCGGTGAAGTCGACCGAGGAGGATGAGGGGAAGGTGGGAGCTCGCGAGGAGGGCAAGGGAGGAGAGGCGAGTGACGGCGGCCGGGAGAAGAAAACCCTAGCGAGAGGCACGGGGTTTTATGGACGGGCTGGAGCCTGGAGGGGGCTTTGAGATTCGGGAAAATGTTGTGAAGGAATTTCGCACGGAGGTACATGTAGTTCGAAGGTTTTGCAAACTGGTATATTGGATTCAATTCCTTGGTCGAAGTTGCAATTTTTTAATGAGAGCTCGTGTAAGTTTTTTATATATATATTTTACAAAATGTACACGCACCACACATGCACACCTGTGAGTGCGCTCCCTAACATGCCTAGAATTGCACAAGACAAGGATAAATATGTAGCCTCACATAGTATGTGTGCACACTTTCCCACGGAGGCACATATGTATGTGTGAAAAAATAGATTTTAAAGTTTAAACCCTATTGGGTGGAGTGGGAGTACACTCACCAAGAGGTGGTTTCTCGTTATATGAGAAGGTCTCAGCTGCCTAAAATATCATGCTAACTAGTATACGAAATCGGACCACAATTGAATGGTGTTGCCTTTGAGAAATTTATGGTTCGACTATACCGTGTCTATATGGAGGGTGAACCTTGTTAACAATGAAGTGTGCTAGACAAATGTCAAGCAAATCAACAAAAAGACCAACTACAAAAGTTGATCAAAAGCTTTTTTGATATAGGATACATAATGTAACAGCCCCAAGTTTATAAACAGTAATAAAATACTTTATGAACAGTAATGAGGTGCTGTTCATAGCATTACTGTTCATTTCTACAATTTGGGCAGTATGTTACAAATTGAAAACCTTCCTTTTTAGTCAAAATCCTAAAGAACCATTTAAAGTCTTAAAGGAATACAAGATGAAACTTATATTATGACTGGGAAGTATTTTTATTAAAGCCTAGATAAATTATCTTGGCTTAAAGAAAAATAATTGTCTTTAAATGACTACTTTCGGGCTAAAATAAATATTTATGTATTTTACAAAGTGATTATGTGATTTTAAAATTTATCTGAGAAATATATCATCCCAGTAGCCTCCAGTAAAAATTTCAGGATTTTATAAATTTATTTGCTATTTTTAAAATCCCAGTCAAACCTTTTAAGCATTTGAATAGGTTCCGGTCAACCAAACTGGTTTGAATCCAAACCCTAGCACTGTAGCGACTCGAGCCATGTGGTTGAGTCCAACCCTGTGCAAGTGGTCCGGCTCTGTCACGTTCGAGCGCGAGCTCAAACCCCATACGCGATGTGAGCCGTTGATCTTCAATCGAACGGGCGGGACCGCGACGTCACGTGAGCTGTCCACGTGTACGCTTTGATCTCCGCCGTTGGATCTTAATCTAACGATCGAGGTCAGTGTATGCAATCGGACAACTCCGGAGCCTGACTCAATCTCCACCGTTCATTTCCGATCCAACAGCGCCTCCCTTTTCGTTTTAAACTTAAAGCGCGCTTTTATCTGGCCGTCGATTCAAATCCTCGACTTTCCTTTTCTGCGTGCTATTAAGGCTGCGCTCCTGCGGGCGCTAGATCTTCATCGTGTGGTCCAGAGCGGTGTATGCATTCGGACGACTCCGGATCCCCTCACGATCTCCGCCGTCCATTCTTGATCTAACCGCGCCGCTCGTTTCATTTTAAAATAAAAGGCGCGTAGCTATCTGGGCCTTTGGATTTAAATCCCACGGCGCTCCTTTTTTACCGTGGGCCTTTAAAGCCCAAATTCGGTGGACCGTTGGATTTTGATCGTAGGGTCCAGACTTGTGTATGCAATCGGACCATCCGGTTCTTTGTCCCATCTCGACCGTGGAAATCCAATCTAACGGTGCCGCGTCATCTCATCTAATCGAGTGACGTGTATTCCTTTTAATTGACCGTTGGATTCCCATCCAACGTCCAGATTTGAAAGTAGGTCCCGAGATTCCTTCGGGCTCTGTTTAAATCTCGATCGACCGATTGAAATCGCACGGTCCATATTAAAGGTTACCGATTAAAACCTTTTAACCTCTCTATTTATCACAAACGCCCATTTCCAATCGGACGGTGATATTCTTTGAGCTTTAGGAGATGCGCGCACGTGGATCGCCAGTGGGACCCACATGTAAGAGTGTTCTTATCTTCTTCCTCTCTCTCACACAGATCTCTCTAGAGCAGAGGAGAGGATTTATCCCAAAGTTTATGCAACTAATTTTTGGGATAATTAGCCTAAATGGACACCTCATCAACTCTAGACATTTCTATCTTGCCTGTAGCTCAACATCCATATATAAACCCTAGCTTTTTGCTCACGCCATTGTTGACCACTGAAGTTCATCCTCCATTGTTGTCCAGTGGAGTTTCTTGCTCCTGTTCTTTGCTTATCCATCCCAAGAACTGGTTCTACCTTGCACTAAGGTTTTAACATCCTTTGTAGGTTAAAACCGAAGGCTATCTCTCTGTTGAGCAGAATCAACTTTCTCAATCTTTGGTGTCTTTCCTACTCTGGTAAGCTAAAACCCTAGTTTTCGATATCTTGAGCATCTTAAGGACCTTAGAAGCTGCTGTGAATCATTCTTTTGAGCATCAGTAGCTTCAACTTGCTTCAAACTGAAAGGTTGTTATTATAACTTTTCGGTTTTCCATATCTTTTTCAAGACCTAGGGTTTCTCCTATCAACTTATCATCCTAGTTAGGTTTCAATTGAACCCTAGTAGCATGATAAGTGGTTCTTTTAATCATTGTCATCATCTATTTAGTTTGTTGACAAGATCTGCTCTGTTCCTTTTGTCGCTTAACAGAGGCAAAAATAGGTTTCTTTTTAGTTGATGTAATCTAATCGATTAGGGTTAGGTTAAGGTTAGTTTAGGGTATTAACTACCCTAATAGATCAGGCTAAGCTTCATTCTAGAGCCTTTGCTTGATCTATCTTCCTTTTTCCCAAATCTGCAGTTTGTCCTGTTTCTGCTCTTTTCAAAATATGAAAACTGAAACTTTGAACTAAGCCTTAGTTTCTGCCATTTGAAAACAGTGGGTTATGATATGGGTTAGTATCACTATTATGGGTAGTTATGGCTTAAGCATATTGTCAATCATGCATTTCCAGATTGATCATGCATATTTCTTCCATTTTGTACTTGCTTGCCGATTTTGGCATTTATTGGACTTTATTGCTTCTTATAGAATCGGTTCATCTGAAGCTTTTGACTTTATTTCGAGCAACTTTGAACACCAATGTAAGTTTATTACTATCAAGGCAAGCTTCCTCTCGCACCATATTGATCCCAAATTTTATACAATAGCTTTTACAAATCCAGTGACACCTGTGCATGCTATTTTTGTGAAAATACAAAACTGTGATCTGTAGTAGCTAGCTATAACCTAACATGGTGGATTACCTTAATTATAATCATACACTTAACCTAGCTCGATCTGTATATTATAACCTATTTTTTCAGATTTTGGCTTAGACATGCGATCTAGAGATTTTAGAGTTTGACAAGCATATCTTGTCAAACATGGGAATCTAAATGAACTTTTGTTATTTTGAACTCTTTGTCCAGTTTCTTTAAATCAGACTTGTATTTGAAATTTAAATTGATCTGCACAAGAGGAAGCTAGTGATGGTGCTTTTGTGCACGAGATTGGGTTTTGTGATGGACTTGTCCGGGTTAATTAAGGACCGAACTCTGACTATTCAATTCAAGTCCCCCACGTACTTCCACATGCGGTGTATGGTATTGTTTGGTTAAGTAAAATGTTAAGACTATTGGGTTGGAAACAGGAGAGTAAGAATATGTGTATTGACCTTGTATGGCATAAATGCTTAGATCTTATGGTGTGTTGTATGCCATGTGAGCTTGTATGTCGATGTCGGATGTTCTTAGAAGGGTGAGGCGTATATGTGCTCCGTAGCATATCGATACCTTAATGGTGCCGATTGCATCCTAATATGGGTAGTGAGCCCAGTTCGCATTTAATTGTTTGGATCGGCATTCTTGGCGCAACATGTGTGCCGGTTAGCGGATGCTATGAGTCGTTGTTTAAGCGAGATCGGTTCACACATGGGGTCCAACTCAATAGTGTTAGCTTGTTGAAAAATACCAAATCTTAGTTTCCCGGTCGGCATACCAAAGGAAGTATGTCATCATTCGGAGGCATCCAGAAGGCAACGGGCTAGCTAAGTCATGTGGGTAAAGATGTACACCCTGCGGGTATAAAGCTGTTCGAATAGCGTGTCCACGGTCATGGGCGATAACTTGAGTTGATGTCACTGTATAGAAGTTTTGATTTACAAAATCTGGTTTGGTTTTATGGTCAGGCATGAGGATTCATGCATCGCATCGCATTACAATTATGTCATTTACTTCTTGTTCTAATCAAACTTTGATTTATTACCTTGCTTTATCAAAATTTAGCTTTTGTAGGTTAAGAGGTATCGCTTTATGCAAATCTGAACCTTCTGTTGTAACCTTATGCATGTAAAAATTCTATTCCTTTGAGTAGGTTCTAATAAACACTTTATCTTATTAGTTTGTGTAAGACTTGCTGAGTACCTTCCGTACTCAAGGTGCTATCACCTATTGTTGCAGGTGAGGACGGTTTTCTTTATGAAGTACTGTTAGCGCGATCGGTGGCGCTAACGAGTAGAGCTACTTCTTTCCTCCACGCAATTACTGCGGGTGGATGAGGCCATTGGTGGACTTTAATATTTTGTTTTGCTTCATTGTTAGACTTTTGAAGTGACCAAGTCACTTAATATTGTAGTACTAAACCGAATGATGTAAACTTATATTTAATTATGCGAATGTATGACTTGTATGTGTATGATGCAATGTTGTTGAAGGATATATATATACAATGGTCGTTGATCCTGGGAACCATTGTGAGATATATATATATCAGGATCTGTTTATTGGAATTGTCACTTGTTAAATTTATATCTTTAGCATGATCTTTAATAAAGGGACGATGCGGTTCATTCATTAATAATTGTGCTCTGATATGAATTTAATTAAGTACATTTCCAATAATCCGGGGCGCCCACGGCGTTGGTATCAGAGCATACGTTGCCTGTAGGTTAGAAGTAGCCTGGCCGAAACAATTAGAGAGTTTTCTGATAAAATTATTTTCAAGCAGTAATGTATTTTCGAAAGCTTAAGAATGACATCTTTTATTTCTTATCTTCCTTAATGTTAATTCTTGCCCAACTTTCTGTTGGTTTATTTAAAAGTGAATTGTTTCTTACCTTTTCCTTTTGTCTATAGATGATTGGGTGGTATTTGGTCAAGGAAACCCGAGCTGAGGATGTGGATGGGTTCCCAGCCTTACTGCGGGACATGATGTGGCGGTCCAATTTCACCTATCAGCCGGAGTATGCCATCTATCGACGGGACCGAGGCCTAGGGATGGAGGAGTATCGTGTCTTCATCAATGTCATCGCTAGGCATGTAGCTGGCAGTGTTCCCTACTGTGTCCAAGCACTTGCCACCTCTGAGGCTATGGCTGTTCAGGAAGCTGCAAGTAGGATGATGAGCCTTCTTCGTCATGATTTGACGGAATTGTCTCAACCACCCTATGTTCACTTCCGAATCAAGGTCCTACCTCCAAGTGAGCATGTTCGATGAGATCTGATTTGGCGAAGACCCAGTGCGGCGGTTGGCGAGGATGGTCCGCATCATGGACCAAATCCATCATTTGTCTTGTGAGGAGCTATGGGAAACTTCGGCATCGCCTTAATGAGGCCCAGAGTACTGTTACTTGGAGTCAACATGAACCGCGTTCCTGCAAGCGTGCTTTATGGTGACAACGAGACCTCTCCCGCTTCTTTGCACCATCTCTTTACCGACTTCCGAAGTGGCGGGTGCGTGCTGTTTATGGACAAGTCGTCAAGCCGGATGATGCGAGTTTTCCTCGCACCTGCGGATTGCACCTCCGGAGGTCATCGGCCATTGTTGGGTTCCCAGAGGCGTCTCATTAGCCCGTTGGATCTGTTGATCTACCGTTCCCCGAGCTCATCTTTTGAATGAGTTCGGTGAACTTTAACCGGGATCTTTACGCTAGCACCTCGACGATGAATCCTCGTGGATAAGTGTCTTCTAGTTTAGTAGTTGCCCTTAAATAAACCGCATGTAATAGGGCAGTGTTGTTTTGTACAGAATATGTAAGTTTAATCTTTGGTTTGTAATCCGACCTCTATGGCCGACTATGATGTAAGACTGGAACCGAATATTTTGTTGTATATATGAAGTTTTTGGTTTTGGTGTTAATTTAAATGCACACCATAACATGATGCATTATATGTACAGTGTTTGTTTCTTTCCTAATTGCAACCTTGTTTGTGTTTGCCGAGTATATCCTTGTTATGTTGTTAACCATGGTGTGGTAACAGGATGACAGGACCTACTACTCGTGCGCAAGCGCAACAAGGGAAGGGCATGTCGACTCCCGTGCCTCATTCTCAGGGAGGGCCGACTGAACCTTCCAGCTCTCAGGGTCCGCAAGGTGGTCCCCAGGAAGAGGAGCTTCCTCCACCACCTTCGATGGCGATGTGCTCATGCAAATCGGCGCAATCGAATGGATCAAGCGCGCATCTTGGAGCGGTTGCGCGCAACACTTCTTCTCTGTTGCACCGACCATCGAGCGAGAGATCACCATGTGCGGCGGTCTTGCGACTTTGGCGGACTAACCGCGGTGTTCTCCGGTTCCCAAGATCCCATGGAAGCGAGGATTGGCCGGACCATTGAGAAGAAGCTATTAATTGCTCGATGTACAGAGAGGAAAAGGTTCTCTTCGCGATTATCGACTTGATGGGCGGCTAGCATATGGTGGGATAATCTCCTTGCCATTCGACTGCTTTGGACATGTCCCTACTTGGGATGAGTTCGTGGAAGCTTTTAGCGAAGCTCATATTCTGAAGGGTCATGATGATGAAGCAACAAGAATTTCGCTCTCAAGCAAGGGCGAAAGTGCATTCCGAATACCAACATGAGTTCAACTTTCTTGCGGATATGCCCTCGATGATGTTTAGTGACCTTCGTCGTCGGAACCGGTTCTTGAATGGGCTATCGAAGAATTGCGATGGTGTAGCTCGCATGACTTCCTAATTTCTCTCATTTGGTCAACAAAGCAATTGTGGCGAGAGTAAGAGCAAGGCTTTGGAGGAGTCACGCAGCGGCAGCGACTTCTCGATTTATTCTGGTGGCGGCTCACCAAGGCCTCGCATGTGGGTGCCTAGACCACCGCGAGCACCAGCTCCATTTTCCCCAAGGCCGGCAGTGTTTGCCCCTCGTCCATCCTCTTCCACTAATCAACCAAGACCTAGTGGAAGCCGACCACCGCTATTGTTCTTGTCGGGCGGGGTTATATGTTATCATTGTGGGCGTCGAGGGCATTTTGCCAATCGGTGTTATGCCAAGGCTCGGGGATACCACCTATTTCACCTTCCCACCATTGTCGTCTGCACCACCTTCCCGACCGTGGTCAAGCGACCTGCTTAGGTTCGAGGGCGGGTGAACGGATTCTTCTTGAGAAGCATTGTCCTCTGAGTTGTGCTTGGTATGCTCCTAGTTAATTTCAAAGATCGCATTGTTTTGTTTGATTCTGAGCATCCCATTCATTTGTTAGTAGGCGGTTGCTACTCGGCATCGTTTAATTATGCATCATCTTCATCCACCTCATATCATCCATTCACGGATCAGCCTTTATGACTAATCAAGTTGCAGTAATGTCAATATAAATATTGAAGGGTAGACTTTTGGTGATTTGATTGTGATAGATTCTAAAGGGATGGATGTTATCCCGTGAATGGATTGGTTATCCAAGCACCTTGGGCAAATTAATTGTGCTCACAAATCCATTTCTTTAACTAATGAAAGCGACACTTCAGTCGTTTTTCAATCCAGGACAATGGGTTCCCATCTTTGTGCTCACCAAGTTGATACTACTCCTTCTTTGGAGTCAGTACCAATTGTTTGTGAGTATGTTGATGTCTTTCTGAAGACCTTCCCGTTTGCCACGGATCGGAAGTGGAATTTGTTATTGAACTCGTTCTGAACGCTCCTATATCCGAGTCCTTATCTAATGCCCGTCAACGAGTTGGTTGAATTGAAGAAGCAACTCGGAGAATTGCTTGACAAAGGATTTATTCGACCGAGCTCCTCACCTTGGGGATGCCCGGCAATCTTTGTCAAGAAGAAAGACAATACTTTGCGGATGTGTGTGGACTACCGTCCGTTAAATGAGGTCACTATCAAGAACAAGTATCATTTGCCTCGCATTGACGATCTTTTTGATCAGTTGGTTGGTGCCCGAGTCTTTTCAAAGATTGATTTGCGATTGGGCTATCATCAAATCAAGGTTAGATCTGAGGACATTCCTAAAACAGCTTTCTCTACTCGTTATGGTTTGTACGAGTACACTGTCATGTCCTTTGGTCTGACCAATGCTCCAGCTTATTTCATGAACCTTATGAATTCGGTGTTCATGGATTTCTTGGATAAGTTTGTTGTCGTGTTCATTGACGATATCCTTATTTATTCTAAGTCTGATAAGGACCATGAACAACATTTGCGACTTGTGCTAGAAACACTTCGTCGGCATCGACTGTATGCTAAGTTTAGCAAGTGTGCTTTCTGGCTTAGAGAAGTTGCATTTCTGGGGCATGTGCTATCTGAAGGAGGTATCGCTGTTGATCCAAGCAAGGTACAAGATGTACTAAATTGGAAGCCTCCCAAGAGTGTCCACGAGATCCAAGTTTTCTTGGGTTTGGGGATATTATCAGTAGGTTCATTGAAAATTTCTCCAAAATTGCTAGACCTTTGACTCGACTTTGCGAAAGAGAAGAAATTTGAATGGTCACTAAATGTGAGGAGAGTTTTAGACCGAGAACTCTCTTGACTAAAGCTCCAGTTCTCACTCTTAGGATATTCATAAAAACTTTGACATTTATTGCGATGCATCTCGCCATGGACTTGGTTGTGTGCTTATGCAAGAAGGCCGAGTTGTGGCATATGCATCTCGGCAGTTGCGCCCTCATGAAGTTAATTATCCTACTCATGATTTGGAATTGGTGCAGTAGTCCATGCATTGAAGATTTGGCGACATTACCTTCTCGTGTCGTTGTGAGATCTATACCGATCATAAAGTCACAAAGTACATATTCACTCAATCTGATTTGAATATGAGACAAAGAAGGTGGCTTGAACGATCAAGGACTACGACATGGGTATTCATTATCACCGTAAGGACAATGTTGTGGTGATGCTTTAAGCGAAAGTCACAATGCAATCGCATATTTTCTCTACTGCGACCAGGACTTGTGTCTTGATTTTGGTAGCAAGTCTTGACTTGGTGGAAAAAGGTTTTCTTCTTTGCATTACAAGTGGAGCCTACCTTAGAATCTCAGATTCTTGAGGCCCGAAAACGATGCCGAGGTAGCCAAATTAAGGAGAACTTGAAAGCGGGTAAAGCCAGCGAGTTTTACGAAGATGATCGCGATGCGATTTGGTATCGCAATCGTTTGAGTGGTACTCTTGATCCTTATCTAAGAAGTCTAATTCTTAGAGAGGCTCATAATTCAAGTTTTCTCTACATCCCGGAAGTACTAAGATGTATCGGAATTAAAGAAAACATTTTGGTGGAGCCAAATGAAGAGGCAAATTGCTCGAGTATGTTCTTTGAATGTGATATTTGCCAAAGGGTTAAAGTCGAACATCCGAAGCCAGTGGTACCCTTGACCTTTGCCTATTCCACGGTGGAAGTGGGAAGAGATCGGTATGGATTTTGTTCTTGGTCTTCCCAAAACTTCCAATGGGTCCGATGCCATTTGGGTAATCATCGACCGTTTGAGAAAAGTGGCTCATTTCATTCGGTCAAAACCATCTTTAGTGGCAAGCGCTGCGAGCTTTATATTGCTAGAATTGTTTGTCTTCATGGTGTTCCCAAGGTCATTGTTTACGACCGTGGCCTCAATTTACTTCCCACTTTTGGAATTGTCTTCATCGGGCTATGGGAATCGAACTCTCTTTCGATCTTGCTTATCATCCTCAAACTAGTGGTCAAACGAGAGAGTGAATCAAGTAATGGAAGATCTTCTTGAGCCTATGTGCTATCTTATAGCAAAGACTGGGAGAAATCTTTGCCATTTGTGGAATTTTCCTACAATAATAGCTACCAAGCAAGTATTCAAATGTCACCTTTTGAAGCCTTGTATGGGAGAGCTTGTAGGACCCCATTAAATTGGTCCGAGTCTGGTGAAAGATCATTCTATGGTCGAGACTTGGTAAAAGAAGCCGAAGAGCAAGTTCGATTCGAGATTGCTTGAGAACTGCTCAATCTCGTTAGAAGAGCTATGCTGACCATCGTCGTCGTGAATTAAGCTTTGAGGTAGATGACCATGTCTATCTTAAAGTGTCACCCATGAGGGGTACTCATCGTTTTGAGTAAAGGAAGCTCGCACCTCGTTATATCGGACCCTTCCAATCATTGCCAAGCGGAGTCAGAGCTTATCAATTGGAACTACAGAATCCCTCTCGGCGATGCATGATACTTTTCATGTGTCTCAATTGAAGAAATGCCTTCGTGTTCCTATTGAGGCAATCGCTATGAGCATCTTGATCTCCAACTCGATCTTTCCTATCAAGAACAACGATGCGTATCCTCGACACAATGGAGCGCAGACAAGAAATCGTCTTGTCAAGTTCTTGAAAATTTAGTGGGCTAATCATTCCGAGGATGAAGCCACTTGGGAGCGCGAAGATCTGATGCAGATTGAGCACCCCCATCTCTTCGTTGTTTAGAACTTTCCTTTGAATCAAGAAAGGAAAGTTTAAACAAAGCAATGTAAACAAAGATGTAATGATAACACTATGTTGTTATGTAAATTTCTTCTTTGTTATCTTTGAAGGAAATCAAGACAACAGATGTTGAATTTCCTTATAAATCATTTCCACTTCACTTCTTTCTAATCTTTAACTTGTTCCAAATCTCGGGGACGAGATTTTCTTAAGAAGTAGGTTTGTAACAGCCCCAAGTTTATAAACAGTAATAAAATACTTTATGAGCAAGAATGAGGTCTTTGTTCATAGCATTCTTGCTTCATTTCTACAATTTAGGCGTATGTTACAAATTGAAAACCTTCCTTTTTAGTCAAAATCCTAAAGAACCATTTAAAGTCTTAAAGGAATACAAGATGAAACTTGTATTATGACTGGAAAGTATTTTTATTAAAACCTAGATAAATTATCTTGGCTTAAAAAAAATAATTGTCTTTAAATGACTACTTTCGGGCTAAAATAAATATTTATGTATTTTACAAAGTGATTATGTGATTTTAAAATTTATCTGAGAAATATATCATCCCAGTAGCCTCCAGTAAAAATTTCAGGATTTTATAAATTTATTTGCTATTTTTAAAATCCATCAAACCTTTTAAGCATTTGAATAGGTTAGGTCAACCAAATCGGTTTGAATCCAAACCCTAACCTTTATGCGACTCGAGCCATGTGGTTGAGTCCAACCTGTGCAAGTGGTCCGGCTCTCATCACGTTCGGCGCGAGCTCAAACCCCATCGCGATGTGAGCCGTTGATCTTCAATCGAGCGGCGGGGCCGCGGCGTCACGTGGTGTCCCACGTGTACGCTTTGATCTCCGCCGTTGGATCTTAATCTAACGATCGAGGTCAGTGTATGCAATCGGACAACTCCGGAGCCTGACTCAATCTCCACCGTTCATTTCCGATCCAACAGCGCCTCCCTTTTCGTTTTAAACTTAAAGGCGCGCTTTTATCTGAGCCGTCAGATTCAAATCCTACGACTTTCCTTTTTACCGCGTGCTATTAAGGCCTGCGCTCCTCTAGGCCGCTAGATCTTCATCGTGTGGTCCAGAGCGGTGTATGCATTCGGACGACTCCGGATCCCCTCACGATCTCCGCCGTCCATTCTTGATCTAACCGCGCCGCTCGTTTCATTTTAAAATAAAAGGCGCGTAGCTATCTGGGCCTTTGGATTTAAATCCCACGGCGCTCCTTTTTTACCGTGGGCCTTTAAAGCCCAAATTCGGTGGACCGTTGGATTTTGATCGTAGGGTCCAGACTTGTGTATGCAATCGGACCATCCGGTTCTTTGTCCCATCTCGACCGTGGAAATCCAATCTAACGGTGCGCGTCATCTCATCTAATCGAGTGGCGTGTATTCCTTTAATTGACCGTTGGATTCCCATCCAACGTCAGTTTGAAAGTAGGTCCCAGATTCCTTCGGCTCTGTTTAAATCTCGATCGACCGATTGAAATCGCGACGGTCCATATTAAAGGTTACTGATTAAAACCTTTTAACCTCTCTATTTATCACGGCCGCCCATTTCCAATCGGACGGTGATATTCTTTGAGCTTTAGGAGGCGCGCATTTGTGGATCGCCAGTGGGACCCACATGTAAGAGTGTTCTTATCTTCTTCCTCTCTCTCTGCAGAGATCTCTCTGTGAACAGAGGAGAGGATTTATCCCAAAGTTTATGCAACTAATTTTTGGGATAATTAGCCTAAATGGACACCTCATCAACTCTAGACATTTCTATCTTGCCTGTAGCTCAACATCCATATATAAACCCTAGCTTTTTGCTCTGCCATTGTTGACCACCAAGTTCATCCTCCATTGTTGTCGATGGAGTTTCTTGCTCTGTTCTTTGCTTATCCATCCCAAGAACTGGTTCTACCTTGCACTAAGGTTTTAACATCCTTTGTAGGTTAAAACCGAAGGCTATCTCTCTTGAGCGAATCAACTTTCTCAATCTTTGGTGTCTTTCCTACTGTAGCTAAAACCCTAGTTTTCGATATCTTGAGCATCTTAAGGACCTTAGAAGCTGCTGTGAATCATTCTTTTGAGCATCAGTAGCTTCAACTTGCTTCAAACTGAAAGGTTGTTATTATAACTTTTCGGTTTTCCATATCTTTTTCAAGACCTAGGGTTTCTCCTATCAACTTATCATCCTAGTTAGGTTTCAATTGAACCCTAGTAGCATGATAAGTGGTTCTTTTAATCATTGTCATCATCTATTTAGTTTGTTGACAAGATCTGTCTCTGTTCCCTTTGTGTCTTAACTTGAGGCAAAAATAGGTTTCTTTTTAGTTGATGTAATTTAATCGATTAGGGTTAGGTTAAGGTTAGTTTAGGGTATTAACTACCCTAATAGATCAGGTTAAGCTACATTCTAGAGCCTTTGCTTGATCTATCTTCCTTTTTCCCAAATCTGCAGTTTGTCCTGTTTCTGCTCTTTTCAAAATGTGAAAACTGAAACTTTGAACTAAGCCTTAGTTTCTGCCATTTGAAAACAGTGGGTTATGATATGGGTTAGTATCACTATTATGGGTAGTTATGGCTTAAGCATATTGTCAATCATGCATTTCCAGATTGATCATGCATATTTCTTCCATTTTGTACTTGCTGTCGATTTTGGCATTTATTGGACTTTATTGCTTCTTATAGAATCTGGTTCATCTGAAGCTTTTGACTTTATTTCTGAGCAACCTGAACCTGCAACAGAAGTTTATTACTATCAAGGCAAGCTTCCTCTCTGCACCATATTGATCCCAAATTTTATACAATAGCTTTTACAAATCCAGTGACACCTGTGCATGCTATTTTTGTGAAAATACAAAACTGTGATCTGTAGTAGCTAGCTATAACCTAACATGGTGGATTACCTTAATTATAATCATACACTTAACCCTAGCTCAGTACTGTATATTATAACCTATTTTTTTCAGTTTTGGCTTAGACATGCAGTCTAGAGATTTTAGAGTTTGACAAGCATATCTTGTCAAACATGGGAATCACAAATGAACTTTTGTTATTTTGAACTCTTTGTCCAGTTTCTTTAAATCAGACTTGTATTTGAAATTTAAATTGATCTGGACAAGAGGAAGCTAGTGATGGTGCTTTTGTGCACGAGATTGGGTTTTGTGGTGGACTTGTCCGGGTTAATTAAGGACCGAACTCTGACTATTCAATTCAAGTCCCCACGTACTTCCACATGCGGTGTATGGTATTGTTTGGTTAAGTAAAATGTTAAGACTATTGGGTTGGAAACAGAGAGTAAGAATATGTGTATTGACCTTGTATGGCATAAATGCTTAGGTCTTATGACGTGTTGTATGCCATGTGAGCTTGTATGTCGATGTCGGATGTTCTTAGAAGGGTGAGCGTATATGTGCTCCGTAGCATATCGATACCTTAATGGTGCCGATTGCATCCTAATATGGGTAGTGAGCCAGATTCGCATTTAATTGTTTGGATCGGCATTCGCGGCGCAACATGTGTGCCCGGTTAGCGGATGCTATCGATCGTTGTTTAAGCGAGATCGGTTCACACATGGGGTCCAACTCAATAGTGTTAGCTTGTTGAAAAATACCAAATCTTAGTTTCCCAGCCGGCATACCAAAGGAAGTATGTCATCATTCGGAGGCATCCGAAGGCAACGGGCTAGCTAAGTCATGTGGGTAAAGATGTACACCCCTGCAGGGTATAAACTGTTCGAATAGCCGTGTCCACGGTCATGGACGATAACTTGAGTTGATGTCACCTGTATAGAAGTTTTGATTTACAAAATCTGGTTTCGGTTTTTATGGCTGTGCATGAGGGATTCATGCACTGTACTGTTTACAATTATGTCATTTACTTACTGTTCTAATCAAACTTTGATTTATTACCTTGCTTTATCAAAATTTAGCTTTTGTAGGTTAAGAGGTATCGCTTTATGCAAATCTGAACCTTCCTGTTGTAACCTTATGCATGTAAAAATTCTATTCCTTTGAGTAGGTTCTAATAAACACTTTATCTTATTAGTTTGTGTAAGACTTGCTGAGTACCTTCCGTACTCAAGGTGCTATCACCTATTGTTGCAGGTGAGGACAGTTTTCTTTATGAAGTACCTGTTAGCGCGATCAGGGTGACGCTAACGAGTAGAGCTACTTCTTTCCTCCACGCAATTGCCTGCGGGTGGATGAAGCCATTGGTGGACTTTAATATTTTGTTTTGCTTCCGCTGTTAGACTTTTGAAGTGACCAAGTCACTTAATATTGTAGTACTAAACCGAATGATGTAAACTTATATTTAATTATGCGAATGTATGACTTGTATGTGTATGATGCAATGTTGTTGAAGGATATATATATACAATGGTCGTTGATCCTGGGAACCATTGTGAGATATATATATATCCGGGGATCCTGTTTATTGGAATTGTCACTTGTTAAATTTATATCTTTAGCATGATCTTTAATAAAGGGACAGTACTGTTCATTCATTAATAATTGTGCTACAGTATGAATTTAATTAAGTACATTTCCAATAATCCGGGGCGCCCACGGCGTTGGTATCAGAGCATACGTTGCCTGTAGGTTAGAAGTAGCCTGGCCGAAACAATTAGAGAGTTTTCTGATAAAATTATTTTCAAGCAGTAATGTATTTTCGAAAGCTTAAGAATGACATCTTTTATTTCTTATCTTCCTTAATGTTAATTCTTGCCCAACTTTCTGTTGGTTTATTTAAAAGTGAATTGTTTCTTACCTTTTCCTTTTGTCTATAGATGATTGGGTGGTATTTGGTCAAGGAAACCCGAGCTGAGGATGTGGATGGGTTCCCAGCCTTACTGCGGGACATGATGTGGCGGTCCAATTTCACCTATCAGCCGGAGTATGCCATCTATCGACGGGACCGAGGCCTAGGGATGGAGGAGTATCGTGCCTTCATCAATGTCATCGCTAGGCATGTAGCTGGCAGTGTTCCCTACTGTGTCCAAGCACTTGCCACCTCTGAGGCTATGGCTGTTCAGGAAGCTGCAAGTAGGATGATGAGCCTTCTTCATTATGATTTGACGGAATTGTCCCAACCACCCTATGATCACTTCCCGAATCAAGGTCCTACCTCCGAAGTGAGCATGTTCGATGAGATACAGTTTGGCGAAGACCCCCAGGTGCGACAGTTGGCGAGGATGGTCCGCATCATGGACCAAATCCATCGCTGTCTTGTGAGGGAGCTATGGGAAACTCAGCATCGCCCTAATGAGGCCCAGGAGTACTTGTTACTTGGAGTCAACATGAACCGCGTTCCTCGCAACGTGCTTTATGGTGACAACGAGACCTCTCCCGCTGCTGCTGCGCCATCTCTTTACCGACTTCCAGAAGTGGCCGGGTGCGTACCTGTTTATGGACAAGTGCGTCAAGCCGGATGATCGCAGTTTTCCTCGCACCTGCGATCGCACCTCTGGAGGTCATCAGCCATTGTTGGGTTCCCCGAGGCGTCTCATTAGCCCGTTGGATCCTGTTGATACTGGTTCCCCTGGAGCTCATCTTTTGAATGAGTTCCCGGTGAACTTTAACCGGGATCTTTACGCTAGCACCTCGACGATGAATCCTCGTGGATAAGTGTCTTCTAGTTTAGAAGTTGCCCTTAAATAAACCGCATGTAATAGGGCAGTGTTGTTTTGTACAGAATATGTAAGTTTAATCTTTGGTTTGTAATCCGACCTCTATGGCCGACTATGATGTAAGACTGGAACCGAATATTTTGTTGTATATATGAAGTTTTTGGTTTTGGTGTTAATTTAAATGCACACAATAACATGATGCATTATATGTACAGTGTTTGTTTTGTAACACCCTGGTTTTTAGGAGCTTTTTGAAAATTTTAAAATAAAACGAACTATTTGGTTTCCTCAAAGTCTAAAAGCTTAAATTGAGATTTTGAAATGATTTTCATGTGACTAACTCCAACTTCAACTAAATTCTCTATTGGTTTTGTTGGTTTGTTAGAGTGTTAGAGCTCTGGTGTTCCCTCCCTTTTCTGTGCTTCCCTTGTTTTCCTCGGCCACCCCTTCTCTTTGGTTCAGACCTCCTCAGGTCTAGACCTCCTTTGTGTTTGGACCTCTTCTTTGTCCAGACCTCCCCGCGGTTCTAACATTCCTTTGAAGTCACGACCACGCTCGAGTTGTTTTAAGCTCGGGTTTGAGTTTCAAACCTCCTTTGATCGCATCTTGGCCGTCAGAACCTCCCCCTCGTGAGATCTTGACCGTCAAGACATCCTCCTATGAGATCTTGAACGTCTGGACCTCCCTTAAGTCCAGAACCTATGCGTGCCTATCTCCTCAGACCACCCAATCTTAATCGTGTGGCTCTGGCTCTTTGCGCCTTTTCTTTGTCCCTTAGACCTCCTCCTTTCCGCAATTATGTGGTCTTTTTTGCAAAGACCACCCTCTTTGATCACGACTAATGAGGACATGACTGTCGGGACCCAGAATTACGATTCTGAAACCCTCTGTGTATACTGCACTAGTCCAGGATCACGCTAGTGTACACAGTGTCAACATAGGTAATTATCGATCCACACAAGCGATAAATAAAGTAAACGATTAGTTTGAATAACAAATAAGGGTTTTGACCTTATGGTCGAGTTTACACTTATTAAGTCACGCAGGGCTAACAGAGAATAAAACAGCAGCGGAACGGAAATAACTCCAGCGTAGATCCCACCAATTCACCACAGGCAACCGACTGGGATCCAGACCTTAATGATCAGCAACCTTCGGCGAACTCCTCCTCGAAAGCAGGCATAGACTCCTCCTCTTCTGTAGGTTTGGGCGCAAGTTTTACAACAAGCGTGAGTACACAACCGTACTCGCAAATCATACCACAGAATGCAATTTATAGATGCAGACTTATTCCAAAGGAAAAGGCTTCTGTGGTTCTTTTGCATAAAAGCAACATTTGCAATTGAATACGAATAATAGATTTAAAGCATAATTCAAAACAAATAGACAATATTAATTTAACAGTTGTTTCCACAAAGACACACAGCTAAACAGATTATTTCACATAGCCATATGATTGAGGTCACACAGCTCCCATCCCAACATTTTATGAAAACTACCCCTCGTGTGAAATCCCCGAGCATATCCATGACCGCGGACGCGGCTATTCGAATTGATTGTTTAACACTCTGCAGAGGTTGTACACTTTACCCACAAGATACAACTAGTGTAGCAAGCACTAATCGTAACAAAACAGTTCGGAAACTTCATCTCAAACATTGACATTCCCGATGTGCTTTCCCGCTATACTAGCTCACATAGATTTAGTATAACACACACCGCTGGACAGGGAGGCGGCGAACCGTCCCGCAATGCAACCACCAAGTAGTCACACCTCCACCCTGCCACACAGCCTAACCTATCCACCTGAACATCAATGCCGAGAATCCATAACTTACTAAGTTAAGCCCGTCCCATACCAGGCATGTGCTCGTACAGTAAGGCTCAGTTCAATGACGCACAAAGTTAAGTCATTAATTGACCAAGGCAAGACTTCCATGTTCTAACTAAATCACAAAGATCATCAAACCCAAGCACACAGCTTCCACCATATCACACAGCTTCCACCACTTGCCTCAGTCTAAATCCTTCACCACCTAGTTGGTTTTAGTGCAACACATGCTATCACAAAGTAATAACATACAACACACAGCTTTACACAAAGTTCCATAGTCACTTAGTCACATTTAATAATTGCAACCTACATGAGATGTGAGACTCGTAGCATGGCTAAGCAATTGTACTCGCATCTAACCAACCCACGTTGGTGCTATAATATTACCAACTAATAACCAATCTAGGGTGACAAGGAATTATGACATACAAGGCCAAGGTGTGATAACAATTTGGATAATAACTATGCTCAAAGCATTTAAATAAATAATTAAAGTAGAATTCAATACTTTAACACAAAGTAATTTGAAAACTGGGTTCCAGATGATCAAAGGTATGACTTGCCTTGGAAAAGGACTATGTACTGGTCTTGATCTTGGGGTGCTCCTTCTTCAACGAAATTCACCGACGAATCGACGTCTACTCGCAAACGAAACAAATAAACAAAACAAATAAATAACAGAGGCAAAGCAAGCTCCAAAAATTAAATAAAAAGCTCAGATAAATAGAGCTCGAATTTAGATAAATTTAGGAATTTGAATGGGCTCAATCGGAGTTAGGATGCAAAAGTTATGAGCTCTGGAAGTCTGAAAATCTAAAGAAACCCTAATTTGGATTTTCTAGAATTTTTCGAATTATTTCTTAACAGAAAAATCAGATTATTGCGCAAGCACGACATCAGCGAAGGAATTTCGGAAATAAAAGAAATAAAATAAAATACTAACATGTGGAACCCACATGTCAGAGACACGGCTCACGGTAGACTAGGTCTACTGAGCCTCGGGTTCTAGGGCGGGGTGGACTGCCATGCGGCGCTGCACGCTTGTGTCGACGCAGCCTGTTGCCGAAACACACTGCGCGCCGCCGAGGGTGGACGCCGCGGATGCCACGTCGGGCCGCGGCGGCGACGACGGCGACGACGGCTCGGGAACCAACGGCAACAGCGAACGGCGGCTCCTCGCCGGCGATGAGTGGTACCGGCGTGTAGCTCTCGCTATTGCGAACCTGTTGAGGTAGGTCTGGGTGGTCGGGAACGATGGAGACGACCGACGGCGAGGGTTGAGCGGCGGAGCTCCTCGGCTGTTGTCGGATCGAGCCTCCGGTGAGGTCTAGGTGGCGTGGGTGGTCTCCAGAGGTAGCCCAGGTGACGGTGGTGATCGTGGTGCACTCCACGAGGGCAGGGTGTCACCGGTGGCGGCGCAATTCGAAGAAGAACGCCGACGGCGACAAAACCCTAAAGCTCGAGTTGCGGCGACGCTAGGGCTTAAGCGGCGCAATAGGTTGAGGGGTTCTGGTGCGGACGTCAATGCGATCCCAGGGGACCTATTTATAGGGTCCGGGAGGCTAGGGAGGCGTGCGGCGGCGGAAACCCTAAAAAGAGTCCGAGTTGACCTCGCGGGGAAAATAGAGATAGAAATGGAATCGGGTTATGATTTTCATCCCAAAAGATGCGGAGAAGATAGAGATTGAGTTTGGTACAAAAATCTAGAAGGTTTTTGTTAGGAAGTCCCGTTGTCGGACGAGGATTCTAGAAGGCAGCAATGGCGAACGGAGGCGGGCGCGTCGCGGAGACGAAGCCGACTCGGAGACGAAGATGGCGGGCCCACCTGGCAGTGAGAGCCCACGCACGTGCACGATCGGGGTAAGAGAGTCACCGTCCAGATCTGATCGGACGGCCCAAAATCAATAGGACGTTCGGGTCGCCTGGAAGGCACAACGCCATCGGACCATCCATTCTTGATCGCACGACTCACAATCAACGGGCCATTCGGGCTACCCCGAAAGGCACAACGCTATCGCGCCGTTCAAAGAAAATTGGACGGTCGAGGTTCAATGCGCCCGCGCGAAGAGAGAGAAGGGAGGTTGACACGCGGGGACCACCTGTCCGTGAGAGGCGGCTCGCGCGCGCGGGGGTTGGGCTGGGCCTAGGGGGTTTTGGGCTGGTTTTCGGCCCAAGAGCTTTTCCGAGATTTTAAATAGGTTTTCTATTTTATAAAATACCAGAAATTCAAATAAGCAATAGAAAATAGCAAATGAACTCAGAAAAATTCTAGAAAAATCTAGAAAATATATCTGAGCACAAAGAACCCAAATAAAATAGTTTTGGTTAATGTTCATGTTGGGATTATTCACATTAAAGGTTTTTGATTATAAAGTCCAATATTAAGCTTTTGAATTTAAAATCAAATAAATCCAAATGGTGAATTTTTCCCTACTAACTATTTAAAGGATTTTTTTAAACTCAGAAAATTGGGATGTTGCAAACCTCCCCCCTTAAAGGAATCTCGACCCAGAGATTCAGGCTAGCTAGGGAAAAGGCTAGGAAACTCGGCTTTCAGCTCTTCTTCTCGTTCCCACGTTGCTTCCCCTTCCGAGTGGTTGCTCCACTGGACCTTGCAAAACGAACGATGTGCTTCGGTGAGGCGCTCTGCGACATCCAAAATCTTGACTTGCCGCTCCTTGTAGGTAAGATCCTCTTTTAAATCAATCGATTCCAACGGGCTTGCTCTTCGGCACACGAAGACACTTCTTCAATGCGAGACATGAAAGACATCATGCACTCCACTAACGATCGCGGTAGCTCCAGCGATAAGCAACTTCTCCACGACGTTCCAAAATCTTGAACGGACCAACATACCTAGGGGCAAGCTTCCCTTTGGCATGAAACCTTTTGACACCTCTGAGCGGGGTAACTCGAAGATAGACTAAATCCTCGGGTTCAAAACTGAGATCACGGCGACGATTATCAGCATAGCTCTTTTGCCTGGACTGAGCTATCTTCAATCTTTCTCTTATCATGGCCACTTGCTCTTCTGCTTCTTGGATGATGTCTGGACCGAATACTGATCGTTCATCTGTTTCTGACCAATTCAACGGGGTTCGGCAGGAACGGCCATACAAAGCTTCAAACGGTGACATTTGTAGACTAGCTTGATAACTGTTGTTGTACGAGAATTCTGCATATGGTAAACTCTTATCCCATCGGGCAACATTAGCTAGAGCACAAGCTCTCAGCATATCCTCCAATATCTGATTAACTCTTTCAGTCTGTCCATCTGTCTGTGGATGATACGCGGTACTGAAATTCAGATGGGTATCCAATGCTTCATGCAAACTTTGCCAGAACCGAGAGGTGAACTGAGATCCTCGATCTGATACTATCTTCTTGGGCACACCGTGCACACTGGCAGGAAATAGGCGACCTTGGTCAAACGATCGACTATTACCCAGATCGAATCGTAACCCGATTGGGTCTTGGGTAACCCGGTGATGAAATCCATTCCGATATCTTCCCACTTCCATTCTGGAATCTTCAGCGGTTGCAGCAAACCTGCTGGTCTCTGGTGTTCTGCCTTTACTTTCTGACAGATGTCGCACAAGGCAACGAACTCTGCGACTTCTCGCTTCAAATTTGGCCACCAAAATTTATTCTTAACATCCTAATACATTTTGGTACTTCCAGGGTGAATCGAATACTTTGAGTCATGTGCTTCTTTTAAGATTAACTGTCGTAGACCATCGATATCTGGTACACAGATACGACCATTAATTCAGAGTATGTTTTGGTCATCCTTGGTAAAATCTTTGAATTTCCCTTCTGCCATTTTTACCTTGATGTCTGACAACACAGGATCCTTTGGTTGCGCTTCACGAATCTGCTTCTCCAGGGTAGACTATACCTCCAAATTGGCTACGAATCCTTCAGACACAACTTCTAGCCTTAGCTTCTGTAATTCTTCATAAAGTTCTGGGCAACCTTCCTTTACTTCCAAAGTATTGCAGTAACTCTTACGACTTAAGGCATCTGCAACTACATTGGCTTTTCCGGGATGGTAGTGGATTCCAAGATTATAATCCTTGATCAACTCTAACCATCTCCTCTGTCTCATGTTCAAACCTGACTGAGTGAAGATGTACTTCAGGCTCTTATGATCTGTGTAGACTTCACAGCGATTACCGATGAGATAGTGACGCCAAATCTTTAAAGCATGACTACGGCAGCTAATTCTAGATCATGAGTGGGGTAATTCTCTTCGTGAGGCCTCAATTTCCTTGACGCATAAGCGACAGCTCTTCCTTCTTGCATCAGGATGCATCCTAATCCCTGACGTGAAGCATCACAATAGATATCGAAATCTTACCGAATATCTGGCAAAATCAGCACTAGGGCTGAAGTCAAACGCTTCTTCAACTCTTGAAAACTTTCTTCACAGGCTGGAGTCCAAGTGAACTTCTTCTCCTTTTTCAACAATTGCGTAAGAGGCTTAACAATCGATGAGAATCCTTCGATGAAACGGCGGTAATAACCTGTCATTCCCAAGAAACTGCGAATCTGAGTTACGGTCTTGGGTTGCTCCCAATGTAACACTGCTTTGACTTTACCGGTCATTCTACTCCTCTACCGTCATCACATGACCAAGTAAATCAACTTCCTTCTTCCAGAAATCACACTTACTGAACTTGGCATACAACTGATGCTCTCTGAGTTTTTCCAAGACTATCCTTAAATGTTCGGCGTGTTCTTCCTCCGACTTGGAGTACACTAGAATATCATCAATGAACACAACTACGAACTTGTCCAAATATTCCATGAATACTTTATTCATCATGTTCATGAAGTATGCAGGGGCATTAGTCAGACCGAAAGACATGACTACGAACTCATAATGTCCATACCGCGTTGAGAAAGCGGTCTTCGGTATATCCTTAGGACAAATCTTCAGCTGGTGGTAACCTAATCGCAGGTCGATCTTTGAGAACACTCCGGCTCCTTTCATCTGATCAAACAGATCATCTATCCGGGGTAGTGGGTACTTGTTCTTGATAGTAACTTCGTTGAGAGAACGGTAATCAATACACATTCTCATACTTTCATCTTTCTTCTTGACAAACAAAACTAGCGCTCCCCACGGCGACAAACTAGGTCTCACAAAACATTTCTCAAGAAGTTCTTCTATCTGTTTCTTCATCTCTACCAATTCATCGGCTGGCATCCGATAAGGTCTCTTTGAAATTGGTGCTGTCCCTGGCACTAGGTCGATGACAAACTCAATGTCACGATCCGGCGGCATTCCTGGTAACTCCTCGGGAAACACACCCGAATATTCACTGACGACTGGTACTTCTTCCAAGGAAAGGGTCTTCAGACTGTTCACCATCAGGTGTCCATCACGAACTGAGGTGGCTAGAAATTCTACCTTGTTCCCCTTGGTATCCTCGACTGTTACGGCTCTTCGGCCACAATCTAGCACGACTTTGTGCTTGGATAACCAATCCATGCCAAAAATGACATCTAGGGTTTGGGTATCTAGTATGATTAGGTTGGCTAGGAACTCAACTCCAGCTATGAGTAACTTAGCTCCTAAACATCCCACCCTAGTGCTTAGCTCGCTCGAGCATCGGACTAACAGAGTATGCTTAAGATGCATAACTTCCAAATTATTCTTGGTTGCAAACATTCCAGAAACAAATGAATGCGAAGCTCCAGAATCAAACAAAGCGATGCAGTCGAGTTAACGAAACTTACCCGATCGACGTCCGGTGATTCTGGGCTCCTTCGAGTGGCGTGGTTGACACGACCTCGATCACGAATCGTGGTGCTCCTCGGCTTGACCAAAGAACTTGTGAAGCTCCTTGGTTGATGCTTGGCGCTGGCGTCTTAGATGGAGTAGCTCCAAGGTTAAAACGTACTGGAGTGATTGTTCCCCTTTGAGGACACTGGTTGGCAAAATGTCGGTGACGGCGACTGCATAACAGACTTTCGGTGCGCTTTCTCGATTGCTTCCAGTTGGGGTTGACAGTGCGGGGTTGCGAAGTTACGGCGGTGGGCGGGTCTTTGAAGTTGGTGCAGGTGCTCTGAACGAAGTCTGGGGTGGAAACCGATTGAACTGTGATGGCACTGTTCTTGCCCTCTGCTGAGCCATCTGGCGCTTACGGTTATCTTCCAGTTCCTTCCATTTGTCCTCTAGAACAAAGACTTTGTTGACCATCTCTTGAAAATCAGGGAAAGTATGGGCAATTAGACTGACTTGCAGTCCAGTGTTTAGCCCCTTCAGAAAGCGACTCTGGCGAGCCTTGTCTGTGGCTACATCTTCTGCTGCATAGCGAGCTAGCTGAGAAAACTTGTTTAGATAGTCAGACACTGACATAGCTCCCTGCTTGAGAGCGCGGAACTCATCCTTCTTCAGATCGATAATGCCTTCCGGTACATGATCTTGGCGAATCTTTGCGAAAATTCCTCCCATGTGATATCTTGTGGCGTCTCATGCGCGGCACAGAAGTTCTCCCACCATTCAGCGGCTATACCCTCCATCTGGTGAGTGGCATATAGGACCTTCTCGCGGTCACTGCACTGGGTAATCAGCAGCTTCCTTTCGATGACCCGAAGCCAATCATCTGCCTCTACTGGGGATACGTGTCCAGAGAATGTTGGTGGACGGGTTCTCATAAACTCCGCAAGTTTAGATGGTCCATGGTGACCATGAGTAGCTGGGGCTCCATGCTGTTGATTGTTGTTGTTATTGACTTGGTTGTTCATAGCTTGCATCTGATTCATCATGGTATTCATCAGTTGGGTCTGCGCTGCCATGAAAGCTCCAAAGTTTTGCAAGTCAATCGGGGGTGCTTGTGGCGGAACTGCTCCTGCGGCTGGTTGCTCATTGCTCCTCGTACAAAGGTGCAGAACCACTAGCGTGATCGACGAGTTTGAACCATCTGACGAAGCTCCATGGGTTAGATAAGGTAGCAAGCACAAGATAAGTTAAGAACTAAGCAAAGGGGTAGGTTAAATCCAACAAAACACGACTCAAGAAACTCAAACAAAATACCTTTATAAATTAGGATCTTAGCATGGCTGCAACAAATGCCTAAGGGCCTTTGCAGCTCATACTCGCATACAAAAGAAACAACGACCTAAGCACACAAAACTACCGCCTAAAGGGCGACTTACTAAACTGAAACTGGCTAAGCCTGAAAGACCGAAACTAAGACAACTACTCGAAAAGCCTCCACAACATGCAGCAGCAGCACTGACGTGGGACTCGGAAGTGAGCCGACATCTTGGCAACCGATCCCGATGCCACAGGCGTGCGGCGAGAACAAGCGTTCCTTGCAAGCGGCTCGGTGGCTCCTCTGGCCCTACGTCTTCTTCTGGCTCGACTGAGCCTTCCTTTGGATCTTCTTCGGAATCCTCTTCGAGGTCTTCCTCTTCTTCGGGAACTTGGTCGTAGAGAATCTCTTGCAGAGTGACGACCTTCTCTTGACTCTCGCAAAGCCTCATAGACATGATCGGCTCGTGATAGTCCTCTACAAGGCTTCCTCTGAGCAGCGCAAGCCGGGCGAGGTGCACGACTGTAGCATTGCTCTCTTCTTGTGTAGACGGGTAGCGTGCTGGCAAATCCACGGCTGCAGCTCTGGGATGGTAACGGAAGACGGTGTCTTGAAGCTCCCGTGCGTAGATGTTGCAGATACGTAGCATGGTAAAGTGCGACGACTCTTGGATACCTTCCAGCCAAGTGATCTTCCTCACAGAGATGTGCGAAGGTTGACTTGCCTTCTCGTTCCTCCTGGCGTAGATCGTTAGGTGACAGATCACTCCACGGTTTTGCCCATTCACCATCCAGTTGTTGCCGACGTACAGTGGACGATCAAAGCCTCCAAGAACTTGCAACAGCTTCCAAAGCTCAGCGGCGTAACCTCCTGTGCGCTCACCATAGCTATGGAGATGAGGCATCTGTCAAGACAGACGAAGAGGGTAAGGGCAACTTTAAAACAACAGAGAGAGAAACGATTATAGCAAAAGTTGAGTCGAGAGAGATATAAGGGGAGTTAAGCAATTAATTAACCTTGCAAGTTAATTTTTCCTTTAGAAAATAGTTTGAACACTCTAAAGACGGCCAATCTAACTAAGGTCAAGACCTACAGTCAGTATGGCTCTGATACCACCTCTGTCGGGACCTGCATTACGATTACGAAACCCTCTGTGTATACTGCACTAGTCCAGGATCACGCTAGTGCACACAGTGTCAACATAGGTAATTATCGATCCACACAAGCGATAAATAAAGTAAACGATTAGTTTGAATAACAAATAAGGGCTTTGACCTTATGGTCGAGTTTACACTTATTAAGCCACGCAGGGCTAACAGAGAATAAAACAGCAGCGGAACGGAAATAACTCCAGCGTAGATCCCACCAATTCACCACAGGCAACCGACTGGGATCCAGACCTTAATGATCAGCAACCTTCGGCGAACTCCTCCTCGAAAGCAGGCGTAGACTCCCCCTCTTTTGTAGGTTTGGGTGCAAGTTTTACAACAAGCATGAGTACACAACCGTACTCGCAAATCATACCACAGAATGCAATTTATAGATGCAGACTTCTGTGGTTCTTTTGCATAAAAGCAACATTTGCAATTGAATACGAATAATAGATTGAAACCATAATTCAAAACAAATAGATAATATTAATTTAACAGTTGTTTCCACAAAGACACACAGTTAAACAGATTATTTAACATAGCCATATGATTGAGGTCACACAGCTCCCATCCCAACATTTTATGAAAACTACCCCTCGTGTGAAATCCCCGAGCATATCCATGACCGCGGACGCGGCTATTCGAATTGATTGTTTAACACTCTGCAGAGGTTGTACACTTTACCCACAAGATACAACTAGTGTAGCAAGCACTAATCGTAACAAAACAGTTCGGAAACTTCATCTCAAACATTGACATTCCCGATGTGCTTTCCCGCTATACTAGCTCACATAGATTTAGTATAACACACACCGCTGGACAGGGAGGCGGCGAACCGTCCCGCAATGCAACCACCAAGTAGTCACACCTCCACCCTGCCACACAGCCTAACCTATCCACCTGAACATCAATGCCGAGAATCCATAACTTATTAAGTTAGGTCCGTCCCATACCAGGCATGTGCTCGTACAGTAAGGCTCAGTTCAATGGCGCACAAAGTTAAGTCCTTAATTGACCAAGGCAAGACTTCCATGTTCTAACTAAGTCACAAAGATCATCAAACCCAAGCACACAGCTTCCACCACTTGCCTCAGTCTAAATCCTTTACCACCCAGTTGGTTTTAGTGCAACACATGCTATCACAAAGTAATAACATACATCACACAGTTTTACACAAAGTTCCATAGTCACTTAGTCACATTTAATAATTGCAACCTACATGAGATGTGAGACTCGTAGTATGGCTAAGCAATTGTACTCGCATCTAACCAACCCACGTTGGTGCTATAATATTACCAACTAATAATCAATCTAGGGTGACAAGGAATTATGACATACAAGGCCAAGGTGTGATAACAATTTGGATAATAACTATGCCCAAAGCATTTAAATAAATAATTAAAGTAGAATGCAATACTTTAACACAAAGTAATTTGAAAACTGGGTTCAAGATGATCAAAGGTATGACTTGTCTTGGAAAAGGTCTATGTACTGGTCTTGATCTTGGGGTGCTCCATCTTCAACGAAATTCACCGACAAATCGACGTCTACTCGCAAACGAAACAAATAAACAAAATAAATAAATAACAGAGGCAAAACCAGCTCCAAAAATTAAATAAAAATCTTAGATAAATAGAGCTCGAATTTAGATAAATTTAGGAATTTGAATGGACTCAATCGGAGTTAGGATGCAAAAGTTATGAGCTCTGGAGGTCTGAAAATCTAAAGAAACCCTAATTTGGATTTTTCGAATTTTCAATTATTTCTTATGAAAAAATCGGATTATTGCGCAAGCACGACATCAGCGAAGGAATTTCGGAAATAAAAGAAATAAAAGAAAATACTGACATGTGGAACCCACATGTTAGAGACACGGCTCACGGTAGACTAGGTCTACCGAGCCTCGGGTTCTAGGGCGGGGTGGACTGCCACGCGTCGCACACGCGGGTGCTGACGTAGCACCACGCGGGCCGACACACAAGCGCTGCCGCTGAGGTGGACGCTGACACGGACTGCCACGTCAAACCGATGGCGACGACGGCTCGGGAACCAACGGCAACGGCGAACGGCGGCTCCTCGCCGGCGGTGATTGGTACCGGCGTGTAGCTCTCGCTATTGCGAACCTGTTGAGGTAGGTCTGGGTGGTTAGGAACGATGGAGACGACCGGCGGCGAGGGTTGAGCGGCGGAGCTCCTCGGCTGTTGTCGGATCGAGCCTCCGGTGAGGTCTAGGTGGCGTGGGTGGTCTCCAGAGGTAGCCCGAGTGACGGCGATGACGGCGGTGCACTCCACGAGGGCAGGGTGTCACCGGTGGCGGCGCAATTCGAAGAAGAACGCCAGCGGCGACAAAACCCTAAAGCTCGAGTTGCGGCGGCGCTAGGGCTTAAGCGGCGCAATACGTTGAGGGGTTCTGGTGTGGACGTCAATGCGATCCCAGGGGACCTATTTATAGGGTCCGGGAGGCTAGGGAGGTGTGCGGCGGCGGAAACCCTAAAAAGAGTCCGAGTTGACCTCACGGGGAAAACAGAGATAGAAATGGAATCGGGATATGATTTTCATCCCAAAAGATGCGGAGAAGATAGAGATTGAGTTTGGTACAAAAATCTAGAAGGTTTTGGTTAGGAAGTCCCGTTGTCGGACGAGGCTTCTAGAAGGCGGCAATGGCGGACGGAGGCGGGCGCATCGCGGAGACGAAGCCGACTCGGAGACGAAGACGGCGGGCCCACTTGGCAGTGAGAGCCCACGCACGTGCACGATCGGGGTAAGAGAGTCACCGTCCAGATCTGATCGGACGGCCCAAAATCAATGGGACGTTCGGGTCGCCTGGAAGGCACAACGACATCGGACCATCCATTCTTGATCGCACGGCTCACGATCAATGGGCCATTCGGGCTACCCCGAAAGGCACAACACCATCGCGCCGTTCAAAGAAAATCGGACGGTCGAGGTTCAACGCGCCCGCGCGAAGAGAGAGAAGGGAGGCTGACACGCGGGGACCACCTGTCAGTGAGAGGCGGTTCGCGCGTGCGCGGGTTGGGGCGGGCGGTGTGGGCCAAGGGGTTTTAATGGTTTTGGCCGGGAGCTTTTCCGAGATTTTAAATAGGTTTTCTATTTTATAAAATACCAGAAATTCAAATAAGCAATAGAAAATAGCAAATGAACTCAGAAAAATCTAGAAAATATATCTGAGCACAAAGAACCCAAATAAAATAGTTTTGGTTAATGTTCATGTTGATATTATTCACATTAAAGGTTTTTGATTATAAAGTCCAATATTAAGCTTTTGAATTTAAAATCAAATAAATCCAAATGGTGAATTTTTCCCTACTAACTATTTAAAGGATTTTTTTTAAACTCAAAAAATTGGGATGTTACAATGACCCCTATGGATACAACTATATTTGCTATGCTTACTTTTCCAAGTATAAGAGCTCGTACGCTTCACTTAAATTATCAGCGCCACGTCACTTTTGGTCCAAGACAAGGAAGCAGTTCGAGCTGGACCCGTTTTGGAATCCAGTTCGGCCTCCGGAATTAGCCTGACAACACCAACTTAAAACATGCATAACTTTCACATACGGAGTTCGTTGGTGGTCCACGAGTACTTGATTGAAAGCTTATTTCGTCCTCTTCCCAACGGATCCAGCCTGATCTTCAAATTCCTTCTGGATTGATCGCAATCATCCAAAGAAGACGCCATATCACTTATTTGGGTCAATCTGGGCCTTGTAATCATACTGAACTTGGCCATCTACCGGCGGACCACCTGGGGGCGTAGTTACTGTTCACATGAACAGTAACCCATGAAATTAGTTCCACCCCCTTAGTTCTATTAGATATGTGGCTCCTCATCCCCTATTTAAGGAGGCCACACCCCCTCTAGTTTTCTTGGATTTTGTTTATATTTAGTTTGCCTTCATTGCAACTTGTATCTTTTGCGTGTGTCAACTAGACCACCCAATTAATATCCTTATTTAGAATCCTAACTCAATTTAAATATTTCAATTCTTATTTGCAATTTCAGATTGCTTTATCTTGTTCTTGCGTGCTTTTCGGTGTATGCAGGGATCGACCTTTGTGGTCAGGTCAACCGGGTATTCGTGCACGGTTGATAACGACTTGTCGAGCAGTTTAGCAATTGCGTGATTTCGGGCCTTGCAAGTTCGTAGCTAGGATCGTGAGAGTTGAGCGACTACTACCGAACTTATCGTTCTCATCGAAAGATCGGGCCAAAAATAGGACCTTCGGGTTCATCAAGTGGTATCAGAGCTATAGTTCTTCAGTGAGAAATCAGTACCCTTAGTAGATTTGTTTTTCATACCTAGAGTCCAGAAAATTGCCCCCAAAAATTTCGCATCTATCATCCATACCGAACCAATCTGGGCCATTGCAATTTTTCTTTCAATTTTTGTTCGTTGAATCATTGGTTGCATTGTCGTGTTCAAGTTGCTGATTACTAGTTTAGTTAGAGTCTAGTTCGTCGTTGTCTAGTTTGCATTTTGTGTTTTCCTTCGCGTCGCTTGATCGCTCTTTCAGGGTTCTTAGTTTTTGCATCAAAAACAGAAATTTGTGGGGTTAGAACTCCTCTAATCCGCACCAAAAATAGAAAATTAGTATTGTTGTTAATCAAAAAAAAGAGAGGATTGATGTGATCTTTTGGGAGAGTTGATGTTATTTACGCCTTGCGACAAATCCTAGGGTCGGCCAAATAGTAGAAGGAGAAAGAGGCAATTGCAAAAACAAAAGCTGCGGTAGAGAAAAAAAAGAAGAAAAAGAAAACGAAAAGAAAAGTGCATAAAAATTAGTGGAGACCTTCTACATATAACAAAAAGCTTCCACAAAAAAATTCAGCAAGTTTGGCCCACGGGTTTGAAAGATATAGCATTTTCAAATTTAAACTCGAGACGGTTTCGAGTTCGAGTAGGAATCCGTATCCGAGACATCTTCAGTAAAACGGGTATAACTTTTGCATACGGTGTCCGTTTTTGACGTTCTTGTACTTGTTTCAAAGCTAATGGCGAGGGGCATCGTTTCCATGTAAGCCACTAGTCTCCTTTCAGGTGCCCCAAAATCGGCCATCTTCGGCCCCGAATTCGCATCACAAGTTTTCGGTTTCTGTTTTTACCGTTTCCTTCTATCTTCCTTTCGGAATTTGGAGTTCGCCTCAACTGCAAGCTGTAGATCTCATCGAAACCTTTTAGAAGAGCATATATAAGCCATATAAAACTCTGCTTTTTCATCGTTTGAGACTAGCTATTGTTTCTGCTAAATCTAGAGGGCTGTTTGCATTCCACCGATATTGCTGTCTTTTGTGCTCTACGTCGTGCGAACAATCTTGTGCCCTTTATAGAAGTTTGAGTAGTTGGCTAGCGTCTCTCCTAGCACTTTTTGTGAGGCTTTCCCTTGCTTGCATCAAGTCACATTGATCGTTGCGTGTGCATACATACACTTCTCTGCATAGGGCTTTGACTAGCTAGCTTTGATTAGGCTATGATCAACAACATTGGCTAGTACTTTAAACAATCTTTCAACTTGCATTAACTGATTTGATTATTGCTGATCCTTGCTACCATATTGAAGCCTTCCAAGCTCCACTTCCTACTAACTCAGCAGGTGTCGTTCCTCGCAATCGTTGGGCTAATCGCAAGTGAGAGTATCACGAACCAGCCACCGGTTGTACCACTTCCTTGCGACATTGGTAAGGACTTGTAAGAACTTGATATAAGCTTGAGTGTGAGTGACTTGATTTGAGCCTCCAGATCCTAGTAGTTGATAGGAACATATACTTGTGATTTGTTCTTTGTTTTCTACTAACAATGACAGGTAGGTTGAATTTGGTAGATTACGATGTCATCGCAGGCAGATTTGAGCTCAAAGGGAAATAATTACCTGTATACATATTGCCGCTCACCGCTGAGAGTACGTCATTGGACTACTTTATACGGGTTACTATGTTGGAAAGCTACTTTGAAATACAGGACCTTTATCCTTATGAGAAGATGAGCATGGCAAGAACGGCACTAATCGGTGATATTCAACATTGGTGGTCGAATCTGGAGTACCACTTCATGTACACATGGGAGCAGATGAAGAAGAAATTGCAACGTCGATTTGTACCTCCACCAACCACAGTCACAAGCGAGGTGCGATCTAAGGTAACTGAAAATGTTAACATTGTTTCGGCTCCTACTCCATCTCTAGATACCGCTGGGATGCTTGAAGAGATGAATGATGATCTAGCGCATCTTATGCCATTAGAGGAGAAGCTTGAGGTACCTACATTAGCTGATGAGGACGATAATGACAAAGGTACTGATTTAGTGCTACAGCAAGATATAGAGCAACCTTGTGAGTATATACCTGCTGTAGTAGTGCAATCTTTTGATATTCCTTATGTTGTGATGAGGGCATCCCTAACACTGATACATCTTTCCCTATTGGTGGTCACGCACATACTGAGATGGACGCCATAAGTGAAGCTACAAATAATACAAGTGCAGAAGTGCATGTTGGTCCACTGACTAGAGCAAGAGCTAAACTTCTAAATCAACAGGTGCTTTTGTTTCTTAATGAATCTTCTATTTTTATTGATGAGAATTGGGTACTACCTCATGCAAATGTTTTGTGCATTCTCAGGTTTGAACATTGTGAAGCCTTTGGAACCGAGAGGGAGGAGAGGGAGGCCGGAGCCAAAGCAATAGAGGAGAAGCTCACGTGGGTCAACCAAGAGGAGAAGGGCCCAAGAATTCAAGCCCAATTCGGATCCTCCACAAGCCCAACCGAAATTCATCTCGGAATCAACTCAAAATTCAATTCGGACTTGGTTTGGGACAGCCCAACAGGGCTGTAATAAAAAGGCCATAACTTTTGCATACGGAGTCCGATTGGGGTGTTCTTGGACTTGTTTGAAAGCTTATTCCAAGGCCCACACAATGGGTATCTCCCCAACTTCAGAAGACGTACGGTCGCACCGCTATGACCGAAACAATGTGACGGATTTAAGTTAGGTTTTACTTTTTGTGTGTTTTTTGGGTCTTAGCCGAATTAGAGTTTGATTCGGCGTGTGTAGCCGGCCCTAGGCCGTGCGTGAGTCGTGGAGGACGCCTTAAGTACCCTTGCCCCTCCTTTGTATCCATAAGACCAGTTTATGCATAAGATTGAAACATAGCTATTGCTTGTTCTTTCGACACCAGAGTTCATGCGAGGACTTTGAGAGAGAATTAGGCGATCCATTGTTTTGTTCTCGCAATCCGAGGTCAAGCCGTCGTTCCATTGGGAATTGGGACTTGGCGTTAAATGCGTTCGTGGTCTCGCGACGAACAACTACCCTGTGTTTTGGGCGTATTCAGAAGAGTTGAGGTTCGTGCATTGGCGCGAGTGTTCACTTAGCGACATCGTCTACTTCGCATCAACTATCCACGGTTCCTCACTGAGAAGATCGGCCCTCCCCCGTATCATGTGGTATCAGATTCTAGGTTTACTCGGTGAGAACTTCTTTACCCGTAGTTAGATTCGTTTTCTTTCCTATCGTCCAATAAACCAAAAATTGCAATACCAAAATCGTAGTTTAATCTGTTATTTCTTGTGCGTTTAGTTAAGTTTTCATCCATTAGAGTTTTGTTTTAGTGCTGATCCTTGTGTTTCCATTGCGTAGCTTAATCTTTGTCGAAAATTGCTGATTGAACTCCCTCAATTAGCACCCAAAAACTGTAATCCGAAACGGTGTTGTTTCATTATTCGAACTCCTTGGTGGGACTAGCGTCCGTATCAACCTCTAGCTGAAACACAATCCGAGTCCAATTGCTCCATCTTGTGTTTCGGCCACGACATCATCACCGGCTGAACCACATTTGGTATCTTTTATATATCCTTTCATATTGAGACTAGCTATTGATATTGCTTTGGGCTGCTCTTTGAACTTTGTTTACACTTTGCTGAATTGTGGACATTACGTAAACATGAGAGTAGCACAAAATACATTCGACCTTTGAAAGAAGAGAGAACAGAAGAGCAAAAGGCAGCGCATATAGAAAGAGCCGCGACATAAATAAATTTTTTTTTAAAAAAGCTAACTTTTGCATACGACCTGAGCGTTTCTTGATCCGTTGGAAAGGAAACGGGAAAATAGAGCCAAAAAAGAAGAAGTCCGGGAAATCTGGGGATTTTAGATCCGCGTAAGCCATCGAGCACACGCGCAACAACTTCGACCCCAAAAAAGGTCGTTTAGGGCCTCAAAATGGGCCCGCAAACCGAGAAAAATTCAAGTTTCTCAGAATTCGCTCAAAATTGACACAAACCCTCTACAAGTGATTCTAAGGTTTCCCGTGAAGACGACATCCTTTTCCGAGTTAATCCGCGCCTAATTTGGGGTGCTACAGTACCGGGTCATAGTTCCAGTTTGTGTTTTTCAATTTTCTTTGAGCAATCTTGTGCCCTAGTATATTTTGTTGCAATTGGCTAGCGTCTATCCTTGTACTTGGTGCAAAATGAGCTTGTTTTATCTCTATTTCCGTTTGAGCTCATTCCTTTGTGTGCATTAAGTCTCATTTATCTTTGCGTGTGCGTTCATACACTTTCGCTTAAACCTTTTGGATCAGTACATAGGCAAAATACTCTAGCTTGGATCATTACTTAGCTTTACAATACCTTGAATATCAGATTGCATAGGATATACACATACCTGTCTAAGCTCCACCTACACCCGTTTGTGTACTCCCTTGCTCTTGGTTACGCTCATACATTCACGGGTTAAGGTCGTTCATTGTCTGGCTGTCGATTTACCGTCCTTGATTCACTTTGGAGCAGTAAGCTTGCCTTGTTTCGGGACGGTGAGTTGCGGCGTAGTAGAGAGAGCTTTTGTTTTACTAACCCGATATAACCTCGTTTCTTGTTTGTGAGTTGTTGCCATGTCGAGTCACGAGGAGGATCCACCTAATCCGGGGCGCGGTTCACGTGGGCAGAGTACACTCGGTTGCGCGAGATGCTACAAAAACAACTTTGTGATGGTGACAATGGCATGCACGATGAGCTCGGGGAAGTTCACACTGGACTGAACACTCTCGGGGAGGAGGTCACACAATTACGTACGACCATCAACAATAACTTCACGAGCTACGCGCCATGTTCGCACAACACAATCTGCGTGGGCCGCACTGGTGATGACACAAGTGTGCACGCCCCCGACCGTTTTGCACAATGAGACCGAGGAGGAGCGCTATTCGTGTGGATGAGGAGCGACGCGCCGTGCAGCGCGGCGCATGGCGGTGCCGCCAAACGTCGGGATGGCAGCCGCGGCACGCCCTCAGGCACATGGGCGTGGCCGAGGCAACGACGGCCAGGGTGTCCACGGAGGAGGTGTGCATCGTGCACCTCGTAGCTGGGTTGATGAGGTCGAGCAATGTGATGGCAATTTCCCCGTCGATGACGATGACCGACAGCGCCACCACCGCAACAACGTGCAACGTCCTCGACACGACGACGCCGAGGATTTTTTCGCTAAGCCCAAATTTACTCTTCCTATATTTTCAGGTGGTACAGATGTCGAACAATACCTCACTTGGGAGCTGAAAGTTGATAAGTTGTTTCAGATGAACAACTATTCCAATGAGAAGAAGCTGTTGCTTGCGTCCAATGGCTTGGATGATTATGCCACATATTGGTGGGAGCAGTTCATCCGTAAGCGCATGGAGCATCATGAGTTGCCGATTATCACTTGGGAGCAGATGAAGCAGCATTTGCGGGCACGCTTTGTACCTCGCCACTACCAGTGTTCACTATTTGAGAAGTTGACAGGTATGAGATCAATTGATGAATATCATAAGGACATAGAGACTATCATGATACATGCAGATGTCCGCGAGAATGAAGAACAGACCATGGCGAGATTTCTAGCTGGCATGAATCATGCTGTCAAGCGCATTGTCAATCACCATCCCTATAATGATATGATTGAGTTGTTTGCACCAAGCACGCGGCCGGCGACAAGTGATTGAAGACGCACGATTCGCTGCTCGTTCACGTTCCTCAGCCAGTCCGGGACAGCCATATAACAATAGCCAGCCAAGCAGAGCACTCCTCGTGGGAAGAAATTCGGCAATGCGTAGTTCCGCAAGTAAGAAGCTGGAGAGTACACCATCACTGGTGCGTCGACCTGCGGCGCCCGCTGCTAGTGCGACCTCGTCTATGGGTTCAACAGGACGTTCACGTGACATCATTTGCCACAAGTGCATGGGTGTTGGCCATTTTCAGAGGGACTGCCCAAATGTCAGAACTATGCTTATCACCGAAGATGGCGGTTATGTTTCAGCTAGTGATGATGAGTCGCCTGATGCACAGCCAGTCTTGCACACCGATGACATAGAGCAATGTGAGTGCGATCCTGAGTTCCCTAACACTGAGCAATATTCTATTGTTTGCACACCCAAGGTGCTTAGTGTGATGCCATCACCATCACTCGAGCAGTGGTGCAATTTATTTCAGACTTGGGCAAAACTTGATAAGGGTAATGTGTGCAAAGTGATTATTGATGGTGGGAGTTGTTACAATTTGGCCAGTAAGGATATGTGTCATAAGTTGGGTTTGAAGTACTTACCGCATCCACGTCCTTATCATGTGCAATGGTTGAGCGACAAAGAGGAAGTGAAGGTGAACTATATGGTGCGTGTGGCGTTTTCTATTGGGAAGTACACCGACACTGTGGATCGCGATGTAGTGCCTATGACGGTGTGTTACTTGCTCTTGGGGCGGCCATGGCAATATGACCGTTTTCTTTGTTCACGATGGGCGTACAAATCGCTACACATTTCGATGGAACAATATGGATATCATCTTGAAGCCGCTTACACCGCAGTTATGAATTCTTCAATGCGAGAAAATTGAGATGCGTTGAGACTACCAAAGAGCGAGAGAAGAATTTAGTGATGTTAGCCACCAAATCGAGATGAGAGAATTCAGCGAAGATCCCAATTTGGTGCACTTTGTCTTGTTGTACAAAGACGCCTTGCTTTCGACTAACGACTTGTCTTCTCTTCCTAGTAGTGTTGCTTGTGTTTTGCAGACTTGATGGCGTCTTTCGGTAGAGGTACCACTGGGCTACCACCAATCCGTGGGATAGAACATAAGATCGACTTGATTCCGGGGCGTCATTGCCGAACCGACCACCGTACGCACCAATCCCGAGAAACAAAGGAAATTCGAAACAAGTACAAGAGCTTCTCTCAAAGGGTATGTACGTGAAAGCTTAAGCCCTTGTCTTTGTTCTGTTATTTTAGTTCCTAAGAAAGATGGTTCATGGGTATGTGCGTAGATTGTCGAGCGATTAATAATATCACAATTCGATATCGTCATCCTATACCTCGCTTAGATGATATGCTAAGCGAATTGAGTGGTGCCATTATTTTCTCTAAGATAGATTTGCGTAGTGGTTACCATCAAATTAGGTTACATGAAGGGGATGAGTGGAAAACAGCATTTAAAACAAAATTTGGGTTGTATGAGTGGTTAGTCATGCCTTTTGGTTTAACTAATGCACCTAGTACTTTCATGCGTTTAATGAATCATGTTTTAAGGCATTTGATTGGTAAATTTGTGGTTGTGTACTTTGATGATATTCGATTCTGATGCAGACCGAATCGAACACATAGACCATTTTAGACAAGTTACGCAAGTTTTGCGTGAGGCTAGGTTATTTGGGAACTTAGAGAAGTGCACTTTTGCAAAGATCGTGTCATCTTTTGGGCTATGTTGTTTCGCACACTGAGTTGAAGTAGATGAGTCTAAAATTGAAGCGATTAAAATTGGCCAACTCTCGTGAGCGTAAGTCGATTAGAAGCTTTCATGGTCTCATTGGTTTTTATCGGTGCTTTGTGAAGGATTTTAGCACCATCGCTGCCCTTTTGAATGAACTTACTAAAAGGGTGTTGAATTTGTGTGGGGTAGCGCAAGACAATGCTTTTGCTTGAACTTAAGAAATGCTTGATGAAGCACCGTTGCTTGTTTTACTGATTTCACTAATTTTTTTGAAATTGAGTGTGATCTTTGGTGGATTGGGTATTGGCGGTGTTTTAATGCAAGAGGGTAGACCGGTAGCTTATTTTAGTGAGAAACCGAATGGTGCTCAATTGAATTATCCGGTCTATGACAAAGAGCTTTATGCGTTAGTGCGTGCGTTAGAAACTTGACAACACTATTTATGGCCTAAAGAGTTTATTATTCATTCTGATCATGAGACATTGAAGTATTTAAAAGGCCAAGCAAATCTGAACCGTAGACATGCCAAATGGGTCGAATTCATTGAGTCGTTTTCTTACATTGTGAAATACAAGAAGGGAAAGGAAAATGTGATAGCTGATGCTCTTTCTAGGAAAAGTGTGCTTTTAACTCAATTAGGAGTGCAAATTCCTGGTTTAGAGAGTTTGCGTGATTTATATGCTCATGACCATGATTTTCCCGTTCCTTGCGCACATTGCAAAGAGGGAAAAGGCTGGGATAAATTTCACATCCATGATGGGTTTTTGTTTCGCACTAACAAATTATGCGTTCGAAATCCTCCGTGCGTTTGTTATTACTGCAGAATCACATGCGGTGGATTGATGGGACATTTGGGACGTGAGAAGAGCGTTGTCTATCTTTGAGCGATCGCTTTATTGGCCTAAGATGAGCGAGATGTGGAGAGATATGTGCAATGATGCATTACTTGCCACAAAGCGAAATCGGTTGAATCCACACGGTTTGTATACCCCTCACCGCTCCCAATGCACCATGGGAGGATATTAGTATGGATTTTGTTTTAGGACCGCCTAGGACTAAGAGGGGAGCGATTCTGCTTTTGTCGTTGTGGATCGTTTTTGAAGATGGCACACTTTATTCCGTGCCACAAGAGCGACGATGCGTCGCATATTGCTAACTTGTTTTTGGGAGATTGTGAGGCTACATGGCGTGCCACGCACTATTGTGTCGATCGCGACGTGAAGTTCATGAGCTACTCGGAAGGCGCTTTGGGAGTAAATCGGGACGAAGTTGTTATTCAACAACTTGTCATCCCCAAACCGATGGTCAAGCGGAGGTGGTGAACCGCACACTTCGATGCTACTCGGACTATGATCAAGAAGAACTGCGTGAGTGGGAGGATTGTTTGCCGCACGTGGAATTCGCTTATAATCGGGCCGTGCACTACACTACGCGATTGTGTCCTTTTGAGGTGGTGTATGGCTTCAAACCCTTTACACCGCTTGATTTGTCGCCACTTCCAAGTCGGCACCGTGTTCATATGGAGCGTCCAAGCGAGCTGAATATGTGAAGAAATTGCATCTAAAAACAAAAGAAGAGATAGAGCGCAAGGTCAAGTCCTATCTTTGAGAAGGCGAACAAGAAGAGGAAGAAGATGATTTTCAACCAGGTGATTTGGTTTGGGTACACTATCACAAGGATCGTTTTCGAGCGTCGCAAGTCCAAATTCTGCCGCGAGGTGATGGACCTTTCAAGGTGCTTGTGAAGATCAACGACAATGCCTACAAGATAGAGCTTTCCGACGATGACTATGGTGTGAACTCTACATTCAATGTCGCTGATTTATCACCTTTCTTTGGTGGTGACGATCCAGTCGAGAGGACGACACCTTTTCAAGAGGGGAGGATGATGAGGGCATCCCTAACAACGATACATCTTTCCCTATTGGTGGTCACGCACATACTGAGATGGACGCCATAAGTGAAGCTACAAATAATACAAGTGCAGAAGTGCATGTTGGTCCACTGACTAGAGCAAGAGATAAACTTCTAAATCAACAGGTGCTTTTGTTTCTTAATGAATCTTCTATTTTCATTGATGAGAATTGGGTACTACCTCATGCAAATGTTTTGTACATTCTCAGGTTTGAACATTGTGAAGCCTTTGGAACCGAGAGGGAGGAGAGGGAGGCCGGAGCCAAAGCAATGGAGGAGAAGCTCACGTGGGTCAACCAAGAGGAGAAAGGCCCAAGAATTCAAGGCCAATTCGGATCCTCCACAAGCCCAACCGAAATTTATCTCGGAATCAACTCAGAATTCAATTCGGATTCGGTTCGGGACAACCCAACAGGGCTGTAATAAAAAGGCCATAACTTTTGCATACGGAGTCTGATTGGGGTGTTCTTGGACTTGTTTGAAAGCTTATTCCAAGGCCCACACAATGGGTATGGCCCCAACTTTAGAAGACGTACGGTCGCGCCGCTATGACCGAAACAATGTGACGGATTTAAGTTAGGTTTTCCTTTTTGTGTATTTTTTTGGGTCTTAGCCGAATTAGAGTTTGATTCGGCATGTGTAGCCGGCCCTAGGCCGTGCGTGAGTCGTGGAGGGTGCCTTAAGTACCCTTGCCCCTCCTTTGTATCCATAAAACCAGTTTATGCATAAGATTGAAACATAGCTATTGCTTGTTCTTTCGACACCAGAGTTCATGCGAGGACTTTGAGAGAGAATTAGGCGATCTATTGTTTTGTTCTGCAATCCAGGGTCAAGCCGTCATTCCATTGGGAATTGCGGACTTGGCGTTCGTCGTTCGTGGTCTCGCGACGAACAACTACCCGGTGTGTTTTGGGCGTATTCCGAAGAGTTGAGGGTTCGTGCATTGGCGCGAGTGTTCAGCTAGCGACAACGTCTACTTCGCATCAACTATCCACAGTTCCTCACTGAGAAGATCGGGCCTCCCCCGTATCAATGGCCATGCCACTAGTGGTCGAAGTGTCGACCACATGAAGTTATTCGACACTTGATCGAGAAAGTTTTGAACAGTCCATGGATGATATGTTATCTCACCTAGAGTTCAACCAAATGTCGTGAGGTAAAGGGAGAATACACAAGCAGGTCGTTAAGTTCCCGACGTCGTAGAATGGTCGAAGTCGTATGGAGATGCGGCCTAGTCGAAGACTACTCGAACATAATCACCAACTAGTCGTAAAGAGTTGCAAACTGGTCGTAGTTAGGTACTAACTAGTCGTAAAGAGTTACGAACTGGTTGTAACTAATTATGAACTGGTCATGACTAAGTACGAGCTGGTCGTAAGTGATAAGGACCTGGTCGTAGATCATATTGCATTAAGGTTCGTCCGAAATATTACGTGTGTGTTCGGGAATCGTTATGTCTTTGCTAGGTACCGCTGACGACTCGTGATCGGGAAAGAGTTTTCGAGTCACAACCGATTACACACGAACCTATAGGGTCACACACTTAAAGGGCTAGGATTTGATTTGGATGGAGATCCGAATTCTTATAGGCCACGAGTTCCTAATGGGCCATAGGTTGAGGACCCAATATGGATGCCTATATATAGAGAGGCGGTGGCATGGGGGTAGGATTGATCAATCTTTCTGGAAGAAATCCTGAAACCCTAATAGCCACGCTCTCCTCAACCACGTCGCCGGCGCTAGCACTCCTGCGCGTAGTGTCCCTGCCCCGTACGTGTGGATACCTTGGAGGTGTTGTTGCGAAGCATCAGCACTAGGACTATCCGCGACTCACTACGTTCATCGGAGTAGGAGGAGAAGGCGCACAGCAAGTACGACTACGACTGCTTCAACTCGCTACATCGACTCTACTTCCGCTACGAGTCGGCGCGTCTAGTGGTAATCTCGTGATCTATTACTAGCAGAGGTTCCTTAGTTGCGCGATAAATTTTTTGTTTGTGCTATCGTAACCTTCCCGCGATCCTTCAGTGGTATCAGAGCCATCCCGTCTAGTTTTAGATTCGGATTAGATGCATATTGTTTTATGCGAGGGTCATAGATGTGATCTCTTTCTGTTTCTGTTGGTCGTTCTATGTGATAGATCGTTTTTGGCGATGGTCGATGTGATCGTCCAAGCGCGGTGGTCGTAAGATAGGTTCATGATTGTTATTCCGTGACCGTGTCTTCATGGTCGTATCACGACTTGCCTCTACCGGTTGGATTTCTTCCATCGGGGTAGACAGTGATCGTAAATCCATGGAGCACGCGAAGATCAATCTGATTGATCGAATCGGAGTTGCGATCGAAAAAGGTTAATATGATTAATCCAATGCGATTTACAAGGACGAAGTAGTAGATTGGATCTACGTAGTCCGGTGAGCCCACATGTGATCAAGATGGTTGGTTACACACAGTGCTTGGAAAAACTTGGTTTTCCACTTAGTCAAGAGTTGGCTACAGATTTGATTCTTGCTTCGCTTCCTGCAAGCTATGGGCCGTTCATTCTGAACTTCCATATGAATAGTTTAAACAAGAATCTCACAGAATCGCATATGATGCTCAAGATCTGAAAGACAAGATTAAGAAAAGCAACAATCATGTGATGATGGTGCAAAAGAGTACGAGCTTCAAGAAGAAGGCTAAGACTAAGGTCAATGGAAAGGGCAAGGCTAAAGCTTTGGATAGGATCCAAACCAATAAGCCTAAGCCCAAGACTAAGTCTGCCCCGACACAAGAGAATGAATGCTTTTACTGCAAAGAGCTAGGCCATTGGAAGAGGAACCGCAAGAAATACCTGGTTGATCTGAAAAAGAATGGTAGGACTAAACCCTCCACTTTAGGTATTAATGTTATATATGTTTTTCTTGCTGATTTTTCTGTTAACTCATGGGTATTTGATACCAGATCGGTTGCTCATATTTGTAATTCGATGCAGAGTCTAACAAGGATTAGGAGAGTTGCAAGAGGCGAGATGGATCTTCGCGTCGGGAATAAAGTAAGGGTTGCTGCATTAGCCGTTGGGACCTTGCCATTACTTTTGCCTTCAGGATTTATTATGGAATTAAATAATTGTTATTACGTTCCAGCCATGACTAGAAACATTATCTCTGCCTCATGTTTGATGGCAGAAAGTTATAAATTCATTATTGAGCACAATTGTTGTTCTATATTTTTGAATGAAGTGTTTTATGGCTATGCACCTGTTTTGAATGGGTTGTTTATTTTGAATCTTGATGTTGCACCCGTCTATAATATTAATGCGAAGAGGCATAGGCCTAATAATATGAATTCCACTTTTATTTGGCATTGTCGTTTGGGTCACATAAGTGAGAAACGTATGAAGAAGCTCCATGATGATGGAATTCTAAACTCATTTGATTTAGAATCATTTGAAATGTGCAAATCTTGCCTACTCAGAAAGATGACCAAGACTCCTTTCACTGGTCGAGCTGAGAGGGCGTCTGACCTGTTGGCACTCGTACATACTGATGTATGTGGACCAATGAACACGACAGCTAAAGGTGGTTTTCAGTACTTCATTACCTTCACCGATGACTATAGTAGATATGGATATGTCTATTTAATGAGGCACAAGTCGGAATCCTTTGAAAAGTTCAAGGAGTTCCAGAGTGAGGTACAGAATCAACTTGGCAAGACAATCAAATCTTTACGATCTGATCGTGGAGGTGAATTTTTGAGCCATGAATTTGGTGATCATTTGAAGCAATGTGGAATTGTTCCACAGCTTACACCACCGGGCACTCCACAATGGAATGGGGTGTCCGAGCGGCGTAATTGGACCTTGTTGGACATGGTTCGGTCGATGATGAGCCAATCTGATCTGCCATTGTATTTTTGGGGTTACACTCTTGAAACTGCCGCTTTCACTTTAAATAAGTTACCATCAAAATCAGTAGATAAGACACCATATGAGATATGGACTGGGAAGAGTCCTAGTTTGTCTTTTCTAAGGATTTGGGGATGTGATGTTTATGTTAAACGTTTGACGTCTGATAAACTCACACCCAAGTCTGATAAATGCTTCTTTATAGGATATCCTAGGGAAACCAAAGGATATTACTTCTACAACAGGGAAGAGGGCAAAGTTTTTATTGCCCGAAATGGTGTCTTTTTGGAGAAAGAGTTTCTTTCAAAAGAAGTTAGTGGGAGAAAGGTGCAACTCGAAGAAATTCGGGAAACATCTGAAAGTGTTTCAACTCCTACTGAACCTCTACAGGATGAACAAATTGTTGTTGAACCTGTAGATGAGGCATCAGCCACACGTAGATCTAAAAGGCCACGTCAATTGCCTATAAGGTATGGGCATGACGTATTATTGTTAAATAATGATGAGCCTAAGTCTTTTGAGGAAGCGATGATGGACCCAGACTTTGAGAAATGGCTTGAAGCCATGAAATCCGAGATAGACTCCATGAGTGACAATCAGGTTTGGAATCTGGTCGATTCTCTTGATGGTGTTAAAACCATTGAGTGCAAATGGATCTATAAGAAAAAGATTTATATGGATGGAAATGTTCACATTCATAAAGCTCGACTAGTCGCAAAAGGGTTTCGACAAGTTCAAGGGGTTGACTACGATGAGACTTTCTCACCGGTAGCGATGCTTAAATCTATACGGATCATTCTAGCTATTGCTATATATTTCGACTATGAGATATGACAAATGGATGTCAAAACGGTTTTCCTTAATGGAAACCTAAGTGAGGATGCATACATGACACAGTCTGAAGGTTTTGTCGATCCAAAGAATGCTACGAAAGTATGCAAACTTCAAAAGTCCATTTATGGGTTGAAGCAAGCATCTCGGAGTTGGAATATACGTTTTGATGAAGAGATCAAAAGGTTTGGTTTCGTCAAGAACAAAGAAGAACCTTGTGTTTACATAAAGGTTAGTGGGAGCGCACTCGTTATTCTGATCTTATATGTAGATGACATATTATTGATCGGGAATGACATTCCAATACTGGAATCTGTTAAGGTATCATTGAAAAATAGTTTTTCCATGAAGAACCTAGGAGAGGCAGTATATATCTTAGGAATAAAGATCTATAGAGATAGATCAAGAAGGCTAATTGGATTAAGCCAAAGTACTTACATTAATAAGGTGTTGATTCGGTTCAGCATGCAGGATGCCAAGAAAGGGTTCTTGCCTATGTCACATGGCATAAGTCTTAGTCACATGGCATAAGTCTTAGCAAGAGTCAGTGTCCTTCGATAACTGGTGAGCGAGACCGTATGAATGGTATTCCGTATGCTCCAGCTATTGGATCCATCATGTATGCCATGATATGTACTCGACAAGATGTATCATATGCTCTAAGTGTTACGAGTAGATACCAAGCTGATCCCGGTGAAGGTCACTGGACAGCTGTGAAAAACATTCTTAAGTACTTAAGAAGGACTAAGGATGCGTTACTAGTTTATGGCGGTGATGAAGAGCTCGTTGTAAATGGTTACACCGATGCAAGCTTCCAAACCGACAAAGATGATTATCGTTCGCAATCTGGTTTTGTATTCATTTTGAATGGAGGAGCAGTGAGCTAGAAAAGTTCCAAGCAAGGGACGGTTGCTGATTCAATGACAGAGGCCGAGTACATTGCGGCTTCTGAAGCTGCGAAAGAAGGTGTTTGGATAAGGAATTTCATTGCTGAATTGGGTATGGTTCCGAGTGCCTCGGGCCCAATGGATCTCTATTGTGACAATAATGGAGCCATTGCGCAGGCTAAGGAGCCTAGATCCCATCATAAGTCCAAGCATATACTCAGGCGTTACCACCTTATTCGCGAATTGGTGGATAGAGCAGATGTTAAGATATGCAAAATTCATACGGATTTAAATGTTGCTGATCCGTTGATAAAGCCTCACACACAGCCAAAGCATGAGGCGCACACAAGAGCTATTGGTATTAGATACCTAAATGATTGACTCTAGTGCAAGTGGGAGACTGTTGGAAATATACCCTAAAGGCAATCATAGAGATGATTATATTACATTATGTTCATAACATTGGATAATGTGTTATCTTGTCCCTAGAATTATATCGTTAATATTTGTCATCAAGTATGTGACTTGATTGTGAAACCCTGTATTTCTGCGATAATTATTCTTAAACGTTCCCTGGTCGGAAACATATGATGACACATATGAATAGACTAGCATATGTACTATTGAGATTGTTATGATTCTATGTGTCGTTAGTTGGTCTCAAGCAATGATGATGTATAATCCTTAGACCTAAGATCAGCATGGTTTCCTACATGTGTAATGACACTCTTAGGGGTTACCAAACGCTACTCCGTAACTGGGTATTATAAAGGTAGCTTTCGGGTATGCTATGAAACACGCGGAGGAATGTGACTGGTTGGATATGGGATTTGCCCCTCCTAACATAACAGGAGAGATGTCTATGGGCCCCTCGTTGTGGTCGAATAAAGAAAGTGCATGGCCATGCCACTAGTGGTCGAAGTGTCGACCACATGAAGTTATTCGACACTAGATCGAGAAAGTTTTGAACAGTCTATGGATGACATGTTATCTCACCTGGAGTTCAACCAGATGTCATGAGGCAGAGGGAGAATACACAAACAGGTCATTAAGTTCCCGAAGTCGTAGACTGCCTGAAGTCGTAGAATGGTCGAAGTCGTATGGAGATGCGACCTAGTCGAAGACTACTCGAACATAAGCACCAACAAGTCGTAAGGAGTTGCAAACTGGTCGTAGTTAGGTACTAACTGGTTGTAAAGAGTTACGAACTGGTTGTAACTAATTATGAACTGGTCGTGACTAAGTACGAGCTGGTTGTAAGTGATAAGGACCTGGTCGTAGATCATATTGCATTAAGGTTCGTCCGAAATATTCCGTGTGTGTTCGGGAATCGTTATGTGCTGCTAGGTACCGCTAACGACTCGTGATCGGGAAGGAGTTTCCGAGTCACAACCGATTACACACGAACCTATAGGGTCACACACTTAAAGGGCTAGGATTTGATTTGGATGGAGATCCGAATTCTTATAGGCCACGAGTTCCTAATGGGCCACAGGTTGAGGACCCAATATGGATGCCTATATATAGAGGGGCGGTGGCATGAGGTAGGATTGATCAATCTTTCTGGAAGAAATCCCGAAACCCTAATACCCATGCTCTCCTCAACCACGTCACCGGCGCTAGCACTCCTGCGCGTAATGTCCCTGCTCCATAAGTGTGGATACCTTGGAGGTGTTGTTGCGAAGCATCAATACTAGGACGATCCGTGACTCACGACGTTCATCGGAGTAGGAGGAGAAGGCGCACGACAAGTACGACTATGACGGCTTCAACTCGCTACATCGACTCTACTTCCGCTACGAGTCAGCGCGTCTAGTGGTAATCTCGTGATCTATTACTAGCGGAGGTTCCTTGGTTGCGCGGTAAATTTTTTGTTTGTGCTATCGTAGCCTTCCCGCGATCCTTCAACAGTCACCTTGTCTAGCTTCCTCCTTGCTCTTTTGAGCTCAAAGCCAAATAACCTCACTGCCACCATTAGTGGACCTTGAAGCTCCTCGGTGGCATTAGGGTTCTAGTGGCTTTTCTTTCTCTTTCCTTGCTCCAGCTCATTCTATCATCTCCTGGAGTAAAACCCCTAACCTGATTTTGAATTGCATTCACAGGAATTGTTCGATTTTGGGATTGGCTCAAATCGGCCGAAATTGCCCCTTTCTTCCTCAAGTCCGGTGAGTGCTCTATTTCCCATTTGCCTGCTCCTAGATCATCCTCAAGCTATTCTGGAGCTAATGGAATTACTCGAGCTTGCTTTTGTTGCTCAGGCCACCCTCTCCTCATGTTCTTCCTCGCTGCCGGCAAGCTCCTCTACCGCCAAATCAACTTCGGTCGCCTCTGGGTCTCCTCTGGGCTCAGGTGCCCCTCTAGTAACCCATAGAAGCTTTGGCTCTCGCTTTAGTGAACCGTCGCGGAGCTTTTGGTCATTTTCGCTTTTCGGCCGAGTTGGTCATATTTGCTCTCCTCCAGCTTGCCGGCGTTGTGGGCCGCCACCGCTGTCGAAGTCATCACCACCGAGTCCGCAAAACTATTGCAAACCCATTCCAGTGCTTGGTATGCGCCACCGAGTCCTAGGTCGCCGGCGGTGAGCCGTGGTGCTCACTGGACACTTTTGTCGGACGCGTAAGCACCGTGCCGAGCGTCTTTAGGGCAAAGATTCAGTTTTAATTGCTAATCATTGACTAAATTAGTGTAATAAAGGTTTAGCAATTAATGTCCTGCTGTAATGGAGCTTTTGTGCCACTTACAAGTGGGCCCAGCGTATTTAATCACCCCCAGGTGCCGTGTTTTGGTCTTTAAGGCTAAATACACGGTCATTAATTCCTAATCAGCGCTCCTATTCACGTCGAGATCGGCCCAAATCACTCTCAGCCGTTGAGACCTCTTTAAGGTTAGATCTAAACCATAGATCTCTTTCTGTAAAAACCTTAGTTGCCAGGACCTCCCCCTAGCTTAGATCCTGATCTTTAAAGACCTCTTTAGGTTCAATCTGACCGTAGGAGCACCTCGGTGTTTCCGCAAAGGACCACCTTGGCCTTTTTGCAAAAATAGCCCCAAGACCACCCTTAGGGTCCTCTTTGCAAAAGACCACCCCTTGGTATTTTGCAAAAAAAACCTCAGGACCTCCTCCTTGTGGAGATCTAAACCTTTAAGACCACCCCCGGGTAGATCTTGACCGTTGAAGACCTCCCCATGGAGATCTGAGCCGTTCAAGACCTCCCCTCTGTTAGACGTCATCTTTAAGGACCTCCCTCGTGTAAATCTCGACTGTTTAGGACCTCCCCGTTGAAATCCTAGCCGTCCAGGACCTCTTCTCGATTAGGTCGTATCGCCCAGGACCTCCCCCGATTAAATCTGGACCGTCCAAGACCTCCTCTGGTAAATCTTGGCTATCCTAGACCTCCTCCGTTAGATCCTTAGCGGTAGGACCTTCCCTCAGCTCTGGACCGTTAGATCTTGATCTAACGGGCTAGACCTCCTCAGCACGGTTGGGGCTCTAACGTTCCAATCCTTTTTTGCCGTTCATCTCTAGATCTACGGTTCAGATCTGGTGAACATTGGGACCTCCGAATGTGATTTTGATCTAAGCCGTTCCTTTTGAGATCCATGGCCCAGACTTAGTGAGGCAATCCATCGGTGTAGATCTTGGCAGTTAAGACCTCCTTCGGAAAACATAGCTGCCAGGACCTCCCCTCCCTCAAATCCCACCGTCCAGACCTCCTCTCTTAAAGCTCATCCTTAGGACTTCCTTGTGGAGCTTTAGGCCGGCAGATCTTGATCTGACGGTCAAGACCTCCCTTTGCGCGTCGCGCTGGTGCGCTGTGCTCCTGTGCTCTGGAGCCGTTGGATTCAATCTTGACGGTTTCGACCTCCCTAATCTCATCAGTTCAGTTGGAACACCCCGAGAGCTCCGATTTTTAAAGTATTTAAGTGTTTTAGATTTCAAAAGTGCATAACTATTTCATATTAACTCCTTTTAGAGTAATTCAAATTGTGTTAGCTCTATAATGACATGAACTTTAACTTAAGAATGAATTTAGGCACTGTTCTTGTAACATCCCAATTTTCTGAGTTTAAAAATCATTTAAACAGTTAGTAGGGAAAAAGTCACCATTTGGATTTATCTGAATTTTAAATTCAAAAGCTTAATATTGGACTTTACAATAAAAAATATTTAATGTGAATAATCCCAGCATGAACAATAGCCAAATCTATTTTATTTGGGTTCTATGTGCTCAGATATATTTTCTAGATTTTTCTAGAATTTTTCTGAGTTCATTTGCTATTTTCTATTGCTTATTTGAGTTTCCTTCGTGTCCGAGCCGGACCCTGCAGCGCCGCTGCCTTCCTCGCGGACTCTCCCCTCTCTGTGGCTATTTAAGGCCCGCGCCCGCGTCAGAATCTCCGCACCGCCCCTCTCCTCCAAAACCCTAGGGCCATCTCTCGGATTGCGCCGTCATCTGGGAGAATCGAGCCTTGGAAGCCCAGTGTGAGGACCCCAGTTTATTTGGTTTGTAATGCTTAACCAACCACCTGGTCCTAGCATCACAAATCAAATAAACTGATCCTCGAGATATGTATACTTCGAGCAATATACACACCCCTGTACAAATTAGACATCAACTCCATTCCACACATAGAGTCCAAACACCACACTTCCAAGCGGAAGATAAACAAATAGTAACAATATTACAGACAATGGCCGATGGCCACAAGATACACAAATAACAACAAAAAGACAGTGGAAGCAAAAGCGCCATAAGATGGCTATAAACAAAGCCAATCGCGTGCCTTCAACCCACAAGGCATCGGCCAGGACCGCCAAGACTAGTCGTCACCCACGGCGGCAGCCTGACTCCACGAAGTGAGGCCCACGAGGCTCACCTCCTTCCTCTGCAACAAAAACATTTAAGCAAAGCACACAGTACAAAGATTGTCTTTGTACCCGCAAGACCGACGTGTGAATTAATGACACTGCTCATATGCTACATGCGAGCTTATCAGTGGAGGTCATATGTTTCATTTGCATAAAGCCAACTTTCTTTGCAATAAGGTAATCTGATTTTAAAGGCAAGTTTGCAATTCATTTTTAAGATTTAAAATAACATGAAGGATAATAATAACAAAAGCGAAAGATAAACAACCTAGAAGTGACTATCCCAAAAGTCACCACAACAATATACGAATCCCATTCGTACCACCCATCAAGTTTTAATTTAAATGTTGTAGTCTAACTCTTGAAAAGCTTACCCAAGCGTGTCCATCACCTAGGGCGAGGCTATTCGAATAGTTTTTAACCTGCAGGGTGTACCAATGTACCCACACTTTAGACCGCCTTTAAGCCAAAGCACACTTAGAAGGTATGCAAACCTGACTAAGTCCTCTGAGACTGTTTCCAATATTGTGTATCAACCAGAGCAGCTCGTATGGGTAGAAACACCATACGCTTACATGGTAAAGCCGAAAAGACAACTACCCACTCGGGATAAAGCTTTTGGACAACTACCATGCTCCCACCTCCATCCCTCCTGCGACCTCCTGCGACCGGAGCCAATACACGCCAAAGTACTAGGTCAAGAGAGGTCCATATACTCTAGTGTGGTTATGCGCGAAATGCTGGATAAAAATTCACTCACAAGATGTTCGGTCCTTAATTGACCGGGCACCTTTCGATCACACAAAAGATCACACCAATCTTACCATTGTGCGCGTCCAAATCATTTTTGTTTTCATTTTTAGTTTTGCAATTAAACATAGCAAAAATTTGAAACATAAAGTTGTAGTAAATTTTGTGTGATCAAGGTTACCGACTAAAGTCGATAACCGCCAGATTCTACCGATAGCTAAGCATGTCTAAGCAAGTTGACCGAATCTACTAAGTGACAAGAGATCATCCAAATGATCTCTAATCACGACAAATAACTTAGGCTCGGTAGTAGAGATCCATATTTTGTCTACGAGGATATGCGACTACAGTTTAATCGACCATTTTAACACAAATTAAGCGATGCATACATACAATTGAAACAAAATATTAAACTTTAAAATCTGGGATTAATCATGATCAAACGCTTGCTGGCCGCTTTGTTGCTCAATATGGTGCGGAGGATCGTCCTCAGGGTTGCCGCAAATATCGAAGCCTAACGATCGAACATAACAGCAAATAAGAACGAATAACACCGACAAAACTCAAACATACAACAGCACTAAAACAAGCTAAAACTCACACAGCAACCTAAGCAAGAAATAACAAAATTTTAGAAACAGAGAACAAATCATTTTAAGTTATTAATAATTTTCTATGAATTTTCTAAGTTAAAAACACAACAAGTCACTAGTTAATTACTTAACAAATTTTCATGAACAGAAACAGTGTGCAAAACCTATCCTAATAATTAGTACACTGAAAATGAAATTTCTGAGTTGGGTTCATTGAATTTGGACAATTATAGCAAGAGATATGCATTTTCTAATTTGGAGATTACAATCTACAACATTAAATTAGTTAACAGATTCTTGCTACAGATACAAGGTTGAAATTAATTTCAGTAAATAGAACATTTAAAATGAAAATTAACAAAGATTTGGTTTCATGCAATTTGGATAAAAATTGAATCGATTATGCATTTTACAAGTTTAATTGATTTATGATTCAACGAAAAAGCATTTGAAATACTAAAGCACTAAATACTTCTTCTACCGACGCACGGCTAGCCCGACCAGCGACAAAGCGGGCCCGCAAAACAATGACGAGAGCGGATCGCGCATAAGGTGGCGTCGGCGTATTCGAGAATCGTCTTGGCTCACCAAAGTGCAAACCTACATACTCTCACAAAAATCGTTTCCCAACAGAGAAAACATATTACGAGCTACACAACCTAGCGGCGGCATGGACCCACATGGCGGTGACTTAGAGAATAAATAACGGGCTGGATTAAAGGATTTCTAAACGCGATTAACCAATAGGGCCCACAAATCGAGACTCGGACTAAGCAAGATTAGTGCTAAACTACTCCACCGGCTCACCGCGAGCACGGAGGCGGTGGCGCGGCGCGCAGTGATCTTGCTAACGGTGGGTTCGGGCGAGAGAGTGGTACCTTCGGGTTATAACGATCTCGCGAACACGATGGCGGCGGCGCGAGTCCGATGGTAACCGGAGTTGAGCTCGCGACGGCCGGAGGCGGAGAAGAAGGTGCGGTGCTCGCGGAGAAGACACTACGGGCTCCGAAGACCCGGAAGATGCGCCTCGGCTCGCCTTGATCCCAGAACAATAAGCACAAGATGATGGCGGCGAAGGAGGTCCGAGACGGCGGAATCACCACGCGGCGAAACATCGAGCTCGGAGAAGAATCGGTCGCCACGGCTTCCACGATGCACCAAAGACGAACGAACCCACCGTGAGCATCGGTGGAGCATTGCGATCAAGTGGAACCAAGCGGCGAGGCTTGAGACTCACGAGCAACGCTAGCAAGCTCGCGGCCGAGGCTGCCGAGCGAAGGCGATGAAGTTGCTCGAGGCGATCAATGGATGCCGATGATCCGGATGGGCAAAATGGAGCGGCGAGAGAGTGGATCACGATGGTGCGGTCGCGGGCTTGAGAGAGGCAGCGACACGGCGGCGCTCTTGGGTTCAACTCCGCCGACAAAAGCGGGCGGAGAAAGCACGAAATGGGGTAGAGAAGAAATGAATGAGTTCGGTGGGTAGATGAGACCCGGCGATGCTTCTCGGGTGACACGAGGGCGAAATGTGGCGGCGAGAGGCGTGGCAAGCATGCGCGCCGGCCGAAACTCGGTGAGACGCGGAGAAGACGAGGACGAAGGCGGCGGTGGGACCCATATGTCGGCGACAGCGAAAAGCAGCGCGAGCCGAGTTAGACTCGATCAATATCGCTCCGGCCGTTGGATCCGAAATGGGCGGTGAGATTGGTGTATGCATTCGGACGAGTCGGTTGCATGCGCGCCGCGTGGATCGTTCGATTTGCATCGGACGGTCACGATCGATTGGACTTCGCGCGGCGGTGCAGCTAGTTGACGCGATCGAGTCAAGTGGCACGGTCGGACTTGAGCACGAGGTTGGGTCGAGCAGAGAACGATGATTTCGAGGATTTGATTTAAAAACGAGAGAAGGTTTGGGGAATTTTAGAGGTAACTCTGAGCTCCAAAAATTTCAGAAATTTTTATGGTAGCTACTAGGGACAGAGGACAACCTTGTATAATTTTTCCAGAACTTTTATGCACTGCATTGTTCTAGAAAAATTCACAAGCTGCTGTCTGAGGAGTTTGACCAGATTTCAAACAGAGTTGACTTGGCCATTTGAAATAGCAAACAAAATCTAAAAATTGTGAAATAATTCAGGGAGGTATATAGGATGATCAAGATGATAGGAAAAATATTTCTAGAGGATGATCACAAGTTTGAAGGCTAAGAATGTGCTGACAACAATTTCCATTCACAAGAATTTAATTCTAGAAAATGGAAATTGCTAGGGAAAATTTGGAAACTTCCAAATGATTTGATGAGACAACAAAAGTTTTTATTTCTCCTCAAAATTTTACATTTGAAATACAAACCCTAAGTTAGGGCTGTTACACCCAGCACCGCCGAAGCTTTCCTCGCCGTCTTGAGCCACCGTTGGTGAGCCCTTGCTCTCGTCGTCATCAGCCCTGAGATCGCCGCCGCACGGTCTACATGATGCGCAACTCTTCATCCCCGACAGAGCCCCGTGTCACCTCGCCGCCGTTCAACCGAGCCGCTCCGCCGCCAACCTTGAGCACCGCCGCAGTTTTGGTCGCCGCCGGGACCATCCAACCGTGTCACCAGATTCGCGAGGTTGCGAGGAGTCCAGCGCTACCCTCCGTTGTCGCCGCCGTGGCCGGAATCACGGTTGTCGTACACAATCGACAAATCTCGCTGGAGCCCAGTCGACGTCTAGCCGACGTGGCGGTTCGAGTCAGCCTGCCACCTTAGCCTGTTTGCTCACGTGTCGCCTAGTCATTGTAACATCCCAATTTTCACAACTTAAAAATCCTTTGAATAGTTAGTAGGGAAAAATTCACCATCTGATTTTATTTGAATTTAATTTCAAAAGCTTAATATTGGACTTTACAATCAAAAACATTTAATGTGAATATTCCCAACATGAACATTAGCCAAAACTATTTTATTTGGGTTCTATGTGCTCAGATATATTTTCTAGATTTTTCTAGAATTTTTCTGAGTTCATTTGCTATTTTTGATTGCCTATTTGAATTTCTGGTATTTTCTAAAATAGAAAACCTATTAATAATCTCAGAAAAGGCATCGGGCCGAAATCCAACCCTCCGGCCCATTCTTCCCGCCGCCAGCCCAGCTCCGCGCGGCCCAGCTCGCCCGCGCGCCACCTCCACCTGACATGCGGGTCCCGCATGCCAGTCCCTCCCTCTCTCTCTCTCTCTCTCTCTCTCTCTCTCTCCGAGCGCCCCGATCATCCTCCACCGTCCGATCAAGGATGAACGGCTAGATGCGCGCAAGGCAACCGGAGTTGTCCGAATGTTTCTTTGATTGTGGGCCGTTCGATCAAGATCCAACGGTCAGATCGCGAGTCTGTTTTGCAGCCGCGCCGTTTCGCACGCGGACTCACGCGAGCTGTGTCACTGACGTGTGGGTCCCAGCTTGCCACGTCGTCATCGTCTCCGAGTCAGTTAGGGTTTCGCCGCCGCCGCGCAAACCCAGTTTTGGGCGTTCGTGCCCTGGACTCTCCCAGGCCTCCGGGTATAAAAGGGGAGGTAGCCCTCGGTGTCCGCACCTCAACCCTAGCCGCCTTCGCCCTCGCGCTGAACCCTAGCCGCCGCAGGAGCCCGAAGATCAATCTGCGCCGCCACCAACTCCGACGAGCTCTTCCGCCGCATCTGGAGCTGCTCGAGCTTCGTGGTCTGCACCGTTGGCATCACACGGAGCTTCTCTACCTCCTGGTGGCCTTCGTCTCGCCGGAGCGTCTCCGGAGCGCCGTTGCCGTCAAGCCCGAAGCCTCTCCGCCGCTCTTTGCTCGCCGCCGACCACCTCCGTCGTCCCCGACCACCCGGAGTTGCACCCAGAGGTTCGCAATAGCGAGAGCTACACGCCGGTACCACTCACCGCCGGTGGATCACCGCCGTTCGCCGTTGCCGTCGGTTTCCGAGCGCCGCCGCGTCTGTTGTCATCCACGTCATCGCCACCTTGCCTCCATGTCAGCATCGCCGCCTACGTGTCGCGTGCGTGGTGTCGATCCTTCGCCGACGTGTGCGCCGTGGGTAGTCCACCGGTCTCGGAACGAGAGCTCGGTGAGACACGGTCTCTGTGAGCCGTGTCACGACATGTGGTCCCACATGTCGGGATTTTCGTTAATTCTTTTAATTCCGAAATTCCTTCGCTGACGTCAGCGTTGCGCAATAATCTGATTTTCCTTTAGGAAAATAATTCAGGAAATTCATGAAATACTGATTTTCAGCATTTTATGTATTTTCAATCTTCTAAAGCTCATAACTTTTGCATCCTAACTCCGATTGAGCCCATTCAAATTCCTAAATCTGTCTAAATTCAAGATCTATTTATCTGAGATTTTTATTTAATTTTTGGAGTTTGTTTTGCCTCTGTTATTTATTTGTTTTGTTTGTTTTTGTTTCGTTTGCGAGTAGACGTCGATTCGTCGGGAAATTTTGTGGAAGAAGGAGCACCCCAAGATCAAGACCAGTACATAGACCTTTTCCAAGGCAAGTCATACCTTTGATCATCTTGAACCCAGTTTTCAAATTACTTTGTGTTAAATTATTGCATTATAGTTTAATTATTTATTTAAATGCTTTGGGCATAGTTATTATCCAAATTGTTATCACACCTTGGCCTTGTATGTCATATATCCTTGTCACCCTAGATTGGTTATGAGTTGGTAATATTGTAGCACCAACGTGGGTTGGTTAGATGCGAGTATAATTGCTTAGCCATGCTACGAATCATCATCTCATGTAAGTCATAAATATTAAATATGACTAAGTGTCTATGGAACTTTGTGTAAAATCGTGTGCTATGTGTTATTACTTCGTGATGGCATGTGTTGCACTAAAATCAAGCTGGGTGGTAAAGGATTTGGGTGGGGCAAGTGGTGGAGGCGTGTGACATGGTGGACTATGTGATGGGTATGATAATCTGTGTGGCTTAGTTAGAACATGGAAGTCTTGCCTTGGTCAATTAAGGACTTAACTTTGTGCGCCATTGGCTGAGCCTTCTTGCGACCACATGCAGTATGGGACGGGCCTAACTTAGTAAGTTATGGATTCTCGGCATTGATGTTCGGTGGTAGGTTAGGCTTTGTGATAGGGTGGAGGTGTGACTACTTGGTGGTTGAATCACGGAGGATTAGTCGTCCACGTCCAGCGGTGTGTGTTATGCATGGGCTATGTGATATGTATAACGGTTTGTAAGCACACTGCTGGGAATGTCAATGTTGAAGATGAAGTTTCGAACTGTTTTGTTATGATTGGTGCTAGCTACTGCGGTTATATCGTGTGGGTAAAGTGTACAACCTCTGCGAGTGTTAAACAAACTATTCGAATAGCGCGTCATGATCATGGACATGCTCGGTGCTTTCACACGAGGGGTAGTTTTCTTAAAATATGGGAATGGGAGCTGTGTGATCACAATCATATGGCTATGTGAAATAAACTGTTTAGCTGTGTGTCTTTGTGGAAATAACTGTTAAATTAATATTGTTTATTTGTTTTGAAATATTGCTTTCAATCTATTATTCGTATTCAATTGCAAATGTTGCTTTTATGCAAAAGAACCACAGAAGCCTTTTCTTTGGAATAAGCTTGCATCTATACATTGCATTCTGTGGTATGATTTGCGAGTACGGTTGTGTACTCACGCTTGTTGTAAAACTTGCGTCCAAACCTACAGAAGTGGAGGAGTCTAAGGCCGCTTTCGAGGAGGAGTTCGTTGAAGGCTGATCGTTCGTTAAGGTGCGGATCGGTTGGTTGCTGTGGTGAATTGGTGGGATCTACGCCGAGTTTTCCGCATTCGCCGCTTTATTTCTTTGTTAGCCTGCGTGGCTTAATAAGTGTAAACTCGACCATAAGGTCAAAACCGTTATTTGTTATTCAAACTAATTGTTTACTTTATTTATCGCTTGTGTGGATCGATATTTACTGTGTTAACCTGTGTGCACTAGCGTGATCTGGACTAGTGCGGTATATACAGAGGGTTCGAGTAATCGTACTCAGGTCCCGGCAGAGGTGGTATCAGAGCCAGGTTGACTGTAGGTCTTGACCTTAGTTAGATTGGCCGTCTTTAGAGAGTCCAAATTATTTTCTAAAAGAAAAATTAACTTGCAAAGTTAATTGATTGCTTAACTCTTCTCATATCTCTCTCGCCTCAACTTTTGCTATGATCTCTTCTCTCCCCGCTGTTTTAAAGTTGCTCTTACCTGTTTGTCTGTCTTGACAGATGCCTGCATATGAGCTATGGTGGCGCCTTTGGAGGTTATCGCGCCGAGCTTTGGAAGTCATTGCGAGTTCTTGGAGGTTTTGATCGTCCATTTGACGTCGGCAACAAGCGGGCGGTGAATGGGCGAACCGAGGAGTGATTTGTCGCTGACGATCTACGCCAGAGGAGCGACAAGGCGAGCCAACCTTCGCACGCGTCTCGTGAGGAAGATCACTTGGCCGGAAGGTATCCGAGTCGTCGCGCTTGGCCATGCTACGGATCCGCAACATCTACGCCGGGAGCTTGAGACACCGTCTTCCGTTACCACCCGGAGCTGCGGTGTGGACTTGCCCGGCCACGCTACCCGTCCACGAAGGAGAGAGCAACGCTTCTGATCGTGCACCTCGCCCGGTTGTGGCCGCCCGGAGAAGCCTTGGAGAGAACCATCACGAGTTGGATCATGTCTATGAAGCCTTGCGAGAGCTGAAGAGAAGGTCGCCACTCTGCGGGAGATTCTCTACGACCAAGTCCCGAAGAAGAGGAAGACCAGGAGGATCTGAAGAAGATCGGAGGAAGGTCGATTGAGCGAAGAAAATGCGAGCGGAGGAGCGATGAGAGCGATTGCACGGGGCGCTGTTCTGCTGCACGATTCGAGGCATCGAGATCGGTTGCCAAGATGCCGGCTCACTTAGAGTCTGGCCGTCGGGAGCGTCAGCTGCGGTTGTGGAGGCTTTCTCAGTAGTTGGTCTTAGTTCCAGCCAGCTTAGCGATTTGATTTAGTGAGTCGCCCTTTAGGCGGTAGTTTTGTGTGCTTAGGTCGTTGTTTCTTTTTGTGTGCGGGTATGAGTGCAAGGGCCCTTAGGCATTTGTTGCGACCATGCTAAGACCCTATTTAATAAAGGTATTTCTTTTGAGTTTCGTGAGTCGTGTTTTGTTGGGTTTAACCTACCCCGCTTAGTTCTCAACTTATCTTGTGCTTGCTACCTTATCTAACCTATGGAGCTTAGCGGATGGTTCAAACTCGTCGATCGCGCAAGTGGTTCGGTACCCAAACACGAGGAGGCAATGAGCAACCAGTGCGAGGCGGTTCCGCCGCCGCACCCCAATTGACTTGCAAAACTTTGGAGCTTTCATGGCGGCCTGACTCGGTGATGAATACGATGATGACTCGGATGCAAGCCATGCACAACCGAAACAATAACAACAACAATCACGAAAGATGGAGCCCGGTGCTCATGGTCACCATGGACCATCTAAACTTGCGAAATTCATGAGGACCCGTCGCCAACATTTTCTCGACACGTCTCTCGGTGGAAGCGGATGATTGGCTCGGGGTTATCGAAAGAAAGTGCGCGATCACCCAATCTGGCGACCTTGAAAAGGTTCTGTATGCCACTCACCAGATGGAAGGCACCGCTGCTGAATGGTGGGAGAACTTCTGTGCCGCCCATGAGACGCCACAGGATATCACTTGGGAGGAATTTTCTGCGGCATTCCGCCAGTATCATGTGCCAGAAGGCATTATCGATCCAAGAAGGATGAGTTCCGCGCTCTCAAGCAAGGAGCTATGTCGGTGTCGACTACCTCAACAAGTTTTCTCAACTAGCTCGCTCACGCGAGAAGATGTAGCCACGGACAAGGCTCGCGAGTCGCTTTTGAAGGACTAAACATCTTTGGGTGCAAGTCGGTTTGATCGCCATACTTTCACGATTTCGGGAATGGTCAACAAAGCCTTTGTTCTAGAGGACAAACGCAAGGGCGGAAGATAACAGTAACGCCGGATGGCTCGGCAAGGAACCATCAATCACGGCGAGGGCAAGAACGATTGCGGCCGCAGTTCAACGAGTTTCCACCCTGACTTCATTGAGCACTGCACCAACTTCAACACCCGCCCGGTGCTCGTAACTTCCGCAACCCCGCACTGTCAACTAACCCGAAGCAACCAGCAGAGCGTACCAAAGGTGCATTCGCTGTCGCCGCGACCAGACATTTTGCCAACGGTGTCCGCAAAGGGAACAATCACTCGATGCGCTTCAACCTTGGAGCTCGTCATCCAAGACACCAAAGACGGGCATCAATCAAGGAGCGTCACAAGTTGCGGTCAAGCGGAGGAGCACCACGATGCGTGATCGAGGCCGTGTCAACCCGTCACCACGGAAGGAGCCGGGAATCACCGGACGTCATCTTTGGTAAGTTCTGGTGAACTCGATACTGCATCGATTTTGTTTGATTACGAGCTTCGCATTCATTTGTTTCGGAATGTTTGCAACCAAAATAAATTGGAAGTTATGCAACTTAAGCATACTCTGTTAGTCGATGCTTTGGAGCGAGCTAAGTACTAGAGTGGGATGTTTAGGAGCTAAGTTACTCATAGTGGAGTTGAGTTTCTAGCCAACCTAATAGTCCTAGATACCCAAACCCTAGATGTCATTCTTGGCATGGATTGGTTATCCAAGCATAAAGCTATGCTAGATTGTGGCCGAAGAGCCGTAACAGTAGAGGACGCCAAAGGAAACAAGGTAGAGTTTCTAGCCACCTCAGTTCGTGATGGACATTTGCTAGTAAGCGATCGAAGACCATTGCCTTAGAAGAAGTACGATGGTCGGTGAATATCGGATGTGTTTCGGAAGAATTACCAGGAATGCCACTGGATCGTGACATTGAGTTTGTCATCGACCTAGTGCCAGGGACAGCACCAATTACAAAGAGACCGTATCGAATGCCAGCCGATGAATTGGTAGAGATGAAGAAGCAAATAGAAGAACTTCTTGAGAAAGGTTTCGTGAGACCTAGTTCGTCGCCGTGGGGAGCGCCAGTGTTGTTTGTCAAGAAGAAAGATGGAAGCATGAGGATGTGTATTGATTATCGCTCGCTCAACGAAGTTACCATCAAGAACAAGTACCCACTACCCTGGATAGATGATCTGTTTGATCAGATGAAAGGAGCCGGATTATTCTCAAAGATCGACTGCGATCGGGTTACCACCAACTAAAGATTTGTCCTAAGGATATCACAAAAACGCTTTCTCAACACAGTGCGGACACTATGAGTTCTTAGTCATGTCTTTTGGTGCGACTAATGCCCCGCCTATTTCATGAACATGATGAATAAAGTATTCATGGAATATTTGGACAAGTTCGTAGTTGTGTTCATTGATGATATTCTAGTGTACTCCAAGTCGGAGGAAGAACACGCAGAACATTTAAGGATAATATTGGGAAACTCGAGAGAACATCGGTTGTATGCCAAGTTCGATAAGTGTGATTTTTGGAAGAAGGAAGTGGATTTCCTTGGTCACGTGATGACAGTAGAGGAGTAGCAATGGACCCCTGTAAAGTTAAAGCGATACTACATTGGGAGCGGCCCAAGACCGTGACTCGATCGCGATTTCTTGGGAATGGCGAGTTATTACCGCCGTTTCATCGAAGGATTCTCATCGATTGCTAAGCCCCTTACGCAATTGTTGAAGAAGGAGAAAAGTTCACTTGGACTCCGACTGTGAGGAAAGTTTTCAAGAGTTGAAGAACGTTTGACTTCACCCGATCTTGATTGCAGGATATTCGTAAGGATTTCGACATCTATTGTGATGCTTCGCGTCAAGGATTAGGATGCGTCCTGATGCAAGAAGGAAGAGCTGTCGCTTATGCGTCAAGACAGTTGAGACCTCATGAGGAGAATTACCCTACTCATGATCTGGAATTAGCTGCCGTAGTGCATGCTCTAAAGATTTGGCGTCATTACCTCATCGGTAATCGCTGTGAAGTCTACACAGATCATAAGAGTCTAAAGTACATCTTCACCCAGTCAGATTTGAACATGAGACAGAGAAGATGGTTGGAATTGATCAAGGATTATAATCTCGGGATCCACTACCATCCTGGAAAAGCCAACGTAGTTGCAGACGCTCTAAGTCGTAAGAGTTACTGCAATGCTTTGGAAGTAAAGAAAAGTTGCCCAGAACTTTATGAAGAATTTCAGAAGCTAAAGTTAGAAGTTGTGTCCGAAGGATTTATAGCCAATTTGGAAGTACAGTCTACCTTGGAGAAGCAGATTCGTGAAGCACAACCCAAGGATCCTGTGTTGTCAGACATCAAGGTCAAGATGGCAGAAGGAAAATTTAAAGATTTCACCAAGGATGATCAAGACATACTCTGGATTAATGGTCGAATCTGTGTACCAGATAGCGATGGTCTAAGACAGCTAATCTTAAAGGAAGCCCATGACTCAAAGTACTCAATCCACCTGAAGTACCAAGATGTACCAGATGTTAAGAATAAATTTTGGTGGCCCAATTTGAGCGAAGTCGCGAGTTCGTTGCCTTATGCGACATCCGCCGAGAAAGTGAAGGCGAGAACACGAGGCCAGCGATTACCGCAACCGCTGAAGATTCAGTGGAAGTGGGAAGAAATCGGGATGGATTTCATCACGGTTTACCCAAGACCCAATCGGGTTCGATTCAATCTGGGTAATAGTCGATCGTCTAACCAAGGTCGCCCATTTCTTGCGATCAAAACCACATACTCGGAGATCGCCTTGCGGAGTTGTACATGGCCGAATTGTCGGTTGCGGGTGTGCCCAAGAAGATAGTGTCCGATCGAGGATCTCGGTTCACCTCTCGTTTTGGCAAAGCTTGCATGAAGCATTGGGTACCCATCTGAATTTGATCTTGCATACCATCCACGGACCGATGGGCAAGCCGAAAGAGTCAATCGATATTGGAGGATATCTTTGAGCTTGTGCTCTAGCAAATGCTACCCGTTGGGATAAAAGTTTACCGTATGCGAGAATTTTCGTACAACAATAGTTATCAAGCGATGCGCAAATGTCACCATTTGAAGCCTTTGTATGGTCGATGCTGCGAGAACCCGTTGAATTGGTCGAAACAATGAGCGATCGGTTTTGGTCTAGACATTATTCGGAAGCGAGAAGAGCAAGTGGCCATGATAAGAAAAGATTGAAGATAGCTCGATCGAGTGAAGAGCTATCGCGATAATCGTCGTCGAGATCTCGATTTTGAACCCGAGGATTTCGTTTATCTTGAGTGACTCCGCTCGAGGTGTGAAAAGGTTTCATGCCAAAGGAAGCTTGCCTAGGTATGTTGGTCCATTCAAGATTTTGGAACGCCGTGGGAAGTTGCTTACCAATTGGAGCTACCGCGATCGTTAGCATGAGTACATGATGTCTTTCATGTCTCGCGATTGAAGAAGTGTCTTCGTGTGCGGAAGAGCAAGCCCGTTGGAATCAATTGTTTTGAAAGAGGATCTTACCTACAAGGAGGAGCGGTCAAGATTTTGGATGTCGCAGAGCGCCTCACGAAAGCAAGGCATTCGTTTTTGCAAGGTCGGTGGAGCAACCACTCGAAGGAGGCGGCGTGGGAGCGTGAAGAAGAGCCGAAAGCCGAGTTCCCTAGCCTTTTCTTTAGCTAGCTTTGAATCTCGGGTCGAGATTCCTTTAAGGGGAGGTTTGTAACATCCCAATTTTCACAACTTAAAAATCCTTTGAATAGTTAGTAGGAAAAATTCACCATCGATTTTATTTGAATTTAATTTCAAAAGCTTAATATTGGACTTTACAATCAAAACATTTAATGTGAATATTCCCAACATGAACATTAGCCAAAACTATTTTATTTGGGTTCTATGTGCTCGGATATATTTTCTAGATTTTCTAGAATTTTTACGAGTTCATTTGCTATTTTGATTGCCTATTTGAATTTACGGTATTTTCTAAAATAGAAAACCTATTAATAATCTCGAGAAAAGGCATCGGGCGAAATCCAACCCTCCGCCCATTCTTCCCGCCATTGACTCACTCACATGCGGCCCGGCTCGCCGCCGCGCCACCTCCACTGACATGCGGGTCCCGCATGCAGTCCTCTCTCTCTCTCTCTCTCTCTCTCGCGCCCGATCATCCTCCACCGTCCGATCAAGGATGAGCGGCTAGATGCGCGCAAGGCAACCGGAGTTGTCGAATGTTTCTTTGATTGTGGGCGTTCGATCAAGATCCAGCGGTCGATCGCGAATCTGCTTTGCGGCCGCGCCGTTTACGCCACGCGGACTCACGCGGCCGTGTCAGCGGCGTGTGGGTCCCGGCTTGCCACGTCGTCATCGTCTCCGAGTCGATTAGGGTTTCGCGCGCGCGCGCAAACCCGATTTTGGCGTTCGTGCCTGGACTCTCCAGAGCCTCGGGTATAAAGGGAGGTAGCCCTCGGTGTCGCACCTCAACCTAGCCCTTAGCCCTCGCCTTTGAACCCTAGCCGCGCGAGCCCGAAGATCAATCGCGCGCCACCAACTCCGGCGAGCTCTTCGCGCGCATCCGAGCTGCTCGAGCCGTGGTTCGCACCGTTGGCATCGCCGCGAGCTTCTCTACCTCTGGTGGCCTTCGTCTCGCCGGGCGTCTCGGGCGCCGCTGCCGTCAAGCCCGGCCTCTCGCCGCTCTTTGCTCGCCGCCGACCACCTCCGCGTCCCCGACCACCCGGAGTTGCACCGAGGTTCGCAATAGCGAGCTACTACGCCGGTACCACTCACCGCCGGTGGATCACCGCCGTTCGCCGTTGCCGGTTTAGCGCGCGCGTCTGTTGTCATCCACGCCATCGCCACCTTGCCTCCATGTCGGCATCGCGCCTCGTGTCGCGTGCATGGTGTCGATCCTTTGCCCACGCAGCGCCGCGTGGGTAGTCCACCGATCTCCGAACCGAGGCTCGGTGAGACACGGTCTCACCGTGGCCGTGTCCCTGACATGTGGGTCCCACATGTCAGGATTTTCGTTTAATTCTTTTAATTCCGAAATTCCTTCGCTGACGTCAGCGTTGCGCAATAATCTGATTTTCCTTTAGGAAAATAATTCAGGAAATTCATGAAATACTGATTTTCAGCATTTTATGTATTTTCAATCTTCTAAAGCTCATAACTTTTGCATCCTAACTCCGATTGAGCCCATTCAAATTCCTAAATCTGTCTAAATTCAAGATCTATTTATCTGAGATTTTTATTTAATTTTTGGAGTTTGTTTTGCCTCTGTTATTTATTTGTTTTGTTTGTTTTTGTTTAGTTTAAGTAGTAGACGTCGATTCGTCGGAAATTTTGTGGAAGAAGGAGCACCCCAAGATCAAGACCAGTACATAGACCTTTTCCAAGGCAAGTCATACCTTTGATCATCTTGAACCCAGTTTTCAAATTACTTTGTGTTAAATTATTGCATTATAGTTTAATTATTTATTTAAATGCTTTGGGCATAGTTATTATCCAAATTGTTATCACACCTTGGCCTTGTATGTCATATATCCTTGTCACCCTAGATTGGTTATGAGTTGGTAATATTGTAGCACCAACGTGGGTTGGTTAGATGCGAGTATAATTGCTTAGCCATGCTACGAATCATCATCTCATGTAAGTCGCAAATATTAAATATGACTAAGTGTCTATGGAACTTTGTGTAAAATGTGTGCTATGTGTTATTACTTCGTGATGGCATGTGTTGCACTAAAATCAACCCAGGTGGTAAAGGATTTGGGTGGGGCAAGTGGTGGAGACGTGTGACATGGTGGACTATGTGATGGGTATGATAATCTGTGTGGCTTAGTTAGAACATGGAAGTCTTGCCTTGGTCAATTAAGGACTTAACTTTGTGCGCCATTGAATCGAGCCTTCTTCAGACGACCACATGCAGGTATGGGGCGGGCCTAACTTAGTAAGTTATGGATTCTCGGCATTGATGTTCAGGTGGTAGGTTAGGCTTTGTGATAGGGTGGAGGTGTGACTACTTGGTGGTTGAATCACGGGAGGATTCGTCGTCCCTGTCCAACGGTGTGTGTTATGCATGGGCTATGTGATATGTATAACGGTTTGTAAGCACACTGGGAATGTCAATGTTGAAGATGAAGTTTCTGAACTGTTTTGTTATGATTGGTGCTAGCTACACTGGTTATATCGTGTGGGTAAAGTGTACAACCTCTGCAGAGTGTTAAACAAACTATTCGAATAGCCGCGTCCGCGGTCATGGACATGCTCGGTGCTTTCACACGAGGGGTAGTTTTCTTAAAATATGGGAATGGGAGCTGTGTGATCACAATCATATGGCTATGTGAAATAAACTGTTTAGCTGTGTGTCTTTGTGGAAATAACTGTTAAATTAATATTGTTTATTTGTTTTGAAATATTGCTTTCAATCTATTATTCGTATTCAATTGCAAATGTTGCTTTTATGCAAAAGAACCACAGAAGCCTTTTCTTTGGAATAAGCTTGCATCTATACATTGCATTCTCGTGGTATGATTTGCGAGTGCGGTTGTGTACTCACGCTTGTTGTAAAACTTGCGTCCAAACCTCTGAAGTGGAGGAGTCTACGCCGCTTTCAAGGAGGAGTTCGTTGAAGGCCGATCGTTCGTTAAGTCCGGATCCCGCTGGTTGCTGTGGTGAATTGGTGGGATCTCTGCCGAGTTTTCCGTTCATTCTTTGCTTTATTTCTTTGTTAGCCCTGCGTGGCTTAATAAGTGTAAACTCGACCATAAGGTCAAAACCGTTATTTGTTATTCAAACTAATCGTTTACTTTATTTATCGCTTGTGTGGATCGATATTTACCTGTGTTAACCCTGTGTGCACTAGCGTGATCCTGGACTAGTGCAGTATACACAGAGGGTTCCAGAATCGTAATTCTGGGTCCCGACAGTCATCAACCTTGTCAGTAGCCCGCGTGCCACCTCTACTAAACCCTAGATCCAATCCCGTATGGATCTGTTCCACCATGGGCCGAGCCACTAATTCGTGGGCCCCACGTGTTAGTGGACTGTTCCATGGACTCATGCACCCGTAGACCATGAACCCATCTTCGTGGATCCGGTCTATAGACTGGGGGTCCCACTGTCAGCCTCTTAACCTTTTCTCAGGATTTGTTTTTATTTCCGAAAAACCCCTGCTGACATCAGCACGCGTCATCTTTCGGAATTTCCAGTAGGAAAATAATTCGGGAAATTCCAGAAAATCCAAATTAGGGTTTCTTTTATATTTAAAACTTCCAAAGCTCATAACTTTTGCATCCTAACTCCGATTGAGCCCATTCAAATTTCTAAATTTATCTAAATTCAAGCTCTATTTATCTGAGATTTTTATTTAATTTTTGGAGCTTGTTTTGCCTCTATTATTTATTTGTTTTGTTTGTTTCTGTTTCGGTCGCGAGTAGATGTCGATTCGTCAGGGAACTTTGGAGAAGAAGGAGCACCCCAAGATCAAGACCAGTACATAGACATTTTCCAAGGCAAGTCATACCTTTCATCATCTTGAACCCAGTTTTCAAATTACTCTGTGTTAAGGTATTGCATTCTACTTTATTTATTTATTTAAATGCTTTGGGCATAGTTATTATCCAAATTGTTATCACACCTTGGCCTTGTATGTCATAATTCCTTGTCACCCTAGATTGGTTACTAGTTGGTAATATTATAGCACCAACGTGGGTTGGTTAGATGCAAGTACAATTGCTTAGCCATGCTACGAGTCTCACATCTCATGTAAGTTACAATTATCAAATGTGACTAAGTGATTATGGAAATTTGTGTAAAACTGTGTGCTATGTATTATTACTTCGTGATGGCATGTGTTGCACTAAAACCAACTGGGTGGTAAAGGATTTGGACTGGGGCAAGTGGTGGAAACTGTGTGACATGGTGGACTTTGTGATGGGAACGATAATCTTTGTGATCTAGTTAGAACATGGAAGTCTTGCCTTGGTTAATTAAGGACTTAACTTTGTGCGCCATTGAACTGAGCCTTACTGTACGACCACATGCCTGGTATGGGACAGGCCTAACTTAGTAGGTTTTGGATTCTTGGCATTGATTACTCAGGTGGTAGGTTAGACTATGGGTGGAGGTGTGTACTACAAGGTAGTCGCATCACGGGGCGGTTCACTGTGTCCCTGTCCAGCGGTGTATGTTATGCCAAAGTGCTTCGTTTGGGTTGGCATAGCGGTTTGTAATCACATCGGGAGTGCCAATGTTGAGATGAAGTTTCTGAACCGTTTTGTTATGATTAGTGCTTGCTACACTAGTTGTATCTTGTGGGTAAAGTGTACAACCTCTGCAGAGTGTTAAATCAATCTATTCGAATAGCCGCGTCCGCGGTCATGGACATGCTCGGGGATTTCACACGAGGGGTAGTTTTCATAAAATGTTGGGATGGGAGCTATGTGACCTCAAGCATATGGTTATGTGAAATAAACTATTTAGCTTTGTGTCTTTGTGGAAACAAACGTTAAATTAATAGTGTATTTGTTTTGAATTATGCTTTCAATCTATTATTCATATTCAATTGCAAATATTGCATTTCTGCAAAATAACCACAGAAGCCATTTCCTTTAGAATAAGCCTGCATCTATCTACTTTGTTATGCATTTGCCTAATTAAAGTGCTCTATAGATTATTTAACTCACCAACCAAATCTTTGATCCATAACAGGTCTACTGTTCATTTGGTTGTTAACTGGCTATCAAGCACTTGTCAAACCTATTTAACCATTGGGCTTTAGCTATCATCATGAGGTTTACAAATTTGAATCTTCCATTAGTGGTTTAACCTATTCACTGTTCTTTGGACTGAGCCTCTAATTTCCTTTACTATTCATCTTATCTCATCCTCTGATTAAACATGTAACTCCACATTAATATTTATTCCCAGGTCAATTTCTCAGTGCACCCATCACCTATCCTCCTAAATGAAAGAATCAATGTCAATTCCTAATCATCTTCAGTTTTTCTTCTCTACCCATTATTCCATCAAAGAGGATTTTGCTGTTTTTAAAGTGTTGTCAACTTTTCTTCTCAGAAGCCCAAGAATTTGATTTGCTAAATGCAGTGCTCCCTTAACTAATTAGCTTACTAAATACTTTTGTCAACTATTCAATTTGTCAGATGGAGGTTCACCATTTATCTTTCAAAAATTGTTTTCCAGATTAGTGTTCTCCTCTTAGATCAACCTCTAATAGCTAACTAATTCCACAAAATTTCCATTCACTCTAAAGTGTCAACAGCTTAATGTTAATTCTAGGCATCCTCTAAATCCTTTTCTTACAACAGGAGAACTTTCTGAATTGAAGTGCTTGCTGTTAGATAAGTGTTCAAATGGCTATTTGAATCAATAAAAGTTCTAACCATTGGTATTAGCAAGGTCATTAGTCCTACTGACAAATCTGATTATTTGCAAATCACCCTCTCTGTTTTATTTGGCTGTTAAAGCCACTAAGTATTGTCAAGCATGTTTAACTGCTGGACTATAGGTATTAACATGTGATTTGCAAATATGAATACTCCAGAAGTGGTTAATCCTAGTCACTAATATTTGGACTGAACACCTAATGGACTGGCCCACTGTCAATCCCAATCATTCTCAGATTTTTGCTCTCTGTTCACTATCATTCGAATGAAAGTGCTTTTCTGAACTGTAATGGTGCTGACTAACATTTCTCCAAACTTTAGACCTCAACTCTGTTAAATCATTCAAGTGACCCAAGTGACACCTACAAGGTTTGTTAGCAGTAGACAATTGGCTTTGCAGATGAGTTTACTGACAAGGTACTTCTCTATTCAACATTCCTTTCAATTGACTTTTCTGTTTTGGCAACAAATATTTTCACTAATTCAGTTATACATTTGTTGATTGATTTTGAGTGATCCAATAGCTAAATGAATCAATAGCATTTCACACTACTTGTATTAGGATATCACAAGCCTAATGTCAGTTCTGACTACATTCAAACTTTCCTCTCTATTTATACAACCTACAATAACAAATCTCCTCTGAACTGAATTGCTGCTACTAACTAATTTATCTTCAACTTGGTTAACACATTTGAGTGAACAATGGGCAGCCATGAGTTGGTTAGTCTTTGATAATTGGTGTTACAAATGTATTATCCTGACAACCCAAATTTCACCTAGACACTTCTCTGCTCCTTATTCAATCAACAGAACTCCTTCTAATCTGAAGTGTTGTTGTATGAACTTCCTTCAGAATTCAAACCTAAATCTTACTAACTCATTTGAAGAACCTAAATGACATTCACAGAGTTTGTTAGCAGCAGCTAATTTTGCTTTACAAACGGGCACCACTATCAGTGTCTCACAGAGTGGAATTTGTGCACAGACTGCAAAGGAACAGGGCAGGCCAGGGAAATGGCTCAGGCTGAAATGGGGTGGTGGTGGTCGCCGGCGGTGGAGCGGCGGCGAGGCGACGGTGATGGATGAAATGGGATGCCAGGGGGTTAGTGAGGTTAGAGGAGGCAGGTTTGTGGTTTGGAGCGGCACTATGGTGGCGTGGCAAGGCCAAGCGGCGGCCGGCAGCGGGGGTGAAAGGAGGGCGAAGGCGTAGGGTGAAGTTGAAACAAAAATGGTGGGAGCATGAGCATAAGTAGGTCATGGGGGACTTACCAGAGTGGTCTCTGAGGACGCGGAGCTACCGAGGTGAGCCGGAGGCGCGGCCGGTTCAACGTGGCGGCGGTCTTGGAGAGAACGGGAGAGCAAGTGAGTGATAGGGTAGGTTAGGGGGAGGTCTAGTGATGCTCACAGAGAGAGGAATCGAGCTCAGGCTCACTGGAGAGGAAGTGGAGGTGGTGGAGGCGGATTTGGCCGGAGCCGAGGAAGAACACTCGTGCGCAGCTTCTCGGTGGACGAATCCAGAAATTTCTTAAGGGGTTAGGTTCCTGGGGAGGCGGGACGCGGCATGACGCGGTTTAGGGTGGCCAGAGCTCATCGGTGTGGCCGGAGGGTTAGGAGGCGGCTCGGACATGGCCGACGCTCGTCATTCGGGCTTTGCTCGATTTGGAGCTCGAGGAGATGCGAAAATGGAGAGGGAGAAGCAGGGAAGTGGAGAAGAGGATAAGGGGCAAACATTGCTCGGCTTATATAGGGATGAGGGCGTTGCATTCGCGAGGAGAGCCCATGGCCACCGTGGCGGCATGCTCGGAGGCACCGTGACGGGAAAGCCGGGCAGGAGGCATCGTGGCGCGCATGTGGTTGGCATGGGCTCGGCAAACCCAGGGGCGGCCAGCAAAACAATGGGCGAGGTCGGTGCATGGGCAGAGATGAGCGGCCGCATGTCCAGGACGGTGGCCGGTGCGGCATGGGCACTGGCTGCGGGCCCGGTTAGTCAGCGGGTGAAGGGGAATGGAATTTCAGAAAAGGGCTGGGGGTTTAGGGATTTATTTGATCGAGAAATACAGCTCGAAAAATTATGAAAATTTTATGGAGGTCTTATGACATGATGTATATTTTTAAATAATTGTTTTAGAATTTTAGGTGCTATGGACATTTCTCTAAAATTCTGTTAAGCCTCTCTTTGTATGTATTTTTATTATTTGATGTGAAGAGAGTTTCAAATCATGCTTTAATTTGTTGCTTATCTTATTATCAGTATAATTGTACCAAGTTTGTATTATCATATTTTGTTTTGGGTTATTTTAGTTATCAACTTGGATTGTTTATTTATCATCCCTTGATTCAATTCATTTTAATTTCTTAAAGAGTTCTGAATTTCCAGAATTTGATTCTCAAATTCTTTATTGCATGTAAAGCCTTGGTAAAATCGAAAAAGCAATTGTAAATAAAATCCATCAAATTTTTTAAAAAGATCACATTTTCATATTTTTGAAAATAAACCCAAATTTCGGGATATTACAAAAGTGATCTCCAACAAGGCAAGCAGATGTAGCATCATTTGATCATATTGCTCCTATTACTTTTAAAGTCTAATATCTTATTTGCAAAAACTAAGTATGCATGCTTCTTTGTGTCAAGATTAAATTTTGTCGATTAGAGGTAGGTAAGCCTATTGCATTGTTGCCCTGAAATTATTCACCCCTGCCTATGAGACCCCGGTTTATTTTGCTTGTAATACTTAGCCTTCCATTGGCTCTAGCATCACAAACAAAATACACTGTGCCTCGATGAACATGTGCTTCCCAGAATTGCAGCACACATACATCTTTACAAAAGCATGCATCAATTCCATACATCACACAATACAAGTCTAGCAAAAGACCTACGTAATAAAGTTATTACAAAAGAGCCGACCGGCCAAATAACATCAAAGTAACAATAACAGCGGAAGCAAAAGTGCCATAAGATGGCTATAAACAAAAGGCGACCGGTTAGCCATAACCCACAAGGCAACCGACCGGGCCGCCAAGTTAGTCGCACGATCCACAGCAAAACTAATAGAAGTAGGTCCCTTGGGGATCCACTTCCTCCTCTACACACAACAAGCAATACAGGTGAGTACAAAATATACTCACAAGACTTACGAGTAACAAGCCTATATATAACTACATGTGAGCTGAAATCAAAGGAAATGGTTATATGGTTAATTGGATGCATAAAGCAAATTTCATTTGCAAGTGTAATAGGTTGAAGGCAATTTAGCAAAAACTATTTGTAATAATTAAAATAACAGCGAGTAACAATAAGTAACAAGAGTAACAACCTGGAGGTGACTAACCCAATAGCAACCACAACATAGCACGAATCCCCGATTCGCACCACCCATTAAGTTTTAATTTAAAAGGTTGTAGTCTAACTCTTGCAAAACCTAACCAAGCGTGTCCATAACCTAGGACGAGGCTATTCGAATAGTTCAAACCCTGCAGGGGTGTACCAACGTACCCACACTTCAGACCGCCTTTAAGCCACAATAAGCACACTTCCGAAGGTATGCCGGCACGGCTAAGTCCTATGAGACGTTTCCAATATTGTGTATCAACTACGAGCCGCTCGTATGGATAGAAACCCATACGCTTACATGGTAAAGCCGAAAAGACAACTGTCCACTCGGGGTAAAGCTTTTCGGACAACTACCATGCTCCCAACACCATCCCTCCTGCGACCTCCTGTGACCCATAGCTAACACACGCCAAAGTACTAAGTCAAGAGAGGTTCTATTTCCCTCTAGTGTGGTTAGCATGCAAAAATGCTTGGATAGTGTGACACAAGATGTTCGGTCCTTGTTGACTCGGGCACCAACCATTCACACCCAAAAGCACACCATCTTACCATTGTGCCCAATTCCAAATTATTTTTGTTTTTATTTTTAGTTTTTGCAATTAAACATAGCACAAAGCTGAAATATAAAGATCATAATAAGTTTGTGTGATCAAGGTTATCGACAAGTCGATAACCGCCCATTTCTACTGGTAGCTAAGCATGGCTAAGCAACATACTCGAAAACTACTAAGTGACAAGGGCTCATCCAATGAACCCAAAATCACAGCAACTAATCCTAGGCTCAGTAGTAGAGGATAAACATTTGTCTACAGATCATGCATCTAATGGGTCAACTAATCGACAATAGTTTAAAAACAAGATAGAAATGCGTACATAGAATTTGCAAACAACATATTAGAATTTGAAAATAGTAGAAGCAACATGATCAAATGATGCTACATCTGCTTGCCTTGCTGGTCTTGCTGTTGCTGCAGAGGAGAGCTCTCAGGTTCAAAAGATTCTTCGCAACCTAACGCAAGAACGCGAAAAACCTGATAAGAACGAAGAACACCAAACAAACCTCAACAGCAAAAATCATCCAAATCTCATGAAATTTACACAGCAGCAAGGGTATGATTTTAGACAAATTTAGGAACAAGAATTATGAAATTTGGACTAAGCATGCAAAAGTTATAGCTAAAACAAATTCTCTCAACCTCGAAATTGGAACTAAATTAATTAATGGTACTATTCATGGCATAAATTTTCAGAAAGATCTAGAACCTGAAATTTTTATGGAAGGTAGAACATGGTATTCTAAGGATAGCAAAGTTGAGTTTACATTATTTGGAGTTAAAATGAATTACTTATGATTTTTCTAAGCCTTGAAACTAGGGTAATACATCTTTCAGTAATAAAGACCAGTGCACATCCTATGCTATACTAAAGTACAATAACAGAGGATTTTAACCAAGTTTAGATTGCTCAGTTTGGAAACACAGAGAAATACTTGTGCATTTTCCAAGTTCTAATGAATTTTTAGACAACATTTTATGTTAACAAGTTAATATAGTTCCTATCATTCTCTGCCACAGAAAAGTGCCTAAGTTCATTCTTAGATTAAAGTTCATTTTATTACAGAGCTAATGCAATTTGAATCACTCAAAAAGGAGCTAAAATGACAAAGTTATGCACTTTTAAAATTTGAAACACCAAAATACTTAGAACATCAGAGCTCTCGGATGGTCCAACAGGCTCAACAAAAGGAGAGGTCGTGGCCGTTGAGATGGGATCCAACGGCTCCAACCAGTGCATGCACAGCGCACGCGAAGGATCTTCCCACGCACTGAGGAGGTCGTGACCGTCAGATCAAGATCTGATGGTCTAGAGCTCCACGAGGAGGTCCTAACGTTAAAGATTTAACGGAGGAGGTCGGGATGATGAGATCTGAAGGAGGAGAGGTCTTGGCGGCTAAGATCTACCGAGGAGGTCTTAACAGCTAAGGTCTCCACCGATGGATTTAGATCCAACAGCCCACGGGAGATGGGACATTCGGACTTCCCGAATGCCTCACCAACTCTGGGCCATAGATCTCAAAAGGAACGGCTTAGATCAAGATCACATTTGGAGGTCCGAATGTTCACGAGATCTGAGCCGTAGATCTAGAGATGAACGACAAGAGAGGATCGGAACGCTTAGAACTCCAAACGCGTCGAGGAGGTCTAGCCCGTTAGATCTAGATCTAACGGTCCAGAATTGAGGGGAGGTCCGGGACGACCAAGATTTACCAGAGGAGGACCTGGACGGTCCAGATTCGCTCGGGGAGGTCCTCTAAGACGGTGTTTTGACCGAAAGAGATCTGGACGGCTCAGATCCCTATGGGGAGATCCTGAATGGTCCAAATCTAAGCGGAGGGAGGTCCTGCGACTAAGGTTTTACGAAAAGGAACCTAATGTCCAAATCTAACCTCAAAGTGGTCCCAACGGCTAAGATTTAACTTGGGGGGAGGTCTTGGCACTAAAGCTTTACAAAGGGAAAATCTAACGGCTAAGAGCTAATCCACAGAGGTCTTTAACGGCTGAGATTAACTCTAGGAGGTCTAAGGATTTGTCGAAAATACGACAACAGTCCGAATGCCGGACTTTGCCCGCCGGCACGTCGCCGGCGACCACGGCTACGACGGTGCGAACCAACTGAACCAAAATGAGCGCAATACTATCGCGAACACAACTGAGGCACTCTCGACGGCGGAGCTGGCTTTAAACGCCGGCGAGCCGGAGAAGGGTGGGGGAGCATTTTTGGCATAAACCGACAACAGCGAAAAGCTCCGCTACGAGCTAAACTAACTGGCCCTAGAGCTCTACGGGACTAATACAAACTCACCTGGACGCAGGGGAGGTCCGGAGGAACTCGGAGAAGCTCTGGCGGCGGAGACCGACGCCAGAGACGAGGGAGCCAACGACAGCAAGGTGTTCTGAGCAAACAGAGGCGAAAAGAATGGTAAGAATAGTTTCGTAAAGGTCCAGAGGTGCTCCACAGACAAGGAATTGAACGGAGGGCACTTACCGAAGTCGGGGATGATGAAGTCCACTCACGGCCGCAAACCGCGCAAATCCAAATCGAGCCGTTCCTAAGAAAGCAACCCAAAAATGGAGTTAGGGGAAGGTTCGCGATGCCCAGAGGTTCCAAGGGGGACAAAGTGTAGGGCAAGAGGACCCCAGGAACCCTGCCGACACAAGGAGCTCCAGTCGACCGAAAATGGCAGAAATGGGGTCCTCGATGATTCGCTCAAAACCTACAGAGAGGGGGGGCTGGGGGTGACTACGAGTGTGGAAAGGGACCAGAGGAGGAGCTCAGAGCCTTCTTAAAGCTTGGGGAGCTAGAGTTCGGCAAGGACAACACCGAGGGGGGGGGTGAGCTCGGCTCACCGCACTGCCCTGGACCAAGGAAGTGATGGGGGCAAGTGAGGAGCACGACCTCAGGCCGAAAGCACTAGCGCACATTAAATGCCCAGCAGAGAGAGATGTTGACGAGGACGAGTTGAGGTGACAAGGCACAACGACCCACTGCCATGGCGCGCACGTGCGTACGGTGCCGGAGAAAGAAGAAGAACAGGAGGGGGAGGTCGAGACCGCAGGATTAGAAGTGAACGGCCGAGGTTGCTCGCGACCTCCTGAGGTTCAAAGAGGTAGGGGAGGTCGTGGTCGTTGGATTGAAATCCAACGGCCAAAACACTCGCACCCGAGACCGAGACCGAGTGCCACTGGACCTGGCTCAACCGAGTCAGATGGGTTGGGTTTGACTCGATCCCGAGTCAGACTCAGACCTAGGGTTCAATTAGAACATAGAACTTTGAGTAATTATTTGAGGTAGCAATTCAACTCCAAAAATTCTGAAATTTTTACAAAAGCTTGCTAACTTCAAGATTGATCTTGTGTAAAATTTTCAGAGGTTTTTATGTAGTGAATTTTCCTCCAAAAATAAGCAAGATTCTGTGCCAAGGTTTAATTGAAATTCAAACAGGTTTGACAGACCCCCAAATGCATTCAAACAATTTCTAAAAATTGTGAAAATTTTCAGAGAGGTCACACACCAACCCTAGAACTTAGAAAAAATATTTCCAGGAGATGATCACAGGATTAGACAAGAATATTTTTGAAGTGTCGAGATTTGGATCAAAAGACTCGTGACTTTGTATTTCCAAATTCCTTTTTCAAGAATTGTTTAGAACAAACAGGAAATACAAGATGTAAGAAAAAGTTTTTAATTTCTACATATTTTCTTACATTTGAAACACAAGCCAAAACTTGGGATTATACACTACCACTGCCATAGGTTATTATCCTCACTGGTGAATTAGAGCCCGGTGGATGATTTATGGTCTTTTTATTGTCTTTGCAATATGATGCTTAGCAATGCTTAGTTACTAGTAGAATTGGGCGGTTATCGACTTCGTCGATAACCTTGATCACACAAACTTATTATGACTTTATGTTTAAGCCTTTGTGCTATGTTTATTTGTGAAAACTAAAAATGAAAATAAAATGATTTAGACTTGGGCACAATGGTAAAGATGGTGTGCTTTTGGGTGTGACTGGATTGGTGTCCGAGTCAACAAGGACCGAATATCTTGTTACACTAAACCAAGCATTCTTGCATGCTAACCACACTAGAGGGTATGAGACCTCTCTTGACTTAGTACTTTGGCGTGTGTTGGCTACGAGTTGTAGGAGGGCGTGTATGTGTTGTGTTGTGGTAAAATGAGGTGGTTTATCTGTTGGGAGCATTGTAGTTGTCCGAAAAGATTTACCCTGAGTGGGTAGTTGTCTTTTCGGCTTTACAATGTAGCGTATGGGTTTCTATCCATACGAGCGGCTCGTAGTTGATACACAATATTGGAAACGTCTTGTAGGACTTAGCTGTGCCGGCATACCTTTGGAAGTGTGCTTCATCTAGTGGCAAAAAGGCCGTCTGAAGTGTGGGTACATTGGTACACCCCTGCAGGGTTCAAACTATTCGAATAGCCTCGTCCTAGTTTATGGACACGCTTGGCAAGGTCTTTCAAGAGTTAGACTTCAACCTTTTAAATTAAAACTTGACATGGGTGGTACGAATGGGTAATCCGTGCTATTGTTGTGATGGCTATTGGGTTAGTCATCTCCAGGTTGTTGTTATGTTATTACTTATTGTATCGCTGTTATTTATGCAAATAAATTTCAGATTGTTAAAACTGCCTTCAACATATTATCTATTGCAAATAAAATCTGCTTTATGCTGAAAATAACCTTCGAGCCTTCTCCTTTGATTAAAGCCTGCATGTAGTAGTATCTAGGTTTGTTACTCGTAAGTTTTGCGAGTACATTTTTGTACTCATTTGCTTTGCTTATTTGTTGCAGAGGAGGTTGATCCCCAAGGGATTGACTTTTGTGAGTTTTGCTGCGGGGTGGACGACTGGCTTGGCGGTCCAGTCGGATTGCCTTGTGGGTGTGAGGCAAACCGGTTGGCTTTTGTCTCTAGCCATCTTATGGCACTTTGCTTCCACTGTTGATTAACCCTTTTTGCTTGTCTTGGCCGGTTGGCCTCTCTTTTGTAATAACTATTATGTATGTGTTTTGCTTGTAAAGTCTAAGCTTCAGTTATATGTGTTGTATGGAATTGATGCAATGTTTTGTAAAAGGGTGTGTATACTGCAATTCTGGGAAGTATACATTTTCCCGAGGCACAGTGTATTTTGTTTGTGATGCTAGAGTCAATGGAAGACTAAACATTACAAGCTAAATAACCCGGGGTCTCACAACCAACCTCTTTGTTTGAGCCAACCTTGTATGTTTTTCCCTTTCTGCACACTTGCAGCAGAAAGTCTATAAGCATTAAATGTCGCTGCAGCACATTAAATGCTGTCACCTCCATTGTACCTCTCTTCCCCTCTTGTCCCCTCCTTTACCTGCTCCTGTTCTCTCCTCCACCTATCCTTGAACACGTGTGCTGTCGGGACCACCTCGGAGTGTACTTAAGAAAATCCTCCAGGACCTCTTAGGGAGGTCCGATAGGATCACCCGGAGGTCTTGTAGGTCCTCCAAGAACACTCCCGGAGGAGGTCCTCCAGGACCTCCCAGGAGATCTCAAAGACTTCCCAGAGGTCTTTGCTCTGTGCACTGAGTTAGTCCTAGGAGCCGAAGCTAACTCGCACAAATCAGCGTAGGTGAAATCACAACCACACAGTACAACAACTGGAACAACAGATAAAGTAAAACTTATATAAAGCAAGGGCCTTATGGCCAAGGTTGTTTCCAGGCGTTGCCAATGAGGGCTTACAAAAATCGACAACGGAGCCTTACAGTAAAAACACTAAAAACGCGTGGAGCCATCCGACAAACCCATAGGCTGTCGAGTGGAGAATGTCCCTAAAAGGCTGAGTCATCAAAGAACTCGTCCTCGAAGAGGTCTGAGCCTCCAAGACCTAGATCATCTTCGGCCACTGCTCAAACAGAGGGCTTAAAGCCATGAGTACGTTGAATGTACTCAGCAAATCGCAGGGAACAAGTATGCAATTAATATTTATGCATTGGCTTTGACAAAGGAGAGCTGCTGGGTTAGTTTATAGAAAGCAATATTTGATAGGAAATAACATAGATAGATTGAAAGCTCGAGTTTAAAACAAAAACACATAAGTACATTTGTTTTCAAAGGAGGTCGTAAGCACCAACTCACTCCCAAGACCACATGTGGGAGGTCCTAGTCGATCCCACGTCCAGGACCACCCCACGACCACCCTAGAGCACCAACTCCAGAGCACCCAAAGACCACCCAAAGGCTACACCAAACCTCTTTTGAAAAGCTACCCTTTGCGCAAAATCACCAGGCAATATCTATGGCCAAGGATTTGGCTATTCGAATAGATTTTTATACTCTACAGAGGTTTCAACTTTACCCACAATTCATGACCTCTCTAGCGAGGTGGGTTCCCATCGAAACCCTTGCTTATTTCCAAAGATGAGCAGTCTAGAGAGCACGACAAGGCCTTCACAAAGTTTGGAACTGGCTTAGAGCTGCTCACTAAGGTTTCGCTTCTAGCGGACCTCACACCACGCCAGATTTGTGCCCCCTCTTGCGCCAGCGAATCACACGCTCAACCACAACAGAACCAAGCCAACTCCTTGCTAATTATTTGGCCCAGACCACCCCCATAAAATGGTCTTGTGGTTGCACGGTAAAACCCGGATCATTGGAACACAAAGTTAAGTCCTTAGTCGTTGCTCAAGCGAGATCATCCACAACCCAATGTGACTCTAACGCACCACCCTAGAGCACCCACTACTCATTCTCGGCCTTCTCGCCCGAGCATAAAATAGTTTTGGGTTCAACCAAGCTAAAGGACCACCAAGTCCAGGCACATAAGTTTTAACAAAGGTGGCATCACATCACAATCGATACAACTGTGGCATCCCACCATAGCTGCACAATAGTGGCCTCACACCATAGATTCCATAGTTCATTAGTCAAGATTATTAAAGAAGGAAATAAGGTTCTCAACACCAGCAGTTCTAAGCTAAGCTAAGTGTAACTACGGTCCCATGATAGCAAAAACAAGGAGTGCCAACAAAACCTGCCCATCTAAGGTGACCGAGGGAAATCATGTCAACATGGCGAGTACAAATATCCAAGGATGTATAATGTCAAGTAGGTAAAGCTACTGCCCAAAACCTTTGCTATAAAAGTAGCCATGCATGATAGAGTAAAACAACGTATATTTGAAATGCTAGGTTCAACATGATCAAAGGTCTGCGACTTGCCTTCATTGAGAAATGGCGGGGTTTCGGTAGGGGCTGCTGGATCCAAGTACTCCTCTTCGAACTTGGAACCTACACGTTCGCAAGGAACCAAGTAAACAAGGCAAACTCGGGCAAAAGAACTTAAAAGACCAAGAAAACTTAAACAAATCAAACAAAAACCAGAAACACAAGAGGTCCGGGCACGAGAGGGGAGGTCCAACCCAAAGGAGGGTGAAACTTCAAGCACAAGCACAGAGAGGGATGGGCAAGAGCAAGGAAGTTGGAAATTGGGGAGAAAGGTGGTGAAGGGAGGCACACACGGCTACAAGTAGCTTGAGCTGGCAGAGGAAACCCTGAGGCTCAAGGCCAACGTCTCAAGGGTAGGTGAAAAACAGGACAAAGATAAGACAAGGCATTGCCATAGTAAGGAGGAAACAAAGTACCTCAGATGTGACCTGTAACATCCCAATTTTGAGCTTGTGTTTCAAATGTAAGAAAATCAGTAGAAATTAAAACTTTTTCTTACATCATGTATTTCCTGTTGTGCCAAACCATTCTTGTACAAGGGATTATGGAAATACAATGTCACAAGTCTATTTGATCCAAACTTTGACATTCCAAAAACAATCTTGTCAAATTTTGTGATCATCCTCTGGAAATATTTTTCCTAAGTTCTTGGGATGGTTTGTAGCCCCTCTGAAAAATTTCACAATTTTTAGAAATTGTTTGAATATTTTTAGAGGCAGTCAAACCTGTTTGACTCTTAGTCAAACATTAAAACAGAGCCTTGCAGAATTTTTGGAGATTTATTCACAGTATAAAAACCTCTGAAAATTTTACACAAGGTTAATATCTGGGTTAGCAAGCTCCTGTAAAAATTTCATAATTTTTGGAGTTATTTTGCTACCTCAAATAAATCCTTCAAAGTCTCTGTTCTAATTTCGAAATCAAACCAGTTTCATCGTGCCTTGGGTTCGAGTCGGACTGGGCTCGAGCCAATTGACTCGGTCCATCAACTAATCGCACCGAGCCCCTCTTTAAAAACGCGTTGGATCTCAGCCTTTGGATCTAAATCGCACGGCCCGCGCGCGTGTAAACGTTCGGACCTTCCGGTTGCAAGTTCGTTTGTCGACCGTTAGATCTCCATCCAACCATCGAGATCCTCCGAAACCTTCGGACCCTCCGGTTGTTGATTTGAATCAGAGCCGTTGGATTAGGATCCAACGCCCGCCTGTTCCTCTGTTGTAAATCGCGTTTGCGACGTGGGGCAATCTGAGCCGTTCATTTCTAATCCTAGGGCTCGTGACCTTTTCGTTGTGTTTTAAAGCCCGGAGGCGTGGCGCTATCTCAGCCGTCCAATTTGAATCGTGGGGCTCCGGAACGCCCGAGCCTTTCCTATGGTCATCTTCAACCTCTAGCCGTGCGAGCACAGTAGGGGTGATGGCAGTGTCTTGTCATGCTTCCTACAGCCACCCTAGTCAATAGTGTGGATCGTGGGAGACACCTTCGGCCGAGCCATACCCTATTGCACCATCTACTATCTTTTTCCTTGTCGGTCGCACCTTGTGCTCTGTGCTTTGCCGCCCGAAAAACTTGTGGTGCAAACCCTAATGCCTCCAAGGCCTTATAAGCACCCAAATCCCTTCCTGGTATTTCTTTAGACCACCATCAAGCCCCATTCTCAGTATTGGAGCTTAACACTTCGAAAATGGCAAGTCGCCATTGTTGACCCGAAAAGCTCCATTGGTGTTCTTGGTGTTCCAGTGGTTCTCCTTCATGTTTGTTTGCCCTATCCTTATCTATTTACTTCCTTGAACATTTCCCCTCACTGAATTTTGGATTTGATTCTCAAGAATTGTCCAATTTGGGGTTTGTTCAAATTCGGCCGAAATTGGTCATCTTCTTCCTCAGCTCAGGTGAGTGCTCCATTTTCTAATTCCTTGCGCTTGTGGCTTCTGTGAGTCTTTATGAAGCTATACTGATGCTTTGGAATCACTCATTTGGCTCAGGGTGTCATTTTCAATCCTTCTTCTCCAAGTCCGGCGAGCTTCCTCCGTGATCAAGCATCTCCGGCCATCTTTGAAGCTTCTCTTCATCAAGGTAGCTTCTTATTAGTCCTTAGAAGCTTTGGCACCCGCTTCCTTGGACTGCAGCTGAGCTTTTCGCTATTTTCGCACTTAGCAGTAAAAGCTCCCATTTTCGTTTCCGCTGCCGGCGTTCTAGTCCCTCACCGCCGGCAAGAATGCCACCACTAGGTTCGTAGTGCTATTGCGTTTCCATTTTGGTTCTTGTTCGGCGCCGCCGCGGCCAGTGTCGCCGGCGACGAGCCGTGGTAGCCGCTCGGGTTTTTGCCGGCACAGAACTCCCGTTTTCGTTTTTGATTAGGACACATTAATTACACAGTGATTGCCAATCATTAGTTAATTAATGGTGTCTTAATCTTTGTCGTTGATCCACTGACGAGTGGGCCCAACGTCCTTAAATCACCCGCTGGCGCAACTCCGCACTGTTCCGACATCATTAACGCTTAATCATTGATTAATTAATGTGTCGGCGCTGTCGGAAATCACCTCTGGGTCGCTGACTTGTGGGCCCGAGAGGTTATAATCCAAATCCAGGGGTCATTAGTGTCTATTTAATGTTAATCATTAATGGCATTAATTCTGTCCTAAACCGCCACTCTTAGTCGTTGACATGTGGGCCCAGTGCACTGTGCACGTGGGTTAAACGTTCGCGGTTGTGACTCAAGGTCACTGACATGCGTGCCCCACGTGTCGAGATCTCGCTTGAACTTCGATCTATAGCCACCGTTCGTTTTCGATCTGCGCCCGGATCTTTGTATGCATTCGACCCTCCGATGCCTTGATCATTCTCGACCGTCGATCTTGCGATCAACGGTGAGATCGTGTGTGCTCGGACCTTCCGACCGTTGGTGCGCTCGGACCGTCCATCTGCAGATCTGCGGCTGGGATTGGCCCAAGCAACCGCACCGTCCGGATGCATACTCCTTCGTGAGTCGTTGGATCGTGATCCAACGGTGGGCTCCGTTTAGGTTTCGCGCGCGTGCGCTGTTTTCGGCGCGCGTAAGCCGTAGGATTTTAGATCGAGGGTGGATAAGTGTCCACGTCTTATTCTATTATTGGAGTTTGTCTGTTTATCGGTAAGTATTTATTTAACAACTGAAAATGATATAAAAACTTTAGAAACTCATAACTAATTCATTTTAACTGCTTTTTAGATAATTCCAACTGTAATAAATTTTGTTGTCACTTAAGTTTATTATAAAAATGGATTTAAGCATATTTCAGTAGCAGAAAATTGTATAACTAGAAATAACTTGATTTCTGTCACTTTGAATATTCCAGAAATAGTTTTAACCTTGAAAAATGCCTATCTTTTTCTGTATAAATCCAATTTGTGCAAAATCAATTTTGTTAAATTCATCTGTTAGTATACTTTCATATGGAATAAGATTTGAGCATGTTCATAATTCTGTAAAATGACTTGCATTAGATTTACACCTTAGAAAAATCATAAGTAAATGTGTATAACTCCAAATTTAGTAAACTCAACTTTGCTGTTATTAGGGTGTTATAATCTACCTGCTATAAAAATTTCAGACCTTAGATCATTCTAGAAATTTTCGCCATGAACAGTGCTAATTATTAATTAGTTTGTTGTAAGGCTGAGAAAGAGCATTTTGTTCATATCTTTTGCATGTTATGTCCAAATTGCATAATTCTTGTTCCTATCATTGTCTTAGATCATTCCCTAGCTGTTGTGTAAATTTTATTAGTTTTGGATGTGTTTTGCTGTTGGAGTTTATTTGGTGTTCTTCGTTCTTATTTGCTTATCGCCTTTTTGCGTTAGGTTCCGAAGATAATTTTATTGCTGATATTGAGCCACAACAGCCATCAGATCCTGCACTTCAGCCAGGCAAGCAGATGTAGCATTCATTTGATCATATTGTTCCTACTATTTTCAAATTCTAATATGTTATTTGCAAATTCTATGTATGCATTGCTATGTTGTTTTAAACTATTGTCGATAGCGAGCCTACTAGATGCATTATCAGTAGGAAATGTTTATTCCTCTACTACTGAAGCCTAGGTTACTTGCTGTGATTTTGGGTTCGCTGGATGAACCCTTGTCGCTTAGTAGTTTACGTGTCATTATGCTTAGCCATGCTTAGTTATCGGTAGAAATGGGCGGTTATCGACTTGTCGATAACTTTGATCACACAAACTATTATGATATGTATATTTCAGCCTTGTGCTTGGTCTAAATTGCAAAACTAAAACTGAAAATGAAAAACAATTTAGACTTGGGCACAATGGTATGATGGTGTGATCTTTTGGGCGTGAATGGAATGGTGCCCGGGTCAATTAAGGACCGAGCTACTTGTTACATCAAACCAAGCATTTGTGCGTGCTAACCACACTAGAGGGATATGGGACCTCTCTTAGCTGAGTACTTTGGGCTGTGTTAATTAATGAGTCGCGTGGTGGGTTGCATATTTGATTATATGCAACATGGACACGTTTGTAGGGAGGGGAACACCCGCCGAGGCGGTGTGTCTGCTCCACGTATGGGTCCTTGTGATCCATATTTCGTCGGCAGATCACTAAGGATTAACCCCCATACGTGCGTCTCTTGATTAGCATGTTCCATTGGAAAGGGTTCAGAGGACTTAGCCGTGCCGGCATACCAAAGGAAGTGTGCTTAATAGCTTGGCAAAAGGCGGTGCAAGTGTGGGTACATTGGTACACCTCGCAGGATTAAAACTATTCGAATAGCCTCGTCCTAGGTTATGGACACGCTTGGGAAGTCTTTCAAGAGTTAGACTACAACCTTTTAAAAATTAAAACTTGATGGTGGTATGAATCGTGATTCATGCTATGTTGTGGTGGCTTTAGGAAAGTCACTTCTAGGTGGATACTTGCTACTTATATTTACTCATTGTTATTTAAATGCTTAAAAACAGATTTTGCAAACTGCTGTTCAATCTATTACAATATTGCAAATGAAACTTGCTTTGTGCGTCTAAAGAACCATATAACCACATTCCTTTGAATACATCTTTCATGTAGCTATGTATAGGCTTGTTACTCGTAAGTCTTGCGAGTACATTTTTGTACTCACCTGCATTGCTTGTGTTGTGCAGAGGATGATAGTGAGTCCGATGGACCTCACTTTTGTGAGTTGTCTTTGTGGCGCTTTAAGGGCGATTAGCTTGGCGGCCCGGTCGGTTGCCCTGTGGTGTTATGTGGCTAACCGGTCGTCTTTTGGTTTAAGCCATCTTATGGCAACTTTTGCTTCATTATTACTTATTTGCTTCTTATGTCATTTGGCCTATTCATTGTGTTGTAATAACTTATATTATGTATGTCTTTTGCTATACTTGCTATATTCATTGTATGGAATTGATGCATGCTTTGATATGATGTATGTGTGCCGCTTGTTCGGGAGGCACATATTCATCGAGACGCGATTATTCTATTTGTGATACTAGAACCAATGGAAGGTTAAGTATTACAAATTTAATAAACCGGTCTCCTGAGTTTGGTATCGAGCCATACCGACCGTAGAAACCCCTAGCTTGGTCGTCCCTAGTATATTTTGAAAACTTACTTTCCAAATATCAGTGCTTTTCTGAAAATCTTAAGTAAGTTCTCAGATTTTACTCCTTATCTATCTTAGCTTGCTTATCTCGCCTTATTCTGAACTGAATTTGAAAACTGAGTTTTCCTCTCATCTTTTTCCAAAAAGATAGTTGTTTATCGAGTAGAGTGGTTTTGGGTAAACCATGAGAGTTATAAAATAAAAGTGTGGGTTGTCGTGTGAAGATTAGAAGCTCCTGGAAGCTACAAATTTCGGCCAGAAGCTGAATGGAGAAAATCTGGACAGCAAGCAAGGTATTTCTGGACAGCTAGCATTTGAGTAGTAAAAGGTGCTAAAATGAGAGGTTAAGTTAACTAAAATTTGTGGGAATGAAAGGGTAAGAAGTGATATGAGTTAGCTAAGTGTCTAACCTTTCTTTAGTAAATTTCCCACCCTATTTCCTAGCTGTTTCGAACAGAAGTTAATATTCTGAAATTTATCTTCCTGAAAATTGATTACTCGTTCTTCCATACGAGTTAGTCATAATAGGAGGATGGTTGTTATCTTTATGATCTTGCTGTAATTTTATGTGGTTACTTGAGCTTTTAAAGTTTGTTTAGGGTTAGTTGTTTTCTTTGTCTCCTGTTCCGGAGTTGTGTTTAACCTGTTTTTGTGGAACAGGATGGCAAGAACCACCCGCAACAGTCAGCCGGTTGGTTCCGATGAGGAGCTTCCCCTCCTCCGACCATGGTGAGGTTACGCTCGGATCGAGCGGAATCGCATGGACCGCACCGGATCTTGGAGGTCATTGCGAGGAACACCTCCGCTCCCGCTGGTGCTTCAGGATCTGGAGGTGGTGGCCACCAGTCTTGTAACACCCCAGCTCAACATTGAGCCTGGAATGCTACTAAAATTAAATTAAACTAAGCTAAACTAAGACCAATTACAAAATCTCGACAAAACCTCCTTTGTATAGTCGCCTATACCGAGGTTCTAACAATTGATCAAGGCATTTATCAATATAATCATAATCAGGTTCATTCAAGCGTGTAGAATAATAACATAAACATAACCAAAACTTTCTATTCTCATTATTACAGTTAATCAAACTCAAACTATCCATAGCTTCTAACAGTAAACATAACATTTAACAATAATTTCATAATCCAATTCACTCATGCATAAGAGATAATCATAGGAATGTAATCAAATTAACACTATTCTCACAACCATAATCGAATCATAAAACAACCATGGGTATTTCTCAGATCTATTTATTCTTATATGAAGCTAAATGACAATTGCTTTAATATTGTGAGGTAGTGCGTGCTTTCCAATTCATCTACTCCCTCCCATGCATGCCGTCTTGCGATTGTACCTAAAACACATCAAAGCAAGAGTGAGCCCAAAGACTCAACAAGTACCAACAAGGCTAAGCAAGTTAACATTCATAGCATCAATAATCCAAGATGAACAATGCACGAGGTAAAGCCTTCATGCTCATGTGTATGCAACCAATGCAATGCACCTTTTTAACTTTATCTCTTTTCGCATTTTACCGTAATGCGGGTATACAACCGTCATTGTGTACCCTTGTGCATGCCCTCTCGCACAGGGGACCAAAAGCCTATACACCACATGTATAGGGACCTTTGCCCATCATCCGAATGATGGGGACCTCTTTACTCATAGCCCACATTGCACCAATGTGGGGACCTCAAGCCCGTCAATACATGACGGGGACTCAACGAATGCATGCTTGGTCACCACGTGACCAAGCTTCAAGAAGATCTCAATATGCACATGCACAACATCTATTCATCATCAATATACCAAGTACAATAACAACGGACATAAATAGAGCATAATCATACTTGGGGTATTCACCAATCTCAATATAAACATCATGCCAAGAACCTTACTTCGCTATCATATATCAAAAACATGCATGTATGACCAAGTCTCCAACACGATTGGAACATGCAATTGCTCCATGCCCACGTCTTTCATATACACGAATTTAACATGTACATAACAACATGTAAGATTTAGCAACGCTCAAGGAAAACATTAACCATAGCTTGCATTCATCAAGATAAAAGGAAAACTCATTACGCTAACATTCGTGCAAGGCTACAACAAGCAATCACCACAATCATATCATACAACCGAAAATACGCTATAACCCGAATACTTGCCTCAACCGTGCAGCAACGCGGACGCGAAGTGGGAGCTGCCCTTGGGATCTCGCTGCCACCTGGACAAGAAGATAACCCCAAACTAAGACTAGCATTCTGGACCAAAATCATACATAACATTACAATCGAAATCGCTAACTTCTTATCATTTCTAATTTTTTTTCTAATTTCTAGCGGTCGGTCACTGCAGACAGCAGACTTCAAAAATTCATAACTTTCTGCTCAGGAGTCCAAATAGGATGATCTTGGACAATCTGAAAAGGTAATTGAAATGTCTAAATAAACTTAGTTGGGAGACCCTCTGATTCGGCCATCTACCAGACCTACCAATCTATTTAATCAGAGCAAATATTTCACGTCGGGTTTCTGGACAGCGACAAAGAAACTATCATAACTTTCTACGTTCGTCCAAATTCAGTGATCGTTAGCTTTCCTGAAAGCTAAGAGGATTAGCCTCGTTTTTCGTTATGGTGAGACCCTCTGAAAACCCCTCTAACAGCATGTTTAAAACAGGTTAATCCAAACTGTCTGTTCATCTTCTTCCCAGAAACACAGTCACACCATTAAATTCATAACTATTGCTACCGAAGTCGGAATGACCTGATTCTTGTCGGCAATGAAAGGTAATTACGATATATACAACTTTCTAGGAGACACCCAGACCCAATTCTGCCTCTAACATAATCAAAAACAACAATCTTCTCTGCTGCAGAAAACCGACGAACTGACAACCGAAAATGAACAACTAGAAAACGACCCCAAAACAAAGAATCACGGGATACCCTTGCTGAGACGACGAAGGCACGCTGTGCGGATGATCACCACGAGTTCCCGGTTGCGGATCCTTCTTCCCTCTCCCTTTCTTCTCTTCCTTCTTCCCTTCTCTTCTTTTCTTCCTTCTTGGCCGGCCACCCAAAAGGGGGTCACCTTCTTCTTCCCTTGGCCGGCTGCCATGGGGGAATAGGTGAGATGCTAGGGAGGGGAGGTGCTAGGGAGGGCGCAAGATGGAGGAGGCAGCCAAGGGGAGAGTCGTGGGAGAGGGAGGAGGTGGCGGCTCAAGGGGAGGGAGTGGAGGAGTGGAGAGGTGGGGAGGTGGGGAGGTGGGGCTAGGGTTTGGGGGGAGTGGCACCCCCCTATGGCCGGCCACCCCCCTTTTCCCTCATGGGCCGGGGCCCAAGCCCAGTTGGAGTGGAACAATGAAAATCCCTCTCAAAAGATGAATTGTGAAATTTCTGTTGGTCTCTCTCGAAAATCCATTAAATTCTCTCCGTAAGATTAATCTTCCCCGAACATTTAATCTCTCCCGACTATTTGCTTGTCACAATATCGGGGTATTACATTCTACCCCCCTTAACAGGATTCGACCCCGAATCTAAACGCGAAACTTCCCGAAAGAAAACCACGACTAGAACTTAACAACAGATACCAAAGCGATCAACTCCTACTAAACTCGCTCACGTGAGACTTCAACTCTCAAGTGACCTCTCTCTCCAACAGAAGAGACCACAACACCAAGACGTAAATCGACGTGCGTACTAACGCTCCACTCGACATTCGGTACACTCACCGGACAAGACTCGAGGTAAGACCTCACTCGATGGTTAACGGTGCAATCGAAACCTCAAACTCGGATCTCCTGGTATTCACTCAACACCCGAACATACAAGACGTTACGTACTCCGCGCACGGACTCGAGACAGTCCTGGCGATGCGCCAACTAGCGAAAACAACCCAATGTATCTTGGGTTAAACCTCCCAAAGATACCGAACCACACGACATGCACATAGAACACGAAACTCGTGTTCCACCGCTCAATTATACTCCTCACTAAAGCAAAAATCACCTCCTTTAACGAAACACACAACAACAATACTCTTCCTAAACACACTCTTTTACCAAAGAAAGCTCAACTGAAAATGAAGAACTCTCAACGCAACCAAACGTTACCAACTCGGTACTAAAAGGAGTCAAATTCAAAATCGATGATTTAACACGAAAATCTTCCCACCTTCAATTAGAAAATTTGCAAATAAACACCACGATCGCTAAAAGAGAAACCACTCGATTAACCAAATCCATCATTTCTTTTATTCTTTCTGAACCGATAAGAATCATATATACCAAAATTGAGTCAAACTCAACTTACGAAAGATATTGGTCAACAACACAAAACTCAAACGAGAATCGAGGAAACAATTCACTCCTTTGAGGAAGTATCAAATTCTCAGTATCTCTTTTAGGAATAAAAATCTCTCTCAACTTTGGAGTTTCAGTTCATCACAAAACACACTAACTCATCTTTCTTAACTTTACATTCTCAAGGTTACACTCAAGTTGAAATACATCATCCACAATTCCGTATAAAGGCTCTATCGACGCCAAACCTTATCTCAACAACTCCTCTATCTACATGATTAATTTGACAGATGACTTCCAATGCATCTCAAAATAGATTACACACGCAATCACATCTCCTCAATGTTTTAGAAATAAACAACTTGGAATTCACAGCTCTCACAGTCATATACTTTCTCTAAAAGGGCTCTATCAATGATTATCTCACTGCTCAAACCCACCCTTAATCTACCTCCTCTACACATAATCATTGGGTGCCCCAAGTCCTAGCATAAAATTGCAAAGCCCAAATTAAACTCCAAGATTCCTACAACGAACTTCTCATATAAAAGATAGGGAAATCCTCAGTTAAATCAGAAAATCCCATAATTCCAACATACTCTCTCATTAACATCATCATGAAAATATTTTCTTGACCAGTTTACCTTTACAAAGATTATAACCCTCAGAAGGTTACTCATTTAAAGCCAAATCACTCTTGACGTTACTCAATATTTTCCATTATCCCATTAATTAACATGGCGATTTGATTACTTTGTAACCCCACTCTCATTAAACCACATCATCAAGAATAACTTTCATAGCCTCGCAATACTACCAAATTGCGATACTCTAATAAATTGATTCAGATTTCCATACTTGCTAATTCTAATGCTCGGTCAAAAAGAACACCAAATCTTGAACTACAACTTGTTATAAGTCCTACTAGTTGCGACAACGAAATCTGTTAGCTCCAAAGACAAATATTCTTTTTAACTCAAATCCTCTCCAAGAATTATTCTAATAAATCGATTTATTACTCCAAGCCTCTCAGACGACTTGACACCTAAGGGTTCATCAAACCATCTACTAGGCCACCACTATCTAGATGCCAAGACACCACCTACGAGACTTTACAATACAGATCGGTTAACCCTTTCTTAGAAGAAGAGGCAAATAGAAATAAGTTTCACTCAAAAGAAAACGTTACCACTTACAGAGTTACAAGATCAAGAGAAACAATCGATATAAAGCTGTTCTAAAACCAAAAGATATGATCAAAGTTGAGGCGCACGTCCCACAATCGAGAATATCAAACCTCGACGAGAATAAAACACCGCTTTTAGAATTCGGAAAACTCTTATGGGCAAGAACAAAAGTTTTAGACAAACTTCAATATTCGCAAGTTATGAAACTTTACTTAAATCTCAAATACTTCCACTTTACTCGATTTTAGTTGGTTATAGCATCACCATGGCATTTCCGACAAAGAGTAATTGAAGATCACAACACCTATTCCACTTAGGAACTAATAAAACCTCTCAACACGTCACTTTGCTCTAAACAAATTCAGCTATCACATCAACATGAGGTCGAAAGATCACAAATGCGAACTAGAAACATATTCAATTAATTAACATCCGGCGATCCAATCCCTTTATACAAAACATTCAATATTATCATCATAATCCCTCATCGACAATCACACTAGTAATGTAACAATACACTCTTAGCGAGACTCATCATAGCCTCTTATCCCATCATAAATTTCTCCAAAGGAAACACAAGCCACAAGGTTGAAACAAACCTATTTTAACTAGTTCATACTATCAAATGATACTTTCGCAAAGCACACTATCGAGGCCACTTACTCAATCACCCACTCAACCATTAGTGTTACTCACACCGCTCCAATGTCATTAACAATTGTCAATTGTATGAATCATGTATACAAATAGGGTCCTACTTACTTTGTAGTCGCGTAACCATCTATAAACACAAAGTCAACATTTAATAATCTCATCGCTTTGACAACAGGTTTCACAACATGCTACCTCAACGTTCGTCTAATCTAATATACATGTTTTTAATCTAGCAATTATGTATGATCATCAAGTAACTAATTTACTGAAAATTTCCAATCTGATATCCTCTAAAGCATCGTTCAAACACATTCTTAACATAACCCTCACTAATGGGTAAGCTAATCCATAGAGATACATTACTCCATGCTATTCAATAAATCTACCTGATTCTACAATCCTAACGATCAGACCAATTCATCAGAATACCACACCTCTTAATAACTCTATTGATTCCAACTAATTATTATCGTACTCATAGTCACGACTCATCAAGAACCACCAAGGACAACCTCCACTTATTCAACTTTCTTTGATAAGGACCTTAGTTAAGATCGATCATGCACAAACCGCGATCTTAACTTGAAACTCATAACACAACCATTAATATTCAACGCTCAAAATACCCAAAAGAGATACGTTGAGTCAAAGCCTTCATGAACTAAAGGACTTACAAAAGAAACTTTCATTAACCAAAAACATCAAGCGAATAAATAGGTCAAGCTTTCCAATAAGAAAAACAAAACTCCCCTACAAAAGTCAATCTTGACAATTAGCAAAATTCACCAATCGCGAGAATAACTCAACGGTTGGGAAAAACAATAGTTGATTTACGGGGCAAATTAAGCCAAAGGAAACACACCAAACGTTTCAAAGAAACCCATCAATCGCAATCGGATAAGAGTTGACCAAATTCAAATTCAGGGAAGAGAACAACTTTTCTAAAGATTCTCGCTATCGACACCTGTACTAAGATATCCGGGGTAGCACTTCTCTATACCCACTCCACGCACGGTGGTGTAACCTGGTAAAGCCCAGGGTCACAATCACGACCTTAACCTCTCAACAACGACTAATCCCACTCATAATAATCATAATAATTAATTAATAAGCAACCAAACTCAATTCATATCAGCAATAATCAAAACGATATAACGGAAACGTAAATGCAAAGATTGACCCATCCCCATCCTCATGCTCGGTGTGTCAAACTTTTAAGTTGATTAACATTAGCAAATTTTTTTATATCTAGTCACCACGGACCTCTGACCGCTCGATACCAATCAGAACACCCCAGCTCAACATTGAGCCTGGAATGCTACTAAAAATAAATTAAACTAAGCTAAACTAAGACCAATTACAAAATCTCGACAAAACCTCCTTTGTATAGTCGCCTATACCGAGGTTCTAACAATTGATCAAGGCATTTATCAATATAATCATAATCAGGTTCATTCAAGCGTGTAGAATAATAACATAAACATAACCAAAACTTTCTATTCTCATTATTACAGTTAATCTGAAACTCAAACTATCCATAGCTTCTAACAGGTAAACATAACATTTAACAATAATTTCATAATCCAATTCACTCATGCATAAGAGATAATCATAGGAATGTAATCAAATTAACACTATTCTCACAACCATAATCAGAATCATAAAACAACCATGGGTATTTCTCAGCAGTCTATTTATTCTTATATGAAGCTAAATGACAATTGCTTTAATGTTGTGAGGTAGTGCGTGCTTTCCAATTCATCTACTCCCTCCCATGCATGCCAGTCTTGCGGTTGTACCTAAAACACATCAAAGCAAGAGTGAGCCCAAAGACTCAACAAGTACCAACAAGGCTAAGCAAGTTAACATTCATAGCATCAATAATCCAAGATGAACAATGCACCGAGTAAAGCCTTCATGCTCATGTGTATGCAACCAATGCAATGCACCTTTTAACTTTATCTCTTTTCGCATTTTACCGTGTCTGGGGTATACAACCGTCATTGTGTACCCTTGTGCATGCCCTCCGCACAGGGGACCAAAAGCCTATACACCACATGTATAGGGACCTTTGCCCATCATCCGAATGATGGGGACCTCTTTACTCATAGCCCACATTGCACCAATGTGGGGACCTCAAGCCCGTCAATACATGACGGGACCTCAACGAATGCATGCTTGGTCACCACGTGACCAAGCTTCACATGATCTCAATATGCACATGCACAACATCTATTCATCATCAATATACCAAGTACAATAACAACGGACATAAATAGAGCATAATCATACTTGGGGTATTCACCAATCTCAATATAAACATCATGCCAAGAACCTTACTTCGCTATCATATATCAAAACATGCATGTATGACCAAGTCTCCAACACGATTGGAACATGCAATTGCTCCATGCCCACGTCTTTCATATACACGAATTTAACATGTACATAACAACATGTAAGATTTAGCAACGCTCAAGGAAAACATTAACCATAACTTGCATTCATCAAGATAAAAGGAAAACTCATTACGCTAACATTCGTGCAAGGCTACAACAAGCAATCACCACAATCATATCATACAACCGAAAATACGCTATAACCCGAATACTTGCCTCAACCGTGCGAAAACGGCGGACGTGAAGTGGGAGCTGCCCTTGGGATCTCGCTGCCACCTGGACAAGAAGATAACCCCAAACTAAGACTAGCATTCTGGACCAAAATCATACATAACATTACAATCGAAATCGCTAACTTCTTATCATTTCTAATTTTTTTCTAATTTCTAGCGGTCGGTCACTGCAGACAGCAGACTTCAAAAATTCATAACTTTCTGCTCAGGAGTCCAAATAGGATGATCTTGGACAATCTGAAAAGGTAATTGAAATTTCTAAATAAACTTAGTTGGGGAGACCCTCTGATTCGGCCATCTACCAGACCTACCAATCTATTTAATCAGAGCAAATATTTCACGTCGGGTTTCTGGACAGCGACAAAGAAACTATCATAACTTTCTCTACGTTCGTCCAAATTCAGTGATCTTTAGCTTTCCTGAAAGCTAAGAGTATTATCCTCGTTTTTCGTTATGGTGAGACCCTCTGAAAACCCCTCTAACAGCATGTTTAAAACAGGTTAATCCAAACTGTCTGTTCATCTTCTTCCCAGAAACACAGTCACACCATTAAATTCATAAATATTGCTACCGAAGTCGGAATGACCTGATTCTTGTCGGCAATGAAAGGTAATTACGATATCTACAACTTTCTAGGAGACACCCAGACCCAATTCTGCCTCTAACATAATCAAAAACAACAATCTTCTCTGCTGCAGAAAACCGACGAACTGACAACCGAAAATGAACAACTAGAAAACGACCCCAAAACAAAGAATCACGGGATACCCTTGCTGAGGCAGCGAAGGCACGCTGTGCGGATGATCACCACGAGTTCCCGGTTGCGGATCCTTCTTCCCTCTCCTTTCTTCTCTTCCTTCTTCCCTTCTCTTCTTTTCTTCCTTCTTGGCGGCCACCCAAAAGGGGTCACCTTCTTCTTCCTTGGCCGGCTGCCATGGGGAATAGGGAGATGCTAGGGAGGAGGTGCTAGGGAGGGCGCAAGATGGAGGAGGCAGCCAAGGGGAGAGGCGTGGGAGAGGGAGGAGGTGGCGGCTCAAGGGGAGGGAGTGGAGGAGTGGAGAGGTGGGGAGGTGGGGAGGTGGGGCTAGGGTTTGGGGGGAGTGGCACCCCCCTATGGCCGGCCACCCCCCTTTTCCCTCATGGGCCGGGGCCCAAGCCCAGGTTGGAGTGGAACAGCGAAAATCCCCTCTCAAAAAGATGAATTGTGAAATTTCCTGTTGGTCTCTCTCGAAAATCCATTAAATTCTCTCCCGTAAGATTAATCTTCCCCGAACATTTAATCTCTCCCGACTATTTGCTTGTCACAATATCGGGGTATTACAAGTGTCGTGGTGGGCTTGCGGAGTTTCTCCGTACGCAGCCGCCTACTTTCTCACGATCGGAGGATCCTTTGGACGCGGATGATTGGCTGCGTCTTGTTGAGCGAAAGCTCAATATCGCTCAGTGCCAGGAGCAGGAGCGGGCACTCTTTGCATCCCATCAGCTTGAGGGTGCAGCGCTCTCTTGGTGGGAGAACTTTCTCGCCATGCAGCCCGCAGGCCATGTTGTCTCGTGAAATGAGTTCAGATCTGCTTTCCGTCGGGCCCACATTCCCGATGGCCTGATGAAGCTCAAGAAGAAGGAGTTTCTTGCGCTTAAACAGGGGCGCAAGTCTGTCTCGGAGTATCTTTACGAGTTTAACCACTTGGCTCGTTATGCTCCGGGAGAGGTGGCCTCTGATGAGGCTAAACAGGAAAAGTTCATGGATGGCTTGTCCGAGGAGCTGCAGGACAAGCTATCTATAGTGGACTTTGCCGACTTCCAGGCCTTGGTTGACAAGACCATCGTCGCCGAGCACAAGGCGAAGGCGCTGGGTGAGTCCCGCAAGCGCAAGTGGGAGGCCCATCGGTCTGCACAGGCCGGCCTCACTCGTCCCCGTGTTGGGCCCGCACCAGGGGCTCGTGCTTTGGCTTCACCACCGCCGAGGCCGTCGGCGCCAGTCGCTCGTCCCCCGCAGGCCGTGTTTCAGCCACGTGCACCTGCGACCCAGCAGCAGGTTGCGCTCCGCAACCCAGCTGCTGATGTCACCTGTTTCGCCTGCAACAAGAAGGGCCACTATGCTAGCAGTTGCCCTCAGAGGACTGGAGCAGCCCCTCGTCCTAATGGAGGACGCGGGAATGGTCACACACCTGACCAGAAGGTGATCCAGAAGACCCAGAGTGTCGGGAGTGGTCGAGTCAACCACATCTCGGCTGAGGAGGCTCAGGAGGCACCCGACGTTGTGTTGGGTACGTTCCTTGTTAGTTATCGTCCTGCTGCAGTATTGTTTGACTCTGGAGCATCGCATTCCTTTATTTCGAGATCATTTGCTGCTGATTGTGACCTTCACTTTGTTCCTTTGGGGATTCCTTTGCTTATTCGCTCTCCGGGAGCGGAAATGAGGGCTGATCAAGAATGCCGGGGCGTTCCCATTAATATTGAAGGAGTGGAATTCTTGGCGAACCTCATCTTACTTGATTCGGCGCGCCTGGATGTGATTCTTGGCATGGATTGGTTGTCCCAACACTTGGGGCAAATCGATTGTGCCAGGAAGATGGTCTTCCTCACTAGTCCCTCAGGCGAGCAAGTTGGGATTTCACCGCAGCTGCAGGGGCCACATCTTTGTGCCCTTGAAGCTAGGCCAGCCATGGAGATTCAGGATGTGCTCACAGTCTGTGACTTTGTGGATGTCTTCCCTGAAGATTTACCTGGTATGCCTCCAGTTCGAGACTTGGAGTTTGTTATTGAATTGCTGCCCGGTACCGCTCCAATTTCAAAGGCGCCGTACCGAATGCCTCCTAATGAGTTGGAGGAGCTGAAGAAGCAGTTGGGTGAGCTTCAAGCAAAAGGCTTCATCCGTCCTAGCTCATCTCCTTGGGGTTGTCCGGTTATCTTTGTGAAGAAGAAGGACAAGACCCTGCGTATGTGCGTTGATTACCGTCCGCTTAATGAAGTGACGGTGAAGAACAAATATCCTTTGCCTCGTATTGATGATCTCTTTGACCAGTTGACTGGAGCTTGTGTGTTCTCCAAGATTGACTTGAGATTGGGGTACCATCAAGTCCGGCTCAGGGCTGAGGATATTCCAAAGACGGCGTTCACCACTCGTTATGGCCTTTACGAGTACACCGTCATGTCTTTCGGCTTGACCAATGCTCCAGCTTTGTTCATGAATCTTATGAACTCGGCGTTCATGGAGTATTTGGATAAGTTTGTTGTGGTTTTCATTGATGACATTCTTATCTACTCCAAGAGTGAAGAGGAGCATGCTGAGCACCTGCAGATTGTATTGGGAAAGCTGCGTGAGCATCAGCTGTATGCCAAGTTCAGCAAGTGCGAGTTCTGGTTGAAGGAAGTGGCATTCTTGGGCCATGTTCTTTCAGCAGGTGGTGTCGCGGTAGATCCTAGCAAGGTCAGTGATGTTTTATCTTGGGGGCATCCCAAGTCAGTCACCGATGTGAGGAGTTTCCTTGGTTTAGCGGGCTACTACCGCCGCTTTATCGAGAACTTCTCCAAGATTGCAAAGCCCATGACTGAATTGCTCAAGAAAGAAAAGAAATTTGTGTGGTCATCTGCTTGTGATTTGAGTTTTCAAGAACTCAAAAGGCGATTGACTTCAGCCCCAGTGCTTGTTCTCCCTGATGTGCATATGAGCTTTGATATTTATTGTGATGCCTCTCGGCAGGGACTCGGTTGTGTTCTTATGCAAGAAGGCAAGGTGGTGGCCTATGCATCGAGGCAGTTGAGGCCTCATGAACTCAACTTTCCTACCCATGATTTGGAGTTAGCGGTAGTGGTTCATGCACTCAAGATTTGGCGGCATTACCTTATTGGTAACCGCTGTGAGGTGTATTCTGATCACAAGAGCTTGAAATATTTGTTCACCCAGCCAGATCTGAACCTCAGGCAAAGGAGATGGTTGGAATTGATCAAGGACTATGATATGGGCATTCAGTACCATCCGGACAAGGCTAATGTTGTTGCCGATGCACTTAGTCGCAAGGTATATTGCAATACCTTGTCACTTCAAGAGCAACAAACTACCCTTCTCGAAGAATTTCAGCGGCTTAATTTGGGATTGATTGAGCATGGTTCTCTTGCTACCTTGGTTGTGCAACCGACTTTGGTGGAGCAAATCAAGGCTGCCCAGCAGACAGATGTTGGTGTGACCCAAATCAAGCAGAACATCAAGAATGGGTCAGCCAAGTGCTTTTCTGAGGATGAGCACGGTGTTGTGTGGTTTGGACAGCGTCTTGTGGTTCCGAAGGTCATGGAATTGTGGGAGTTGATTCTCCGTAAGGCCCATGACTCCCCTTTGTCTATCAATCCTGGAGCTACCAAGATGTATCAAGATCTTCGACAGAGATTCTGGTGGACTCACATGAAGCGCGAGATTGCGTGTTCGTTCTTTGAATCGACGTATCTTTGTCGTGTCAAGGCGGAACATCAGCGTCCAGCAGGCCTTCTTCAGCCTTTGCTAGTACCTGAGTGGAAGTGGGATTCCGTTGGTATGGATTTCATCACCGGATTGCCCGCTCACCCAAAGGGAACGATGCCATTTGGGTCGTGATTGATAGGCTGACTAAGGTGGCACATTTTCTTCCTGTCAAGACCCAGCTCCGCGTGAAGCCCTTGGCCGAGCTTTATGTCTCGAGGATTGTGAGTTTGCATGGTGTGCCACGAACGATTGTGTCAGATCGTGGTTCTCTTTTCACCTCTCGCTTTTGGCATAGTCTGCAAGAGGCGATGGGTACACGTCTTTCTTTCAGTTCAGTTTATCATCCTCAAACTGATGGTCAGACGGAGAGAGTCAACCAAGTGTTGGAAGATATGCTCCGTGCCTGTGTTCTTTCCTATGGAAAGAAGTGGGAGAAGTGCTTGTCGTTTGCAGAGTTCTCCTACAACAACAGTTTCCAAGCTAGTCTTGGCATGGCACCGTTTGAGGCTTTGTATGGGAGGAGGTGTAGAACCCCATTGAACTGGTCAGAAACTGGTGAGCGTCAGTTCTTTGGGCCAGATTCCATCAATGAGGCCGAAAGTCAGGTTCAGCTGATTTGTGAGCATCTGCGCATGGCCCAGTCCAGGCAAAAGAGCTATGCGGATCGTCGTCGTCGAGAGTTGAGCTTTGAGCGCAATGACTTTGTTTATCTCAAGGTCTCACCCTTGAAGGGCCATCAGCGTTTTGGCATCAAGGGCAAGTTAGCTCCTCGATATGTTGGGCCTTATCGCATCATCGAGAGGATTGGAGCTGTTGCATACAGATTGGAGTTGCCAGCTTCACTTGAGGGTGTGCACGATGTGTTCCATGTGTCACACTTGAAGAAGTGCCTCCGTGTTCCAGTTGAGGAAACTCCGTTGGAAAATCTCGATGTGCAAGAAAATTTGACCTATCGTGAGCATCCTGTTCGTATTCTCGAAGAATCTGAACGGAGGACAAGGAACCGTGTCATCAAGTTCCTTAAGGTTCAGTGGTCAAACCTTTCTGAAGATGAGGCAACTTGGGAGCGCGAAGATCGTCTTCGTGCAGATTACCCATCCTTCTTCTCCGAGTAAACGGAATCTCGGGGCGAGATTCTTGTAAGGGGGGGAGGTTTTGTAACATCCCAATTTTGGGCTTGTGTTTCAAATGTAAGAAAATCAGTAGAAATTAAAACTTTTCTTACATCATGTATTTCCTGTTGTGCCAAACCATTCTTGTACAAGGGATTATGGAAATACAATGTCACAAGTCTATTTGATCCAAACTTTGACATTCCAAAAACAATCTTGTCAAATTTTGTGATCATTCTCTGGAAATATTTTTCCTAAGTTCTTGGGATGGTTTGTAGCCCCTCTGAAAAATTTCACAATTTTTAGAAATTGTTTGAATATTTTTAGAGGCAGTCAAACCTGTTTGACTCTCAGTCAAACATTAAAACAGAGCCTTGCAGAATTTTTGGAGATTTATTCACAGTATAAAAACCTCTGAAAACTTTACACAAGGTTAATATCTGGGTTAGCAAGCTCCTGTAAAAATTTCATAATTTTTGGAGTTATTTTGCTACCTCAAATAAATCCTTCAAAGTCTCTGTTCTAATTTCGAAATCAAACCTGGTTTCACTGTGCCTTGGGTTCGAGTCAGACTCGGGCTCGAGCCAATTGACTCGGTCCAGTCAACTAACTGCACCGAGCCCCTCTTTAAAAACGCGCGTTGGATCTCAACCTTTGGATCTAAATCGCACGGCCCGCGCGCGTGTAAACGTTCGGACCTTCCGGTTGCAAGTTCGTTTGTCGACCGTTAGATCTCCATCCAACCGTCGAGATCCTCCGAAACCTTCGGACCCTCCGGTTGTTGGTTTGAATCAGAGCCGTTGGATTAAGATCCAACGCCCGCCTGTTCCTCTGTTGTAAATCGCGTTTGCGACGTGGGGCAATCTGAGCCGTTCATTTCTAATCCTAGGGCTCGTGACCTTTTCGTTGTGTTTTAAAGCCCGGAGGCGTGGCGCTATCTCAGCCGTCCAATTTGAATCATGGGGCTCTGGAACGCCCGAGCCTTTCCTCTGGTCATCTTCAACCTCTAGCTGTGCGAGCACAGTAGGGGTGATGGCAGTGTCTTGTCATGCTTCCTACAGCCACCCTAGTCAATAGTGTGGATCGTGGGAGACACCTTCGGCCGAGCCATACCCTATTGCACCATCTACTATCTTTTTCCTTGTCGGCCGCACCTTGTGCTCTGTGCTTTGCCGCCCGAAAAACTTGTGGTGCAAACCCTAATGCCTCCAAGGCCTTATAAGCACCCAAATTCCTTCCTAGTATTTCTTTAGACCACAATCAAGCCCCATTCTCAGTATTGGAGCTTAACACTTCGAAAATGGCAAGTCGTCATTGTTGACCCGAAAAGCTCCATTGGTGTTCTTGGTGTTCCAGTGGTTCTCCTTCATGTTTCTTTGCCCTATCCTTATCTATTTACTTCCTTGAACATTTCCCCTCACTTAATTTTGGATTTGATTCTCAGGAATTGTCTAATTTGGGGTTTGTTCAAATTCGGCCGAAATTGGTCATCTTCTTCCTCAGCTCAGGTGAGTGCTCTATTTTCTAATTCCTTGCGCTTGTGGCTTCTGTGAGTCTTTATGAAGCTATACTGATGCTTTGGAATCACTCATTTGGCTCAGGGTGTCATTTTCAATCCTTCTTCTCCAAGTCCGGCGAGCTTCCTCCGTGATCAAGCATCTCCGGCCATCTTTGAAGCTTCTCTTCATCAAGGTAGCTTCTTATTAGTCCTTAGAAGCTTTGGCACCCGCTTCCTTGGACTGCAGCTGAGCTTTTCGCTATTTTTGCACTTAGCAGTAAAAGCTCCCATTTTCGTTTTCCGGCTAGCCGGCGTTCTAGTCCCTCATCGCCGGCAAGAATGCCACCACTAGGTTCGTAGTGCTATTGCGTTTCCATTTTGGTTCTTGTTCGGCGCCGCCGCGGCCAGTGTCGCCGGCGACGAGCCGTGGTAGCCGCTCGGGTTTTTGCCGGCACAGAACTCCCGTTTTCGTTTTTGATTAGGACACATTAATTACACAGTGATTGCCAATCATTAGTTAATTAATGGTGTCTTAATCTTTGTCGTTGATCCACTGACGAGTGGGCCCAACGTCCTTAAATCACCCGCTGGCGCAACTCCGCACTGTTCCGACATCATTAACGCTTAATCATTGATTAATTAATGTGTCGGCAGTAATCGCTGTCGGAAATCACCTCTGGGTCGCTGACTTGTGGGCCCGAGAGGTTATAATCCAAATCCAGGGGTCATTAGTGTCTATTTAATGTTAATCATTAATGGCATTAATTCTGTCCTAAACCGCCACTCTTAGTCGTTGACATGTGGGCCCAGTGCACTGTGCACGTGGGTTAAACGTTCGCGGTTGTGACTCAAGGTCACTGACATGCGTGCCCCACGTGTCAGCATCTCGCTTTGAACTTCGATCTATAGCCACCGTTCGTTTTCAGATCTGCGGCCCAGATCTTTGTATGCATTCGGACCCTCCGGATGCCTTGATCATTCTCGACCGTCGATCTTGTGATCAACGGCTGAGATCGTGTGTGCAATCGGACCTTCCGACCGTTGGTGCGCTCTGGACCGTCCATCTGCAGATCTGCGGCTGGGATTGGCCCAAGCAACCGCACCGTCCGGATGCATACACCTTCGTGAGTCGTTGGATCGTGATCCAACGGTGGGCTCCGTTTAGGTTTCGCGCGCGTGCGCTGTTTTCGGCGCGCGTAAGCCGTAGGATTTTAGATCGAGGGTGGATAAGTGTCCACGTCTTATTCTATTATTGGAGTTTGTCTGTTTATCGGTAAGTATTTATTTAACAACTGAAAATGATATAAAAACTTTAGAAACTCATAACTAATTCATTTTAACTGCTTTTTAGATAATTCCAACTGTAATAAATTTTGTTGTCACTTAAGTTTATTATAAAAATGGATTTAAGCATATTTCAGTAGCAGAAAATTGTATAACTAGAAATAACTTGATTCTGTCACTTTGAATATTCCAAAAATAGTTTTAACCTTGAAAAATGCCTATCTTTTTCTGTATAAATCCAATTTGTGCAAAATCAATTTTGTTAAATTCATCTGTTAGTATACTTTCATATGGAATAAGATTTGAGCATGTTCATAATTCTGTAAAATGACTTGCATTAGATTTACACCTTAGAAAAATCATAAGTAAATGTGTATAACTCCAAATTTAGTAAACTCAACTTTGCTGTTATTAGGGTGTTATAATCTACCTGCTATAAAAATTTCAGACCTTAGATCATTCTAGAAATTTTTGCCATGAACAGTGCTAATTATTAATTAGTTTGTTGTAAGGCTGAGAAAGAGCATTTTGTTCATATCTTTTGCATGTTATGTCCAAATTGCATAATTCTTGTTCCTATCATTGTCTTAGATCATTCCCTCGCTGTTGTGTAAATTTTATTAGTTTTGGATATGTTTTGCTGTTGGAGTTTATTTGGTGTTCTTCGTTCTTATTTGCTTATCGCCTTTTCGCGTTAGGTTCCGAAGATAATTTTATTGCTGATATTGAGCCACAGCAGCCATCAGATCCTGCACTTCAGCCAGGCAAGCAGATGTAGCATTCATTTGATCATATTGTTCCTACTATTTTTAAATTCTAATATGTTGTTTGCAAATTCTATGTATGCATTGCTATGTTGTTTTAAACTATTGTCGATAGCGGGCCTACTAGATGCATTATCAGTAGGAAATGTTTATTCCTCTACTACTGAAGCCTAGGTTACTTGCTGTGATTTTGAGTTCGCTGGATGAACCCTTGTCGCTTAGTAGTTTACGTGTCATTATGCTTAGCCATGCTTAGTTATCGGTAGAAATGGGCGGTTATCGACTTGTCGATAACTTTGATCACACAAACTGTTATGATATGTATATTTCAGCCTTGTGCTTGGTCTAAATTGCAAAACTAAAACTGAAAATGAAAAACAATTTAGACTTGGGCACAATGGTATGATGGTGTGATCTTTTAGGTGTGAATGGAATGGTGCCCGGGTCAATTAAGGACCGAGCTACTTGTTACACCAAACCAAGCATTTGTGCGTGCTAACCACACTAGAGGGATATGGGACCTCTCTTAGCTGAGTACTTTGGGTTGTGTTAATTAATGAGTCGCGTGGTGGGTTGCATATTTGATTATATGCAACATGGACACGTTGTAGGGAGGAACACCGCCGAGGCGGTGTGTCCTGCTCCACGTATGGGTCCTTGTGATCCATATTTCGTCGGCAGATCACTAAGGATTAACCCCCATACGTGCGTCTCTTGATTAGCATGTTCCATTGGAAAGGGTTCGTAGGACTTAGCCGTGCCGGCATACCAAAGGAAGTGTGCTTAATAGCTTGGCAAAAGGCGATGCAAGTGTGGGTACATTGGTACACCCCTGCAGGGATTAAAACTATTCGAATAGCCTCGTCCTAGGTTATGGACACGCTTGGGGAAGTCTTTCAAGAGTTAGACTACAACCTTTTTAAAAATTAAAACTTGATGGTGGTATGAATCAGGGATTCATGCTATGTTGTGGTGGCTTCAGGGAAAGTCACTTCTAGGTGGATACTTGCTACTTATATTTACTCGCTGTTATTTAAATGCTTAAAAACAGATTTTGCAAACTGTTGTTCAATCTATTACAATATTGCAAATGAAACTTGCTTTGTGCGTCTAAAGAACCATATAACCACATTCCTTTGAATACAGCTTTCATGTAGCTATGTATAGGCTTGTTACTCGTAAGTCTTGCGAGTACATTTTTGTACTCACCTGCATTGCTTGTGTTGTGCAGAGGATGATAGTGAGTCCGATGGACCTCACTTTTGTGAGTTGTGTTGTGGCGCTTTAAGGGCGATTAGCTTGGCGGCCCTGGTCGGTTGCCCTGTCTTTGTTATGTGGCTAACCGGTCGTCTTTTGGTTTAAGCCATCTTATGGCAACTTTGCTTCATTTGTTACTTATTTGCTTCTTATGTCATTTGGCAGGTTATTTGTGTTGTAATAACTTATATTATGTATGTCTTTTGCTAGACTTGCTATATTCTGTTGTATGGAATTGATGCATGCTTTGATATGATGTATGTGTGCTGCTTGTTCTGGGAGGCACATATTCATCGAGACGCGGATTATTCTATTTGTGATAGTAGAACCAGTGGAAGGTTAAGTATTACAAATTTAATAAACCGGGGTCTCACATGACCACATTCAATGTGCCACAACAACATTAAATGTTCAGAGACTTTCTGCTGCAAAGCGTGCAGAAAGGGAAAAGGGGGCATGGCTGGCTCAAACAAAGAGGTTGGTCAAAGCAACAAGAGAAAGTCATGACCAAAGGAGAGGTCCAACCACTGGGTGGTCCTAGGAAGGTTCCGCAGAAGGCAAAAAAGGGGGGTCCTGTTCCACCAGGGTGGTCTTTGCAAAAAGACTAGAGTTCATGACCACATAGGGTGGTCGTGACAAAAGAGAGTGGTCTTTGCAAAAAGACCAGAAGTTATGACCACATAGGGTGGTCGTGACAAAAGAGGGTGGTCTTTGTAAAAAGACCAAAGGTCATGACTACATAGGGTGGTCGTGACAAAAGAGGGTGGTCTTTGCAAAAAGACCATGGGGAGGTCTAATAGATAAAGGAAAAGACGCAACGAACCAGGGCCACACGATCTTGATCGGGTGGTCCAAAGGGGAAAAGAACGTTCGGAGCACGCAAATGCGCACTTACATCGTGTCGCCCAAACTCAATCGGACGCACCATAATGCAAGGGTACGTTCGGATCACCCAAACAGGATCTAACGATCCTAGAGAGGGGAAAGCGTGCACAGAATTTGGACTTAAGGGAGGTCCAGAAAAAAAAGAGTTTCGACAGACAGGATAAGAGGGGAAAAGATCTAACGGAGGAGATCCAAAGAAAGAGGTCCAAGGAGGTCCTAACTACCAAGACGGACCCGAGGGAGGTCCTGATGGTTAAGATCTAACAAGGGGAGGCCCTGACGATCAAGATCTAACAAGGAGAGGTCCTGACGGTCAAGATCTAACAAGGAGAGGTCTTGACGGTCAAGAGGGAATCTCAAATGAACACGGAGAAGGTCCAAATGAGAGGAATTCAACCAGAGCTTGAATCTCAAGAAATCAAGGAGGTTTGAAACACAAACCTAAGCTTATAATAGCTCGACGGTGGCTGTGACCTAAAAGAGGTCGGAACCCAGGGGAGGTCTTAACAAGAAAGAGATCCAACACAAAGGAGGTCCAAACCAGAGAGAGGAGGTCTAAACCTAGGAGAGGTCCTAACCAAAGGGGATTAGGACCAGGAGGAGGTCTAGGAGAGGAAAAATGGGCTAAGGGGCACACAAGGCAAACAAAGAAAAAGGGCCAAAAGTCGAAGAACACTAGAGAACTCCAGCAACGAACAAAGAGCTAAAAGGCATTAGTTGGAGTTTAGTTAATTCAAATTAAACCTCCAATATTTCCAAAGTTCCAAGTTAAGCTTGAGAAAACCAATAAACCAAATGGTTCCTTTTCGATTTTGAAATCCGGCAAGAACTCTAAGACAAACGGGACGTTACAAACATTCACCCCTTAAAGGGAATCTCGACCCTAAGATTTGGGCTGGCTAGAGAATAGGTGCAGAAACTCCTTCTTGAGGTCCTCTTTGCGCTCCCAAGTTGCTTTTGCCTCAGTGTGATTGCTCCATTGCACTTTGCAGAGACAGATGGTCTTGGTCCTTGTGACCCATTCCGATACGTCCAAGATCTTGATAGGCTGCTCTTGATAGGTGAGGTCTTCTTGGAGGTTCAGGGCTTCTAAAGACATATGCTCCTTTGGAACTCGCAAGCACTTCTTCAATTGAGACACATGGAAGACATTGTGCACTCCAACCAGTTGAGGAGGGTAGGCAACTTCTCCTCTTCGGGCAAGAATTGGAAAAGGTCCAATGAATCGTGGTGTGAGCTTTCCACTGACTCAAAACGGTGCATCCCTTTGAGAGGTGATACTTTAAGGTACACTTGATCTCTAGGAGCAAAAGCTAGATCTCGACGTCTATTGTCGGCATAGCTTTTCTGTCTAGTTTGAGCAGTTTTCAACTTCTCTCTTATTGATTTTACTTGATCTTCTAGCTTCTTTTAAGAGGTCTGGTCCAAGGACTTGTCCTTCACTAGTTTCTGTCTAGTACAAGGGTGTTCTACACTTCCTCCCATAAAGAGCTTCGAAAGGGGACATTTGGAGACTTGCTTGGTAGCTATTATTGTAGGAGAACTCAGCATAGGGCAGCATCCGATCCCAACTAGCTTGCTTTTCTAGAGCACAAGCTCTCAACATGTCCTCAAGGACCTGGTTAACTCTCTCGGTTTGGCCATCAGTTTGTGGGTGATAAGCTGTGCTGAAGTTGAGGTCTGTGCCCAGGACATCATGCAACTTTTGCCAGAATTTGGAGGTGAACTGAGATCCTCTGTTTGACACGATCTTTTAGGCACCCTTGCACACAATCTTTGTCATGTAAAGCTCTGCTAACTTGTCTCCAGAGTAGGTGGTCTTGACAGGTATAAAATGAGCCACTTTTGTCAAGCGATCCACGACCACCCAAATGGAGTCAAAACCAGCTTGGGTCCTAGGTAGACCGGTTATAAAGTCCATCCCGATCTCTTTCCATTTCCACTCAGGTATGGTCAAGGGCACCAAAAGACCTCCTGGTATTTGGTGTACAGCCTTAACCTTTTGGCAAGTATCACACTTGGCCACATATTCTGCAATTTCACGCTTCATACTAGGCCACCAATATATCTTCTTGATGTCCTGATACATCTTTGTAACTCTAGGATGAATAGAGTATATGGCTTCATGGGCTTCTTTGAGGAGCACCCTTTGAGTTCCGTGTTGTTTGGCACACATAGTCTTTTGTCGAACCAGATAGTTCCCTGTTCATCTTCCGAAAACCTCAAAGGCCTCCCTTTTCTTATGTTGTTCTTGATTTCTTGAATGTCAGCATCATTAACTTGAGCTACCTTGATTTGACCTTGTTGGGTAGGTTGCACTAAAAGAGCTGCTACAAACCCTTCTTCAACTATCTCCAGCTTAAGCTTTTGAAATTCTTCATGTAGAGTTGGTTCTCTTTGACCATCAAGGTGTTGCTATAGACATTCCTGCTTAGAGCATCTGCTATCACATTAGGCTTGCCGGGGTAATAATGAATTCCCACATTGTTGTCTTTGATTAAATCTAGCCATCTTCTTTGCCTCATGTTCAAATCAGCTTGCGTAAAAATGTACTTTAAGCCCTTGTGATCTGTGTAGACCTCACAACGGTTCCCAATGAGATAGTAGTGCCAAATCTTCAAAGCATGCACCACGACAGCTAGTTCCAAATCATTAGTAGGGTAATTTGCTTCATGAGGCTTCAATTGCTGAGAGACATAGGCTACCACTCTCCTTTCTTGCATCAAGACATAACCAAGGCCTTATCGTGATGCATCACAATAGTTTCTTGAACTCTTGGAAGCTTTGCTCACACTCAGATGTCCAAGAGAACTTCTTTTCTTTCTTCAACAGCTGAGTAAGGGGTCTTGCAATGCGAGAGAACCCTTCAATAAACCTTATGTAATAACTTGCCATTCCAAGAAAGCTTCAAATTTGAGGCACTAATTTAGGAGATTCCCAATTGAGCACGTCTTGCACCTTACTGGGGTTAACAGAGACTCCTTTTTCGGACAAGACATGTCCCAAAAAGACCACTTCATTCAACCAGAACTCACACTTACTAATTAAACTTGGCAAACAGTTGGTGATCTCTGAGCTTTTGCAGAACCCAACTGAGGTGCTTTGCATGCTCTTCTTCACTCTTGGAGTACACAAGGATGTCATCAATGAATACAATGACAAAGTTATCAAGGTACTCCATGAACACTCTATTCATCAAGTTCATAAAGTAGGCAGGGGCATTGGTCAACCTAAAAGACATGACAGTGAACTCAAACAACCCATATCTAGTTGAAAAAGCTGTCCTAGGGATGTCTTCCTTGCAAATCTTGAGCTGATGGTACCTTGATCTCAAATCTATCTTTGAGAACACCCCCGCTCCCTTCAATTGGTCAAACAGATCATCAATCCTTGGTAAAGGATAATTGTTTTTGATGGTGACCTCATTTAGAGCACGATAATCCACACATATTCTTTGTGTCCCATCCTTCTTGGCAACAAAAATCACTGGAGCTCCCCAAGGTGCGGAACTAGGTCTGATGAAGCCTTTGCTCAACATATCTTCAATTTGCTGCTTCAGCTCTACTTAATCATCAACATGCAACCGATAAGGTCTTTTAGAAATGGGGGAGGTCCCTGGAACAAGATTTATGATAAATTCCAGGTCCCTATCTGGTGGCATCCCTGGGAGCTCATTAGGAAACACATCTAAAAAGTCTTGGACCATTGGGACATCTTCCAAAGAAACCACTTGGGCACTGCAAGCTAGAACTTCATCAGGCTTCACTAAGGAGGCCTCAAATTTCACTGTGACTCCTCTAGGGCTGGTCAAGGAAATGCTTTGGTCACTATAATCCAACATGGCATGGTGGTCTGCAAGCCAATCCATTCCCAAGATCACATCTAAGGATTTTGTGTCCAAGAGGATGAGGTTGGCCAGAAATTCTACCCCCTTTATGACCAACTCAACTTGTGGACAACCCTAGTTCGTACTTAACTCCGAACCGGGGGATTGTACCAACAAGGTGACTTTAAGAGTTGCAACCTCAAACTGATGCTTGGCAGCAAAACTTCGAGAGATAAACGAATGAGAAGCCCCATATTCAAACAAAAACGGCAGCTGGCACTGAATTTACTAGGAACGTACCTAGCACAACATCTGGGGAGGTCTGGGCTTCCTCTACTGCAACGTGGTTCACACGACCTCTCCTAAAAGGTTGGGAGGTCCTAGGCTGAGGAGGTCCTGCGGCTTGCTGGGAGGTCCTCGCTGGGGTCCGGAGGAGGAGGTCATCACCACTGGTTCTGCCTTCTGTGGGCACTACTGTAATATCCCAAAGTGCTGTTACCAAAATAAAATAAATAAAAGCTATTGTTTTATTAGATTTTCTGAAATTTGATAGAATTTCATCTCTTTATTTGAATTTTTGAAATTTTAAAAGTCAAAATTTAAAATTTATTTGAAGTTCTTGAAGTTTCAATTGGTTTGATCTGAAAAATAAAATTTTAATTAATTTCTAGAATTTTCTGAGATTTTAAAAGCTTTTTCCTAAGTATTTTAAAGCCAAAACAATGTATTTTGCAAAATTAAGAGCTCATAAGAGGATTGATTTTGACTGTATGATCATCGTGATTGTACACTTGGACTTCCTAAAGAAAGTAATTGTGAGTACTAGGTGACCTGTTAAGGAAAACAACATCACTTTAGTACCAGGTGATTTGTTAAGGAAAACAACATCACCTCATCAAGCAAGGCAAGTTATACCCTTGATCATATTGATCCCATTATTTCAAATTATTTATATTTTATTTTAAATTATTATTGCATGCTTATGTTTATACAATTATTTTAATTCCCTGTTTTAATTGCCTAGTTATTCCAATTTTCCTTGTATGGCCAATTTGAATGTTGAACATGAATACCTTGTCACCATTAAATCAAATACTACTAAAATTAGTCATATGCCTAGCCATGCTTAGATCACACTTATGAATTTGGGAAGGTTTAGCCAAATCTTTTACAAACTTGATTTAAATTTGGTACTGTGGTATTGTTTTACCATAGAAGGTTTATAAAAAGGGTTTTACTCTAAATAAAATAAAAAATGGGTTTGGACTTGGGCGAGATGGATGATTGGTGGGTGCAGGTTGATGCACGGGCTTAATCTGGTTAGGATTGAGGCCCAAGGTTTTATTTGAAAGACGCCCAAGTCAGTTAAGGACCGGTCTTCGAGTGCATGATGCTACGCCTTACCGTACTACCACAAGTCTGAAATGGGATAGATTTGGCTAAATAATTTGTGATTTCTTAGTGTCATTTGTGCTATATTGTTGGTGTGGGTGTCAGACAGACAGTAATCCCACTTGGCGTAAGAGGGGGCTCCCGGAGGATGGTCAGTCCAATGGCAGCGAAACCTTAGCGGGCATAAATACATTAAGACAGAACATTGTAAAGACCTCATGATAATCACTTAGTCGCACACCTACAGAAGTGTGTGAGCGAACAGAACAAGTTGATTATCTCTTGTGGGTAAAGTTGTACAACCTATGCAGAGTGTAAAACTATTCGAATAGCCGTGTCCACGGTTATGGACATGCTAGCAGAACTACTCAAAGTTAGACTTTGGTTTTGTTTGAAAAAGACTTCTTCAGACTGGTTTATCCAAATGGGAATTGAGCAGGAAGCCATGTGATAGGAGGGTATCCTTACCATTCATGTGTGAATGTTATCTGACTATAAAATTGAGAATTTATAAAATGAATTTTATTTATAGAATAACTGCTTTGGAACTTAGTACAAGTATTTAAAGAAAATGTTGTTTTATGCAAATCAACCAATAAGCCATCCTTTGTTACATCCATGTATGCATGTCATTCTGTTATTTGACGGGTGTAACTTGCGAGCACAGAACTGCTTACACTCTCAACCTCACATATGATGGAATTACAAATCCTCTCCTCTTCATCAAGAGCACAAATCACGAGTTCTTACATACTACTAAAGTATTTATGATTAAGTACAGCAGCAATCTTATAATTTAAACCTCCTTTGAAGTATGCCTTCTGTTTAAATGTACTAGTAATACCGGCATGACGCATTGCATTTTCTAGCTCAAAGTAATACTCTTGAACAACTTTTGACCCTTGTGTAATGCTCTCCAAGTGGTGAAGTAGCTCTTGCTCATAAGAGGATGGTATAAATTCTCTTCTCATGACCCTCTTTAAATCTAACCAAGATGTAACAAGTAGTTTCTCAATTAATTGTTGCCACCAACTATAAACATAGTCTTCAAACTCTCTAGTGGCTCTCATCACCTCTTGTGTTGTGGGAAGCTTCTGAAATTTAATCAACTTATCCATTTGTCCTTCCCACTCAAGGTACTCCTCCAAATCATAACTTCCATAGAAAGGAAGTTCCACATAGTTGTAACCTGCCATGGTTAGTAGTGCAAAAATAGCAAGAAACAAGTGTATATATTTGGAAATAAGTTGCTCTCTCTCAACCTCACCCTTTCTTACCACCGAAGTTCTTACATACCCTATGCTGAATTGCGGAGTACCTCGCACTTGGGTGGTGTGGATCAACTCAAAGGTGATGGTTAAGCGAGTTCACATTTGAGTAATTACACAAACAACGTATATATGTGGAGCTTGGAGAGTAAAGTGTATATCCTATCAATCTGAATTTCTTGTTATTGTAAAGCTAGGTAGCAATCTAAACTAAAATTCAATGCTTAGTTGCTGATCCAAAAGATATAAGAGGTGTTTAGGACAGCAACTCACACACACGGATGATGTAACTTGATGCAATCAAAGGAATGAGCTAATATGAAAATATAAGTAAATAATAACTAGCTCGTATTGCACAAATTATGGTGAGACGCTAGCTAATCGCTCAAATTGATAAATTGGGCACAAGATTACTCAAATTCAACACTAATGCACAATCTGAAGTTTAGAAACAATGGGTGTAATATTGTAGACACTTTGGCCACCTTTCTTTTTCTTTTATTTCTGTTTTTCACTTTTTTATTTGCAATCTTTTTTTCTTTTGTACCACGGCTTTTCATGCAGTTTTGCCATTTCCTTTATTCTTTTACACTTTTTTATATATACTTATGTGGCCAGCAATGTGACAATGAACAACAAAACTTAACCCTAATACTTTGGTTTCTGATTCACAAAATTGTGCACAAGATGTTATAAGAACAACCCTAGAGCAATATCAAATAGCTAGTCTCAATAGGATCAAAGTATTCACAAATGATTGATTGGTTCACAAAGGATATAAGTGAAGAAAATTATTTATCAACCAAAGCATATGGCAAAGTACACATCAGCACTGTAGCATGTGTTGTATTGTAGTGCACGTGACATTGTAGCTGCGTGGTACTGTAGCCACAGTAGCAGATTGATGAATTGCAATCTATTTTTGGTGCTGGTAACCAACGAATTTTAAGGTTTAGGTGGAACACAAGGATCAAGGTACGCAAAAGAAACACAAATCAGCAACTAAACAAAGTTCTAATGGATCAAAACCTAACAAAACTCATAAGAAAATAACAGATTGAAACAAGAGTTTGGAATTTTTATGTTGCAATTTTCGGTTTATGACTCTAGGAATAAATAACATCAAAGAACAATTAATCTAAACTAGAGATAAGTAATCCTATTGAGTCAACCTAGCTCTGATACCAAGATAATACGGGGGGTGCCCGATCTTCTTGACGTAGGATCAAGATAACTCGAGTAGCCTGACGAATCGCATGAAGCCAATACACTGCTAATGCAACAACCTGCAACACATAAACTCGCCCAACCACACATTTAGATGTTGAATATCCACAAGACCACCAAGTGGATGCAATGCTCCTCCAATCCGCAAGGACTAGCAAGAATAACGACGAAGAACACCCAATTCCCCTCTCTAGATTTCAGTTGCAATAGCAAACCCTAGGAGAAGAACAAGTGCTGAAAAGCAAACTCAATATCTTTTGATAAAACGTGGTCTAACCTCAAAAGGAATGAATACATGAGTATATATGACCCCTAGGGTCGGCCACAAGGTATTTAAACCGACTCCAACTCAACCCTACATGTATTGGACTCAAACTCACAAAAAAAAAAAAACCTAAATTTATAGCCGTCACATTTTTTTGTTGTAGCAGACGACTTGTGAGTTTCTAGAGCTGGGGTCTTGGAATAAGCTTCCAACAAGCACAAGAACACCCGAATCGGACTCCGTTTGTGTAAGTTATGACATTTTTATTTTAGGCATGTTGGGCTATCCTGAACAGAATCCGAATTGAATTCTGAGTTGATTTCGAGTTTAAATTTGATTGGACTTGTGGGAGGTCCAAATTGAGCTTGGAAATCTTATCCAAAACTTGGGCTTTGGATTCTTGGGCTTCTCCCCTTTTGCTCTTCCACCACATGGCCCTTCCCCTCCTTTGCTGCTTGGCCTTTTGTCCTTGGTGCTTGGCCGCATGGACCCTCTTCTCTCTTGGGCCGGCCGCCTTCTCCTCTTGGTGGCCTGCACTATTTTTAGGACGTCCATGATACCTACACACACAAGCAAAGCCGTAGTTGCATTCTTTGAAACAAAGTATAATTATGAACCTAAAGTTTAGCTTTAACATGTTGGTAGTGTTTTGAATCTTGATCTGTTGGTATATATGTCATTAAGCTGGGGCAATCCTCATCACAGAAGCTCTCCAACACCTTCCGCCCCGGCGGCGGTGGCGCTGTCACTTGCGTGACCTCTTTGGCGACTAGGGGGAGGACGAGGAGGAGGCCGACGGCGGCTCAGGGGGAGAAGGAGGGGAGGCCGCCGGCGGCTCGGAAGGAGGAGGAGGGCAGCGGCGGCAGGGGAGGATGAGGGGGGCACGGCGACGCGTAGGGGAGGAGGAGGGCGGCACGGCCACACCGGCATGGGAGTAGGAACTGCTTGCGGGAGGAGGGGCGCACGGGAGGAGAGCGTGCAGGCTGGGCGGGGCTAGGCTCAGGTTATGGTTGGGGGCAGGAGGAGGGGCGCACGGAGGGGTTTTGTCCAGTGGCAAAAAGTGCATAATTACCCCCAACTTAGGGGGTAAAGTTGGAATGGGGAGGGTGGGAAACCATGGGAAGCTGCCCCGTGGCTGCTTCGGCTTTCAGCTTTATCGCGTATAACACGACTTCCAGCTTCCGAAAAAGCTGGTGGGAAAAGCCCGTATTTGGGACGACTTCCGGCTATTTCGGGTGAAAAATCGAAGCCATCCCAAACACCCCCATTACCTCACCATCTTCCTCAAGTTTCAAAATTCTCTACTTTCTATGTCTACCATTAGCTTTAAGATGATAATATTTGGTGTAAACAAGTCGAGCTCGAGCGAGCCTGAGTTGGGGTCCGAGCTTGGACCTGGGCTCAAGCTCGGCTCGGCCCAAGCTTGAGTAGGCTCAGTAACAATAAAAAAAACATACATCAATTTTCAATAATTAGAAAAGCTCGAATAGGTTCGAGCTCGAGGGAAACTCAGTAACAGTTAACATGAAATAATTTTTAACAAGATAGGAGGGCTATTTGGGCCATTTTCAACAGGATAGGAGGGCTATTCGAGAGAAGCTCGGTAGCAGTTACATTTGAGCTCGGCTCGTTAAGACTTAAGAGCTTGACGTCAGACTTGAGCTTAGTTCGTTTGGAGCTCGAATCGAGCCGAGCTCGAACAGTTCGCGAGCCTCAAGCTTTTTTTACAGCCTAGTCGTGTGCCTAACGAGCGACCAGTCACACGTTAGTTACGTTCATTTTTTATATATTGATTGTCAAATCTAGAAGTGTTTGACTGAAACAGATTTTGAAACGACTTATATTTGGAATGAAAAGTAGTATTATTTTAACGGTAATATCTTGAGAGTAAAACCCAATTTAAGGACCTGGCGTGGTTAAACTTGAAGTAGTGCAAAAGTTAGGACCAAATTAAAGAGTAAGATGTGTTTAAAGAAAGCAAGAAAAAAATGGCTCAAATTGTCAAACCTTTAAAAAGGCGGAAGGCAGGTGGGCAGAAGGCATGAACAAAGCCCAAGTGGATGCGGAACCAAGAAAAGAACAAGAATCCAATCATCAGTCTTAACACCACCTCGACTTTCACTCTCTCCCCGAAATGATCACCCACCCAGCAACTGAAAATGAAAAGAAAATGCAACCTTCTAGAAACCAAATGCATGACGCTACATCTCTCTCCCTAGGGCGCAGAGCTCCAATGGCTGGCATTCTCGAAGCCGTTCCTGCACAGGTGGTAGTCCTCGATGGCCTCCTCTACCTCCTCTTGCGTGTTCATCACGAAGGGCCCGTACTGCACCACCGGCTCGTTCAGGGGCTCCCCGGCGACGAGCACGAACCTCAGCGCGGTCCCCTCCGACGACGGCCGGCTGTTGTTCCACGCGATCACGCCGTCGCCAGGGCCGAGCACGAGCGTGTGGTGTGCGGACGCCGGCAACGAGCCGCCGGCGCCGAACACGCCCTCGCCGTCGATGACGAAGACGAACGCGTTCCAGTGATACGGGACCGGCTGGTGCAGCCGCGCCCCCTGCGCGAGCGTGAAATCGAGGTACATGGTCGGCGTCCGGGTGAACACCGGCGAGCGCGCGCCCAGGGCCTCGCCGGCAATGACGCGAACCGACACGCCGTCCTCCTCCGCGCGCGGCACGTCCTCGCTCCGCAGCTCCTGGTACCTCGGCTCCATCCTTGATTGACAAGCAGACAATGAGACAATGCCATGCAAATGCAATGCAATTAAGTACTTAGTGGCATTTAGTCTATCAGTTCAGTAGTGCACATGTCAATATTTCGTAGTTTTGCACGGACATTTTGTCCTTGGAGGAAAGGTTGATCCAGAGCTGGAGGCCCTTCTGGACGCCGTCGGCCGCCGGCATCTCGGAGTGGATAATCCCTCGGCCGGCCGTCATCCACTGAAGATCACCAGCGCGAATGGTGCCCTTGTGCCCGGCGAAATCTTGGTGCGTGAACGTGCCCTGAAAATGAGCGATGAAGAACTCAAATCAGCCAAATTTTGCTGACAAATTGAACCTTTATGCATGGAATGTGTGATTCTTAATTGGCTACCTCAAGCATGTAGGTGACAGTCTCAAACCCTGCAGATCAATCCAAACAAGTGATCGGAGGGCAAGATCAAGGAAAAAAATGCACATTCGCAAAAGCTGACCAACGCCAAAGTCTGATGTACCTCTGTGAGGATGGTCAGGAAAGCCGGCCGGAGCAGAAACTGCATAAATATGTTCACAAACTCAGCCAACATAAAAACGTCTTGAAATGGGATATACAGTTGATGATCCTAGAAGCTCACAAGAACTCGATTTTAAGTACACCAAACACACAGACCTGTGAACTCATCCAGCATGAGGAAGGGGTCCAGGTTCCTCAGCTCTGCCCTGAAGATCACCATAACAAACAAGGAACCCAAAAGGGCAACAATTACTAACAAGTGACAAACAAGAACACCTCAAGTTAAGTCAAAGCCAATCACATATATGCGGTACCTCCCAATGCTCCTCCTGACAATGGCGCCGTCGCCCTCGCGCTGCGGCCTCGCGAGCACCCTCTTCACCACGGCCCTCGGCCGCTGCAGCGCCCCGGCGACGGCGGTCGACATGGCTGCTGCAGGTAGTTTCCTGAGAGGCACTAACAAACGGGAGCTGCGGTGGTTAACAGCAGCTGGTGAGGATCTGGAAGAATGCAGCATCAGAGAAGCGCTGGCTGCTGTTATAAGAGCGCGCGGTGACGCGAATAGTCGCATCATCATGAGCTAATGTACACGTATGTAGTATGCGCCGGTGAATATCTTTTGCGAGATATTTTTTATTGTGTACTTTTTTTTGAATGGGTTCTTGTTCTCGGGAGCTGTGGAGGTTATTGGTTTTTATAGGTGAAGGGAGGAGCAGCTGATTTGCTAAGCTCACACGCAACGACTTTCTCGGTGGGGGTGATCGAGTTTGGGGCGTCCATGACCATGAAGGAAGTGAATAGTCTAATCGGCGGCTTCAACAGCTGGGAAAGGGGAGGGAAGGGAAGGGAAGAAAGAAAAGCAAAGCAAAGAAGGGGATGGTGAATTGGTGATCTCTTTTCTTTGTCCAATGGCTGCCATTTGGAGAGATTGACTTTGGGTGGTGACGGCATGCACAAGTCATGGTGATGTCTAGGTGGGTTTGCCTCTTTTTTTTCTTTTGCTTGAGAGAGATATTCTGGGGAAGACACACCTTGGAAATGATTTGGTCTTGATCGAAGTATGAGTATACGGAGTTTTTGGCTGATTTGGCATCGTTAGCGTATGAATTAACAAATAGATTCTCTCTAAATCAATTGTAAAAATAACACCAAGGATAAGCGACAACTATTTTTGCCATTAATTCAGAGATGAGACTTTTTTTTTTAATTCACATGACAATAGTATCAGATGCGCCAAGTGTCTGCAATTCTAGGGCACGTGCTATGAGGCGCGCTGGCCGCTCATGTGCGTGGTGGCGTGGCTTCCGTGCAAGCTAGAAAAAGGGTGATACTTTTTTTTTTCCTTTTACTGGTGGTAGTAGGTAAGGATAGGGGATTTATGTCATCCGCCTTTGCACAGGCAGGGAAAGCACATCGACGTGCCTTCGGGTGATCCTCGCCGTTGGATTCAAAGCGAGCAGCGCAAATGGATCACTACAGTATAAAACCATGTTTTGCTACATTCAGGGTTTTGAAAACCGGCATGAAAATTTTAACAGGTCCGGTAGTGTGACAGCCCCGATTCTCGAGACTGCTAAACCTTTCGTAACCGCCCAAGATGTACAGTTGTGAAGCAAATAGTATCTCAAGCAAGCTTCCGATTGCAACAAAAACCAGACTTTTATTATACAAAGCTAAGGTTTAACAACCTGTTTTGACCTGACACGAGCATCCAAGCCCAAAGTTAAATATAATACAAGACAAAAGAACTTCAAACCACAGGTACGCTTGAGCGCAGTCGAGACCTAATAACAGTGGTCGTTGCCTTCTGGGGGTCCACCAAAATCTTGCTCACAAGGATCCTCTTCTGTAGATGTTTTGCAAATTGCAAGAATGAGTACTACCACCGTACTCAACAAGCCGCATGAAAATGCTAAATAATTACATTCAAGGAGTTCAATGGATGGTTAGGGTTTACCATACCTCGCATATGTGGATGTACTTTGTATTTAAAATAATTTATAAAACAGTAAAACAATAATAAGTAATAACATCAGGGGTTTACCAACAAACTCGATTACCAACTTAACATCTCAAAAACTCTACTTATGCCTCTGTACTGGAATCACCCATTAACACAGTTTCATTAGCCGGAAGCACGGCGTATTCGAATACCTTTGATTATACACTCTGCAGAGTTGCTCAACTTTACCCACAAGATATCTCATGCTCATACTGTCAGTACATAGACACGCAACACGTTAGCGTGCGACTGAGCTGAGATAACAAAGCTTTTTCACTGCTCAACCTTTCTAGTCTCTACCCGGTAGGTTCTTACTCCATACAGCTCGGGAGACCACCGACCAATAGTGGAATCCATACTCCGAGGCTGACGGGCCCATACCACTGTGTGTAGACTACTGAGTGTCCACTTCCGGCTCACTCCTGTCACACCCTAGTTCCGCGCTGCTCTACCATACAAGAGCACACGCCTTTCCATGTAGATATTCAATCGGGAGAGCAGTGTACTTAGCTAGGGAGTAATGACCACGCTTGTGGTTGAGCGGTTTCTATGTCTGTTACTTTGGCACAAAGTTCTTGTCCTTACTTGTCTCCAGTGAGGAAATGGACCAACACCAACTCGTGGCTGTCCACCTGCTTGATCTCACCTTTGACCAACTTTTATCAAGTCTATTGGGTCGCCCAACTTTCTGGACACAACCCTCCACTCTGCACCAAAACCATTGGCGAGTAGCCAATACTTGCTTTTGATTGATGAACACATTTTTTGTGATGAAGTTATTTATAGTATTCTATATAAACTAAACTTGTCAAGGTGAATATGGCCTACAAGAGTTGGGTGGGTTTGTCTGTGGGGTATTTAGGATTTATCTAATTGTCATGTCATTCAAAAGTATTATTTCAATATTTAAAGTAATTGGCACAAATACAGTAATGAAAGTAATAAGTACATGTATGAAATGTAGGTTCAAAATGATCAAAGAATGCGACTTGCCTTCTTGCACAAAGTCTTCTGGATACTGGTCTTGTCCTGCGTGTTCTGGAGTCTGGTCGTTGATGTCGTGACCTAACGAGAAACAATACAATAAAAAAAAATCAAATAAAATCCGGCTCGATAAGGAATGAGCTGGGAACAACATGCAAGTAAATAAAACCAGAAAAGAAACACACAGAAAGGTAGATGGTGTGAGATGGTAGGAGTTTTATCTGGTGTTTAATTGGATTGAACGGAGCTGAGATTTTGGATCCAAGTACAACAAAAATGTTGTAAATGGATATAGAATCATAAAAGAAGGTGGTGTGTGATGATATGTATTTATTTGGAGTTTCATATGGCTGAACGGAGTTGAGATTTGGACTCACGGGCTCGAAATGGTTAAATTTGACATATAATGTCAAATTAGGATTTTTGGCAGAAATGGTGTCGGACAATGAATAGTACTATTTTACTATTCATGTATGACAATGGATCAGTGAATAATGACTGGAATCAGTGTTTCTGGTTTGAAGTGAACAGTAGATAGGGTTTACTGTTTTTGGATGGAAATGAATAGCACAAACCATTTTCGGGTAATGAACAGTAATGAGTTTACTGTGCGATGGCTAGTGTTTAGGCTGATTTAAAAGTATAGACAGTGAATGGGTTTTCTGGGTTCGAGGCGGTCAAATTTGACATATAATGTCAAATTAGGGTTTTGGACGAAAACAGGATTGGATAATGAATAGTACTTATTTTACTATCCTTGAATGAAAACTGGATGTGACCAGTAATTGGAAATTACTGTTTTTAGTTGAAAAGAATAGTGGCGGACTATTTTTCATGTGATGAACAGTAACTAGGGTTTACTGTGCATTTTTTGGATTTTGGAACAGTGTTTCTATTTTTCATCATGAATAGTAAAAAGAGCATCAGTGCAATAAATGATGCTGATCGATTTTGATTGAACAAGAAAAGAATTTCTTGTGCAATGAATGATGTTTGGGCGAAATGAATGAACGATAAATGGCGGTCCATTTCTCAGATGGCACACGCCCATTTGGCGAGGCCTTAACGGCCCGTGCTTGGGCGGCCTTGAGTTGCGCTTCGGCTCTGCCGAGCCGGCGGCGACGGCGATTCCGGCGGTGGTGGCGGCGGAGGGTGAGTGGTGCGGGAAGCATCACTGAGGTGAGGAGGTTCTATTTTTGGGCTTTGGAGGGGTCGAAGGGGTTCGGGAATGGTACGGCGGCGAGAGTGGCGGCCGGCCGGAGTAGGGGACGAAGCCGGCGGCGCTAGGGTGGCGCACGGGCCAAAGGGAAGGATGCTTGAGCATCAGTGGGACAAGGGGAGTTTGGCAGTGGTGGTGTGGGTGCTTGGGGAGGTCCGACGTGGTGTGGCGGCGTGAGCCGTGGAGAAGGTGGCGGGGAGGAGCGGTGCCGGTGAGGCTCCGGTGAGTTTGGGTGATGGGGGAGGTGGGGAAAAGTTTTGCGACGGTGTGAGGAAGCTTACCGTGAGCTCAATTTGGTGGTGGGGTGGACGATGGTGATGAATTGGGGTCGGGTTCGTCGGGGAAGAAAGGGGAGGCGACGGAAAAAACTCAAATTGGGCCGGCTCTAGAGAAGATGAAGCGGAGGGGAGGTGGTGGAGGGAAAAGTGATGAAGGGGGCTTGCCTTGGGTGGCCTTTTTTCGGTCAGGAGACGGCGGTTACGCCAGGGAGGCAGTCGGAGCAGCGGGCGGCGACAGGGGCGGCTGCGTGAGAGCGACGCCGGGAGAGGGGAAGTGGCTGGGTGAGGTGGAGGCGGCGAAGGTGGTGGAAGGTTGTGGGCGTGCCGAGGTGGCGCGGCGGTCAACGATTGCGGCACCGAAAAATCACGGCAGTGGCGGCGGCGTGAGGAGGAAGGAGGGGGAGGCGCCCGGGGAAGAAGACGTTTTCAGAAGAAGAAAACGGCCGGACATAAAGGGAAAGTGGAAGGGAGAGTAAACTTGCCGAATTGGGCAAGTTTTTGAATTCAAACGAAAAACTTCAAAATCTTTTTGAAATCCAAATTTTTGGGTTATTTCAATCTACCCCCCTTAAAAAGAATCTCGTCCCCGAGATTCACTCAAAGCTAGGGGACAGATTGGAAAATTTCACTACATTTTCGATTCCTTTTTCCATGCTGTTCTTTCTGTTGTAAGATTCTCGGAAGGCAGCTTTCGAACAAAAACCAATACTGATCTTATATGAAAAATGTACCGTTAATGACATTTGTAGCTTCTGCAGCTTCACTGGTAGTGACATAATTGATTTTGCCCTGACTTGGTCCTGTTGTTGGTTTTCTTTCTCCTGAAATTTGTTCTAGTCTTCTTAACCGTTCTTTGGCTCGTAGCATACCTCCTTTGTTGGCTTGTAGTGCTGGTCGTGTCCTGTTGATCTGTGATTTGACTTTTTCCCTGAGCTTTGGCTGCTTCTGCTGACATATGCTTCATTGGGCATTGAGACTTGAAATGACCTAGTTGTCCACAGTGGTAACAGTTTATTATCTTTTGTGGACATTCTCTTTGGTGATGATTTTCTCTACAAGTGTAGCACTGAACGGTGGCTGACTGATTCATATTGTTTTGTGGTCTTGAGTTGGAATTGGTAGTTGGTCTCTGCTGAAATTGTACTGGTGGTGCTGTCATCATTCTTTTTCTGGGTGCAATTGGTTGAGGTGTCATCTGCATTGTTGTCCTTTTTCTGATGTCTTGGAATTCTGTTCTGGCTTCTTTTGATGGCACACTCACTAACCTTTGAAATGTCCTAGTCGTCCACAATGATAACAGTTTATTGATTCCTCCCAACATTTCTTCTGGTAGCGAGTTCTATATCTAAGACTCCGAACTGTGCTTGGTTGACTCATGTAGTATTGCGGTCTTGGAATTGGATTGGTAGGTAGCTTTTGCTGAATTTGTAATGGTGGTGCTACCATTATCCTCATTTGATTTTCTTCTACTTGGTATTTGTTCCTTTCCTTTAGGGTCATTAATTCTGTCGGGGCTGGCTGATACTCCTTTGTACTAGTCTCGCTTTGGTGGTTGATACCGGTCCTGGTTCCAAACATCTTGGGAATGTATTTCTGCAGCGATTTTGACCAAATACAAATAGGTGAGTAAGATCCAGATTTAAGGTAAGTGGAGAAGGATTAAGGTAAGGTTCAGACGAAAAGAAGGGATTGAATTTTGACAAGGATGACATACAGATACTGATAGAAAAATAAATTATCAATAAATAACATAGCTCAACTATTTATACGAGTTGTACATCTACTACTTAGAGTACATGATACAACTTGTTTTACAACCAAAAGATCGTCTACTTAGGGTTTACTCTATTTAACACTACTGGGTTTTGTAAATCTAAGTTTAGATAAGATAGCAATAGAAGGGAAAGACAGCAATAATACTTATATTTTTGTTTTTAAAAATTCTTTTATAATTTTTCAAGCTACGATTTTTTAAGGTCTTCACTTTCTAAGTCCTAAAACCAACTTAAGGTCTCAACTTACGGTCAAGCTATGCTCTGATACCACTCTGTGACAGCCTCGATTCTCGGGACTGCTAAACCCTTCGCAACCGCCCAGGATGTACAGTTGCGAAGCAAATAGTATCTCAAGCAAGCTTCCGATTGCAACAAAAATCAGACTTTTATTATACAAAGCTAAGGTTTAACAACCTGTTTTGACCAGACACGGGCATCCAAGCCCAAAGTTAAATATAATACAAGACAAAAGAACTTCAAACCATAGGAACGCTTGAGCGCAGTCGAGACCTAATAACAATAGTCGTTGCCTTCTGGGGGTCCACCAAAATCTTGCTTACAAGGATCCTCTTCTGTAGATGTTTTACAAATTGCAAGAATGAGTACTACCACCGTACTCAACAAGCCGCATGGAAATGCTAAATAGTTACATGCAAGGAGTTCAATGGATGGTTAGGGTTTACCATACCTCGCATATATGGATATACTTTGTATTTAAAACAATTTATAAAACAGTAAAACAATAATAAGTAATAACATCAGGGGTTTATCAACAAACTCGATTACCAACTTAACATCTCAAAAACTTTACTTATGCCTCTGTACTGGAATCACCCATTAACACAGTTTCATTAGCCGGAAGCACGACGTATTCGAATACCTTTGATTATACACTCTGCAGAGTTGCCCAACTTTACCCACAAGATATCTCATGCTCATACTGTCAGTACATAGACACGCAACACGTTAACATGCGACAGAGCTGAGATAACAAAGCTTTTTCACTGCTCAACCTTTCTAGTCTCTACCCGGTAGGTTCTTACTCCATACAGCTCGGGAGACCACTGACCAATAGTGGAATCCGTACTCCGAGGCTGACGGGCCCATACCACTCTGTGTAGACTACCGAGTGTCCACTTCCGGCCCACTCCTGTCACACCCTAGTTCCGTGCTGCTCTACCATACAAGAGCACACACCTTCCATGTAGATATTCAATCGGGAGAGCAGTGTACTTAGCCAGGGAGTAATGACCACGCTTGTGGTTGAGGGGTTTCTATGTCTGTTACTTTGGCACAAGGTTCTTGTCCTTACTTGTCTCCAGTGAGGAAATGGACCAACACCAACTCGTGGCTGTCCACCTGCTTGATCTCACCTTTGACCCACTTTTATCAAGTCTATTGGGTCGCCCAACTTTCTGGACACAACCCTCAACTCTGCACCAAAACCATTGGCGAGTAGCCAATACTTGCTTTTGATTGATGAACACATTTTTTGTGATGAAGTTATTTATAGTATTCTATATAAACTAAACTTGTCAAGGTGAATATGGCCTACAAGAGTTGGGTGGGTTTGTCTGTGGGGTATTTAGGATTTATCTAATTGTCATGTCATTCAAAAGTATTATTTCAATATTTAAAGTAATTGGCACAAATACAGTAATGAAAGTAATAAGTACATGTATGAAATGTAGGTTCAAAATGATCAAAGAATGCGACTTGCCTTCTTGCACAAAGTCTTCTGGATACTGGTCTTGTCCTGCGTGTTCTGGAGTCTGGTCGTTGATGTCGTGACCTAACGAGAAACAATACAATAAAAAAAAATCAAATAAAATCCGGCTCGACAAGGAATGAGCTGGGAACAACATGCAAGTAAATAAAACCAGAAAAGAAACACACAAAAAGGTAGGTGGTGTGAGATGGTAGGAGTTTTATCGGGTGTTTAATTGGATTGAACGGAGCTGAGATTTTGGATCCAAGTACAACAAAAATGTTGTAAATGGATATAGAATCATAAAAGAAGGTGGTGTGTGATGATATGTATTTATTTGGAGTTTCATATAGCTGAACGGAGTTGAGATTTGGACTCACAGGCTCGAAATGGATAAATTTGACATATAATGTCAAATTAGGATTTTTGGCAGAAATGGTGTCGGACAATGAATGTACTATTTTACTATTCATGTATGACAATGGATCAGTGAATAATGACTAGAATCAGTGTTTCTGGTTTGAAGTGAACAGTAGATAGGGTTTACTGTTTTTGGATGGAAATGAATAGCACAAACCATTTTCGGGTAATGAACAATAATGAGTTTACTGTGCGATGGCCTGTGTTTAGGCTGATTTAAAAGTATAGACAGTGAATGGGTTTTCTGGGTTCGAGGCGGTCAAATTTGACATATAATGTCAAATTAGGGTTTTGGACGAAAACAGGATTGGATAATGAATAGTACTTATTCTACTATCCTTGAATGAAAACTGGATGTGACCAGTAATTGGAAATTACTGTTTTTAGTTGAAAAGAATAGTGGCGGACTATTTTTCATGTGATGAACAGTAACTAGGGTTTACTATGCATTTTTTGGATTTTGGAACAGTTTTTCTATTTTTCATCATGAATAGTAAAAAGAGCACTGTGCAATAAACAGTGCCAGACTGATTTTTGATTGAACAGTAAAAGAATTTGCTATGCAATGAACAGTGTTTGGGCCGAAATGAATGAACAGTAAATGGCCGGTCCATTTACTGTATGGCCCACGGCCCATTTGGCCAGGCCTTAACGGCCCGTGCTTGGGCGGCCTTGAGTTGCGCTCGGCTCTGCCCGAGCCGGCGGCGACGGCGATTCCGGCGGCGGTGGTGGCCGGCGGCGAGGGTGAGTGGTGCGGGAAGCATCACTGAGGTGAGGAGGTTCCATTTTTGGGCTTTGGAGGGGTCGAAGGGGTTCGGGAATGGTGCGGCGGCGAGAGTGGCGGCCGGCCGGAGCAGGGGACGAAGCCGGCGGCGCTAGGGTGGCGCACGGGCCAAAGGGAAGGATGCTTGAGCATCAGTGGGACAAGGGGAGTTTGGCAGTGGTGGTGTGGGTGCTTGGGGAGGTCCGACGTGGTGTGGCGGCGTGAGCCGTGGAGAAGGTGGCGGGGAGGAGCGGTGCCGGTGAGGCTCCGGTGAGTTTGGGTGATGGGGGAGGTGGGGAAAAGTTTTGCGACGGTGTGGGGAAGCTTACCGTGAGCTCAATTTGGTGGTGGGGTGGACGATGGCGATGAATTGGGGTCGGGTTCGTCGGGGAAGAAAGGGGAGGCGACGACAAAAACTCAAATTGGGCCGGCTCTGGAGAAGATGAAGCGGAGGGGAGGTGGTGGAGGGAAAAGTGATGAAGGGGGCTTGCCTTGGGTGGCCTTTTTTCGGTCAGGAGACGACGGTTACGCCCGGCGGAGGGAGGGGAGCAGCGGCGGCGGCAGGCTGCGTCGGCGGCACGCGGAGAGGGGAAGTGGCTGGGTGAGGTGGAGGCGGCGTAGGTGGTGGAAGGTTTTGGGCGTGGCGAGGTGGCGCGGCGGTCAACGATTGCGGCACCGAAAAATCGCGGCAGGGGTGGCGGCGTGAGGAGGAAGGAGGGGGAGGCACCCGGGGAAGAAGACGTTTTCAGAAGAAGAAAACGGCCAGACGAAAAGGGAAAGCGGAAGGGAGAGGAAACTTGCTGAATTGGGCAAGTTTTTGAATTCAAATGAAAAACTTCAAAAACTTTTTGAAATCCAAATTTTCGGGTTATTTCAGGTAGGGCCGGTTTAGCCAAAAACAATAAAAATTTGAATTTTAAAAAAACGGCCGAAAATGGCTGAAAATATCGGACGAAATTTTTGAAAATAAATTTCAGCACAAATTTCTTTGAATTAATTTTGGCACAAATTTTTTTTCTAAATTCAACAAAGGTCATACAAATTGGAACCGCTTTCAAAATTTAACGGGGCCATAGAAACGGAAATAGCCGACTGTGGCTACAGTACCTCCTCGTTACACTACTTTCTGGCGTGTTTTAGCCCTCTGTCTTTTTCCTGTCTCAGCTTTGCACTGTGCTTCTTTGCCAGAATCTGGTTCCAAAGATGGGATGTAATAACCATTTGTGATACAACTCAAGGCGTTTTTTTTTCTATCTAGTAGTAATTGTTGAGGAACCGTCGCTAGCGAGTCAAGTCCGAGCGATTACCTCGTAGATAAGCGTAGAATCGTAAGAACAATGCATGAACAACAAGAACAGAATAAGAGATTGAACACAAAGATATAGGGGGACGTCTTGCTTCTCTTTATTCCTTCATCATCGATCCATCCTTTACAATGAATAGCACCCCCTATTTATAGGCTACGACCCTACTAGGGTTTGGGATGGGGCGCCCACTAATAGGCCGACTGCAGGGTCAGGCCCATGGTTTCCCAACACTCCCCCTTGGGCACCCATCCTTCATGTCTATGTCTCGTCAAAACTCCATAAAAACCCAGTGGGAAAAATTTGGAGAAAGAGCACATGATACACGTTCTGCTGTGATGCACGAATTGCCTCATTAAAAACCTTAGCCGAGAAACTTCAGGAAAACTCGTCAAGGGAAAAAGAGTACAATCCACCCAATTTCATTTAATCTTCTGGATTTATTCTTTGGGTACTCGATCTTCATGATTAAGCTTTAATAATGAGTTCGTGAAGGTTCTCCCCCTGAATTCTGCACTTCTCTAAGTCTCATCATTCCAATTCACATATGCATCTTTCAAAGTTAGACGCTGGAAGTGACTTAGTGAACAAATCTGCAAGATTCTCACATGACTTAGTATGCAGTACTTTAAATACGTTCATCTTTGCAATTCATGAGCACAGAAGAACTTGGGGTTGATATGCTTTGTGAGAGGATTCTTCACATAACCCATCTGTACTTGTGCAACACAAGCTGCATTATCTTCATACAAAAGTAGGAGTTTGCGCGGTATTCAATCAACACAACTGCTGGATGTGGTGAATCATCCGCTGAAGCCAAACACATTCTTGTAAGGCCTTGTACAATGCTATGATCTCCAAGTGGTTCGTCGAAGTCGATACAAGATATTTCTTAGACGATTTTCATGGAATTGCAGTTCCCCCACATAGGAGTTCATAGTCTGTTTGCGATTTGGCTGTATGCGGGTCCTACAGGTACCCGTCATCTGTATTGCCATTCATAGTTAGGTCTTGGTTCTTTCTGTAGAATAGGCTAAATTCTTTGTTTCTTTGGAGGTATCGGAAGATGTCCTTTATTCCCTGCCAATGCCTTTGGTAGGTTCTGCACTATACCTTGCTAGTAGGATCACGGCAAATGCAATGTCCGTTCTAGTACAGTTTGCTAAATACATTAGTGCTTCCATTGCACTTGGTGTGGGAATTCGGTCCCGTGACTTCCTCCCCCTCTTCTTTAGGTCTGTACGGGTCTTTGTCTTGCTGCAAAGATCTCCCGACCATTGGCACTTTCAAAGGGTATGCCTTTGCAAAGTTGAACCTTTCTGACACCTTCTGAGTGTAGGTTGGCTAATGTACTAATATTCCTTCAGGGACATGCTCAAGCTCCAAGCCTAGGCAATAATTGGTTTTTACCCAAATCTTTCATTTCGAACTCCGACTCCAGGTAAGAGCTTGCTTTCCTAATATCCTTTAGGGTTCTGATGATATTCAGATCAACTTCATACACTGAGATTATACAAAATCCATTCTGGGATCGTCGTATAAATACACAGAGATTATTCTCATTGTTCGTGTAGCCTTTCTTGCATAAAAAGTCGGTTCAAGCGATTATACCACATTCTGCCTGATTGCTTAAGTTCGTACAATGACTTTCTGAGTTTCACACTGTACATATTTCTATTTACTCTGTTCTGATTCGGGACAGTGATACATTCAGGTATCTTCATATAAATGTCCGAATCCAATATTTCATAAAGGTATGCTGGTACCTCATCCATCAATTTCACTTCTAACTTCAAGTTCACTGCCATTAAGATAAATATTTAAAAGGGAGTTCACCCATGACCGGGGAATGGGTTTCTTCATAATCATCTTCTGGATGTCCAGTGAAACCTTGTACAATGAGCCTTGCTTCTTTTCATTTCTCTTTCGAACAAATACCCACTTATACCCTACGGGGTGCACAAGGGGAGACGTGCGGCTTACAGGCCCAAACGTCTTTCTTTTATTCAGAAAGAATAATTCAGTTTCGATTGCCTTCTCCCAATCTTCTCAATCTGATCTTTTCTTTCATTTATCGAGCGATGCAGGCTCTGGATCAAGATTGATGATTGTGGCATGTTTCTTTGCAAAGTAAATGTCGACATTGGCTGTTGTCATATTCAAAGATTCTCCTGAGGTCATAAAGCTTATAGCTATTTCTTCAAGGGGCGATTCTTCTGATGCTTCTACTTGTTCACCGCTGCTTCCAATTGCAGGGCAAGTCCCTTTAGTTTTTCAGCTCCGATGTGTGCGCACACATCCATGCTGATGTCTCCCTTCATGGGAATGTTCAATTCTGGTATGCCTTTCCTGAAGGTTCCATACCGATGCCAGGTCTCAACTGGCTCCCCTTCTAGTTCTGGGGCACTTCGGTGATCGGCTGTGTCAAGTCCTTCTTATCCTTTTTCACCAGGCGTCCCCGGTTACTTCGGATTCGAGGGGCCGGAGTTCTCATCCTTTTCTGAGGCCTCTGGACGGGATTAGGGATACCTTCATTGGTATTTCAACCCTCTCCGGTGCATTGCGTTCAGGCAAATACTACTTGGTCACGCTCTTCAAATCACTAAAGTAGTCTGGCAGTTGATTCGCTAATACTTGCAAATCAATTATCTTCTGGACTTCAATTGTCTTCTAGACTTCAATTCAATTATCTTCTGGACTGCAATTATCTTCTGGACTTCTCTATTTGCTTCACTAGTGCTCGGGTCATATACATATATTTCAATTATCTTCTGGACTTCAAATGTCTTCTAGACTTCAATTATTTCCCGACATTATTTTCAAAGGTTGATTTCCTCCCCCTAATGACGGGAAACTAACCTCATCTATTGTACTTCAAATGTCTTCTAGACTTCAATTATCGGGCATTATGCAAATCTCCAGTCATAGGGTCCAAATACTTGATTATGGATGCTGTCTCATAACCAACGTATATCCCAGACTTTCAGAGAAGACCCAATGCAGTTCGCTGCGGTGGTGGTATAGGTATATACCCTTGCAGCCAAACCTGCGAAGATGAGAAGTTTTCGGTCCTGACCCTTACGCTAGTTGCATAGGTGGATGGATATTATAGGCCGACGGTCTAAAATTGATGAGAGCTGCTGCGAGCAGGACTGCGTGACCCCAACATGTAGTTGGTAAATTACAATTCTTCAAAGTTCTGCTAGTCCATTCTAGGTGTGGATATGCGGTACAGAATGCTCAACTTTTAATTCCCATTTTCGTGCAATAATAATCAAATGCTTTCAAAGTAAATTCTCCAGCGTTGTCCATTCAGGTGGACTTCATATGATGATCAGGGAAAATATTTCTAATTTAATTATCTGCGAGATTGGCTTTGCAAAAGCATGATTTCTCGTAGACAATAAACATATGTGCGACCATTCTGAGGAAGCATTGATGAGCACTATAAAATACCTAAAATAACCCTTACAGGGGCTATATAGGACCGCAAATGTCTCCCTGGATATGGTCCAGGAATGCAGGGACTTTATCCTTCGCTTTCAGAGCAAAAGGTCTAGTAATCAATTTCCCGGTGGCACATGCGGGGCACACAAAATCTTCCTGATTCGAGAAATTCTTAACATTCATATCATGTCCCTATGAATTGTTAATTATATCTCTCATCATCTTAAGACCTAGACGGCACAATCTATCATGCTAGAGATAGAAAAGTTCAGAGCTTCTAAAAATGATTTTCAGGGCAGTATAGGCTGCAGGTGCCTTAATATTAGTGTAGTATAGCCCAGTTTCATATGAAGGAAGATATTCTAATGCTATTTTCACTTTCTTCATGCTTTGTAGTGAGCAGGTATTCTGTACCATACTCTTCTTCAGTCTCTACATGGAAACTGTTAGCGCAAATATCCTTGAGAGTTCTAGTCGATTATGGGTACAACAAGTCTTATTCAATGACCAAAGTTGTGCCCGTTGAGAGTATAATTATGGCCCTTCCTAAGCCTATTATACAAGTATCGCTGCCTACGATTGTCGTAAGACTACCAGCATTCTTGCTGATTGACTGAAAAAATTTCCATTTCTCTCAGGATGGTATTCGTTGTGCCGCTACATGCTAAGCACACTTCCTCCATAGGGCGCCACACGAGTTCTAATATAATGTACTTTATTAATATGTAGCAGAAAGCAAGCAACACATAAATAAAATACTTCAGATATCAGAACGTAACTTGCTATTATAAAAACGGGAAAAATAAGCTTTGCAGGACTCATAATGAGAATTTAATGCTTTGCTCTCCTAGAGCTTGCAACCTTTATTCAATAATTCAAAATTCTGCTTCAATTACAAACTGCAAGTTTCCATAAAAGGTCCGAGTGCAATGCGTGCATTGGATCTAATAGGCGAAGTATTCAGGAACTTCTGCCTAAATCGGCTCCATACGCGATCTTCTCCTCTTGAGCAGCTAGACTGTGGCCGCTGCGATGTCCAAAGGAGGGATGATGGGGCTGCTACTAGGCTATTCACATTCATAAGTGCAGCTAATGGATGTGGATCCTCTGTGCCTGCAATGGCGAGGTATGCCTCATGCTATCATTTACCCTTCTTAGACTGGAAAGCATCAATAATGTGCGACGCACGACTTTACCCTTCTTGCTCCTCTCATTTGTGAGAGGCTTCATCACCTTGTAGCTGCTAGCAGTGGCTTCATGGCCAACATTGCTACTAGGTGGCTGCAAGATGAAGTTCTTTCCTAGAACATCACCTTGAGCTTCCGCAACTTGCATGATGTCAATTAATTCGGCATACTTCATGTAGCCGTCTTGACGATAGTTGCGTGCGGATTATACCGCGTTTGGGTGAAAGGTAGAAAATCTTCTCCATCTTCTGCTCATCTATGATTACATTACCACAGAATTGAAGATTGATACAAATTCCATACAAATTCTGGCCATGCTGAGTCAGTACTTTGAACTACTGGTTCGTGATGCCAGTCATCTTCATATTCATGCAAAAAGTTCAAAGGATTACTGCTGGTAATCTGTATAAAATGGTTGCAAAATTCTCATAATGCTCTTCGAACTCCCGATTTGTGATCCCGTATTTTTCTATGCATTTTTCATGATTTACTGCTATTTTCAGTGATTAAAAGTAATATAAACAATCACAGATAATCAAAACAGTAAATACAATAAATAAATGACATAGAAATATCAATAACAAAGTTAAACATGCTTCAAATGCAAAATTATGCAAAAATTGATTCAAAAATTGAATTCTCGAGGTCCTTTTCTGCTGGAAAAAGAGTTTTTTCGACGAATTCTGCAATTTTCAGGTGTTAAAACACGAAATCTCAGTTCTGAGAGAAAATCATTGTAATATGCAAATTTCTGGGGGGTTATTCTACAAGAATTTCTTTACCCACGAAAATCCTTGTAATTTTCAGAACTGCGAGGTTTTATTTGCAAATTTTCAGTTCAGAGAAAATTTATTACGTTATTTCAGGAAAACCCGAGGGCCATTTTGCAAAAACCAGAATTCCTTTTTCTACCTTTTTTTTTTCTTTTCTCCCGTAGAGCCCCTTTTCCATTGGGCCCTATTTATTCATTCGGCCCATGTAGACTTGCTTCCACTTTTTTTTTCTAATTATTTTTTTCATTTGACTGTGCCTCTTTCTTGGGCCGGCCTTCATGGCTCGTGCGATTCCCTTCTATCGGCCCGTGCCATTTTCTTCCTTTGTTGGCCCGTGCGTTTCTAGTGGAGGCACCAGGCGCTAGGTTTCGCCGAGCTTCATGGTGGCACTGCAACGCATGAGGCTGCCGGTAGGCGACCGGGGCTGCAAGCACGGCGGCACGGGCGGCGCTCCAAGCGCGGGGCGAGCGGCGGCTCCAGCAGCGCGGACGACGCTCCAAGCGACGGCGCGGGCGCGGGCGCCATCTCCCCCTTTTCTCTGTGCTTTTGGGCGGTGCAGTGTCGGCGCCGGCCGTGCAGGGCCAGAGGTTGCATGCTGTTGGCGGTGACGCCGTGCGGAGCGCCCATGGGAGGCGGTCTGGGTGCTTGTGCAGGGCGGCGCCTTCAGGACGCCGGCGCGTCGAGGACGGGCGCGCCACGGGCTCTGATAGCGCGCTACGGCGCGCCACGGGGTACGACAACAGCGCTCTGGCGCATCTTCGGGCACGGGGATGGCGGCACTTCGAGTGTAGGCCAGGCGGCGGCCGGTCGGAGCTTCAAGCGCGACTTAGCGTCGGCTCCGGGCACGGGCCGGGCTGCGATACGAGCGCCGCGGGCTGCCGGCTTCCCCCCCTTCCCACCTCTTTTTTTTTGTGTCGGCGCCATGCGGCGCGGCCGCGTGCGAGGATGACGGCGCCATGCGGTGGCGGTCGTGTTCGAGGAGGACGGCGCCATGCGGCGGCAGCCGGGCGGAGGTAGGCGCACGGCTTCGTCGTGACTTGCTGCCATGCGGGGCGGGGTTGCTATGGCTTCATGGCCGATGCGCGGTGTCGGCGGCTTCAGGCCGAATTTTTTTTTCATGCAATTACTGTTCATATGTTTCATATGTGATGTGATGCAATGTAATGTAGTACGAGATTGCAACGGAGGCGCGGCTTCATGCCGACATGTGCATGCCTGCCGCGTGCTAGCAGCGTGGTTCTGTCGTTGCCTCCGTGGCGATACGTGATGGCGGACTATGCCAACCGGTAACATATTGCGGAGGTAGTGACCGCCGCTTGCAGGCGGTGCCGTGCACATGGTGCCTTTCATGCGATTGCATCTACTATCTACGGTACAATCATCATCAACTCTTTCATACAATCCACCGATCGGCTTGGCCGGCGACTTCAAGTCGGCTCGCGGTAGATTAGAGCGGATTTGCACCGTAGGAAACCAATCTAGAAAGCCAAATTTGCAGAATTGAAAGTAATCTAGAAAAACGATTCAATCTACGAGTGTCATTCATCGACGGTTACCTTTTCGATGCGAGGAGAGTCGATCGTGCTGATAACGTGTTGAGGAACCGTCGCTGGCGAGTCCAGTCCGAGCGATTACCTCGTAGATAAGCGTAGAATCGTAAGAACAATGCATGTACAACAAGAACAGAATAAGAGATTGAACACAAAGATATAGGGGGACGTCTTGCTTCTCTTTATTCCTTCATCATCGATCCATCCTTTACAATGAATAGCACCACGTATTTATAGGCTACGACCCTGCTAGGGTTTGGGATGGGGCGCCTACTAATGGGCCGACTGCAGGGTCAGGCCCATGGTTTCCCAACAGTAATAAAAAGGATAGCATTTATACCGTTTGGGAACGTGCGAAATTCTTTTAGGTCGCTATAAGAATTGAATTGTTATGCATGTGTTTCAGATCAGACCCTCAGATAATCTAAATCCGATCGCATATAGTTGTTGCAGTTATCGTTAAAGAAATAAACCACATCGGCGCCATCCATTAGTCAGCATATTTGCCAAAAATAATAAAAGAAGAATGTAAAGTAACCGTGATGTGCGTTAGGACTTACGAATCGGAAGACTTCGTGATTTGGAAACGCGTCCTCGGACGAGTGAACAGATAACAGTAGAAAAATGAAACAAGGATAATGATAGGACGGGTACGTCCGACGCAGAACCAATTCATCGGACGCTTGCTATGCTTCGTCTTTCCAGTTTAGTGTACACATGCATCTGTTAGGTGCTTTTTCTCAATGGATGCTTCGTCTTTTTGGTTCCTACTCTTACAACCTTACTTCGATTTCTTTCCCTCAAACCATATTTGCTCTTCTCATTCTACAGCCACAACAAAATCAAAGTGGATCAAGTGCCTTCAGGGGGGGAAAATCTAGAGAGGGGGGAATCTCACACGCTATCTCCTTCCATCTCTATCTTCCCCATGTCTGTGATCTCTCAATAGGCGGCCACGTCATAGAGATCTCTCTCCCCCACCATGACGAAGGACCCCCAACAAGGTCGGTGAAGAATCTTGACCCATTATTATGGGTTAATAGAGTATTTTCGTAATCAATGACAATCGTCATGTGGACTAAAATTTTTTATAAGTTAGTGAAATAGATCAAATCACATGATGAAGAAGACTTTGGATGGTTCATTGTGTTGAAAGTCATCAAGTCAAGTGAGTGGCGTCATATGTTGATGCTCAAGTGAAGAATCCGATCGTGGAAAGAAGATATGGATCATCGTTCAAAAGCTCCAAGTGGATGCACCAGGCAAAGGTATATCCAACATAAGCTAAGGATATATTTCTTAGTCATTTCACTGCTCTCGGTGTTTGGTGTGGAGACCAGATTGCTAGTGTAGGCTGTTGTACTATTAAGAGAGGTCTTGACTAGTAGCTTGAGTGTGAGATGTGTTGATAGCTCGTTTTGCTTGCTCTAGCTCTCCACGGCATGTTACCGATAATTGCAAATGTGTTTTACAAATAGTTGAGGCTCATGCGTAATTCTTGTGGCATGTGACTTTAGTTTGCGAATGTGTTTTGCAAACGGTTTGAGTCCATGTACCTAATTATTGCGGCATGATTCTAAAAGTCAACAAATGTGTTTTGCAATTTGTTAAGAATCTTGCTTTCATTGCTTGTTTGCATCGCACGATAATTAACGAATGTGTTTTGCAATTGATTTGAAGTGCTTGCAATCTTATTCTTAGTTTTTGTCGATGGTTGGTCTAACCTCTATGTGTTGGGCGGTTAGACCAGACCACCTTGCGGTTTGACCTAGCCTTGTGCCAGTCTGACCACCTGGCGGTCTAGTCGCTAGGGTGGAGCGGTCTAACTAGATTGGGTCCGATCTGGACTGACGTGTGTTCAACGGTCTGACCGGCCATGATCCACATTTTCCAGAGGGGGTTTTCCTCTAGGTTGGCTCTGGCTCCTCTTTGGAGTGGTCTAACCACCCTCCTAGCGGTCTGACCGGCCCTTATGTGGGTGGTCAGTCTGGCTGAGGGTCCAACAACTTGTTTTATAGCTGTTGGAGTAAGGCCGGTCTAACTGGCCATTGATTGGCGGTCAGACCGGGCTCCCCAGTTTTTCAGCAGATTCCCCCAATGGTTAGTTTCTTTGTGTGGGTGTATATATACCCCTTGTGGCCGATTGTGGGAGGTTGCTGGTGCTATTTTCTTCTGCCTTGAGCTAAGAGCAAGTCCTCTATTATCTTTTGTACATGTGTTGCACTTAGTGAGCTTATAGAGGAAAATCCTACTGCAGGTGTTGCATTAGGTATTGGATTGCATATCCATCGAGCTTTGGCGCTTGATTCGTTGAAGTGATCATCTCCGACTTGTTACTATTGCTATTTGCCAGCACCTAAACGGCTTGAAGGAGTTGTTCCGGTGATCTTCTCAAAGAAGTTTGTGAAAAAACCTGGGTGTTGAGAGTGGTTTAGTGCTCATCATCTTCGAAGTGGAGAAAGAGCAACCCTGAATGGATTCGAGGTGTTGGCTTAATTTGTGGAGCCTGTCCAATTCGTTTGGGCTTACCTAAACATGGACTAGGGGAGACTAGCAAGTCTCCGATCACCACAAGAAAAAGAACGAGTATCATTGTGGTTTGCTTTTCCTGTGCTTTATATTCTAGCAATTTACATTTGTAGAATTGAATTATTTGCTTGTCACCTTAGGATTGCAAACTTTAACTTAGACCTAGCTTGTTGGTGCACTTAGTTGAGACTAGTTGATTTAGGTTTTAAATTGTGCAAAATCAAATTGATTTACATTTCCTCATAAAATTCAATTTTGGCCAAAAGAATTTTTTAAACCGCATATTCATCCCCCTCTAGTCGGCCTCCTCAACCTTACAGTTGGCGTCGAGGGCAACCATCCCACTCGTCCACGAGAGCATTGTTGATTCTCTTACTACCCCTCGGGCCTCCACTGTGATGGATGCAGAGGCACTACTACAGTCGCGACGCCATGGTGCTCCGCCTTATGCAGACACAGGTCGTGTCCTCCTCCGGTATACTTGTTGCAAGCATTTTATGGAGTTGTTGCAGCAACTTTTTCAAATTATTGCATGAGGTGTTTTATTTTGTTGCAACATGTCTTCTCAAATGTTGTAGCGAGAGGGATTTTATTGCAGTTGGGTTGCAGATTTGTTGCATCAGAATTTTTTTTATTGCAGTTGAGTTGTAGATTTGTTGCACAAGATTTTTTTCTGTTGTAGTGGGTTTGCTAGATGGTTCATCGTTGTTGTTGCGATTGCTATAATTTTTGTTGCGTCTTGAGAGTGAATATTGCATGTTGTAGTGTTGTAACACAATATATTTTATTTCATCTATTGAGGATTTATTGCAGGTTTACTAAATAATTGTTACGCATCACCGCTTTTTGTTGTGCAAATTCGGATGACTGAGATCGATCATTTTAAGTCAGAACCGATGGTGGAGAGGAGCTTACGATTGGAGGCTTTCCATAGTATGCCCAGGCGCTAGTCGCCCCCAAAATGAATATATCGTTTTTTATTACATAAAGTGGTTGCATAGCAGAACTAGCAGAAGAAATTGTTTTTCATGGCCTCCTCTCCCATAAATATGTCCAGGTCTTAAGGCCTCCTTTATTGCATATGCCTACTTTTTTTGTGCACTGTGGGTGCCCTAATTAGTTTGTTTGTGCATCAAATATGCTTGGTTGTTCTAAGGTGCAGGCAGTAAATGATTTTTTAAAAAATAATATTAATTTAATAATAAATTATAATATTAAGTAGTAAAAAAACAATTGCAAAATTAGGCTACTGTCATCAGTCCAACTAGCGACAATAGCCCTGACATGCTCTATCGCCAGTTAAATTGGCGGCAGGGTCCTATCGTCGTTCCAATTGGCAACAGGGCTCTGTCGCCAATTCAACTAGCAAAAAGGTCCTGCTTGTTTGTTTTTCAAAAAAATTGTGTGTACATAATTCAGCCTAAAAATTTAGTAATTTTTATGGAATTTTTTGGTAGTTTGTATAAGTGTCCGCGTAGTTCGGAATCCAAAATTACAGAATATGACAAAATATGAGGTAAAGAATGCGAGATCGGCGATGCAATAACACAAATAGCCCCCTTCGGAGTGAAATGAAAAAAATATTTGGGATTACGGTTGCCATGCGTGCTATTATCCCAATTGTATTGTTCGTGGAACCGATTACTTTAGGAAAAGATTATGTAATAGTTAATAGTCAAAATATTTGGGAAAAAATATTTAAGTTTAAAAGACTTCATAATTTAATTGAAAATTGCATAGCACATTGTGTTTAGTTACGTGCATTAGAAACGACAACATGTAGGAATCAACAAACTGAAATACACCTACAATACATGTGTGCCTTTTTGAATCAGAAAAAAAGTTGATTGGAACAAAGTCGATTAGTCCTAGCGGCCCATCGGTCCCTCTTTGTCTCTGGACTGCCCGTGGCAACGACCAATCTCGAAGTAGTCATGTTCCTCGAGAAGAGCTGGACGATTAAATGATGTTAGGATAGTAGAACATAGGGCCAAATCAATAATCAGGATACAAATAGAACCTAACTTACCTCTTCGATATGGAGTGCGCCAGGGCGACGGGGAGAGCTGGGACACCTACCGGTCTCACTAGCAAGAGCCTTCCTCTTATCAACCAAGCGCTCGGCCTGGTTGTACTCAGCTTCCTCTTCGCGAGTCCTCCACCATTGTAAGGTCAAGGTGGCCAACTAGAGGGTGTGAATAGGTGGTTTTAAGATTCTTTTCGCTAAAACCAAGTTTTAAGCTGAATTGTAATATGGTTTTGCACAATTTAAAACCTAAATCAACTAGTCTTGACTAAGTGCACGAACAAGCTAAGACTAAGATAAGAAATGCAATCCTAAGTAGACAAGCAAGCAAGAAAGTAAAGTTCCAAAAAGCAAACCATAAGAACATTTGAACTTTTTCCCGTAGTGATCATAAACTTGTCGGTTTCCCCTACTCCACGTTGAGGTAAGCCCAAACGAATTGGACCGGCTACACAAATTAAGCCTACACCTCGAATCCACTCGGGTTGCTCTTCCTCCACTCTGGATATAGCGAGCACCAAGCCACTCACAACCTTCTTTGATAAGATCACCAGTGCAACTCCTACAAGTCATCTAGGTATCAACAAACACCAAGAGTAATAAGTCGGAGACACTTGAATGAATCAAGTGTCTAAGCTCGATGGATACTAAATCCAACACCTAATGCAACACATGCACTATGATTACTCTATAAGCTCACTAAGTGCAACACATGCACAGAAAAGAGGAGATGGCTTGCTCTTTGCTCAAGAGAAACGAAAATGACACCAGCACACTCCCACAACTGGTCACAATGGGTATTTATACACCCACACAAGAAAACTAGCAATTTGTGGAGAATCTACTGAAAATCAGGAAAACCCAGTCTGACCACCAACCAATGGCCAATCAGACCACCCTAGCTCCAACGGCTATAAAAACTAGCCATTGGACGCTCAACCGAACTGACCTCCCTCACAAGTGCTGATTAGACCGGACCAAGGCCAGTAAGACTGCAAGGGGGGTGTTCAGACCACTCCACAAAGGAGTTAAGCTAAGGAGAAAACACCCCTCTGGAGAAAGCAAACCGGGGGACTTTGACCATGGGGCCGGTCAGACCGACCAACACATCGCGGTCAGACCGGGGTCCCACCGGTCAGACTGGTCACCACTGGCGGTCAAACCGCTAGGTCATTTAGACCAACACTCAGCTTGGTCAAACCCAAGGTGGGCTGGTCAGACCACCCAAAGGGTGTGGTTAGACCGTAGAGATTTGGAAAACAGATTTTCAATATCGCTTCAACTCAATTTTGTAAAACACATTTGCTAATTGATGCGCGATGCAAACAAAATATGAAAGCAAGATTCTCAACAAGTTGCAAAATACATTTGCTAACTTTTAGAATCATGCCACAAGGAATTTGGTACATGGACTTAAACTATTTGCAAAACACATTCGCAAACTAAAGTCGCATGCTACAAGGATTATGCATAAGCCTCAACTATTTGCAAAACACATTCACAAATATCGGCAACATGCCAAAGAGATCTAGAGCAAGTACTAAGAGCTATCACCACATGGCACACTCAATCTACTAGTCAAGAAGACCCCTCTTAATAGTATGGCAAGCAATACTAGCAATCTGGTCTCCATACCAAACACCGAGACCGGTAAAATGTCTTAGAAACAAATCTTTATCCTATGCTAGTCATACATTTGCCTTGAGAATCCATCTTGGAGTGATCACTTGATGACGAACATCTTCACTCCAAGTCTGAGATCTTAACTTGAATATCATCAACACATGATGATCTTCTTCACTTCATAAATATGTCTTGATGCTCATCAACAAATGATGACATCTTAAGCCTTCATCATCATGGGACTCAATCTGTTTAATCAACTCATGAAAAATGGTAGTCCACATGACAATTGTTGTTCTAAACTAGTTCTAGATGAGTAGTTAGATCACACAGGAAACATCAATGAAATACCACTCATTTATCAATTTAACTAAAAAGATCTCAAAATAACAAATAGTAATAATAACTAGACCTTATGGTCAGTGTTTACTTAACTTACCACGTAAGGCTAAAGAAACAAATAAACTCTTATAACAGAATGAAAAAACTTAGAAAGGTCAATCAACATGCCCACAGGCAATCGAGTGGAGAACGCATCTGATGAGGACATCACTCCTACTGATATGAACACTCCTCTTCCTGCTACCATGAATGATGTGCAAGGTCCAATTACTCAGGCATATGCTCCTCAACTCAATTATCAGGTAAATTTGTTTCTAGGGCTGAGTGTATTATTTAAGAACTCTATGATGCTACCTAATAGAGATGATTTACTTGTTCTTAGGAATATAGGAATGGATAGCAAGGAGTTGACGTGCATCAAGGAAGGGGAAGGCAATAACAATGGCCACAATTCCAGCGAAGACTTCAGGACTTTGAAGCCACCCTAAAGGAGATGAAGAAATTGGTGGCCTCCAACTCAAAGAGTTTCGACCACCCTCCCCTTGGTGTTGTGCCACCTTTCCTTAGCCTACAAGGCTTGTATCCGAATCCCCTTAAGGGTTAGTTTGAGTCAAACTTTGTAATGGGCTTATTTGGCCCATCTAGCCGGTCACCTAGGGTTTTGGGTACTGTTCATGTGGCACTATTCACACATGAACAGTGCTACCGCCCCTCCCTCTTCCTCCTTACATAGTGGCCGCCATCCCTTAGTTTTGGCGGGTTTCTTTTTAGATTATTCTGCATAGCAGTTTCGTCGCACGTTCAGTTTGAGGAACCCAACTTTGTGAGCTTCATCATTATTCGTAATACAATTTTAGATTGCATCTTCTACTCTCTTACTTGTGTTCTCGATTCGCTTGCAGGAGATAGCCTTCTTAGTGAGGTCAACCGTGTTCGGCACGGTTGATAACCATCGAAGCAGTGGTGTAGTGATTGTGAGGAGTTCTATTCGTTTTGGTCGGAGCCTTTGGATCATCAACGTCGTGTTCTCCACAATCGACATAGCGCTACCTTCTGGAAGATCAGGCCACAGCCACATTAGCATCCTCATCCGCAAAGCCTTCACAAAACTCCTGTTCGTAGAACTCTTGAGCAGCTTAATATTTTTCAACTGAGCAGCAGAATTTAAACCGTGAGCACACAAAGTACTCAACAAGTTGTAGGGAAATAGTACGTAATTAATATTCATGCAAGGCTTGAACAAAGGGTTAGCTATATGGTTCTTTTGCTGAAAGCAGTATTGACGATAAATACGGTAATAGATTGAAATACGTAATTTAAAAGACAACAAATAAATAAAGTAAACAGTTTCTTTGAAATCAACTAGTGAATTTCACATTCACTTCCCAACCAAACCACCAAGTGAATTCTCCATTCACCAGCCAACACAAACCACCAAGTGAATTCCCTATTCACTAAATGAACATTATATTTATCAAGTGAACTTTCCATTGACACTTCGACACATTTTATAAAGAAACTCTACCTCTCATGTGAAATCCTCGAGCACATCCATGACCACGGACACAGCTATTTAAACAGTTTTTAACTCTTTAGAGATTGTACAGCTTTACACACAGGAGATAAATCAACTCAAAGTGTCTAACCAAACTTCCGTAGCTGTGCGACTAAGTGATCCTTACAAGGTTTTTACAAAGCTCCTTCTTAACCCAATTCTGCCTGCTAAGGTTTCAACATTGAATATCTCACCGACCAGATAGGGCCCCCCTCTTGCGCCATTGTGAGTATATGTCTATCCTACGACTCACACTTCCAAGACAGAACTAAAATTGAGACATTGCTAATTAGTTAGTCAGGTCCATCCCATACTGGACATGTGGTGGTATGATAAGGCCCAGTTCAATGGCGCACAAGATTAAGTCCTTGATAAGTTACTCAGACGAGTGTACCACAAATCCACAACATGCTAACCGCACCCCCACTTCACGATCGCTCGCCTGAGCAAAAATTATTTTTGTTCAACTAATACCAATGACATAGCCTGTCATGGTACATAAATTTTAACAACAGTGGCTACCCACCAAAATTCCATATCTCATTAAGTCAAATTTAACATTATTGTACATGTGATCATGAGCCCATCACAACTAAGTATCTCTACGATACCCATGGTGGTTATACAAATATGTCTAAGTAATATAATGACCACCCTATGGTGACAAGTGATTCATGGTATTTAAATGTTCAATGGAGGCACAATGACAAATAGGTGAATAACTATTCCCAAAAGCAGTTGATATAAAGATATCACACAATTTGATATAAAACAATATAATTTTAAAATCATAAGTTCAATATGATCAAAGAACTACGACTTGCCTTGGCTTTGGCTTTGCTCAGTTGCCATACTTGAAACTTTAAAGTTTGCTTCTGCTCCTGCTCCGTGAAACAGATCGTCTAACGAGAGAGGAAAACAACAGGCGAAGCATAATAAAACCCAAAAATAGTAAAACCAACTCTAAAAGAAAGAGATCAATTTTATATGAATTTAGGAATTTGAATGGTCTGAATCAGAGTTCGAACAAAGGAGAATGAACTCTCAAAAGATTTGTTGGAAAGGAAAAAAAGGAGAGAGAGAAGAATATTCAAGAGAATTTAAAAGAAAAGAAAAAAGAAATCGAAATTGACAAGTGGGACCCACTTGCAAGTGACTGGGTTTATGGTGGGCTGAGTCTATGGGTTTTTGGCTCGGGCTTGCCACAGGTGCTACTGATAAGGATGCCACATGGGCAAGGAGATGATGTGGCTGTTGATGTGGAGGGTGAAGTAGCATAGAGAGAAAGAAAGCAGATGACAGAGGAGGAAGATGTTTAGCGATGACTTGCGGCGAGAGGATGGGCGGCGAGGGCAAAAACAGAACCCCATGGACGCGAGGATTCTTTAGGTGGTGGTAGTGCAGGAAGGATGGTAGCGAGGAAAGCTTTAGGCGACGGCGGTTATGGCGAAGCGATGGTGCCCGAAGGGATGGAGGGGAGCACCGAGACGGCGATGGCACAAGGAACATGTAGGACAGCTTAGGACGATCGGAGAAGGACAGGGACGATGACGCATCAATGACCAGAGTTGGAGACGAACAATGTCGGCGGCAGGGCACCACGGTGGTGGAAAGATAACAAATAGGGAGGGAATTGGACGAGGAAGATGAGGGACACAGGATGATGCAATTAGAACAGCGAGGAGGTTTACCACCGGTGAGATCAAAAGTGGGGAGCAGTAGCCGGTTTTGGGGATGATGGTGCGACGGCGGCTCGGTGATCTTCAGGGGATGGGAATGTAAGCACCTCGAAGAACGCAGCAAGGTGAATCCACTAACGAAGACAATGCGGCTGGAGGATCACCAATGGCGACAGAACATGACAGAGAAGAAGCTTCGGCGGCGGCGGACTTGTCGACAAAATTAGGCGAGACAAAGGCGATTCCGGCGGTGGAACTTCGGGGCTTCAGGAGAGGAGCTCGGGTGAATATTTTGACACGGGTGGCAGCTTTTATATAGGGCCGGGGAGGGAATATTCACATGGACCAAAATATAGCATTAACTCATAATGGCGAGTCTAGATTCTTCAACCACCACCTAACTTTCCTGGGCTCCTCTGGTGCCTTTTCAATCGGATCGGGTATGTAAGGTTGCTAGTGTTCGAAGATCTTGGCTGGCTTCACGTAGTTGAACATGTACTTCTACTTGATGAACGCCCTATCGTACATGTCCAGGCTGTTGATCCGTTGGAAAAAGTTGCATCGCATCTCCGGCTGCTATTATGCACCCATGAAGTTAGGGATATGTGGAATACAACGTAACATGTGAAAATTCTATAAGATTCGCTTACTAGGATGTTCCTGCACGTGTGTGTGGATATGTGGTCACCGAGTGTGTGGACTGAATGATGTTCGCTGGTTCTTCACACACACATTGCGGGCGTAGGAACTCTGGTGGTACCAGCACATCCTTTATAGAACAATCGGGGTAGGGTTTAGCCCTCTTGGTAAGCCACTTGCGTTTCCGTAGCATCTTCGCGTAGAAGTTCGACGACAAGTCCGACATCTCATTCCTCTCTGTTTTGTGAACCAAGTTGGAGTGAAGTGCTGGGTATGGTGGTGTAGTGTTGTCCTCTAGCTTTCTTCTCCGTCCTTTTATGAGCGGATAGGGTATAGTGCTGAGGGTGGAAGGAGAAGTATAAAGTAGGTTTGAAAAGTTGGCATTTCGGTACGAAAAGGTAGCATCGTAGTGTGTTGTCTTTTTGTTGTAAAAGGGTGCCATGGCAGAGTATGATCATTTCAGTCTACAAAGGTGGAAGTGCGTTGTAACATCCCCAAATTAATTAACGAGAATTATTATGCATCTTATCAACATGCATGACATTTTGGAATCATTTGCATTATTTATTGCACTTGGAAAATCTTAATTAAAGTTTAAATATACACTTTCAAATTAAACTCCCCCAAAGAAAACATTAATAAGTCCTAACAAAGACCTCTGAGAAATAATTTATTCAAATACTATAATATTTATCATGAATAAATATAATTTGTACCAAAATTTTGGAACTTAATAACACCCTCAGAAAATTCAAACTCAATTCAATAACCTACTTTAGGTTTGAATTTAAACTAAGCAAATAAATCTTGAAAAGTGGAGTTTAATATTTTATATGAGTACTAGACCTTCCCAGGAACCCCTTTGATTTATTTCATATTTTTAGGATTTTTATTGCTATTTTTAGTGGCCTAGTCAAAGTCTTTTTGGTTGAATTCAAAACAGTCAACCTTGTTGGACTCAAGTCGGACCCGACCTTTTGGTCTGACCCAACCAGATCACGTTCAGACCGGTCTGAACGGAACCAATCTTGATCGGACCATCCGATCTTAATCGACTGATCCACACGGGTCGCCCGAGCGGACAGTCCGAACGTCCTCACGCGTTTGGGCCATTCAATCAGAATCGTGTGGTCACTTGACTCTATTGGATCAGCTAGCCTAAGCCACACCTCCTTGTACCTCTGACCGAGTGGGCCCACTTGATAGGAGCTTCTTTCAACCTCGAGTAGGCGACGCTCAGAGCGCGCCTGCCACGCACTCGTCGCATGCTGCCCCGCTCCTTCGACGCCGTGAAACCACCGCCCTCTGCGGCTAGTCCTTGAGCACCGTTCTCTCACGCCGTCCTCTTCTCTGTCCTTGGGCTCGCACAAAATGGAACCTTCCCCTTTCTCCCCTCTTACTTCTCTCCTCGGCCGTGGGAGAGAAGGAGGCATTGAGCCCTTCCTCGTCCCGGTAAGCGTCGTCGCACCGCGCCATTTGTAACAGCCCCAATTTTTTTTAAACAGTAATAATCTGCTTTATGAACAGTAATGGGACACTGTTCATGACATTACTGTTCATAATTAACAGTTTGGAATTGTTGTTACCAATTGAAACCTTCCTTTTCTAGCCAAAGTCCAAAAACCCATTTAAAGTCTCAAAAGAAATACAAGATAAAACTTGTATTATGATTGGGAAGTGTTTTCATTAAAGCTTAGATAAATTATCTTGGCAAAAAAATCATTTTTGTTGAATTTTTAGAAATTATTTTGGCTTGCAGGAAAATATTTGTTTTTAAATAAACATTTTCGGGCTAATATAATTATTTATGAATTTTACAAAGTGATAATGTGATACTTTAAAATTTATCTGGGAAATATATCATCCCAGTAGCCTCCAGTAAAAATTTCATGATTTTACAAATTTATTTGCTATTTTTAAAAGCCCAGTCAAACCTTTGAGCATTTGAATAGGGTCTGGTCAACTAACCTGGTCTGAACCTAAACCCTAGCACTGTAGCGACTCGGACCCATAGGGTTGGGTCCTTTCATTTTGGTCCGGCTCAGTCACGTTCGGGCGCGAGCCCAACCCCCTCGCGCACTGTGAGCCGTTGATCCTCCATCGAACGGGCGAGGCTGCGACGTTATGTGGGCTTTCCACGTATGCGCCACAACCTCTACCGTTGGATCTTGATCTAACGATCGACGTCGGTGTATGCATTCGGACGACTCCGGATCCCCTCTCAATCTCCGCCGTCCATTCCCGATCCAACCGCGCCGCCTTTTCTTTTTGAATTTAAAGGCGCGCATCTATCGTGGGCCTTTAGATCTGGATCCTACGGTGCACCTTTTTGACCGAGTGCAGTTAAGGCCCAAATTCAATGGATCGTTGGATTTTAATCGTAAGGCCCATATCGTGTATGCATTCGGACCATCCGGTTCATTTTTCCATCTTGACCGTAGAAATCCCATCTAACGGTGCCGCGTCATCTCATCTAAAGGGGTGACGTGTATTCCTTTTTAATTGATCGTTGGATTTCAATCCAACGTCTCTCTTTGAAAGTAGACCCCGAAATCCCTTTGGACTCCGTTTAAATCTCGATCGACCGATTAAGATCGCACGGCCCATATTAAACGATACCATTTAAAATCTTTTTAACCCCTCTCTTTATCACGGCCGCCCATTACTAATCGGACGGTTGATGTTCTTTAGAGCTTAAAGAGACATGCGCGGCTGTGACTGCCAGCGGGACCCGCATGTCAGACAATTCTTATCTCCTTCCTTGCCTCTGTGCGCCGCCATTGTTGCCAACAGAGGAGAGGATTTATCCAAAGATTATGCAACTAATTTTTGGATGTTTAGCCCTAAATGGACACCTCATCAACTCTAGACCCTTCCACTTTGCCCTGTAGCTCAACATCTATATATAAACCCTAGCTTTTTGCTGCTACCAGTGTTGACCAAAGGAGCTCTTCATCCTCCATTGCTGTCCAGTGGAGTATCTTGCTCCTGTCCATTGCTTATCCATCTTAAGCACTGGTTTCACCTTGCAATAAGGTTTTAACATCTTTTGTAGGTTAAAACCAAAGGTGTTCTCTCTGTTGAGCAGAATCGGTTTTCTCAACTTTCGGTGTTTCTCTTAACCTGGTGAGTTAAAGCCCTAGTTTTAGACATCTTAAGTGCACCAGGCATTTTTATAGCTCACATGGATCATTCACTTGTACATCAGTAGCTCCGACTTTCTTTAAACTGAAAAGTTGATGTTGTACCTTTCGGTCTTTCATATCGTTTTCAAGAACTAGAGTTTCTCCTGTCAACTTATCAGCCTATTTAGGTCTCAACCGAGCCCTAGTAGCATAACAAGTTGTTCTTTTAATTCTTGTCATCATCTATTTAGCTTGATAGCAGAGATTTGTCTCTGTCTTCTTTTGTCGGCTTAACCGACAATATAGGTTTCTCTTTAGCCTTTGTAATCTAACCGATTAGGGTTAGGTTAAGGTTAGTTTGGAGTATTAACTACCCTAAAAGATCAGGCTAAGCTTCATTTTAGAACCTTTGCTTGATCTAGTTTCCTTTTTCCCAAATCTGTACTCATCTGTTTCTTTCTCTTCAAAATCAAAATCAAACTTTGGACTAAACCCTAGTTTCTGCCATTTGAAATCAGTAGGTGGTAATATGGGTTAATATCTTTATTAGAGTATGTATAACTTAAGCATGCTGCTAAACATGCATTTCCATATTGATCATACATGTTTCTTTCAATCTGCACTTATTGTCGATTTTGGTATTTATTGGATTTTATTGCTTCTTTTAGAATCTGTTCTCTTTGAAGCATTTGAATCTATTCTCGAGCAACCTTGAGCACATGCAACCAAGTTTATTATTATCAAGGCAAGCATCCTCTTTGCACCATGTTGATCCCAAATTTTATACAATAGCTTTTCCAAATCCAGTGACATCTGTGCATGCTACTCTTCTGAAAATACAAATTGTGACCTGTTAGTAGCTAGTTATGACCTAACATGATGGATTACCTTAATTATAACCATACACTCAACCTTAGCGTAGTACTGTATGCTATAATATATTTTCAGATTTGGCTTAGACATGCAGTCTAGAGAACTTTAGAGTTTGACAAGCATATCTTGTCAAACATGGTCATCACAAATGGATTTCTGTTATTTTGAACTCTTTGTCCAGTTTACTTATGTCAGAAATGAATTTTATATTTAAATTGATCTGGACAAGAGGATGCTAGTGATGGTGCTTTTGTGCACGAGATTGGGATTTGTGGTGGACTTGTCTGGACCAATTAAGGACTGAACTCTGATTATTCAATTCAAGTTCCCCACGTACTTCCACATGCAGTGTATGGGTGCTGTTTGGTTAAGTAAAATGTTAAGACTATTGGGTTGGAAAAAGGAGAGTAAGGATATGTGTATTGACCTTGTATGGCATAGATGCTTTGGTCTTATGACTGCGTTTTATGCCATGTTAGCTTGCATGTCAGTATCAGATATTCTTAGAAGGGTGAGGGCGTATATGTGCTCCGTCGCATGTACGTACCTTAAAGATGCTGATTGCAAACTAATATGGGCAGCGAACCCAGTTTGCATTTAATTGTTTGGGTCGGCATTCCTGACACAACATGTGTGCCCCGGTTAAGCAGATGCTATCAGTCGTTGTTTAAGCGAGATCAGTTCACACATGGGTATCCAACTCAATAGTGTTAGCTTGTTGAAAAATACCAAATCTTAGTTTCCCCGGTCGGCATACCAAAGGAAGTATGTCATCATTCGGAGGCATCCGAAGGCAACGGGCTAGCTAAGTCGTGTGGGTAAAGTTGTACACCCCTGCAGGGTTATCAAACTGTTCGAATAGCCGTGTCCACGGTCATGGACTTCAACCATTTTCAAAGTATAATCACATGCTACAAGGATTAGACACATGAGACTCGACTAGTTGCAAAACACATTCGTAAATAATAGCAGCATGCCACGGTGAGCTAGAGCAAGCGAGATTGAGCTATCAACACATGATGAGACTCAAGCTACTAGGCAAGACCCCTCTTAATAGTACAACAACCTATACTAGCAATCCGGTCTTTCAACCAAACACCAAGACCGGTAAAAGACTAGGAACACATCCTTAGCCCTAGCTAGTAATACCTTTGCCTTGAGCATCTTCTTAAAGCTTGATGACACACGTCCTTACTTCAAGTTCGGGTCATCGTATTGATATGCATCAACCTATGATGCATCCTTTACTTGACCTCCATCAACACATGATGAGTCTTTTCTTGATGATCAACTCATGATCATCTCTTCTTCGACGTCTTGATATGTATCAACACATGATACATCATCTTCTTGAACCTTAACTTGATGACAATCAACTCATGATGCCATCTAAAATCTTCATCACCCTGGAACATAACCTATTCATCCAACTCATAGAAAATGTTAGTCCCATAATGTCATCGACATTAATTAACAAGATATACATGTATAAATGCTTCTAAACAATTCATTATTTTCAGGTGCGGTACTACTACCATTGATCATGCGGTCATACCACGATGCGGTAGTTCCGTCAAAAGAGCACTGGTACTACCGCTCTTTTAGGGGAGCAAACATGCTCCAAAAGGTGTCTCTCTGTAAAAAACGTACCGCACTTAAAACGGTACTACCGCAATGCGGTAGTCCCGCAACTAGAACGTCGGTACTTCCGTTTAATCAAGAACGACTAGAACAGCTTGCCCGACCGGACTGGCCACGTGGACAGCTCAGATTAAAATGAACGTTCGGACCACGCCTCTTAGCCACACGATCAGAGTAACTTTCGGACAGTACGAACAAACCCAATACGTGGACGGCTTAGATTGAAATGAATGTTTGGACCACGCCTCTTAGCCGCACGATTTGCGTTCAGACGATCAGAACGATCACCGGTAGTTCTGCCAACGAACTCGGAACTACCGTTGAGCGGTAGTTCTACAAAGTACACTTCGTTACTTCCGTAAGCAAAGAAAAACAGAACACTAAAAACAAGCTCTCCGGAATAAACATACCGCCATGTAAAACCTGGTAGTACCGCTTACCAAATGCGGTTGTACCGATTTCCACTGAAGTTCTTCCAGAAGCTTTTCGAAATGCAATGCATGACTCCATTGTCTTGAGCCATGTTGATCTCTTATCACCTTTGCATTTCCTTTTCATGTCACCATTCAAACTCCGGGACTAAACCTTGGAAACATCTTAGCACACACATTAGTCCCATAACACAATTGCAAATAATTGAATATAAAGTAATATGAGTATATATGAACTACACAAGTTTTGTATACTCAAAGGATATGTTTCAAAGTAGAGATCCTCAATATATGTGGATTAAAGAATATGGATCAATACCAATGAAACCACAAAATATAGAGTGAACTCCCCCTAAATGTGTGCATACATGAATGTGTAATAAAAACATATGCATATATTCAAGTCAAACTTTTAGTGGAGTTCAACCTATATTTTGGATCCAAGGAATGCAACAAGATATAAGAATATGGTGTCGAATGCATACCTCTTTGATTTTCACCTTTTTATCCAATTGAGACTAAACAATAGGTATAACAATAGAAGTATTAGTCTCGCAAATAAATTTGTCATTAATCACCAAAATACTCCATTAACTCATAATGACGGGTCTAGATTCTTCAATCTCCCCCTTTTTAGTGATTGATGACAAATTCATCATTAATAACAACATTTGGATATAACTCTTCATAAGATAAGAATTTAAGCTATTGAACTATATCCATGCATGTCGTTAACCAATTTAAGACCTATGCATATAATGTATTCTTAAGCATATGAATGAGACATGCATGAAAAGGTGAAATCACTCATAAGAGAATATATCAAATAAATCAATCATCCAAATGTAGCTCACACAAATTCTCCTCCTTTTGGCATTAATCACCAAAAATCCAAAACAAAACTAAGCCAAAAGAGAGTCTTTGCAAATCAATGAGCTTGGTCACAAAGATTATGAAATAGATACATATGACCAATTTTGGGAGTTTGGTTTCAAGAATTTTGAAGGAAACCATAAGAGGTCACAAATTCCCCCTTTGTGACCAAAAAGAGCCAAACAACTTGAAATAAGGCCATATTTTAAGTTATCAAAATAAAATGACAATTGAAACACATTCAAAGAAGCTCACTTTTGAAATTGCCTCAAAAGAACTTTTTCAATTTGCAAAAAGAGCTCAAAAGATATAGCCAAAACTTAAAATATGTGGAAACAAGCTCTGAAAAATATGAAATAAATCATGGAGCTAATCCTTACAAATACACACAATTTTCATTTTAGTAGGCACACCCAAAAGTAAACCATTTTGAAGATATAAAAATCACAAAGTTTCAGGTTTTTCATATTTGATAATTCCATTTAAGCTTCAAAAGATGGCTGAAAAACTAGTTAAGATGATTCCAATAAATCTGAGCAAATTTGGCATAGAATATTGTCGGTATTTTAGAACCGATCTTACGTAAATATTGTTTGATTCGGGGGGTCTCCACAATTGATCACGCAGACAAGAGAGACACAGGGATTTTTATACAGGTTCGGGCCTTCTCAGGTGAGAATAACAACCCTACTCCTGTGTATCTTGTATTTGGTATATGGATTACAATCAGCAGAAGGTCTTACTCTAATGCTGCTACTGAATGTCTTTCCAAAAAAGCCTCCTTCTCACCATCTCTAAAAGATACCTACTTATACTATACTGTTGGGGCAGTTGTCGTTCCAGGCTAATTAAGCTCATTATTGCGTAATAATGAGAGTAATTACCGGAGTAGTAACCCCCCCCCATGTTGTTCAACGGTTATCAATCAGAGATAGTGGGGAATTATCTGTAGTTATTTCGGGTATAACTACGTATTTGACTGCTCAGGTCCTCACTAGTAAATGGGCCTTCTGACGGGTGGACCGGGCTAATTGTGAGGATGTCGAGCGGTGGCTAATCGTGAGCGTAACTTACGATTAGGGGATAGTCGTAGAAAGAGCTTACGACTAGGTACTGGTCGTAGAAAGACTTACGACCGGACGAAATCGTAGCAGGACTTACGATTACACTAGTCGTAGAAATACTTACGACTAGGGGGTGGTCGTAGAAGAGCTTACGGCCACCTAACTTACTCCTCCCTTATAACATTAAGGGGTATACCATGTGACGTCATATTACATGATTATGGAATAATAAAATGAGGATTATCATATCCTCATCATCTAACCCCCCAGCTTTAAGTGAAAATAACTTACTTGGTTGAGGAGTCTGAAATGATCTTGCGACCACTAGTGGGTCATAGAGAAGACGCTAGAGGAAAATCTCTCCAACATGTGTTCCTCTCGACCAGTAATATGCTTGGTCGAGGCAATTTGTTGGAAATTTCACGACTACAAAGTAGTCGTAGAAAATCTTACGACTTTGGAGTAATCGTGGCCTTATGATCGGAAGCAAAACCTTTCCGATCGGTATTTCTTTTGACCCGAAGGCCAAGAAGGTAATTTCACTTAAGGTGTGAAAAGAGTCTCGGTACTTTCGAACAGGCAGATCTGTCCGTTGGAGCAATTCCTGAAGCGGTGGGAACCGTTGGGCTTCCACGGCGTTTCATTTCAAACACACGGTTATAAAACGGACGGTGGGGATGGACTTAGGGTTTTTACCTTTCCTTCAATTCACCTGACTGTTCATTGCTTTCTCGCTTCTTCCGCCGCCGGTGGTACTGTGTATTTTCTTGGAGCTTTTTCAAATCCGATTCTTCCCACCTTTGAGAGAAAAAATGGCTAGGGTTGTCTCTGAGTGGGCTGAGTCAGAAATGAATGACGCGAAGATTGAGGCCCTGGTTGCTGCCGAGAAAATCCCTGAGGGACTACTCGTGAAGTGGATTGCGGCGAATGAGGAGCACTAGCCGTCAGGTGAGGAGGGTCAAATTTCGATTTTCCAAGCGTACTGTGAGTGCGGCCTCCGATTGCTTGCTCATCCCTTCCTCACACTCGTGCTCGAGCACTTTGAGGTGGAATTAGTGAACCTTGGTCCTAATTCTATCACAATGTTGAGCGTGTTTGTGTACTTGTGTGAGGCTTACCTGGGGATTCCAGCGGATCTCGAGCTTTTCCAGTACTACTACGGGATGGCTTGACAAGCCGGGATTGCCGGTAGCTGTGGTCTGAAGCTCCACGACGGTAAGTCGAAGGAGTACATTCAGATGTTCACCCGGTCATCGTGACCGGGGTGGAAGAAGAAGTAGTTTTACTGGGAGGTTACCAAGGAAGACAGCCTCTCCTTCGTCGGAAAGGCCACCGAGAGGTCCTCTTCCTGGAATTCGACCCCCAGTAATCTCGACCGGATAGCCCCCTACATTCAAGCCATCAAAGACTTGAAGTCGGAGGGGCTTACTGGCTGGCACGTGGTGAGGGACTTCATCACGCGCCGTATCAGCCCTCTGAAGGCACGAGTTCCTCCTTTGTGGAGGTACTCGGGAAAAGAAGACCCAACTAGGGATTATAAGGACGATGAGTAGAAAAACTTACTTTTTTTGGCATTGTCCTTGGTTAATCCCGATTTAGTCTGCTAATCGTGTTGTTTATGTGTGCAGATCTTCCGCAGGCAGAGGTTGACGCGCGTGTCAGGCTCATCTGCGAGAAGCATCCGTCCAACATTGTGGCTCCTCAAATCCTTGCGGTTTTGACCGCAAAAAAGAAAGAGGAGCGCCTAAAGGTAATTGAACAAACGATGTTGTTTTTAGGCGTTTTGTTGTCGTAAAACGATGTACGACTAACAGGCTTGCCGTAGAAAATCTTACGACTGGATACTAATCGTAGAAAGACTTACGACCTGACGTAATCGTAACAGGACTTACGATTATACAATGTCGTAGAAATACTTACGACTTTTGAGCTGGTCGTACTTACAACCGGCTAGTGACCGTAGATGATCTTACGACAACTTTCTTTTTCTGTTTTTCAACAGAAAGTAGGCATGGAGAACCGCCGAGACGACGAGGAAGTCGATTTGGTGGTCAACGGGGCGACTGCGCGGGTGGAGTCAGCGAAGTCCCCACCAACCAAGAAACGTCAAGTGGTAAAAGTCGGCGACAAGGGTGGTTCGAGTTCGGCCGCTTCTGCCCCTTTCGCTAAATTCGCTGCAGACTTGGCTGCGGCAAAGAAGAAAGCAGAAGAAGAGGCCTTTGTCCTTAAGCGCAAGGTCCCCAAGGTTAAGGTACCCTTCTATTATGACAACAAGTCATTCGCAGTTTCAGCTTCTCGTGGCTTCATAAGGCAGCGAGAAAAGGAGAACTAGAAGAACTTCATGTCTTTTGTGAAGGAAACTGCTGCTCCAGTGGGATCTGAGGCCGAGGGGAGCAGTGCTCTTAAGGTGGTCGAGACAGATCTCAGCCACCCAGGAGGTCGGGAAGAGGAAACTCTCGTTGTCCCGAGTGAATCTCGACCAGTGATGGTTGAGAAGAAGTCGAAGAAATCTTCCGTCGGGAAGGTTGCTCCCAAGTTTTGAGTTAGGTCCAGCGCACAGAGGTATGTAAAAAAAACATAAGTGTAAAAACTGCACTTACTCTTAGTTTTCTTTTAAGAGTTGACTTACTTCTGCGTTTTGTGATTTTAGCCCGACGTCTTCGGCCCCCAGGGATACTCCTACGGAGGAGCCCGCTGTCACTTCTTCAGGTGGCGAGGGTGTGACTACGGCAGTAGCTGAAGGTCCAGCTACTATTCCCACGGCGGAAGAAGTCGTGGCTGCCGAAGTTGCTACGACCACCGAGGTTGTCAAAGTCGCTACGACCACCGAGGCTGTCGTAGAGACTGAGGTGGAGCCGACAGAGGCCGTGAGGGAAACACCGAAGGTTGGTGGCGGTGAGAGTTCTGACCGCCGCACCGGTAAGGAAGTTGTCGAGGATCTTCCTTCCGGCCCTCCAGGTGGAGCTCCCGTGACCGAGTCAGAGGAAGAAGAATATTTTAACTTTTACTCTGATTTCTTTAGCCCCGGTTCTATCGTAGGATCTTCTGCCTACCGATCTCGCGATCGAGTTCCTCACCCCAGCAGCATTCCCAATTGTGGGGATGTCTTTGACAATGAACGTCTCGAAGGGGTCTGGTGGAAACGAGTCGAGGAGGTGGATGGGCTGAAAGATCCGTCGCGAATAATGTCCATGTTTGCTTGGTCAAACATGAATGTAAGTATTCCTCAATACTCACGTATGGTTTTATCTCTGTCTCTTATCGTTTTTCTCCCTTGTAGAGGGCCGTAGAGCATCGTTTTTCTCCCTTGTAGAGGGCCGTAGAGCAAGTCGCTACGATTTGCGAGTACAATCGGCAACTTGTCAAATTACGACAAGAGAAGGAAGTGCTCTGCAAGCAAGCAGAGAGGTGGTGAGTAACTGATTCTCATAATCGTATCGCAAATTGATTACTTACTCAGTACTCGTAGACAATTGTCGTAGAAAAACTTACGAGTCAGTACTAGTCGTAGAAAGACTTACGACCGGATATAATCGTAGAAAAACTTACGATCATTCGTCTATGTATTCATGTCTTCCCTTATCCTTTCAGGTTTAAGAGTGATGAAAAGACCTTAGCTAATTCACTCGACTTCGAGAAAGCCGAGTCGAAAAAGCTAAGGGATAAAGCCGCCAACCTCCTGAAGAAGCTTGAGGAGGCTAACTCTGCAACTCAGCGGTTGTAGGAAAAAATAAACAGTACATGTAGTTACGACTGCTTTTGATCTTGATCTCCGTCTTCTTAACCTCTCATTCTTTTGCAGAAAAAGAAGTCGAAAATAAGGTCCTTCAGGCCGAGGTGGGGTCTCTCCGGATCGAGGTCCAAGAGAAGTCCTTAGTTGTCCGTGATACCTCCCGCATTGCGAAGGAGAAAGACCAATAAATTAAGAATTTTGGTTCTTAATTAACGGGTAAGTAGAACTTTCCCTGCTACTAAATCATTTTATCTTCCCGTAGAATCGTTTTATTTAATTAACCCTTACTCCTTTCAGAGCGATTGATTGAAATAAAACGACTCTACGAGGCTTCGACTTGTACCCAGGAGGAGATGAAGCCGATGAAGATAAATCTTCAAGACAACATTTCGCTTCTGAACAATGTACTCGATGGGCTCCGTGCCGGGAGGGTCGCCCCTCGCGATGGAACGATGGCCGCTCATACGAGTGCCATTGGGGAGCAAGTTGATACCTTGCAACAGTTGGTGTCTACTCTGAAGACCAACCAGAATGATTCGATAAGGGAAGCGGTGAAAGGAGCTGTGAGCTTTGTTTTAGCAAAGCTCAAAGCTCGTGACCCTAACCATGACCTCATTCTGTCGAAGCCGACTTTGACCGCGCCGAATCTGAAGCAGAACGGCTGATCGAGGAGATGCAGTCGATTGGCGAGAAGGTCGCGGAGGAGATGCAGATAGAGTCTCCTTCATCAGAGTAGTTTGTAATCCATATACCCTCGCAAATACAAGTCCTTTTTTGGTGATGTATAGATATATGATCCGTTCTTCTTCCTGCAAATTATCTCGTAGAGTAGTTAGTAAGATAATAAAAAAGGAAGAAATAATCAGACCAGATATGAGCGATTCCTCCTTTCTCCTTCTTTTCCCCTGCGAATCATCTCGTAGAGTAGTTAGTAACTCGTAAGATGATAACTCAGAAAAACTAAGACTAAGAAACGAAGTCATGTTTATAACTTTATCCTAGCCCCCGACTATTTACTTAGTTTATTGGGAATAAACTAAGGAAATAGTAAAGAAAGGGTTTCTGAAAACAGAGAGATTTGTTCGACTTATAGTTCTCAAGTATCTACTATCTTGCACTAGTCGAAAGAGTGGAAACAGATCGACGCTAGGAAGTTCCCTCTAGTGGGCAGGACCACGTGCAGAGAAAAAAGGCTTCGACTAGGTGATGTTACCATCTCCGACTAGATTAATCAAATCAATGACGACAACTAGAGTAAAACAAACATCTAGAGGACCTTAAAAATTCATTCGACTGTTTTCGTTGTACCTGATAAAGTCGCCCTGGTAGCAAAAGTAGGAAACAGGGCGACGCTAGGAAGCTCCTTCTAGTGGGCAGGACCACGTGCAAAGAGGATAAGCTTCGACTAGGTGTGTTTCTTCCTCCGGCCAGTTAAAACCAATCAAGTTAACCGGAAAGCAGTCGAGCGAATTTCAAAAGTGCACTCTTCTTAGATTATTTTTCAAAATGAATAAATAAACTAAGGTGATATGAATTTGCTTAACAACTTTTGATCATGTTGCTGAGCCCAAAAAGCTTTGTACTGGTAGTAATAGTTAAGAACAAAGTGACACTAGGAAGCTCCTTCCAGCGAGCAGGACCACATGCAGAGAGGAGAGACTTCGACTAGATGTATTGTCCTTTTTCCGACCAGTGTACAGGGGGAATGAGCATATGAAACATGGTCGAAAAATGAAAGCAAAATTCAAAAAGAGACAAAAAAAAGATAGGGAGGACCTGATACTTTTATTGTCGTAGAAGCTTGTTACACATAAAATTTGCGTAACTGGTCAATGTTCCAAGAGTTTGAGAGAACACGGCCATCTTCCATTGCAAGTCGTACTGATCCTAGACGCGTAACTTCGACCACAGTGTAAGGACCTTCCCACTTGGCGGAAAGTTTGTTCCGATTAGACTGGGATTGGATAAGCCTCAATACCAAGTCACCTACAGCGAGGCTGCGAGGTTGGACCTTACGATCGTAGTATCTGCGCAGGGCTTGTTGGTAGATTGCGGAACGGATTAAAGCCGGGTCCCTCTTTTCTTCGAGCAGGTTAATGTCGTCCGCTCGAAGTTGTTCTTGAATGGAGTCGTTAAACTTTTTGACTCGTGCTGACCTGATCTTTAGTTCTGGCACAAGCATGGCTTCGGCGCCAAAAACTAGAAAGAAAGGTGTTTCTCCTGTAGCGTGGCTAGCTGTCGTACGAATTGCCCATAATACTGAAGGTAATTCTTGTACCCAAGCCCCCGAGCGCTTGACAAGCTGATTGAAGACTCGGGTCTTGGTTCCCTTCATTATCTGGCCATTCGCTCTTTCGACCGCCCCGTTGCTTTGGGGGTGGGCAACAGAAGCGTAACACAAACGAGTTCCCAACTCGTCGCAAAATTCCTGAAATTTTGCGCTCGTAAATTGTTTGCCATTGTCTGTGATAATTCGACTTGGTGCTCCAAACCAAGTGACCACGCATCTCATCATGAACTGTTTTGCTGCTTCCGTTGTTATCCCAGTCACATGCTCAGCTTCTATCCATTTTGTGAACGTATTGATGGCCACAAAAACGAACTCAAAACCTCCTGGAGCTCTGGGTAATGGTCCTAGGATATCGAGACCCCAGGTTGCAAAAGGCCAAGACAGAGGAATTGTTTGCAACGCCTGAGCCGGTTGGTGTATTTGCCGACTATGAAACTGGCACTGTACACACTTTTTAACCAGCTCCCTAGCATCGTAAAGGGCTGTTGGCCAATAAAAACCTTGTCGAAAGGCTTTACCGACCAGTGTTCTGTAGGAAGCATGAGTTCCACAGATCCCTCCGTGTATGTCGTGAAGGAGTTTTAATCCTTCGCTCTACGGAATACATCGCATGAGCACCCCTTGGGTTCCTCTTTTATAAAGGACACATTCGACCAAAGTATACATTTTGGCCTTTCGGGATAGTCGACCTGCTTCTAGATCGTCATCGGGTACGGAACCCGTCTGAAGGTACTCGTAGATGGGTGTCATCCATGTATCTTCGTACTCTAGAGAGGCTATTTCTATCAGAGGCGTCTCTAGTTCTTCAACTATAGACGGCTTTTGAAGCTGCTCCAGGAACACCAGGGATCGAGAGGAAGCTAGGCGAGCCAGTTGGTAAAGCCTTTCGGTACCAGGGATGCAAAGAGTGCCCGCTCCTGCTCCTGGCACTGAGCGATGTTGAGCTTTCGCTCAACCAAATGCAGCCAATCATCTGCGTCCAGAGGATCCTCAGACCGAGAGAAAGTAGGCGGCTGTGTACGGAGAAACTCCGCAAGCCCACCACGAGACTGGTGGCCACTACCTCCAGACCCCGAAGCACCAGAGGGAGTGGAGGTGTTCCTCGCAATGACCTCCAGAATCCGGGTCTGGTCCATGCGATTCCGCTCGATCTGAGCAAGAACCTCAGCGATGGTCGGAGGAGGGGGAAGCTCCTCATCGGAACCAGCCGGCTGACTGTTGCGAGTAGTTCTTGCCATCCTGTTCCATAAAAATAGGTTAAACACAACTCCGGAACAGGAGACAAAGAAAAACAACTAACCATTCTACAAAACAAACTCTAATAGCTCAAGTATCAACATAAAATTGCAGCAAGATCACATAGATAAATAACCATCTTCCTATCATGACTAACTCGTATGGAAGACGAGCAATCAGTTTTTAGGAAGGCAAATTTCAGCATGTTCACCTTGGTTCGAAACAACTAGGAAACAAGGTGAAAAATTAACTAAAGAAAGGTTAGACACTTAGCTAACTCATATCACTTCTTACCCCTTTATTCCCACAAGTTTTAGTTGAATTAACCTCTCATTTTCAGCAGTTTCTACTAATTAAATGCTAGCTGTCCAGAAATTATGCTTGCTGTCCAGATTTTCTTCCTCCGGATTCTGGCCGAAATTTGTAGCTTCAGGAGCTTCTAATCTTCACAAGACAGCCAACGACTTCATCTTATAACTCTCATGGTTTACCCAAAACCAATCTACCCGATTAACAACTATCTTTTGAAAGAAGATGAGAGGAAAATCAGCTTCTTAAATCCAATTCAGAATAAGGTGAGATAAGCAAGCTAAGATAGATAAGAAGTAAAATCTAAGAACTTACTTAAGATTTTCAGGAAAACACTTGATATTTGGAAAGTAAGTTTTCAAAATATGCTAGGGACGACCCAGCTAGGGGTTTCTACGGTCAGTATGGCTCTGATACCAAACTCTGTGAGACCCCGGTTTATTAAACTTGTAATACTTAACCTTCCACTGGTTCTAGTATCACAAATAGAATAACCCGTGTCTCGATGAATATGTGCTTCCCAGAAAATGCAGCACACATATATCATACCAAAGCATGCATCAATTCCATACAACAGGATATAACAAGTCTACCAAAAGACATACATAATATAAGTTAATACAGAACAGCCGACCGGCCAAATGACATAAATATGAAATAACAGCGGAAGCAAAAGTTGCCATAAGATGGCTTAAACCAAAAGACGACCGGCTAGCCACATAACACCACAGGGCCACCGACAGGGCCGCCAAGCTAATCGCCCCACACACTGCCACAGCACAACTCACAAAAGTGAGGCCCATCGGGCTCACCTTCTTCCTCTGCACAATACAAGCAATGCAGGTGAGTACAATAATGTACTCGCAAGACTTACGAGTAACAAACCTATACATAGCTACAAGAAAGCTGTATCAAAGGAATGTGGTTATATGGTTCTTTGGACACATAAAGCAAGTTTCAATTGCAATAATGTAATAGATTGAAAGCAATTTAACAATTCAGTTTTAAGCATTGAAATAACAGCGAGTAACAATATTTAAAAGTAACCACCTAGAAGTGACTATCCCAATAGCCACCACAAATAGCATGAATCCCTGATTCATACCACCCCTCAAGTTTTAATTTTAAAAAGGTTGTAGTCTAACTCTTGAAAAGCTTATCCAAGCGTGTCCATATCCTAGGACGAGGCTATTCGAATAGTTTGTAATCCCTGCAGGGGTGTACCAATGTACCCACACTTCAGACCGCCTTTTTGCCAAGCTATTAAGCACACTTCCTTTGGTATGTCGGCACGGCTAAGTCCTACGAACCCTTTCCAATGGAATATGCTAAGCATGGCTAAGCATAATGACACGTAACTACTAAGTGAAAAGAGTTCATCCAGCGAACCCAAAATCACAGCAAGTAATCCTAGGCTCAGTAGTAGAGGAATAAACATTTCCTACTGATCATGCAGCTACTGGGCCAACTATCGACAATAGTTTAAATCAACATAGCAATGCATACATAGAATTTGCAAACAACATATTAGAATTTGAAATTAGTAGGAACAATATGATCAAATGAATGCTACATCTGCTTGCCTTGCTGGATCTGATGGCTGTGGCTCAGAATCAATAATAATATTGTCTTCGGAACCTAACGCAAAAAGGCGGTAATCAATTAAGAACGAAGAACACCAAATAAATCTCAACAGCAAAAGACACTCAAATCCAAAGAAATTTACAAAACGGCTAGGGAATGAATTTAGACAATTATAGGAACAAGAATCATGCAATTTGGACTAAGCATGCAAAAGATATAGACAAAATACTCTTTCTCAGCATATCAACTCACTTATTTAAATACTGGTACTGTTCATGGCGAAATTTTCTAGAATGATCTAAGGTCTGAAATTTTTATAGCAGGTAGATCATGGCATCCTAATAACAGCAAAGTTGAATTTACTAAATTTGGGGTCATACACATTTACTTATGATTTTTCTAAGCTGTAAATCTGATGCAAGTCATTTTACAGAATTTTAAACATGCTTAAAACCTATTTCATATTAAAGTGTGCTAACATATGAATTTAACAAAATTGATTTTGCACAAATTGGAATTATACAGAAAAAGATATGCATTTTTCAAGTTTTAAACCTATTTCTGGAATATTCAATATTGGCAGAAATCAAGTCATTCTAGTTTCAATATTTTCTGCTACTGAAATAAACCTAGTTGCATTTTTATATCAAACTTTAGTGACAACAGAATTTATTACAGTTGGAATTACCTAAAAAATAGTTAACAAGAATTAGTTATGGATTTTTAAAGTTTAGATACAATTTTCAGTTGTTAAATAATTACTTACCGAAATACCGACAAACCTAAACCACAGAATAAGACGTGGACGCTTAGCAACATTTGATCTAAAATCCTACGGCTCACGCAAGCCGAAAACAGCGCACGCGCGCGACTCTCGAAAGAATCCCACCATTGGATCAAGATCCAACGGCTCACGCGGGGGAAATGCATCCGGATGGTGCGGTTGCTTGGGCCAATCACAGCCGGAGATCTGCAGATGGACGGCCTAGAGCGCACCTTCATTCGGATGGTCCGAATGCATACGGGATCTCAGCCGTTGCTCACAAGATCGACGGTCAAGAATGATAGAGGCAACCGGAGAGTCCGAATGCACTCTAGATCTGGGTCGTTGATCACGGGATCGACGGTCCACGATCAACAAAGTGCTACGCACGGGACTTAAGTGCGCGGGGAGGATTTTAATGAGGACCCACATGTCAGTGAGACAGAGGGATGACTAATACAGCGATTAACCTCCGACACAATAATTAACCAATAACTAGTCATTAATGATGCCCGACACGCACGGGGTTATGCCAGTGGATGATTTAAGGGTGTTGGGCCCACTGTCAGTGGCTCAACAACAAGGTTTAAGAAACAGATAATGAGCTAATAATTAGCAATCACAAGGTAATTAATGTGCCTTAAACAAATGACGAAAACGGGAGCTCTCGCCGGCAAACTCCCGAGTGACTTCAACGGCTTGCCGCCGGCGACCCCGGCCGCGGCGGCGCCGACTAAGAACTAAAATGGAACCGCAATAGCACTACGAACCTAATGGTGGCAACCTCGCCGGCGGTGAGAGACCAGAACGCCGACTAGCCGGAAAAACAAAAATGGAGCTCTTACTGCAACTTCGAAAATAGCAAAAGGCTCCGCTGCAGTCCAAAGAAGCGGGTGCCAGAGCCTCTAGGGACTAATAAGAAGCTACCTTAATAAAGAGAAGCTTCAAAGATGGCCGGAGAAGCTTGTCCACGGTGGAGGCTCGCCGGACTTGGAGAAGAAAGGTTGAAAATGGCATCCTGAGCCAAGTGAGTGATACCCAAGCATCAATATAGCTTCATTATGGTCCACAGAAGCTACATGAGCAAGTAATTTGAAAATGGAGCACTCACCTGAGCTGAGGAAGAAGATGACCAATTTCGGCTGAATTTGAACAAACCCCAAATTGGATAATTCCTGCGAATCAAATCCAACATTAAGAGAGGGGTAAGAATAGGGTAAAGAAATGTGAAGGAGTGTAATACTCCGGAAGTGTGAGAAGTCAAGAATCGGGTTAATTAAATTTAATCGGTAGAGAATAATTTAATCGGGGAAGTTTTATTTTCTTTTTTTTCGTCAAATTCGGCTTAGAGAGGGGCTTTTCTGTTGTTTTGCTTCCTTTTGGGCTGGGCCTTGGCCCATCTCCTAGTGGTGGCCGGCCAAAGGGGGGGAGGGCCACCCTCCCCAAACCCTAGCCGCCCCCCCCTCCCTTTCCCCCTTTTTCCTCCTCCCTCTAGCAGCCGCCCCCTCCTCCTCCTCTTGGCCGAATCCTCTCCTCCCCCTTGCACCTCCCCTCTCCCAAGGTGCTGTCCCCTGCACCTCCCTATCCCAAGGTGCTGCCCATGCAAGGAAGAAGAAAGAGAGGAGAGAAGAAGGAGAAGAAGGAGAAGAAGGAGAAGAAGGAGAAGAAGAAGAAGAAGAGTTTGTGTGGGGTTTGGTTCAGCGAATCCTAGTGGTTCTACAAGGGTAACGAGATGCCCTCCCCGCTGTTTAATCCTTATTAGATGCGAAACCGATTAGAATTGATGGTTAATTGTTGGGCTGCAGAAGATGCAATTCTGTCCAGAACCTTGCGTGGGTTTTTCGTATGTTTAGAGGCTGAATTTTAAGTTTCCATCTCCTAGAGATTTGTGGGTTATGTCGTTATCTTTCAGTAGCCGCGAAGATCACTCGATTCCGAGGTCTGAGTCAAAAGTTATGGTCGATTTAGTATCTGCTGCCAGAAATCTGACGAGAATAATCTGTCTGGTTATTTCCTAAAATATGAAAGGGAATTTGGTAGAATCTGAAAGTTCACCCAACTAGGTTATTGTAGGTAATTCGATAACCTTTTCAGATTGATAAAGAACGATCAATTCGGAGTTACCTATTAAAAGTTATGGTCATTTTAGTTTTGCTGTTCGTTTGTGTAGGCAGTTTCTGTACTGAAAGTTCAGACAATGGTTAGCCTAATATTTTGGCCGAATTGGAGTATCGTGTCAACTAGAGTATTGTAGATTATTCAGTTAAGAATCTACAGAAATTGGGTTTACCTCTTTTGACTTCCTGTTCTTGAGTTATGTCAATTACCGTGCGCTGTCCAGGAACGGTATATGGCAGGAAACGTTGTTTTTCAGTTTCAGCTTTGTAAACTCGCTTTGAGTCGTCAAGTAAGCGATGTAGAATGCCGATTAGTAGCGCTGAGTATATTATGTCTTAATTGAAATTATTTTGCTTGTTTAGGAGGTGAAGCCTCAGGTTTAGGAGTATCATCTTTGCCGCTAACGCGCGCATCGTGGAAGGCAAGTAAATGTAGCGGTTGTGCTACGGTTTAACCCGCTTTTCTTACTACTTGCACTATGCATGATTGACGTAGTGTTAAATGATATGCCATGGTTACATGTTTTCTAAGTAAGAATGTGGTAGCAAGATATTAATCAATTGCTATGTTTGGATGAGTTTGGGTAGTATTGTGGTAATTCGCGTAATGAGCCAAATGCGAATATGAGAATAAACTCAAGGTGGACATGTTGATAATTCATTGTGGTTATTTTCATAATGATCATGTGGTGGTCTATGTGATAGAGTTTCATCTAGATCGATTGATTTTGATCTTGGTGAATCGGGTGTGGGTTATGTGGTAATGGTCTTATGACACGTTGGTATTGTGCTTAATGAGACACATGTGGATTATGAGAAAATATTCATGATGAGTACGTTGTTGATCTCCGTGGTTAAATTCTTGTGGTTTATGATTATCATATCATATCATTCATGACATATCATGACATTTGCATTGTGGATGTCGCGCTTATAGCCGCGATCGACTGCACAACATCGCATTGTCAGTAGACGATGCATACCTTTACCTTGTTGGGTAAAGGTGCAGTGGAGCATAGCATACATATGCATTACATTGTGGAAAGATCATTTGCATTCTCATGCAAGATATTGAGGTGAATTTATTTTGCAATCAAACGCAACTTCATAGTTGCAATGTGGAAATTAACTCATGAGAGTCTCTTGTGGAATGAGTAATGTGGTTGTGGTTGTGGAATGGGGATTATCCCTTGTGGTATGGTAGAGGTTGTGATTGTGGCATGAGATTCTTCTCTCTTGTGGTAATCGTTGATAGCAGTTGTGGATGTGAGAAATAGTAAAGTTATGAGGTAAAACATGTTAATACTCTATTGTCATTGGTAGTGGTAGTGGTGAATAATATGAAGCAGTTGATCAAGATTTTGTTGTTAATATTTTACTATCTTTGGTAGTAACTATGGTTGAGGCTATAATTGTGTTCATTATGAGAATTGGATATTGATGCTTAATATCTTTGTAGTTTAATTAGCTTGTAAATGAATGTGGATTCACGTTATGGATGTGGACATATGGATACTTTAATGATGTTGTATATTTATTTGTAGTCTGATTAGCCTGTTAAACAGTTTGCTTGTCGAGATTTTTATCTCACCCTTGTTTCCCCCTACAGTGATTGTTGAACATTCATGGGATGGGTAGAGCGGCACCACAATAATGCACTTGGTTCATCAACCTATGTTGTAATAAAGACGATGAAATTCTAGCCAAATGCTTAACTATTTGTGGATGATTATGTTGTTAAATAAGGATGGACTTGTGAACCATTCTTTGTTTAATCTGCTAGAGGTTGTTTAATTATTGAACTTGTTACCGTCATCTTTATTCCCTTAGTTGTTTATGCTTCCGCTTAGTGCTTCTTGTCTAGAGTTGTTGCCGAATTAATTTTGTCTTGAAATTATTGGCTAGTCAGAGTGGTTAAGTAGCATTCCAGGTAATGTGGATCCCGGGTGTTACAGATTGGTATCGAGCGGGCTTTAGGTCCGTGGTAATTAAAGATATTAAATTGACACACCGGTGCATGAGGATGGGATGGGTCAAGCATTGCATTCGTGCTTTGACATGTTATATTGATTATTCATGCTATGAGATAATCTGTATGTTTATGTGTTGTTTCTATGATCATATGAGTGAGGATAGTCAATGATAAGAGGTAGGGTTTGCGTCGTTGCCTTGGGCATTGCCGCTTTATACCCCATTCGTGGTACAGGATATTGATGCGATTACCTCTGTAACTTAGTTGCGGATGTCATGGGTATGTTTCTTAGAAAAGTGTTATCCTCCTTGAATTGATGTTGGCGATTCTTGGCCTATTGCGATTAATGATTTTTTTCTTTCGGGTTAGCTGTTTATTGCGCTTGTTGGGTGTCACTAGTCCTCCAATTGTTCTTGAGGCCAAGTATTGTTTCTTTCGATTGATGGGTTGTTTGACCGCCGTGAGCAAGGCTTTTGGAGAGATCGGTATTTTTCCGCGTTGTTCCATCTTTCTTGCCGGAAAACATGACTCTTGTATTTCGTTTGATATTTTGAGAGAGAATCAAAGCTTACGTGGGAAGTTCATTAACTTGTGGAGCGTTGGCTCTATGCTTTTCTTCCGAGTTATTTCGACTTTTGAAGTTTGATTTTCTCCTAGAAGGAGTGTTAAAATCCCTTTATGTTGTTTTGTTGTGTTTAAGTAGTAGGTGGTAATTATGTAAATAATTGATAGATTGTGAATTATCAAGTTGAAAAGTTAGTGTGGTACATCATTAATTCCTACTAACATCTTTAGAAGTGAAGTTGATTAATATGATGTTGTCTGTTGTAGTTTCTTGAAGATTTGTGGCTAAGAATTTAGCGATACATGTGTAGAACTCATGCATTTATTAAGGATTATGAAAAAACAATTGTATTGACTATTGTAGTTGTTTAATTTTCCCAACTTGTTGGATAGATTGGATTGATTGATCTTAAGTAATTAATGTGACCATTCGGGATGGTCAAGTAAGGAGGTGTTGGAATATTGCCTTAATAAGATTAACCTTAATTATGTCCTCTATTTACATACTTGATGAGCATGTACAATCATTAAAGTTATGTAACTTTTACCATGCTAAATTGTTGAATTATGTATAAAGAAATGGATGAAGGTGGATGTATTGACTTATGGAATCTTGTCTTATAAAGTCGGTATTATTGATGTTTAAAGTTATTTTGTTTTAATATCTTAACATAAGGTGGAGTATCGAATCATGCTCTTTATTGTCTTTGTGATTGCAAATTAGAGATAGGATCATTAATGCTATGCTGATAAAAATTAATAATCAATTATTGACAGAATGGCTAGAGTGTATTTACTTGTTGCTAAACTAGAGTTGAGCATCAAGATGAGATAAATGTATGGAATCTAATAAGAGATTCATACTAGCATGTTTTGTGAGGTTGTTATGTTCTAATATCATCTTGTTAAAGAGTTTGATTTAATGTGATGGCTTATGCACTAGTTTTAACTAGATTAAGTAGTTGGAATCTTATTTGGATAATAAGAACATGATGAAGTGATTAATGGTGTTCCTTTTGGAAAAATATGAAGGAGTGGGGCGATATGATGATTTTTTTGTAAAGAACGTTTATCTTGTTGTGAATACAACCGATAGCATGTAATTGTGATTATGGTGTTGAATGTTTTAAAAATAAAGGAATTTGTTAATTCCATAATACTAATTGCATTGAAGGGTGTGAGATTTACGGTTGGAATCTTTTTGGACCTTATGACTTGTGTCATAGTCGATGTTGCTCGAGTAAAGCGACGTGTTGATTGATCTTATTGGTTTTATTTGAATCTTGTGTTGTGGTCTTCAAGCATCCTTTGTTGGAAATGGCGGGATGTTGTAATCAAAGAAAATTGCTTCTTATTGAAAGGAAAAGTTGTACTAGAAGTATTTGAGGTACAGATGATCTTATCTTGTGTTTTTCCAACCTTATTGCTATTTGTTATTCTTTTGGTCTTTTGGCTATTGTGATGATAACCATTTTCTGTATGCTGGAATTTATTTCTTCTTACCTCTTCTTCTAAGAACATGGTAATTGTTGTGGATTATAAGCCTTTTGTTGGTCGTGGTTTTGGGATAGAGTATGATTTGGGGCCAGAGAGTCTATCTACAATAGTGTAGATGATGTACTCAATTGAGCTAATTGTTGAGGTGGCCAACTTGAGTTAAATGAGTTGGTGTGTTGGGTAATGATTTGAAAATCCTTTGTTCAAGGAAGTTAAATTATTAAAAGAAATGAATTGGGAAATTATTGTTTTGTCAAGTAGTGCGATGCTCTCTTGATTCTTGTTTATGCTTTGTGTGTTTATGGCGAGACCATTTGCATTTTGAGTTGACGTATGTTGAGGCGTAGTCTTTTCCGCTTAGGAAAAGAAATTGATTATTTAGGTCTGTCGAGTGTTTTTTTTTCACTCTTAGTTTATGTGGTGTGGTTCTCCAATTGACTACTTGGCGAGTAGAAATATTTTGTGGTGAATCCTTTGTTTTGGATCGTGGTCCTTTGAAGGAAAGTCGGTTGCTAGTGTGATGCTTGAGAGTTCTTTACTCTTCATTCTTGGGTTCTGTTTGCAAAAGATACCGTTGTGCTCCAAGTAGAATGATGTGAGTGGAATTTGTGATCAAATTCTTTAAAAGGGGTATATTGGGTTATCCAGTATATTTAATAAGAGAGAAGTGTTTTAAGAAAGAGAATGGTTTGAGAAAGTGGTCTTAATAGTTATTATGGAAATTTTGCCAAAATGGCAGGACTCATTATCGCTCAGTACGACAAAGAATTATGCGGATGTTCGCGCGAGAATTGGAGTTTGCGGTGGAAGCCTTGTGCTCCTTTGGGTGTCTCCAACCAAGGGTATTGTTCATTTTGTTACCACCGGGAAGCTTAGCCCGTGGTACATCGGTACTTTTCCAGTGGTTGCTCGGGTGGGTAGTTTGGCTTATCGTTTGGAGTTGCCAAACTCTTTGAGTGGTGTGCACATTGTTTTTCTTGTGTCTATGCTGAGGAAATTCTTGCGGGATCCAGAACACAAGATTGACTCGAACAGTCACAGTGGAGCAGATCTCACCGTGGAGAGTCGGCGATTCGTATCTTGATACGTCGGAGCGGTCTTGAGGATTAAGACCATCAAGTATGTGAAGGTCCTTCTGACGAATCACCGAGAGAGAAGCTACGTGGGAGTTGGAGGATCTTTTGCGAAAGAAGTACCCGAGCTCTTCGAGGTGGTGAGTACTCCTAGTTTGGGTTGCTTTTGGCTTGTTGTTCTTCTCTTTGTGGTTCAGAGTAGGATTCGAGGCTAATCCTTTTAAGGTGGGAAGAGTGTAATACTCCTAAGTGTGAGAAGTCAAGAATCGGGTTAATTAAATTTAATCGGAGAGAATAATTTAATCGGGAAGTTTTATTTTCTTTTTTCACAAATTCGCTTAGAGAGGGGCTTTTCTCGTTGTTTTGCTTCCTTTTGGGCTGGGCCTTGGCCCATCTCCTAGTGGTGGCCGGCCAAAGGGGGAGGGCCACCTCCCCAAACCCTAGCCGCCCCTCCCTTTCCCCTTTTTCCTCCTCCTCTAGCAGCCGCCCCTCCTCCTCCTCTTGGCGATCCTCTCCTCCCCTTGCACCTCCCCTCTCCCAAGGTGCTGTCCCCTGCACCTCCCCTATCCCAAGGTGCTGCCTCATGCAAGGAAGAAGAAAGAGAGGAGAGAGAAGAAGAAGAAGAAGAAGAGAAGAAAGAAGAAGAAGAGTTTGTGTGGGGTTTGGTTCAGCGAATCCTAGTGGTTCTACAAGGGTAACGAGATGCCCTCCCCGCTGTTTAATCCTTATTAGATGCGAAACCGATTAGAATTGATGGTTAATTGTTGGGCTGCAGAAGATGCAATTCTGTCCAGAACCTTGCGTGGGTTTTTTCGTATGTTTAGAGGATGAATTTTAAGTTTCCATCTCCTAGAGATTTGTGGGTTATGTCGTTATCTTTCAGTATCCGCGAAGATCACTCGATTCCGAGGTCTGAGTCAAAAGTTATGGTCGATTTAGTATCTGCTGCCAGAAATCTGACGAGAATAATCTGTCTGGTTATTTCCTAAAATATGAAAGGGAATTTGGTAGAATCTGAAAGTTCACCCAACTAGGTTATTGTAGGTAATTCGATAACCTTTTCAGATTGATAAAGAACGATCAATTCGGAGTTACCTATTAAAAGTTATGGTCATTTTAGTTTTGCTGTTCGTTTGTGTAGGCAGTTTCTGTACTGAAAGTTCAGACAATGGTTAGCCTAATATTTTGGCCGAATTGGAGTATCGTGTCAACTAGAGTATTGTAGATTATTCAGTTAAGAATCTACAGAAATTGGGTTTACCTCTTTTTGACTTCCTGTTCTTGAGTTATGTCAATTACCGTGCCGCTGTCCAGGAACGGTATATGGCAGGAAACGTTGTTTTTCAGTTTCAGCTTTGTAAACTCGCTTTGAGTCGTCAAGTAAGCGATGTAGAATGCCGATTAGTAGCGCTGAGTATATTATGTCTTAATTGAAATTATTTTGCTTGTTTAGGAGGTGAAGCCTCAGGTTTAGGAGTATCATCTTTGCCGGCTAACGCGTCGCATAGTGGAAGGCAAGTAAATGTAGCGGTTGTGCTACGGTTTAACCCGTTTTTCTTACTACTTGCACTATGCATGATTGACGTAGTGTTAAATGATATGCCATGGTTACATGTTTTCTAAGTAAGAATGTGGTAGCAAGATATTAATCAATTGCTATGTTTGGATGAGTTTGGGTAGTATTGTGGTAATTCGCGTAATGAGCCAAATGCGGAATATGAGAATAAACTCAAGGTGGACATGTTGATAATTCATTGTGGTTATTTTCATGATGATCATGTGGTGGTCTATGTGATAGAGTTTCATCTAGATCGATTGATTTTGATCTTGGTGAATCGGGTGTGGGTTATGTGGTAATGGTCTTATGACACGTTGGTATTGTGCTTAATGAGACACATGTGGATTATGAGAAAATATTCATGATGAGTACGTTGTTGATCTCCGTGGTTAAATTCTTGTGGTTTATGATTATCATATCATATCATTCATGACATATCATGACATTTGCATTGTGGATGTCGCCGCTTATAGCCGCGATCAGACGGTACAACATCGTGCATTGTCAGAAGACGATGCATACCTTTACCTTGTTGGGTAAAGGTGCAGTGGAGCATAGCATACATATGCATTACATTGTGGAAAGATCATTTGCATTCTCATGCAAGATATTGAGGTGAATTTATTTTGCAATCAAACGCAACTTCATAGTTGCAATGTGGAAATTAACTCATGAGAGTCTCTTGTGGAATGAGTAATGTGGTTGTGGTTGTGGAATGGGGATTATCCCTTGTGGTATGGTAGAGGTTGTGATTGTGGCATGAGATTCTTCTCTCTTGTGGTAATCGTTGATAGCAGTTGTGGATGTGAGAAATAGTAAAGTTATGAGGTAAAACATGTTAATACTCTATTGTCATTGGTAGTGGTAGTGGTGAATAATATGAAGCAGTTGATCAAGATTTTGTTGTTAATATTTTACTATCTTTGGTAGTAACTATGGTTGAGGCTATAATTGTGTTCATTATGAGAATTGGATATTGATGCTTAATATCTTTGTAGTTTAATTAGCTTGTAAATGAATGTGGATTCACGTTATGGATGTGGACATATGGATACTTTAATGATGTTGTATATTTATTTGTAGTCTGATTAGCCTGTTAAACAGTTTGCTTGCTGAGATTTTTATCTCACCCTTGTTTCCCCTACGGTGATTGTCGAACATTCATGGATGGGTAGAGCGGCACCACAATAATGCACTTGGTTCATCAACCTATGTTGTAATAAAGACGATGAAATTCTAGCCAAATGCTTAACTATTTGTGGATGATTATGTTGTTAAATAAGGATGGACTTGTGAACCATTCTTTGTTTAATCTGCTAGAGGTTGTTTAATTATTGAACTTGTTACCGTCATCTTTATTCCCTTAGTTGTTTATGCTTCCGCTTAGTGCTTCTTGTCTAGAGTTGCTGCCGAATTAATTTTGTCTTGAAATTATTGGCTAGCTGTAGAGTGGTTAAGTAGCATTCCAGGGTAATGTGGATCCTGGGGTGTTACAAGGAGAACCACTGGAACACCAAGAACACCAATGGAGCTCTTCGGGTCAACAATGGCGATTTGGGGGTTTTGAGGAGTTAAGCTCCAAAACTGTAAATGGAGCTTGATGGTGGTCTAAAGGAATACCAAAACAATTAACCTTGTGGATTTATTTGGGGTAGCAAAACAATTCCAAAAATTATGAAATTTTTACTGGAACAGAGACTTTTGAGGATTTATTTGAGGTAGCAAAACAATTCCAAAAATTATGAAATTTTTACTGGAACTTGCTAACTCAGATATTAACCTTGTGTAAAATTAACTTTTAAATTAGAACAGAGACTTTTGAGGATTTATTTGAGGTAGCAAAACAATTCCAAAAATTATGAAATTTTTACTGGAACTTGCTAACTCAGATATTAACCTTGTGTAAAATTTCCAGAGGTTTTTATGCTGTGAAACTTTCTCCAAAAATTCTGCAAGGCTCTGATTTAAGGTTTGACTGAAAGTCAAACAGGTTTGACTGCCCCCTAAAAATATTCAAACAATTTCTAAAAATTGTGAAATTTTTCAGAGGGGCCACATATCATCACAGGAACTTAGGAAAAATATTTCCCAAAGATGATCACAAGATTTAAGATGAATATTTTTGGAAGACAAGGTTTGGATCAAAAGACTTGTGACTTGTATTTCCATAACTTCTTACAATAATTGTTCAAAGCATACAGGAAATACATTATGTAAGAAAAAGTTTTAATTTCTTCTCATTTTCTTACATTTGAAACACAAGTCCAAAAAATGGGATGTTAGAGTTTATCAGGCCGTAAAGCTAGCATGTGCTCGATCACTTCCCTAGGGACTCCGGGCATGTCGGATGCTTGCCACGCGAAGACATCTGTGTTTGCCCGGAGGAAAGTGATGAGGGCGTCTTCCTATTTGGGGTCGGAAGAATACCCAATGCGAACAGTCTTCGAGGGCTCCCCCGCACTCCAGAGGAACCTCTTTGACCTGGTCATTCGGCTTAGGTGCAGCTTTAGGCTTCGACTTGCTAGTCGAAGGCTGACTTTCATATCGAGTTGGTAGTTGTCCAACCATCTCGAGGGAGCGACGGTCGCAGGAGTGCGTCATCTTCTTGTCACAATATATCGTGATCACTCCTTTGGGACCTGGCATCTTAAGACATTAATACCCATAATGAGTAGCTATTAAGAATCTTGCCAAAGTAGGTCGTCCGAGTATGGCATTATATACCGTATCGAAATCAACCACATCAAAGGAGACCTTTTCTGTCCTGAAATTGCTTGGTGAGCCAAACGTTAAAGGAAGAGAAACTTGGCCAATTGGTTTGGCAAAAGACCCCGGTACGATTCCATGAAATGAATATCGTACCGGCCTTACCTTTGTCCTGGGTACCTGCATCTCATCCAGGGTACTCATAAACAGTATGTTTAGCGAGCTTCCACCATCAACTAAAACCCGATTGACTCGACAATTGTTGATGGTGGGTTCGACCACGATCGGAGATCGACCTGGTCTAGTCGAAGGGATTGGGCAATCACCTTTCTCGAAAGTAATGGTGACTTCCGACCACTTCGGTAATTTATTGACGAGAGGGGAGTCGATTGTGTTTACCTCATGCTCGACAGCTTTCAACTGTCTCCGCGATTCATATGCCGAAGATCCCCCATAGATGTGATCAATGGTGTGTTGCGGATCCTGGAACGGCATCTCCTCATCATTCGACTCCTTCTGTCCACTTGTTTGGCCTACCTGTTCAAGAGTAGGAAGTGGCCCCTTGCCAGAGTAATAGTCTTCGAGTTTCCGTAGGAAAACTCGGTAATTACGAAGATCATGCCCTTCTTTTTTTATGAAAAGGACACCACCTGGGTTTATCGTTTCTCCAATCTTGGCGCTTACCTTTGCCTTGATCGGGGTTCCGCTTGGGGTTGCGCAGCTCCTTGTCGCTTACGACCAGGACCTCCTTAGAACCAGCAGCTGGAGATTTGCGTCTCTTTGCCTTGTTCTTGGACTTCTTAGCCTTTTATCCTTTTTCTTACTACTTTCGTCTGCCTCCTGAGGGATGTTATCTTCACGATCAGGTGGATGTAAAGCGATGTCCTCTGTTATTCTCCTACTGCGGACTCCCTGCTTGAAAGCCCTGATCACGGATGAGTCAGAAACTTTCGGAATAGACTTTCGAACCTGACTGAAGCACCTGATGAATTGGCGTAGCGTTTCATGGTCGTTCTGCCTTATCCGGTGTAGGTCATCTTCCTTTCCAGGGCGGTTGTAAGTGCCCAGGAAATTTGCTAGCAAAAGATCACAGAGGTGTTGCCACGAGTAGATCGATTCGAATGGCTGGTTTAAAAGCCATGATCGTGCCAATCCTTCGAGCACAGTCGGAAGGTAATTCGCCATGACATGCTCTCCTCCTCCTGCAGCTCGGATAGCTGTAGTGTAAATCTGGAGGAACTCGATGGGATTCTAGGTTCCATCGAACTTCTCCATATTCGTTGGTCGAAAGCGAGGCGGCCAGTGAACTACTCGAAGGTCGGGTGAAAACGCCCGACACTCCGAGATAACTTCTTGCCTCCTTATTTGCAAAAAAGAAGGGTTAATGTCACCGGGCGATCGTACTCGTCGATACCCAGCCACAGGAGGGCTGGACCTATGATAGATCTCAGCTTTACGAGGGAAATACTCCTTGTATTCCGCTTGCCGTCGTGCATCCCGTCGCCGAAGTGGTGAGAGATCACCTCTCCTGGGGGCTTGTTGCGCCTTCCTTAGGTCGGGAGAACGACGTGAGTGAAGGTCATGTCGCCTTCCATGCGACGAGTTATCTGAACGGCTGGCAGAAGACAGAGTCGTACTGCTACGATTTCCTGGTCGTGGTCGGCAAAGACGCTCGAGTTTGCCCATCGTGTCGCGAAGCCTTTGTGTGATCTCTTCTGCAAAGAGGTCATACCCTGGTGCTCGAGCGAGTTCTTGGGTCGGATTTTCCAGCAAGTCGTTGATACGCTGGAGCTCTTGAGCTTCCTCCGACTGGAAATAAGCGCGCTCAGGAAGGTTTTTCTGAGCCGCTATTTCCCTCCGTCGGGTTGTCTCAGAATGGCCTATTTCAGACCCCTAAGTTGGTTTTAATGGAGTGCGAGAATGTTGAGGATGTCCCGCACGTTCATTAAAATGTTTGTTTCGTTCGTCAGCAGTGGCGCCCCTGCCATTGCCACGAGGGGGTGTAGAGTATGCTCATCGGGGAGCATCGTCAATCCTTCCTCTGGGAGAATGATTCTTATTAGAGGGAAGGACAAAGACCTCCCATGGATGACCTCCACTTGTGCTCGAGGCCTCCTCGCTTGAGGAGTAGTCGAGCGACACCATCTAGCGACTTGGAGTAAACCCCTCTAGGTAGGGGAACTCCGGGTTATAACCGTCTCCATCTGCGGGTGGACCCTACGTCGGGATGGTTGGACTTGGAGGAACAGCGTGCTCGATCCTCTTCCCTGCGGAAATACTCGGAGAGAGAGGACCATCAGATCTCGATGGAGCTCCGGAATGATGGCTTCCAGAACCTGTCTTGCCAAGTCGTACTGCCTTGGGGGACTCGAACACTTAGAGGAAAAACTCTCACCATGTTGCGAGTTTGCCCCAATGCAGTCCCGTTGTTGGTCGTTATGACCCTTGCCCCCTGAGGAAGCTGGTTCCTAGGCTGGGCGTACTGTTGTGGGGGATAAGGATCCCTCCTGACCTCCGATGGTGACGCAGTATCCGAGATCTGATAGAAAATCTCCAAAGGCAGCAACACCGTCAGAAGATTCGATACTCGGCTCGTAGTCGAAACCGGCATCCATATCGACGTCTGCATAATCGGCCAAGTCGAACCAATTCTCCTCATTCCATTTTTCTGCCATGGTAGCATCAAAGAGAAAAGAAAGAACTGTTGACAAGGAATTACCAGAAAATCCCCACGGTCGGCGCCAACTGTCGGTGTTTTAGAACCAATCTTACGTAAAGATTGTTTGATTCGGGGGGGACTCCACAATTGATCACGCAGACGAGAGAAACACAGGGATTTTTATACAGGTTCGGGCCTTCTCAGGTGAGAATAACAACTCTACTCCTATGTATCTTGTATTGGGTATATGGATTACAATCAACAGAAGGTCTTACTCTAATACTACTACTGACTGTCTTTCCAAAAAAGCCTCCTTCTCACTATCTCTAAAAGATACCTACTTATACTATACTGTTGGGGCAGTTGTCGTTCCAGGCTAATTAAGCTCATTATTGCGTAATAATGAGAGTAATTACTGGAGTAGTAACCCCCTATGTTGTTCAACGGTTATCAATCAGAGATAGTGGGGAATTATCTGTAGTTATTTCGGGTATAACTACGTAATTTGACTGCTCAGGTCCTCACTAGTAAATGGGCCTTCTGACGGGTGGACCCGACTAATTGTGAGGATGTCGTAGCAGGGCTAATAGTAGCAGAACTTACGATTAGGGGATAGTCGTAGAAAGAGCTTACGACTAGGTACTGGTCGTAGAAAGACTTACCACCGGACGAAATCGTAGCAGGACTTACGATTACACTATAGTCGTAGAAATACTTACGACTAGGGGGTGGTCGTAGAAGAGCTTACGACCACCTAACTTACTCCTCCCTTATAACATTAAGGGGTATACCATGTAACGTCATATTACATGATTATGGAATAATAAAATGAGGATTATCATATCCTCGTCAAATATAAACTATAGAGGATCAAATTTCATCATTATAGCTTCTTGAAATTATGAACCCATTTGGAGATTCAAAAATCACAAATCAGCTCAAAATATGCACAAGTCTGAATTTTCAGCATGTTGATCAAAGAGAAAAAAAGTCAAAACTTTTTCAAATCAAGTTGAAATACTTTGAAATTTTTCAAAAATAAACTTTACACTCCTAAGAATCTTTTCCAACAAGAATTTTCAAAAAAGAAGTATCCATTCAAAATGTATGCCAAAATGCGCTTTGTAGGCAAGAAAAGATAATGATTTTGCATTAAATATTCAAAATGCAAAACAATTTGAATTTCATGGAGTTTTTCACTTACTTGGCTTTGTATGAGTTATAAATACTATTTCAAGCCAAGATACACCAAGAAATTCGGCTCAAATAGCAACACTCACTATATGCAAGAATATATCATTTTGGGTCAAAACTAGTTTTTCGGTGAACTTCAAATGAATATAAATTTTCAACGTTTGATTTTTTGTAAAAACTTTGAACTAGAGAAGTGTTTGAAATGACCAACCCTTCGAGTTTGGTATTGACTACTTTTTCAAAAACTCAACAGATTTTCATTTATGAAAATATATCATTTAAATCAAAAACAAGCTCATCCAATATCCTTTTGTGGCCAAATTTGCTATTTTGTTTCTAAAATAGGAATTTTTACTCAAAAAGCATTGGAAAATATTTGAAATATATATTTAAGTAGTCTTATCTAGTTTTTCAAAATTTTAAACTTTTTAAGCAAGATTTTTTTACTTTTGACCAAAGAGTCTCTTTAAAAAGGCTAAACTTGCATATCATTGACAATTTCACTCCAAAGATATCAAATGAAGCAAATGAGTATGAAAAACATGCATTCACAAGATCCATAAATTATTTTGGGCAAATAGATAAAATAGTTTTCCCAATATTAATACTTTACCCCTTTTATTAAGTAAGCCCAAAATATTTAATAAGTTTTTCAAAACTCCCCCTTACAGAAAGGTTCGTCTTGACATTTCTTTCTTCTCCTTTGACGCACAAATGATTTTTTTTCCATCTTGTCATCTTCTCATTCATCTCTCCCCCTTAAGCTTATGCAAGCTCCAATTGCATTTTTCTCTCCCTTTTCGTCATCAAGCACCGAAAACTTAAATCTCAAAGATTTCTTCTTTTCTCTATAAGAGGTGTTGTTAACCTTTTGTGGTCCTTCTGTCCTTTCCATGAAGAGCATACACCACTTTGAAATTAATTCCACTTATGATCACATTTGATATCACTTGTGAGAATAATTGATACCAAGAATAATTTATTCCATTTGTAGAAACTTGATACTACTTGTATGCACAACTAATATCCTTTGTGAATACAAAGTTGATTTGGGTACTTGATCTTCTCTTGAAGGATTTAAATCCACTTATGAACACCAATATTAGATTCCACTTGAATAATGAATGTACCACATATAGTTCACTTGTAAGCCACTTGATACTTCTTGAGAGATCTTCAATAATTTTCACTTGAGATTAGGCAAACATTTGGAAGTGACCAATTCCAGGAGATACCACTTGTAGGGAATACCACTTACTTTGCATTTGTAAGAGATACTACTTGAGAAGATACCACATATCGGAGAGAGCTTGGTTAAGAAAAGATTTTGCTCGTCAAAGAAAGAAATTAGATACCACTTTAAGGAAAAAGATGATATCACTTGTAAAGACAAAGATGAATCTCATGCCGAGGTCAAGCTAATCAAGAGTGCTACCACTATTAGAGAGAATACCATTTTTATGATAAAAGCATCACAATATGATCAAAATGCCATATGGAGTCAAGACGGTACTTGAGGGTAGCTAGCAAGGATAACAAGGATCAACTTGACTTTGGAGATCAAGGAGAATGGCTGAGGGAATTGAAAATCAACAATTTTGGACAAAACAGCCAAGTCTCTGTATGTCCGGTCAACCCGGCGGCAAAGATGCTGTCATACCACTGGGAACCGGTCGTACCGCTGAGGAGATGCGTTCGTACCGGGGGTGCAACAGAATGCACGCCGAGGTTTGAATTTGCGAGGAGAAGATAGATATCATGTTGTAGTTTGCTCCAAAGTTTTTCACAAAGAAACATAAACTACTATTGGAGCATTTACAACCATATGCTAAGTTAAAACTCTTTTGAAGATAGTTTTTTTTAAACAAATTATACATTCATTTTTCAAAACAAGCTATTTTTCAATAAATTTCTTCAAGATCGCAACAATGAGCATGTGATGGTATTTTTTGCATCCATTTGCATGTATCAGTTTTGAATACCATTATGAGCCTATTCATGTGAATAAATATGGCTCAAATGGCAAAACTCACTTAAGTGCTAGAAAGTGACCTCTTAGGTCAAAATAGGATTTTGGATGAGTTTTAAAATCAAATAACTTTTGCTAGGTGGCCTTTTGGAAATAATTTTAATACCAAAAAGGTTTAGAATAGCCAACTATAGGATTTTCCTTTTGGAACAGTTTTCAAGTTTCTTTTAGAATAGATTTTACACAAAAATCCATTTTATGTCAAAAATAAGATACTATAATTTTGGATTTTGGCAAGAAACTCTTTTTCACTTAAAATAGGTTTTTCTTGAGCCAAAACCTTTGAAAAGTATTTGTATACATTTTGCAACTAGTTTTTCAAAGGATTTCTAATAGTTATGAAATTTTTGACTTTTGGCTAAAAGGTTCAATTTTCAAAAATATGAATAGCACTTAGTCAATTTGGGCACACTTAGGGATGTGATATACATGTAAATGATTTAGCACTCCCCCTTAATGTGCCACTACCATCTTGCTCAAGATTTCAATTAATGTGGTTTTTGGACAAGAGCAAGAACACCCCTTTTTAAATGATTTTCATAAATGCAATGCAATCTACACAAGAATAAGGGCTAAATACTTTAATGTAAATACTTGTTACCGAGATAGAATTGGTTTATGATATGAAGTGATCATCTCAAGCTTGACTTCAATTTTGAGATATGGTGGAGTCCACCTTTATATGAATGAGCCAACAAGCTTCCAATGCATCTCCAAGTACCTATTAAGCATTTAAGCACATTTTGGTACCCAATACTTGGTTGGGTTCATGAATGTTAGTCACAATAGATTTAGGCACCCAAATGGCCCTTGCAATAGTTTTAGGTGAACTAACACATCTAGCAAACATATTATCATTTCTATCCTTCCTAAGCAAATAATGATCATTATAAATAATGGGCTTACGAGAGATACCTTTGGGACAATCCTTACTAAAGTGTCCCTTTTCCTGGCAATTGTAGCAAGTTGGGTTTTTGCTTCCCCTACTTGTCTTCTTTTCTTGCTTAATGTCGGTTTGTCTCTTCTTTGATGACATTGACTTGTCATCCATTTGATTTGGGCACACCGAGTGTAACACCCTGGCTATGCGGAAGCCAAGATGTTACCTAAAGGACTAACATTCAACTACAAAGCAGCATAAGATCAACAATCTTACGATTAATATCATAAGCAGAACAACCTCTAGTAGAATGAATATAAGAAAATGAAATAGGATCCAACAATAGAGCTTTCTCTATCCTCCAATCATAATGAATCAATTTTGACAAAACTATCAAAAGTTTATACGGAGGTCATTTAAACAATACCAATTCAACCGTAACTTAAAGTATGAAGATATCAACCATCAACCTCTATTTATTACAATCCAATAAATAACAATTAAAAGGTAAAGATGAGTTCATGTAATTGAAAGTGAATGCATTATTCGTGACTAATTCCCTCCCAAGAATGCCGACTTTAGTGTTCACCTAAAAAACAAACGTAAGCAAGAATGAGCCTAGGACTCAACAAGTACATCAGAAATACAAGAACAATAACATCGCATCACGTGTTATGAATGTGGAATGACAGAAACATATGAATGCATGATATGCAAATCTCCATTTCTGCTTATACCGGTATAGCCGGTGATACACCCGTCGGTGTTCACTCAGGTCCGCACTATACAAAATACGGGGATCCAAGGCCCGTATGAGAACGTTTCATAACGGGGATCCAAGTCTGCCCACATTGGAATGGTGGGTCTTACGTGCCCATATTGGAATGATGGGTCTTTCTCCCCACTCCCGTGGGTGAATCATGAACATATGAAAGTATGAAATGAATATGAACATAGGAGACATCCTCTCATTAACCATAAATTAACAATGTGGAATGAATAGGAATTATCTGAAATCTATGCGCAGGCAATAGAAGGTAGTCATAACATGAACAACAAGCATATCGAACATTTAACGAACAATAATTTCCACAAGGTACTTGACTTTCGCCCTGCGATGCGTTGTAAGGCAAGGGAGGTGCCGCTACACTCGAATCCCCTCCTCCTACACAATTTAATTACCTGAATAAGATACAATGCGAATAAGATGCTAATCGTAGTGCTTAAACGCCTCTCCCTACACAAGGTTCTCATGATTGTTCTATACAATAAGATCAACAGTCTAGCGGAACGATAATCTGGACAGCGGTACTAAAAAGTCATATCTTTTGCTCTGAAACTTGAAACGGAGTGATTTCAGATCCTATGAAAAGGTATCGAAAACCTCCATGTTAGTCTAGTTTGCGGAAACTTCCAATTCGGCTAAAAATCTAAGACAACATTCAGTCGAAAGTTTAATACACAATCTGTCTAGCAGAACTATACGTCGGTAAAGAAATATTCATAACTTTTGATTGGTTTAACCAAAACCCAAAATTCTTACTGTTCTGGAAAGCTAAGAACACCATCTTCAAAATCCTAGTTGGCATGACACCCAAATTGTGCCTTTAACAAAATGTGGCACACGGGTCAAAACTAATGACAGAACCCGTCATACAATCTGGATAGTCAAATTAAAACGTACATAACTTTTGTTCTACAAATCCAAATAGGGTATTCTTTATCAATCCTGAAAGCTAATGAGATTATCTACAAAAATTGTTATGGGAAACACTTCTGACTCATCCTCTAACCTAGTCGTATTTTAGTAAATACAGTGACTGATAATTCTTGTCAGACTTTCAGGACAGCAGCAAATGATTCATCATAACTTTTAAACCGTAACTCGGAATTGAGTGATCTTTGCGTCCACTGAAAGCTAAGAACGAACCCCACATAACTCTACGAGATGGGATCCTCTGATTCGGCCTCTAAGATCACGAAAACAGCCGCACACTACACTGGACAGAACATGATCTACTCGCAGCAAGGTTTCGATCCAATAAACATAATCAATTTCACATCTACTTCAATCCAACCATCAAGGAACAGCGATTGTTACCCTCGTAGAAACCTGGGAAGATGCTGAGCACAACCCCACGAAGTGGATCTTCTTCTCCTCCTCCATTCTCCCCTCTTCTCCCTTCTCTTTTCCTCCTCCTTGCAGCCGGCCTGCTGCTGGAAACCTCCAAGATGGCAGCAATGGAGGGCTTGAACTTGAGCGAGGGAGGTTGAGGTGCAAGAGGGAAGCAGGGTAGTGGCGACCAGGTTGGGGAGGGGGAAGAGGAGTGCGGCCAAAAGGGGGAGGGGCAAGGGGGCGGCTAGGGTTTGGGGAAAAAGGAGGTGGCGCCCCCCCTCATGTGGTCAGCCCCCCTATTGGGCCTTCTGGGCCACAGCCCAAGGCCCAAGTTGGCGGATTTTTGCCAAAAAGTTCAGGTAAAAAGGTTATTCTCTTCTTTTTCACTTGCTCCCTTTGCTTAGCAATATTCGCAGTATTACACCGAGGCAATGTGACCATTCTTCTTGCATCCAAAGTACTTGATATTATTGAATTGTTTTTCACTTTGCTTTGGGATGCTCTTCACCTTTTTCTTGGCAGTGAAACTAATTCCTCTCTTGTCATTTTTCTTGTTAGGGCTCATGGAGGCAAAGTGACCCTTCTCATGACAATCATGATATTTGATATTCTTCGTGTGTCTTGCATTGTGTTTTGTCTTGCTATTCTCCCGCTTCTTGGGAGTGAAGCCAATTCCACTCTTATCTTGCAAGCATCTTTGCTTGCTCAATATGTCATCAAGAGTGGCCTTCCCATTGTAGCTTCTTTCCAAGTCATTCTTCAATTTTGTGACTTGGGCCTTGAGCTCTTTGTTTTTCTCAACAAGATTAGTCTCACAAGACAGAGGGAATAGAAGCATCTATTTCGGAGCAACAAGGCATATCAAGCAAATCATCACAAGAGGTGGATATGCTAACTTTAAATGAAGTGCATGAGTTAGGAGCTAAGCAAGGCAAATTATCTAATAAATTGCATGTAATTCCTATATCCACCTTGGAATTACTTTACTCATTTAGGAGGAGAGTTTCATGTTCATCTTTTAGAACATCATAATTATTTTGAAGTAAGACATATTCTTTCTTCAAAACTTTGAATTTTGTCTTCTCCTTTCCTAAATACTCATTTAGCTCTTCTAACATATCAATCAACTCATCATATGAAAGCTCATAATCATTTACCTCTTTATTACCTTTAGCCATGAAGTAATGACTCGATGTAGATGGAGTTGATGTGTAGGAGTTTGTGGATTCTTCATTGAGTTGATGTGTAGGAGTTTGTGGATTCTTCATTGTCGGAGTTTGAGATTGAGCATTCTTCTCCTAACATTCTTTCTTGTATGCAATCCTTATTAGTTGAAGTGGATATTTCATAATTGTCTTGGAGTTTTGTCCACATCTCATGAGCGTTCTTGAGATTGCACATTTTGTTGAACACCTCTACACTCAAAACACTAAATAAAGCGTTAGTTGTTTGAGCGTCGAGATGTAAGTATTTCTCTTCCTCATTTGTTGGAGCAAGAGGATCTAATGGAGGAGAAAAGCCTGCATCTATAATTCGCCATATATTTTGGCCCATAGCCTTAAAATAACATAACATGCGGATTTTCCAATTAGCATACATTGTGCCATCAAATAGAGGTGATTCACCTAGGTGAACTATTTTACTAGTCGCACTCTCTAGACGGTTAAGTCTAATAAAAGAGAGACCAAGCTCTGATACCACTTGTAAGATCGAGGAGGCCGACTAGAGAGGGGTGAATAGGCGGTTTTAAAACTTTATGCTAAAACCTTATTTAAAGAGGAAGCTAACGATCAAATCGGTTTTGCTCAAATAAAACTTAAATCAACTAGGCTTGACTAAGTGCACCAACACAGATAGGACTGAAGGTAAAGATAGCAGTCAAGCATACAAGACAGGATAAGCAAATTAATATAAGTAAGTAAATTGCAATATAGTAAGTACAAGAGAATGCAAACCACAATGAGACACAACGATGTTTTACTGTGGTGTTCAGAGACTTGCCAGGAATTAAGTCAAACACCTCAAATCCACTCGGGTTGCTCTTCCTCCACTCCGGAGATGGAGAGCACCAAACCATTCACAACACGCTGGGCCTTCTCACAAGTTTCTTGAGAGGATCACCGGACCACGACGCCCCCACACCGTCTAGGTGTCGGCAAACACCAAGAGTAATAAGCCAAACCCTTTGCTTGACTCTCACCACGTGCAACAAATGCACAAGCTCAAATGGATACGAAATCCAACTCTAGATGCAACACATGCAACTAGAGACCTTTCTCCTTACTCACAAGGTGCAACACATACATAATTGAGAGGAGAGACTCACACTAACTCAAGAGAGTGAAATAGAGTGCCAAAGGTTATCTCTCAACCGGTCAAGGGGGTATTTATAGCCCCCACAACAAAAAAATAGCCGTTAGAGATGAAACAGCCCAAAAACTAGCCGTTACAGACTTGGTGCGGTACTACCATAGTGCAAACCGCGGTACTACCTTTCTTCGGTAGTACCTCTCTTATAAGGGCGGTAGTTCCGCATGCCATTTTTAGCACAAACGACACTCGGTAAAAAGGTCATAACTTTTTACTCCGATATCGGAATTGAGTGATCTTGGACTCTATTAAAAGCTTATTCAGAGGGCTACACAACCCACCTGATTGCATGATCTCAAACAGATTAAATCAATGCAGAAAGCACAAGAACTTCAGAGAGCCACAATCATGGTCTAATGTTTCAAGGAAATAGCAATAAGCAATCTTAGACCATGTCAAGAGAATACACATGAATCCCAACAATTTGCAAAAACACATTTGTAAACTTAGATCATGCCATAAGGAGTAGGTACAACCCAGTACTACCACACACCTGTAGTACTTCTTACCAAATGCGGTCGTACAATAGAAGTGTTAGTCTTACAAATAGATTTGTCATTAATCACCAAAATACTCTATTAACTTATAATTGCGGGTCTAGATTCTTCAAAGAGTAGTACATAAGTAAACAAGTTCTTTGAAAACAGCATGTGAGCACCCTGCTCACTCCCCGAACCACTTGTGGTACCCCACGACCACTCCTGGCCGCTCACGACCACTCCTTTTTAACAAATCTACCCCTCGTGACATCACCAGGCATTGTCCAGAACCGGGGACACGGCTATTCGAATAGTTTTACACTCTGCAGAGGTTGTACACTTGACCCACAAGAGATAATCGCCTGATATACCACACGCTTCTTTTAACATGTGAATCAAGGTGAGATTATCACAAGGCTCTTTGAAAGCTCTGTTTTGACTCGGTTCTGCCCGCTAAGGTTTTGCCTTCCTGCCCCCTCCTGCGCCATGTGAATCAGCACACACCACCACGACAAAACCGGCTCAAAATATTGCAAAATAGTTTGCCATGTCCACCCTATAAATAGACTTATGGTTGCACAGTAAGACCCAGATCAATGGTGCACAAAGTTAAGTCCTTAGTGGTTACTCAGGCGAGACTGCCTCATCCCAATGTGCATCACACACCCACCTTCACCACTGTCGGAACCCAAAAATGCAATTCTAGACCCTCTGTGTATACTGCACTAGTCTAGGATCACGCTAGTGCACACAGTGGCAACATCGATGAAATATCATTTCCATATACAAAGATGACTAATAAATAGACAAATAACAATAAATATCACAGTAAAGACCTTAAGGTCAAAGTTTACAATTAATACCTCAGAAGGCGAATAGCTCAATGAAGCTGCAGCGGAACGAAACGGAATAACTTCAGTGAAGTCCATCCATATGTCCACAGGTAATCGACTGGGGTGCGCGACCTAGTTCTCCTTGATCCTTGAAGTAGACCTTGTTGACTGACGATTCCTCTACTTCTGTAGATTTGGGCGTAAGTTTTACAATAAGCGTGAGTACACGCAAGTCATACCACATAATGCAATTCATAGATGATGGCTTATTCCAAAGGAAATGGCTTTTGTGGTTATTTTGCATAAATGCAACATTTGCAATTGAATACAAATAATAGATTGAAAGCATAATTCAAAACAAATAGATAATATTAATTTAGCATTAGTTTTCACAAAAACACATAGCCTAATCAAATTCTTGCACACAGCCATATGACTTAAATCACACAGCTGTCCCTTCCCAAAGGTTTTATGAAAATCTACCCCTCGGGTGAAATCCCCGAGCATGTCCATGACCGCGGACGCGGCTATTCGAATAGATTGTTTAACACTCTGCAGAGGTTGTACACTTTACCCACAAGATGCAATCAACTGGATCAGAGCTGATCACAACAAAACCTTTCAAAATCTTCATCTCAACATTGACACTCCCGATGTGCTTACAAGCCGCCAGACAGCCCCACACAGGAAACTAGTCTGACACACATCGTTGGACAGGGACACGGTAAACTGCCCCGTGATATGAGCCGCCACTAAGGCTGAAACACACCTCCACCCTAGCATAGAGCCTAACCTACTACCTGAGTAATCAATGCCAAGATTCCATAACTTACTAAGTTAGGCCCGTCCAATCAGGCATATTGTCGTACAGTAAGGCTCGGTTCAATGGCGCACAAAATTAAGTCCTTAATTGACCAAGGCAAGACTTCCAATTTCTAACTATGCCACACAGATTATTATTCCCATGCACATAGCTTCCACCATATCACACAGTATCCAGCACTTGCCTCAGTCTAAATCCTTTCCCACCCTATTGGTTAAGTGCAACACATGCTATCACAAAGTAATAACACATAGCGCACATAATTTTATCACAAAGTTCCATAATCACTTAGTCAAATTTATAATTGCAACTCAGGTGATGATGATGACTCGTTGCATGGCTAAGCAATCTACTCGTACTAACCAACCCACGTTGGTAACACCATAGCACCAACTAAATATGAACCAAACTAGGGTGACAAAAGATCAAGGTAATACAATAGGCAAGGTGGATATAATCAAATTGGCATAGCTAATCCCAAAAGTATTTAAATAAATACTTAAAGTAAATGTAATAGTTTGAATCAAAGTACTTTGAAAACTGGGTTCAATATGATCAAAGGTATAACTTGCCTTGCTATAGCAATGATGTTCTCATTTTATCTTCAATCTTCTACCTTCTTGATCTCTAGCTCCTTCGGACGATTCCGGGACTTCGACGTCTAACGAGAAAGAAAGCGTAAAACAAACTAAATTCAAAAAGACAAATCAAATAAATTCCAAACTAAAATTGAATGGTACTGAAAGGTAGATATTGAATTTAGATGAATTTAGGAAGTTGAATGGGTTCAATCGGAATTCGGATGGAGAGGATATGGCTCCTGGAAGATTGAAATTCACATGAAATGACAATTGGGTCTACGGAATATTCTCAGAATATTCTATTCCGAAAATATTAGAAATTATGTGAGTGTATGACATGTGGGACCTACTGGTATTTATGAATTTCTAGAATTCAAATAATACCAGAAATAAGGTAGAGAGAGTGACAAGTGGGACCAATAAGATAAATGACTTTTCAAGAATTAAATTAATTCTCGAAAATAGGATTAGGGGTTGACATGTGGGTCACTGGTCTATGGACCAAGTCCACGGAGATATGCTAGTCCACGGTGGACCAAGCTCATGAACAGAGTTGACCAAAGGTTGACTGAGGTACGGGACCCGTAGGTAAGAGAGAACTAATTAAGGTTTTTAATTGGGAGGATGACATGTGGGGACCACATGTAAGAGAGAGGAGATATATATATATGGCTTGAATTAATTGAATAGCAAGTGGGGCCAATTCAATATAGACAAAGAATTAACAGAGCAGCCTGCGTTGGATGCCAAGAGAAGAAAACAAAAGACAACAGTTCTCACGCTGATCTGGTGCATGGAGACGTAGATGTTGGTGTTGGATGGCAAAACAATTGGCAGAGATATATTTGACAAAGAGATATTGGGACCCACATGGAAGGGAGTCAACCAAAGAAGCATCAGCTAATAGAAACGCTTCAACAGAGAGCAAAGAACAGGGAGCATCAGCTAGTTATGTAGCATGGAATTCGCAATGAATAGAGGAAGAATTATCAAGAAAGGATCACAAAGACACATGCTATTGACTTGTTGGATCACAAGTGAACCACACAACAGAGAAGAAACAGCGAACCAGAGAACATCACACAGAGGAAAGTTACGAACTGGACACATGCATGAACAGTGCATGGCTGATTCATGCGCACGGGGTGGACAGCGGCCAGAGGCAACGCAGCGGAGGCGAAGGGGCAAAACAGAAAGGAAACGACGAGGTGGAGATGATGACGTGGTCCAGACATCAAGATTCAGCTCCATGCAGGCAGCGACGCGAAGAACGACGACGACGGCGGCCTCACGGGTGCGTACCACATCGAACGACATTCTGCGAAAAGGGAGGTGAGCACGGCGTAGAACGCGGCGACGCGAACTCAACGGTGGTGGAGTTGAAGGCAGGGGGTTAACGGTTGTGGAGTAATTGGTCGGAGAAGGACGACGTACAAGAGGTGAGAGAACGCTCGATTCTTGGCGTACGGTGGATGAAACTTGAATCTAAAAGATGTGAAAAATAGGTATCGACGAGGAGCACAAGATGACGCGATCAGATTTTGGAAAAACTTACCGAGGAAGCGAGGAACGCGATGAACACGTTTCGACTTTATGACTTGACATGGCCGACGGTGCTCCGGTGATCTTTGGGCAAAGAGGAAGGAACCATGACGTAGAACGCGATGACGCGAAGCCAACGCCAATAACGGTTCGACTGGGGAACGTCGGATGAAGGCGCAGTTCGCTGGAGAAGGCCTTCGGTTGGAGCTTGGTTTTCTAGAGATTGCGAAGAAAACAGATCGATTTGGAGGAAACCAATTTGAGGGATTGGAAGAGGAGATCAAGACGGACGTTTGGACGTGAACGGTTCGCTTTTATGCGCACCGTGGAGGAAGTTATGCTTTTGGGAAGGTTTGAGTTTATTTCTTCCACGTTCTCAAGACGTGCTCGGCTGGAGGTTGTAGATGAACAGTAAATCGCGATTTATTGTAGCACATTACAGGAGAGAGAAAAGATGGATTTTCCGAATTAAAATAAAAGACTGAAGATCAAGAAGATCAAATAAATAGCAAACAAATCCGAAAAAATATCAGAAAATACCCAAAAATTCCTTGAAACACAAGGAAGCCAAATAACACAGGTTTTTATTCAATTAATGTTTATATTAGTCAAATTAAATATTTTTAAATTTAGGAAAATTCCCAATTAAGTTTTATTAATTCAAATAAAACTGGTGAAATTTTCCAGGGACCTAAACTACTCAAAAGATTTTTGAAAAGCCAATTTTTGGGACGTTACAACCACCGCCCACTCGCCCGAGTACAAAACATTTTTGGGTTCAACCCGGCCAAATGGCAACCCTTGCCATGGCACAACAAGTTTTAGCTGCGGCCTCACACCACAATCGACACAACTGTGATCTCACGCCACAGTTGCACAATAGTGGCATCGCATCACAATTCCATAGCTCATTAGTCAAATTTAATATTCTTGGAGTAAATGATCAAGAATCCAGCGTATAACTAAAGCATGTCTAAGCATAAATGATACCCAGGTTTTACAACAATGTCCAACTAAGATTACCCAACCTATGGCGTCTAAGGGTACATGTCAACATGTCGAACATAATGATTCAAGGAGGCATACTGTCAAGTAGGTGTTTAGCTATCTCCCAAACCATTTTTATACAACTAGCCATGCAGGTTTGTATAAATCAGGTTCAACATGATCAAAGGTCTACAACTTGCCTTTGCTAAAGTGTTGAAAGGCTTCGATAGAGGTCGTCAGGTCCACGAAATCTTCCGAAACGCCGGAATCTATACGCACGAACAAAGCCAAATAAGTAATACAACTCCAAATGAAATCCCAATGAAAGAATCCAACAAGAGCCGGAAAGGAAGGTTCAAGTTTTTAGATGAAGATAGAAAGTTGAACCACTCAAGTTGGAGCTTGAACGGAGGAGGTTGAGAGCGGGAGGAATAGTGTGTTGAGCGAGAAACAACAATAAGAGGGCAAAAGGGCTCCCTGGTGCTTTATATAGGCGCAGGGAGGTCTGAAGGGGGGAGACTGCACGGGTACAATAGAGGACACTGCATTTAATGCGAGCGATAGGAGCAAGTGAGCTGGTGCGAAGTACACGCCCGGTGCTGACCCGAGCGCCGAGAGCACGCGGTACTGACACGAGCGGAGGTGGAAGATGACCAGGGCGATGGGGCGGGATTCGTGGCCGCGTGACACGAGCGCACTTACGGCATGTGAGGGAGGGAATTGGGGCATGTAGGGGAGGAGACCAAAGAGGAAATGGGTACGATGGAGGTGATAGCATTTAATGCGACACAACGGCATTTAATGCGCAAGGACCTTCACCTCAGTCATGACGCAACAAGAGGAAGGAGAAGGTGAGCAAGGGGCTCACAAGTGGGGCTGGTCAAAACCAAGAAGAGGGTCGTGACCGAGAGGGAGGTCGTGACCAAAGGGGAGGAGGTCCTGAGGAGGAGGTCCTAAAGAGGGAGGTCCTGAGCAGGAAGGGTGGTCTTTGAAAAAGGACGGTTGCGACTGAGAGGATGGTCTTTACAAAAAGGGCGGTTGTGGCCGAGAGGGTGGTCTTTGCAAAAGGGCGGTTGCGACCAAAGAGGGTGGTATTTGCAAAAAGGCGGTTGCGACCAAAAAGGGTGGTCGTTGCAAAAGGGCGGCTACGACCAAAGAGGGTGGTCTTTGCAAAAGGGGAGGTTGTGACCAACAGGGGGTCCTGGAGGAGGAGCGGACAGAGAAAGGCCGTTTGATTTTGATCGGACGGCTCACAAGGATTGGGACGTTCGGACCGGACAAACGTGCAAACGATATTGGACCGTTCAAACACGATCGGACAACTCACAAGGATTGGGAACATTCGGACTAGGCGAACGCGCAAACGAGATCGGGCCGTTCAAACTCGATTAGACAACTCACAAGGATTGAAGGCGCGAGCGCGCGGGAGGAGGAATGGACAGAGAAAGGGGAAACTAAAGACCAGAGAACTCCAACAACTCAAGATAAACCAAACCGAATTAATTGAAGTTTGATTAATTCATATTAAGATGCTTCCAAACTCCAAAATCTCCAAGTTAAGCTTTAGCAATTCACAAAACCAAATGGTTCTTTTTATTTTGAAAATTTTCAAAAAGGCCTGAAAAACTAGGATATTACAATAACAAAACAAGGCGGACAATACATTAAATTATGACACTAAATGATGATCAGACGAGTTGGGTCTGTTGGGGCAATCCTTCATTGGGTGCCCAAGGGTCTTACATATCTTGCACTTGATTGTGCGGCTAATACTGGTACGTTAGCTAGCATCCATGTCATTCCAAAAGTGTCGCGTCTATCATTATCCCTTCCCTATTGTCTTCAAGGTCTTGTTGGGCTCCCATTGCACCTGGTCTGGCCAAAGATCCTTGTAGTTCACATCCAAGCCGTACGAGTGGAACTCTGCACTCCATGTACTAAATAGGTGCTGCATGTTGTAGTACTCAGAGATGTATAGCGTACACATCTGCATCATTTGCGCACATGCCTTGTACACATGTGAGCATGGTTTGTGCAGGAGTTTCGACTTGTTGTAGGTGCATGTCGCTACATCACCCAAGGTGCATGCATGTTTCCTTTCCCCCTAGCATGACTATTGACATATTTCTGCCAAAGCATGATCTCGTACTTCCTCTTGAGGCCATTGATCACCCTGATGTCGTGCATTCCGGCCTTCTTCATCTTCTGGTCCATTTGCCTTTGCATGTTTTCGGACCACTGCTTGCCTTCCTCCATCTGTCGCTTGGCTGCGGTTGCTCTATTGATAAAATAACCAACATTGCAAGTTTATGTCTCCTCGACAATCACGGTGATAGGGAGGCACCGCACACCTTTGAGGACGTTGTTGTACAACTCAGACAAGTTGGTCATCATAATCTTGTACCTCATACCGTCTGTGTCATAGAGAAGGGACCATTTCTCTAATTTAGCAATGTGGCAATGAATCCACTCCGAGAAACTTATAGCACTGCTGGGTTGCTCTCCCTCTAGAGTTGACTCCCTTGTATGCCTCGTAGTCTAGTGTTCGAGGTCTCTCTAGATGGACTCAAACTTCCGCCTCTGGTTGTGCAGACACAATGCCTTGAACGTCTTCATAACTTCTGATTGCGGAACTACGTGAACAAGTTAGATGCAAGATACCTCATGCACCACCTGGTTTACACATCATTCCACTGGTGAGGGGGTTCCGTCCCATGCTGCATGGTGTTGAGGGCCGCCAACAACCCAGCATTGTAGTCTGTGATAAGGCATACGTTGCGCTGGTCTCCCACGACCGCCCGCTTCATGTTTGCCAGGAACTATAGCTAACTAGATGTGTTCTCGCTCTCCACAATGGAAAATGCCACCGGGAGAAGCTGGTCATTCGCATCGGCCACCATCGCGATGAGAATAGTGTCCTTGTACCTCCCTGTGAGGAAAGTGTCATCCATCGTGAGCACAGGACGACAGAACTTGAAGCCCCGAATGGCCTAGGCGAAAGCCCAGAACACTTGATCAAGTATGAAGCAATTGGGCCCTCCATCAGTATTTTCACTCTCAAGCTTATTTATGTATGTGCCGGGGTTTGATTCGGCAATCTGGTCAAGCAATCTTGGCACAAGGTTGTACGCCTCTTCGTATGTCCCGTACATGGACTCGATGACCTTGTGCTTGACTCGTCGGACCTTGTTGTAGCTGACTGGATAACTAACCAGATTGGCGACTTCCGACATCAGCATCTTGGGGGAGGCGGACACGTCCGCCGCAACTAGGTGCCTGATAAGGCTTGCCACATATGTGGAAGTCACGTTCCGATGCTGCTGTAGGGGCTCACTAAGCTCGCAAGTGTGGTCGATCAGCGCCTTGACACCAAAGACCGAACCAAAGATCTTTGCTCGTTGAGCGCTGACCTTGCCAGGGTAGCCTTCCACCACGCACTTCACTACGTACTGCCCTGGGTTGGACCGGTGCACTCGGTACATACGGCTATGTACCGTGCTATAGCTTGTTGCACGACCGCCTTGCTAGGGAAGCGCTGCCCAACTAAGAGGGTATCGACATCAAACCCCTACTGGGAGCCTTCTTTTTGTGGTAGTACGAGCGAACGCACCGCGATATCATCAAGTCTCAATGCCATGTAAGGCACCTCCGATGACACAATTCCCCCGATTGGACCATCGGACTGGTGTGCGTCCTCGTCGCTACCATCCGAGAATGGGTTGGCATCCTCGTCGGACTCCAACCCGAGAGGCTGGTCCGGTAAATACTCGTGGCAGTCAATGCGGGCCAACCACCACAATTCTGTCGCCTCATTTTGCACAAAATTATGCGCGAGTCTTCCCTCCAAGGCAGCACATTTTGTGCTATCGTCTTCAAGCTCGGGCTGCACCTGCCCGCATGTAGAGGCCCCGGCATCATCAAGATTTCCCAGTGCCCTATGTACGAAATTCACGTACACCATCGGCCTCCCGTAAATTACCGCCTCGGGCCGAGAGGCAATCTACATGTACTGGCTCTATGTTATGCTTCCATTCACCTTGACGAGCTCCCACACCGCATTCGTACAGGTGATCCCCTCGATCACAAGTTTTTTCATCGTTGCCTCCATGACGAACTCCCTCCGGATGCAGTTTCGAAGCTCATGAATATTCATCGCGTCGAGCCCCTCCGCCCGGACCACCTTGTACTGGCATCTCGACAGGTCCAAACCATCGGGTCCGACCCATACGAGACCATCGCTATAAAATACTACCAAGTCCTGTATGTTCGAAATTACCTAAAGCCACAACAACCCCATCCGCGGTACATATGTGTAATTAAATGCGATAAATTGCATGCAAGTGATGGATTACATATGTGTTATGAAACATGAATAATTAATTAATTACCAATAATTTCTAAATATTAATTACGAGTAATTCATTCCTACTATGCTTACCACTTTTACCACCACATGTTCATTGTCACTTCATTACTTACGACTAACTAATTTGCACGAAATTTGTTATGCCTAACTAATTGCTAGTGAACTAATTACGACTCATTAATTACCACTATATAAATTACGAGTAGTTAATTTCCACTATTTTAATATGCTGAATTGATAACCACTAAACTAATTACGACTAATTATTTACCACTAAACTAATTAATTACGACTAAACTAACTAATTACGACTGATTAATTACCACTATATTAACTAATTATGACTGATTAATTACCACTAAATAAATTACGAGTAGTTAATTTCCACTAATTTAATATGCTGGACTGATAATCACTAAACTAATTACGACTAATTATTTACCACTAAACTAATTCATTAAGAATAAACTAACTAATTACGACGGATTAATTACCAGTAAATTAACTAATTACGGCTGATTAACTACCACTAAATAAATTACGAGTAGCTCATTTGCACTAATTTAATATCCCATAGTGATAACTACTAAACTAATTACCACTAATTAATTACCACTAAACTAATTACTTACTAGTAAACTTACTATATACGACTAATTAATTATCGCTAAAATAACTAATTACAACTAATTAATTATCACTAAACTATTTAATTACGACTAGCTGACTAAGACTGATTAACTACGACTACGGTAATATCGACAAAAGCATCCGACAAATTACCTACCCTTGGGGGAAAGCAATCAAAAAAGGCCGAGCAACGAGCAACAAGAAGCAAGCAAATACTTCATCCCCAAAAAAAAATTAATTATGTTACATTCTATAAGTTCTCAGCGACGAGCGTCAGAATGAAAAACGAAACACAATTGAGATAAGCAAAGAGCGACTGCGAGAGTTCATATTATTAATAGCCGCTGCGTTGGCGCTAGAAATTCTGAATGCGTTGTCTACGTACAGCAATACGGGCATGAGGGGACAGATGTACAAAGGATGTTTTCAAGGGTATTTTAGGCTGTTGCGTGGATCTCCGCAGGGTGGCCGTGCAAGAGAGGGGGGAAGGGATGGCTGGCGGGAGGGGAGGGCCGTGCATGCTAGAGAGGTAGGGAGGGCACATGGTGGGGGCCGACGACCCACCACACGTTGGGTGCAGTAGGAGGGGAGGTGTCAGGCAAAGAGAGCCTATCACACGGTGGTCGTGCGACAAGAGGTTATTTTTAAAAGAAAAAAAAAAAGACGACGACAAGTCATTCTTGTAAATACAGGGCGAGAATACATCAATATGGCCAAAAATTCTGATTTTTTTTGTATCTAATCTAAATATTTAAAAAGATATTGATGATCAAAGTTTCTAAAAATTTAACCACACACATTCCAAAACAACTTGCTTTTGTGAACCAAAGGGAATATTATCACGGAGGCCTTCAAAAACGAATTCACGAGAAAAGTTTATTATATGAACACAAACTTCAGATAGGAAGCGCATTAAAGATCTGTGACGATTTTGTCTCACCACTCGTATTCTGACTTCAGCTTCTCTCAATATTGAAGCCTCGAAGTTGATTGTATTCTCTCGATGGTAGGATGCAACGGCAACACTATTTAGTTTTTTCCCTTGTTACAGCTACCTGCCTCCTTGCTCCGAGCAGTATGCACACCAGATGCTTGGACTAATATTGTGAAAACAAAGGGAGCAAACCATAGGACAACAATTCAATATTTTAAAAACTATTTAAGTCATTGTTCCATACTGTATAACGATTAAAGTTAGGGTGAATAGTGACATTCAAACTGATGTTCTTCGAAACAGTAAATACTTTGGCTAGGAAAGTTAGTCCGACTTTCTCAAGTACGGGGCAAACCATCAAGAAGCGGTGAAATGAGCGAGACATCCGAGTCACTTTGCAAACGTTCATGGCACAAGACAGAAAAGTTCATACCACCAAGCTAATGTATGAAAATCCAAGAGGAAGACAACCCAGAGGAATTACGCCCTCTCTTCTTGTCACCCCCAGAATCTGCTGAGAAGACCCTTCTTTTCTTTCTTCATTCTGTTTTCAAGGTTCGGGAACTCAATCGTGTTGTATGCCATGTCAAGAACAATTGGATTGCATGGAACTGATTGGAATGGAGGTGGGAATTGCGCAATGCGACATGGCACTTTGGTGTTAGGTTCACCAAGTGCTGATTCATAGCTCCCTAGCATATCCAGAAGGTATTTATACTCCTGCAAAAAAATACCAACGTATCATCAGTATCTGTTTTTAGAGATGTCCAAAGTCCAATACCAGATTTCTTTCCGGTGCATAGCATCACCATGGAAGAAAATGTAATATACCGATTTACATTACAGAGATCATTGGAACTAAAAAGGTAATTAAGTGAATTAAAAAAAGAGAAATTCAGAAAATTAAAACAACTTGGACTTGAGCCTTCGACCCACAGCGTCTTGGCCCAAGTGGGCTGGCCATAAAGGGGGGCCAGGGGCAGCTCCCAAACCCTAAGCAACCCCAGCCCTACCATCCACCTCCTGGCGCCGCCTACCGAGGCAGCGTTCTTCGCTGCCATCGCCTGCCATGGCAGCCCTTCCTCTGCCGAGCCTGTAGCCAGGTCTACCGATTGAGTTTCCATCTTCTGCCGTGGCAAGGAAAAGGAAGGAAAGGGCAGCAAGGGAAGGAGGAGGGAAAGAAGGGAAGGACGGAAAAGAGGAGGATTTCTGCGGGTTCTCAGGATCCTTCGTGTTCGTCAAAGGTAACACCTGTTAATCCCTAGATTTTACCTCGAATTAGTCGTTGTACGTTTCGTAGATCGTTTTGCCCTAGGGAACCTTGCGAGGGCAATTCGAGGTATTTAGGCTCGGATTCAAAGTTGATCCAATTAGAGAAAAGTAATATAATCTTGTTAGCTTTCTAGGAAGGTATGGATCATTAGAAATGGAGTAGCGAGCGAAAAGTTACGGCCTCTGGAACGTCGCTGTCCAGAATTTGAACGTAGCTGGCAGATGTGAAGATGGGTCAGTATCGTCTAGTAGATGGCAAAATTAAAATGTAGTGATAACTTAAACATAACTGGAATTATTTATATATTTTCAAGTTTTAGAATTAAAGATATAAAATTGTGAAGCAGACTGTCCTAACAGATTTTAGAACGGTCTTCAGGGAAAGAAACAGTGCAGAAAACAGTAAAATAGGAGGTTTGTCATAACTAGGAAGTTGTAGATTTTTTCGTGAGGATCCCAGAAAGTCTTGGTTGGTTCAATTTGGAGTACGGATAAATAAGTTAGAGCTGTTTTACTACTGAGACAGCGGATAGTACGTACGGTAGTTTTGGGTTAATTGTGTCATTTTGGCGTAGACATGAGAGTGTGATTAACGTAATGATTTGGTGTTGTGGTAATGTGTGTTTGAATATGTTTTGAAACGTTTGTTCAAGGACTGTGGCCTCTAGTGCATTACCACCGCATTGCTATCCGGCTCCGACGAGATAAAGAGGTAAGTGCATAGTAGAATGATGATCGATGGTTTGATCGTTGTCTTCTTTATTATTCATTGCCATTATGATGTTTATTCCCTTATATTGCTTATTTGCATATGTTGAGAATGAATATGGATTGTTATTATTGATGATATGAATTGTTGATGTTATGATGCGGTACTAACATGGAGGTAAAAATGATGAATTATGTTGATGGATAATTAAAGATGTTGCGTCATTTACATTCATCAAGATAACAATGCATGAGCCAGGTCGATGACAAAGTTATGTAACTAGTCCGGTGAGATAGGTGAGAAAGATATATAACTAGTCCAGAGTGCTCTAGATAAAATCCTATTTCGAGAGGGGCTCCACGGGAGTGAAAGAGGTCCCCGATCCTTTTGAGGATGGGTTTGAGAGTGAACACTGCCGTGAGTATTCACCTATGCTATACCGGTATAAGCGAAGAAAAGAGTACGTGGACAGGTGGTATAGAGTTGCATAGCATTAAATGAAGTGGATATGATATTTGACTATGAGCAAAAAGAGAAATAAATGGATAATGTTAATGATGATATTGATTATGGTTGATAAATCATTGTTCATTGTTTTATTATTGTGTTTGCTGGGTCATGGACTTACTCTTACTCTACTGTTGTTTTTAGGTAACCGTTGACGACATATTACTTGGCAAGGGACAACACTTGGAAATACTTGATTCATTTGTCATAAGAAAACTTTACCATAGCGTGATGGTTTATCCTTTAGAACATGATATATTGAATAATTCTAGATGATCGGTTTGAACTTGTTTATTAATTCAATTCTGTATTTGATTGGTTTATTCTCTATTTGATTGGTTTTGCTTAATTCTTGGACTATTATTCTACTTTGCTATGTAGAGTTTAAATACATATGCTTGTCGTGTTATTATGACATGTGGACGGATTTAAATATTGAATTGCTTGCTGGAATTTATTGTTAATTGGTGTTAAAATTAATAGTTTGGGTTGTTTAGTGGCTTTCCGAGCTCAATGTTGGGCCGCGGTGTTACAGTTGGTATCAAACCGGCTTTAGGTCCGTAGTGAATAGATTGACAAGTTATATAACTTAATTTGCTAAAATTTGCTCTAGGATTAATAAATTAACTAAAATTTGCTAATAGTAAATTAACTTAAAATTTGATATACTAGTGCACAGTAGGATGGGCATAGGTCAAGCATTGCATTATGTTTTCACTATGTTGTGTTAATGATCTATGATATGAGTGATGTTTTGAGCTTATTGTTTATATTATTGTTATGTGTGATGATTGTCGATGCTGAGAGAGAGATCGTGATTGTGGCCATGAGAATGGACAAGTTGTACTACCGTTCGTGGTATGGGAATAGTGAATGGTTTTTCTCGGGTAATTTAGTTACAGAGGTTGGGAATAAGTTCTTTAGGGAAATTGTTGTCTTCTTTGAGTTTGCATTTGGTTTTCTGGTTGTAGTCTCTTGTGGTTGATGAACTTTCTTCAGATAGCGGTTACAATGCAATTGGTGGGTTTTCATTGGTCTTTATTGGTTTCATAAAGCAATCATTTGTTCTCCCGAATGACGAATTGTTTTGCTACTTATAAACGTGGTCGATTTACAAGGTTGATCTTTTATTGGGGAGTTTCGGCTTTCTTGTTGGGAAATATGACTCGTTTAATCACTTAGTACTTTGGTTAATGGAAGTGTTCTTTTGCGAGTTCTTTAACTGCCCCATGCATTTCTTTTGGAGTAATTTGAGCGTTGAAGTTTAATACCTCTCTTTTATGAAAGAAATTGTCAAGCTTTTTTTTGGTAATGTCTTGATATGCCTACGTAAGGGGTTATATTCATAAAAATTAGTTGGTAAGGTATAGGTTATCAAATTGGGTCAGTAGCGTGATGTATAATTAATCTTCACTGATATCTTTGCTGGTGTAGTTGATTAATCTATTGCTGCCTTATAATAATTGCCTAATGAATTGTGATTAATAGTATATCTGCCTGATGAATTATGATTAATAGTATATCTATTCGTAATTGGAATCAATAGGGTTATTGAGAAGTGCAGACCATTGATGAACCAGATTAATCATTAGGATTATTAATTTGCTAAACTTGTGAGATAAATTTGATTAATTGGTCTCTTTGGTTTAACCTTACCGTTTAGGATGGTTAGGTTAAAGAGGTGTTAGGATATTACCTTAGTTGATATTAATATGAAATTTATCTACTATCCGGCTATCTGATGATCACATATAAATGCTAGATTTACATAATTCTTGATATGCTAAAATTGTTGAAACATATATAAAGGACTAGATGAACGTTGATGTATCGCTTTGTGAAACCTTATTTTATAGAAGATTATATTATTAAATCTTTTGTAATATTTTGTCCTAATTTCTGAACATAAGGTAGAATGTTGAATCTGTGTTTATAAAGGTTTATGCGATTGCAAATAGAAGTAGGGCCATAATTGCCTACATGATTAATACAATCGTCAATTGTTAATAATAATATCTAGAGTGCAATTAGTGTACACTAAAGTTTAGAGTTGACTATCAATAATAGTTGAATGGATAAATTTAATATATGATCTTTATTAGTCTGCCTTGCGAAATTGTTATACATAGTAAGATCACGTTAAAAGAATTTTGTTCCAACATTGTGGCTTGTGCACTAAGTTTTTCCTAGATTAAGTTGATTGTCGTAATTTTATTGAGATAACAAAGAATAAAATGAAGCAATTTTATTGTGTTTCTTTTGGAAAAATTTATTGATAGGTTAGTAGGTATGATGCATATTACTAAGAGTGTATTATAATGATGTTAGTAAGATTGTAAGTAAAGGGTTATAAAGGTGGTGTCGATTCTTTTAGAAAGGAAAAAAATTAATCGTCTTTCGTGATATCATTTAAATAAAAATGTTTCGAGTTTTGCCTCCGTGATCTTTTTGGAGTTCATGGTTTATATGGTAACTGAAAATGATTTGAGCAAAGTGACTTGTTGGGAAGTTCTATTGGTTCTTAAGTAATAAATGTGATTTGGTCTTAAAAGCTCTTCTTCTTTGAGTTGGCAAAGTAATGTCGTAATCAAATAAAATTATTTTATTTGTTAAAGGAAAGAATGTAATAGAAGTATTTGAGATTAGAGTTAAACTTTGTAACTTGCAACTTATTAAAGTGTGCTTAACCTTTCTAGTTTTATCGCATAAGAATTTCTCAAGATTCAATAGCAGTGTTTATTCTTATTGGTGAAAGTTTGATATTCTCCTTGTAGAGGCTTGTGCCCTCAATTGTGGTCTCGTTTTTTTGCTTTTCCAAGATCATTGTCATTTGACTATTTCCCTTTGTCTTGTGTTTACTACAAGTAGTAAACTTTTTATGTGTATTGAAGATTGTTTTTATTTGTTTATACTTTTGAGAAAGGAATAACCAGTTTATTTTACAAAATATTTCACAGGGTATAGTGACAACTGGGTAGTAGTGGTCAAGTAGGTGATTTTGTGAAGCTTTGGATACCAAGTTATTGGACGTGCATTAGAGGATGAATTAACTTCATGATACAATACTTAATTTGACTTAAAGGAATAGTTGTCATTGGAGCAAAATTGATTATATTGTTACAACCAGTAGAACCTATAGTGAATTGTAATCCAAAATCCTTTGTTCATGTTGGTGGAATATTGAAATTATCAAAAGTTTGAATCTTGGTCAATTAGTTAGGGTATTGCAAATGTATATATTATGGTCGTGCACATGAAATGGAATGGTGTGGTCTAGCGAGAGTCCAAGATTGGTGAAGTTAATCATTTTGGACAGTTACTTGATTAGTGGGGAATATTAATATTGACGATTGAGAATAATGCTTGGATTGTGGGAATTTTAGTCAACGAATCTGAGGATTTCCTATCAAGTATACCAAAAGTTCATTGTAGGAGTCTGATGTCGAAATTGGGCTTGTGTTTTATTTAGAACCTTGGTTTCCCAATGATTATGTGTAGAAGTGGTAGAATAAAAGTGGATTCCGAATAACGTGATGGGCATTGATAACATCCTTTGGGTGTAGTAAATGAGTGTGTGCTGTGAATTTTAAGTTGATTATCCTTAAAAGGTTGAGGTGATGTGATTGTGAGTGACATCTATATTGAGGTGTGTTGGAAATTATTTGTCAGTAATTCCTTTGGTAGAGTGTACTAGAGTATCTTTTTATGGATTAGTAGAGCCCCTTTAGATGAGTGGTTCTTGCTTTCGGGTAGAACAACGCTTTGCGTTTGCTCGGTTAAAAGGAAGGAGTTAGTGTATAATTTGGAGTCCTAGGATTTAAAAGAAAGTTAATTTCTAAAATGAAGATCAAGAAAAAAGGGTGGTTTCTCGAGTAGTAAAATACTTTCGTGGATCTTGTTTGAGCTTTATGGCGAATGCCAGTTGTAGATTGAGTTGCTTTATGCTGGTACGTAATCTTTTCTGGTTAAAAATAAGGAAATGGTTGTTTTGGGCATTCGAGTGATTTTGCCTTTAACTTACGTGGTTTTTATTTGCAAACTGTCTACTTGGAAAGTGAAAAAGTTTTCACGATGAATCTTCAATTTTGGATTTGACTCTTTTGTAAGGAGTTGGTAATGCATGGTTGCGATGAGAATCCTTCGTTTTTTTAGTTGGATTCTTTTTGTAAGAGGGTTGGTTTAAAGCAAGTTGTATGTGCGTCCGTTATTAAAGGAGATGGTCCTTGCAAAGGTGAAGTGAAGTGATTGATTGAGAGAGGGAACAAGGGTTTCGTGTGATTTGTGCGGGTTGTATGGTTTGGTACCAAAGGGAAGGTTAGGCAAGGTATGATTGGTTGTTTCCAACAATTGAGGGTTTGGAATTTGGTGTATCGCTAGGACCGTCTCGTGTCCATACGCGGGATACACAAGTGAGTACCTGAGAGATCTGAAGTTTGAGGTTTCGTTAGAGACGTTGACCAACGAGTAAGACCTTACCTTCGAGTCACATCCGTTGAGTGTACCTAGAAAGGCCGGGATGAGTGTTGAGGCGTACGATGTCAGTTTACGTCAAGGTGTTGTGGTCGCATCAGTCCGAGAGAGAGGCTACTTGAGAGTTAAGTTTCGCATGCGCGAGCAATACCTAGAGATGTTCATGTCGGGTACGTGTTGAATGTTGTTTAATTTTAGTTGTGGGTGTTCTTTCGAGCAAGAGACAAGTAGAATTCAGGGTTGAATTTAGTTTAAAGAGGGAAAAATGTAATATCCCAATTTATATTAGAGAGATCATTGGAACTAGAAAGGTAATTAAATGAATTAAAAAGAGGAAATTCATAAAATTAGGGCCAAGGTTCAAGAAGTCGACTCGAGGCGCCACCTAGGTGTTCGACGGGGAGCTGTCGCCGTGATTTCTCCCAAGGCGGCGGGCTAAGCGGGAGGGGCCACCTTGGACCGGCTAGGCAGTCAAAGCCGGTCCTCGGCGACGCGCAGCGGCTCTAGGCAAGGCGGCGTGAGGGGAAAGGGGAGAGGGGAGAGGCAACTAGAGGGGGGAGGGGAGATGGATGAGGAAGAGGACCGGGCTAACCTAACCGTTGCCGCCACCGAGGTCACTGCCGCCTGGCCACCGCTACCGCTGCTCGCCACTACCGCTGGCCACTGCTACCGTTGCTCGCTACTTCCGCCTGGCTGCCGCTCGCCGCTGCCGATGCGACCCGCGGGGCTGGAGGATGGAGAAGGAAGCTTCGTGCGAGGAAGAAGTGAGGGGAAACAAAGCTCTGGTCTTGGAGTTGGAAGACTGGTCTTGGAGTTGGAAGACGTGTAGAAAAGAGAGAGGACCTAAGAGACGTGGCCACGTGGGGCTTGCGGTAGTTGGAGAATGTGTTTCATATTTTTCTACGCAGTGGTGCTTGCTGTCCACCTTTTTGGATTTTTCTACGCAGTGGACAGTGGTGCTTGTTGTCCACCTTTTTGGCATGTGAGCTTGGACTTTAGGATCTTATGCGGCCTTTCAACCTGCCTTCTTCTTCGAACCTGCCACCGGCTGCTCTGCACTGCCGCCTAGTCCGGCTAGGCACTAGGTGTCGGGCCACCGCTCAACTAGCGCCTAACGCTTTCTTGAACCTTGATTAGGGCAACTTGGACATTGGGCCTTCGGCCCACAATGTCTTGGCCCAAGTGGGCCAGCCATAAAGGGGGCCAAGGGCTAAGCAACCCCAGCCCTGCCATCCACCTCCTGTCGCCGCCTGCCGTTGCAGCGTTTTTTGTCGCCGACGCCTACCGCGACAGCACTTCCTCTGTCGTACCCCTGCCGTGGCACCCCATCCTCTATCGTGACCCTGCGGTTGCAGCCAATCCCCTGTTGTGCCCATGCAGTGGCAGCCAATCTTCTATCGCGCCCCTGCCAAGCCCTGCTGCGGCAAGCCGCCGCCTTGCCAAAACCTGTCATGGCAGCCCTTCCTCTGCCACGCCTGCAGCCATGTCTGCCGAGCCCTGCCGTGGCAGCCAAGTGAGTTTCCATCTTCTGCCGTGGCAAGGAAAAGGAAGGAACGAGTAGCAAGGGAATGAGAATGCGGGAAAGAAGGGAAGGAAGGAAAAGAGGAGGATTTTTGCGGGTTCTCGTGATCCTTCGTGTTCATCGAGGATTAATCGTGTTAATCCCTAGATTTTACCTTGGATTAATCGTTGTACATTTCGTAGATCGTTTTGCCGTAGGGAAGGTTAGGTTTCAGTGTGTCCTAGTTCGTCGAGATTCGACGCATAACCTTACAGAGGCAATTTGAGTAGATGGCAAAATTAAAATGTAGTGATAACTTAAATAATTTAGGAAATTTTGAGTAGCTTCCAGAACTGGGTTCGTTCATATATTTTCAAGTTTTCGAATTAAAGATATAAAACTATGATGTGGTCTATCCTGACAAATTATGGGATGGTCTTAAAGGAAAGAAACAGGATGGAAAACAGTAGAATCAAATGTTCGTCATAACTTGGCGTCATAACTAGGAAGTTGTATGTTTTTTCGTGGGGATTCCAGAAAGTCTTGGTTGGTTCAATTTGGAGTTTGGATGAACAAGTTAGAGCCATTTTACTACTGTGACAGCGGGTAGTGCGTCCGGTAGTTTTGGGTTAATTGTGTTGTTTTGGCATAGACATGCGAGGTCGATTAGCGTAATGATTTGGTGCTGTGGTAATGTGTGTTTGAATATGTTTTGAATTGTTTGTTCAGAGAGAGTGACCTCTAGTGCCTTACCGCCGCCTCGCTATCCGGCTCTGATGAGATAAAGTGGCAAGTGCATAGTAGAACAGTGATAGATGGTTTGATCGTTGTCTTCTTTATTATGCATTGCCATTATGCTGGTTATTCCCATACATTGCTTATTTGCGTATCTTGAGAATGAATATGGATTGTTATTATTGATAATATGAATTGTTGATGTTATGATGTGGTAATAACATAGAGGTAAAGATGATGAATTATGTTGACGGATAATTAAAGATGTTGCATCATTTACATCCATCAAAACAAGAGTGCATGAGCTAAGTCAGTGAGAAAGTCATGTAAAGGTGTGTTTGGTTGGGTAAACCAAGGTGAATGGAATGAGATGATACAGGATGGATGGAACCATCTTGGATAGGATGGTCCAGGTATTGTGTTTGGTTGGTGGAATGATACGATACATGAATTTGTTTGGTTGGGTGAACCTCATCTGTCTCTCAGCTCCATCTACCTCCATCTAGGCCCACCTGTCATCGAGTCACATCACCCGCACCCTCCTGCTCCGCCCCAACCCCACTGTCGAGGTCCTGCCAGCAGCGCCTGTACTCGATGGCGACGCAGAGGACGTGGATAAGGCACAGGAGCACGTACCCCACAAGCCAGAGCCGGAGCGGGACCGCAGGGCGCTCGGAGAGGGAGGCGACGAAGACGAGGTTCCAGAGCACGTCGAGCACGACGACGGGCTTGGAGTAGGCCCAACCGGTCTGGCGCTTCTCGAGGTGCTCGACAGCCGTCTCCCGCACGCCACCGACGGCTCCCGCGTGATACACCGGCTGCTCATGTGGCGAAGGATCCGCGCCGCGCCGCTGAGGCTCGATAGCCGCCCGAGCGCCGTGGGGGGTAGTCGCCGTAGGGGAGTGGATTTGTGCTAGAACGGCAGCGCACGGGAGAGCGAGAGCGCATGGGAGAGATGAATGGCGTGGTTCGATGTTTTTGGTCGAACAAAATGGTTCGGGATTTCCTGGGAATATTCCCTTTCGTGGGCATACAATCACAGCCGGCACCCAGCCGGCACATACAATCACACACACTACACAACACCACACAACCACCCACACACACCCACACACCCACCCACCCACCGACACAGCCACACACACCACACCCACACACCACACCCACCCACCCACCGACGGGGAGAGGGAGCAGGCGAGGGCGACGGGGAGAGGGAGCAGGCGAGGGCGACGGCGACGACGACAGGGAGAGGGAGCTCACCGCTGGCCACATCGAGCTCGCCTCCACCTCCCTGACGCCGGCCCGGATCCACGTCGCCTCCACCTCCGCCGTCGACGAGCTAGAGCTCAGGCCCCGCGAGGAGACGAAGGCGGCGCTGCTAGGAGTCTGCGCCGAGGGCGGCGATCTCGACCACATTGAGCTCGCCTCCACCTCCCCGACTGGATCCACGTCGCTTCCATCTCCGTCGTCGACTAGCTAGGAGCTTCAGCTCCCGCCAAGGGAGAGGAAGGGCGGCGCCGACTGGGAGCTACGGCCGAGGGCGACGATGGGCGGCAGCGGCGAGACGAGAACCTAGCAAGTCGAGTCGCCGGACCCAGTCGCCCATGCTCCACCGACTCGACGACTAGTCGACGACTTATAAGCATGATCACAGTCAACGGTAAACTGAGCCGAAAAATCGGGAAGTTGTAATACGGGTGCGGAAGTGAGAACCGTTTTAAGGGCGAAAAAAGCATGTGCTGCCATGTCGTTCTAGACAAACCCCTCCTTCTTGGTCAACTTTGTGAGAGGCGTTGCAATAATGCCATAATCCTTGATAAATTTGCGGTAATAACCTGTAAGACCAAGAAATCCACGCAAAGCCCGACTAATGTTTGGGACTGGCCAATCGGCCATAGCTGTAACCTTCTCGGGATCCATGTCCACTCCCTGGCCGAAAATAATATGGCCCAAATAGCTGACCGAATTCTGACCAACGCATCGTCCGATAATAGTTGAAAAACAACACACACCTGCTGAATATGTGCTGACCACAAGGAACTGTAAATCAGGATATCATCAAAGAATACCAAGACGAAACGACGAAGAAACGGTTTGAGAACATCATTCATCAAAGCCTGAAAAGTGGCTGGTGCGTTGGTGAGGCGAAAGGACATACCCATGAACTCAAAATGGCCTTCATGCGTACGAAAGGCGGTCTTTTCAATGTCGGGTGGGTGCATCCGAACTTGATGGTATCCACTACGAAGGTCCAGCTTCGTGAAGAAACAGGCGCCCTTGAGCTCGTCCAAGAGCTCATCCATGACCGAAATCGGAAATTTGTCTGACAGTTTTGTCGTTCAAGGCGCGATAGTCCACACAAAAACGCCAAGTCGCGTCGTGCTTCTTGACCAACAAAACCGGTGCAGAAAATGCCGATGTACTCTCCCGTATAATCCCTTGTTGCAGCATGTCGGCAGACTATCGCTTAATTTCATCCTTCAAGAGCTGTGGGTATCGATAAGGACAAACAGCCACAGGAGCTGTGCCGGGAAGAAGGTGAATGCGATGATCATGCCGCCAGGGAGGAGGAAGGCCTCGAGGCTCGGCGAAGATAGACTCGAACTCCAATAATAAATCCGTGAGGACTCCATCTGGTGCGCATGCATGCATGTGTGGGATGGCACGACCCGAGGTGAGGCCTTGCCAAGTCACTTGGTGATCCTGCCACCAAAACGACATGATGAGACGATCAAAGTCCCAAACAATGGGCCCGAGAGCGCGAAGCCATTGAATGCCCAAAACAACATCAAACCCCGCCAATGGTAACGTGTAGCAATCGATGTTAAAGGACTAGTTGATATTAATGAGCAACCCACAGTGCACTCCCAAGCTAGCCACACGATCACCTTAGCCACTGCAACCTTCATCCCTGGAAGTGGTGTAAGACGAACGCCTAGGCGGTTTGCCACGCCGTTTGCCAAAAAATTGTGAGTCGAGCCGGAGTCTACCAAGGCCGTAAGGAGGACGCCCTGACTGGAGACGGCCAGCTTCATTGTTCGACTGTTGCTCACACCTGTGATAGCATGTAAGGATATTTGGACCTCAGGGTCGGCTGGCTCCTCACCGAGATCATCCTCAAGCTCCAGTAGATATATGCCTTTGAATGAACAAGCGTGATCCCGAGTGAATTTGGCCGGACAATTGTAGCATAAACCTTTGAGGCATCGGTCGTGCATCTCAGCTGGTGTCAGATGCCGAAAACGAGTGTTTGGCGGCGTTGGAAGTAGGGGCTGTCGGGGTGCGCCTGATACCAGAGAGCTCGCTGCACTAGGAGCGGATGCGATCGGCCGGATCTTTGGCGCCACCGGGCGTACGAGTGCGACGAGCGATGGCGGCGGCGGCGGCGGTGATCCGATGTGGCATTGGAGAGGAGAAACGTGATGATGATCCACGAAACAGTGGCAGTGTGTCGGCCATGTCGTCCTCACCACGATGTTCATATGCACGGGCGAGACTCATTGCCATTTGCAAGTTGGATGGGTTCTGTAGCTCCACATCTGTTTTCAATGGATTGCGTAAGCCGGCCGTGAACAGTTGGACTTACTGTTTGGATGTCAACTGGTCGGTGCGGCAAAGGAGCGCCAAAAATTGTTATTGATATTCCTAGACCGTACCAGTACGTCGGAGGTGAGCCAATTCGCCTAGCGGATTGCTTCGCAATGGCGGCCCGAAGCACATGTTGACGAAGTCGACGAAACGAGGCCAAGACACGATGCCCACATCACGCTCGAGTTGATAGTACCAGAGTTGGGCATTGCCAGTGAGATGATATGCGGAAAGCCAAACCTTCTCCATGGTACGCTGACAGCGAAAAAAATGTTCACACCGATTGAGCCATGGCAACGGGTCATCTCCGTCATACGTGGGGAATTCCAATTTGTGAAATCGTGGCACGCCGACGGCTTCCTCCGCCACACGACCACCTCCTACTGTTCTTGTTGGCGCTGGCAGTTGTCGGTGTGGCAATGTCTGTGTCGAGTTGTTGCCCAGTCCTCTGGTTTGCAATTTTTCAATGCGTGAAATCCTCACGTCGTGGCTATCCAACCTATGATTCAATGTGGAGGGTTGGGCGTGAATTTGATCTAGTTTGGCTAAATCATCGCGGCCAAGGACAGCGGCCGCCCGGGCTTCCAGATCGTCGCCGGACATGGATGATGGAGCGGCGTCAGGCTCTGATACCAAATTGATACGAGCCGGTTTCAGTGGATGTTGCAGGGGCGATAGGAGACGAGAACTGGACTCTGGATTAGAGCGCAGGAGGTACGGCGAACGTTGGAGTTCGCCGGATGTTGTCGGATAGGGCTTTTCCCCGGCCAAAGCTACGCACTTGCGGAAGAGACGAGATAACTAGAACTGATATATTTCTTGTTGAACGAATACAATCTGTTCATGCCTTTTTATGGAGGACTAACCAGTAGTATCCGGAAGGGATACGGCTAACAATACGATCCGGAAGGGATACGGCTAACAATACGTACTAGTATCCGGAAGGGATATTTCTAAACACAGCTTACCAAATAACTGATGCAATCTATATTAATACTTTCCTATTACAAAGCATATGGATAGTTACGAAGCAAACTCGTCTTCACTGGGACGTGCGTGTGCCGGATTTTGTACAGCCGTAACTGACAATGGTTTAGCCCATCAAGTATATTTCCTTCCAAAGAATGAGCCCATAACAAGTAGCACCAAGCAAAGGGAATTCTACTTTCTTTCTTGGGCCATGCTACATAATTAGAGTCCTAACTCCTAAGATACCGTCTGTGAGAGTTGGCTCCGATGTCTAGGTGGCATCCCTCCAATGTACTGTTTGTCCTCAGGTCAAATCTCAGTTTCTGGTCTAGTATATACTCCTCCCAAGTCCCAAGTGTCATCGTTACCTATACACGGCATGCATTCTTGGTTGCAGGCTTGCAGCACAATGTACGCAGCCTAGCTGGAATATAGTCACAGGTGATGCCACCATATCAGGCTATGGTCATAACGCATGCTGACATTCCTAATTTGCATTCTAGTTTTACCTATGCAATTATGTGTAAGCCACCATATCAGACCATGGTCCAATACTTGAGAACTGCAGATTTTATACCCGTAAGAGTCACCAGATGTTCCTAACAGCCCAACCAGCATTTTATAGTCACAATGGCATATATCTTTGGGCTACCCAACTAATTTTCTCCAAAATTTTGGCAAAAAATACGCCATCATGGCATTACCGATCCAAACATCAATAGTAACTGACTGCAAACCTAGATTGGTCAGGGCACCCCACATGCTGCAAGTCTCAGTAAATGCTTACATCAAAAAAGCTCTTGTTTAAAACATACCTTTCTTTTATCGTCACCAAGTGACATAGCTGAGACTCCTTTAGAAAGTCTTTCAGGAACATTCTCCTCCTCCATAATACCTGTTGCATGTTCTATGCAACTATTGGATCTACAGTTGTCAGATAGAGCCTTGAGATCTTGGATTAAGGCCTGCAAGAAAAGAGCATTTGAGTTAGATTCAAGTGCCTTTTGCAGAGCAAAATATGAAAAACAAGCATGTCAAGAAAACTAATGAAGTCCATTAACTTAGGAGCCAATTTGCTTCAACTTAGTAAAGCCCCAAAACAATGTTGTTACTTGCTAGAATAACTAGTCTATTACTCCCTCCATTTCACTATATTTGTCCATAGCCTCGAGAGTATCCGTTTCAATATACTTGTCCATTGAGGGAATCTAGATTTTAGTTATTGCAATTTTCCTCTCTACTCCTACTTAAATGCTTTGTAAGAGGTTAAAGTGGTTGTGGTATGTCATTTAATAAAAGTATGTGTATTGTTATTTCTTATTAAGTATTTCTTAGATTTAGTGCTTATTTGGTCTATGCGCATGGTGGGCTGTGGAGAAATATAACGAAACGGAGGGAGTAATAAAATAGCATGTATCTGCTGTCAATGTCCTGAAAACTCACAATTGGCAGTCCTCAAAACCCAAAGCTAAATGCTATTTGTAAAAGTTTCATTCATAAACCAAATACATGTACCAAATGATATTGATGGCAACAGAATGAAAAAATAATGACAAATATCGACTGGAATCTAGAAGCTGCCAAAATCTTATTGATCATAAACATTTTCCAAACAGCCTCTAATCCTTTCTATGCCAAGAAACTAATTACAATCAGCATTCGCAAAAAAAAAAATCAAATCAGCAAGAGAGAAGTGTTGGCTCAATGGCAAACCTTGTCAGGACTGCTAGCCAGCTGTTGCATTGCAGAATCGGCGAGAGAACGGGCATGACAGAATAATGCATATGCTTCAGCCCTTTTACTGGCTGAACTATATGATTTTGCCAAATAGAAACATCTGCACGGTTTCCAAAACAAAACTTGTGAGGATAATCACTAGGCATTAGATGTAAAATTTCTGCGATATCAAATGAAACCTTATTAACTAGCTGGACTATACAAATGAAGTGGTTTGAAAATAAGTATGACTATATGGAATGCCTTGTGTCAAGCCCTTGTAATCTGTTGTTTAATTTATGCTTTAGTTGATACATGATTGGCGTAGTTGTAGTTCTGAATTCTGATAGAAAGTAAGCCATACAAACCAACAAAACAGGTGAACATAATATAGTTTGTGAACAGATTTATTCTCAAAGAGGAGACTGTGTGAATGCAAAGAACCTGATTGTTAAAGAATTTGCTAGAATTGAAAAAAGTGGAACGGACCTCTCAGCACGGAAAGCCAAACCTTTCAGCTCATACTCATGAACAAAAGTGTTTTCTTCCTCATTTTTATCCCTTCCCGAGCTAACTAAATCAGTTAGATCTGTTGTATTCTGCAAAGTAAAGCAGATTCACATCAGCAAAAGTACTCAACTTCAGTAAGGTATGATATAAAACGAACTTACTTGAATTAGTAGATCATATAACCGAACAAGTTCTTCTGGCTTTGTGATTTTCTCATTCTTCTCATCTCGATGCTTAGTAAATTTACTTTTAGCAATACTAACAAGCAACTGGTTACGCTCTATGGTCCTCAATCCTAAAACAGCACTAACAGCCTTGTCAAGACCATTCAAGTCGTCTCTAATATTCTCAGCATTGCCAGCAGAAGCCTGCATTCATACAAGTAGTTAGAAGAATGCAAATAATGCATATAGTGCTTTTAGAACATAAGAAGCTGCTTAAGAGGGGAGTAAGCAATGTATCAATAAATCTCTACAATAAAAAACTGGTGAAGGGCTGAAAAATTTCATACCAGGTCATTGCGGATGCAGCTCCGAGCATCATGGTATGCAGAAAATATTTTATCAAAAATTGCAAGTTTTTTGTCTGCTGGAACTGATTCTGTGGCTGCGCCATTCAAGTCTTTCTCCAGCTGCTGAGCTGAATCATATGACTAGATTAAAGAGAGATCCACAAGCAGAAAACTAAGCATATGCAGCAAGAAAATTGTTCAAATAAAGATTCTATTTGGTCCAGTTAATAAGGCCTTAATTCTAAATTATCTCAGTTTGAGATGAGTGGCCAGCATCATATGCTAACTCCACACAAAATTATTGCCGTAATAAAAAAAAAAAGATACAAACTATATACCCTTCAGAATGGAGACACGGGTCTTTGCACTGGTAATTGGAAATCTGCAACCAAGCCAATTAAACTCAGTCATGGAAGCCGCCTGCTGTGATCTTGTCTCAGACAATACAGCCTGAAAGTTTACCAAAACATATCTATTAGAAAATGAAAAACGTTTCTGCAACCTGGCACTGGGAAACAATAATTAGATAACATGGTGTCAGATTTTTTGAAATTATTATTTCCAACTAGTTTCAAGTTCAAGCAAAAATTGTGGTGGGCATAACATTCTGTAGCATTTCGTTTTTCTTTTCTTTTTTGGAAATATGCAAACCCAAAGACCAAGACCTTATAATCAGAAAAACAAAGCTATATCCCAGAACTTCTCTAGCACTATCTGGACTAGAATAGCAATTCCTTTTTGACTTTTTGTAAGAAAAACAATTAGCACCTCCAATGGAATTTCAAGGAACTCTTATGATTTATCTACAAAGACACAAAAACAGAGTTCAACCAGGCAACCAAAAAATCAGCATGCCGGAAATGTCAAGCCTAGCACACAAGCCAAAATATAATCTTTGTGCACGTATTTTTTTACGTGCTGGTGCACTCCTTCCATTATTTTATTAGCTCATCCTACCTCCATGTAGTCTACTTTAAAACTTGAAGGCCACATGTGATCCACTCCCCCAACAAACTCCTTCTCAAGGTAAATCTCATGTCCTTATCTCTACTACATATCTTATTTCTCGAAAATCGGTCTTTTATGGGAGATTGCAATAACGTCTTCTAGTTTTGAAAAAGACATCAAGATATGCTATAGTAGTAAGAAAATAAATTAAATACCTCAATCTTAGCTTTGAAAAGATCATAAGCAGGCCCCTCCTTTTCCATATCTAGGAGTTCATGTGCTTGTAAAGCTGATCCACCTAGTTTGCGTGAACAGAATCCAATCATAGGCTCCACTTCCTCAATGCGCTGACGGCATAAAAGTTGATTTTCTATACTGCCATACTTCCCAAGCTCCTCATATACAGCCCTGTTAAAAATAATATATTACTCGATCATCAAGGATCTCCCACAAATTATTCATGCAAAAAAGGTTTATCTGTGGCACTGAGTATTAAGATATATCCAAACAGCAAGGGACAACAATAATGGAAAATCTGTGCAAGAGATAATGGCCAAACTCCATAGAGCCTAAAGTTTAATGAAACAAACATCATTTCAGTATTTCACAAACCTGGTGTTCTTGAAATTCATCATTGCTGCCTCTATGTTCTTCTCTTGCTCGAACAACAGAGTACCTTTCATATATGAAGCATACGCCTGTGAAAGAATTTTTTGAGCAAAATTATTTGATGTCAATATTGTAAGGTTTTCGATAATGTCAACATCTTATTAAGATTCTCAATTGAGTGCCCAAACAAATAAAAGATAGCACGAAACACACCTCAGCTTCCAAAGATGTCCTGGAATCTCCTTTTGTAGAACATAACTGCGAAAAAAGCGATGCCCATTTAACTGCTTTCCTAAATCGACCCAACATGTAGATACGCTGTTGTGCATTTGGACCAGCAGTTTTCTTTTCCATGGCATGACTCCATGCTCTCTCAGCCATATAAAATACTATGTGTAGAAACCTGCTCTCATGTGTGAAAATTGCTTCAGAATGCAATCTCCAAGTCTAACAGCTATACAAAAAATTGCACTGGTAATTGCTCACTGGAATTGTAAAAAAGTCACATAAATTGAATTATGATTGTTGTTTCTGCTAAACTTCATGAGGAAGGCATTAAAAAACAACATACATGTACTACAAAAGTGCGCATGACAATAAAAAAACAACTTTGCTAGGGGAAGGGATTAACATCACTAATCGAATACTAATGAATCATCACAGACATCGTATATAATTACCAAACAATGAGTCAAAACCTTTTAGCTAACAATAATTATTAATCGATATTACACAAAGCATTCTCCTTACTCTGCAAGACACCAGAGCACTTCATCACTTTTGCATTGGCAATAACCACCAACCACATTTCTTATCAGCCAAAGCATCATACCAATCCCAAACTGGTTCATCAATAGTGCATAATATCACTGATACTTGCTGTGGTGCCATTTGCCAATACCGACATAGAACCTGCTATGTAAACACATGTGGGAGTGCTAGACACATGCCGCATCATAAAATAAAATAAAAAATTGACATTTTAACAGCTCTTCCTTTCTACCTTTGTCGTCAAAATGGGGAAAGAAATACCACCCAGAAAGTGAATTATGAACAAAGACAACAGATCATATAGCATATTATTAGTAGAAGGCACCACACCTGACATCTGTCACCGTTGACTCTGTTATATTCCTCCTGGTATATTTACCACGGCCATGCAGAAACTTCAGAGACTTGTACAGCCTTCTCAGTCGCGCAGTACAGTATCTCCTGCAAGTAATGTTAAATCCTTCAGACAAAAATGTACATCCACCAATGACAGGAACCACATACTAACTTATAACCTTAAGTCCTTAACCGAGAGCAAGATACTGTGGGCAAACAAAACATGCAACAGATGGAGATAAGATATACATAATGACTGAGTTGAATTGAAACCATAGAACCAAATTTCCTCCATGTACCAGTACCAGAGAAGTAGGGCAAGCACTGTAAATCAAATGTGTAAAAAAATCTTTTTTAACAAGATTAAAGGTTCGAATTCAAATAGACTAGAGACCAAGTAAGAAGCAGGGTTTGCATCGAACAATTTGGATCGCAGAGAACAATTTGATGGAAACACTATCACAAGCCACATCTGACATTACAGAAGAGAAGAGAAGAAGCACTAATCGATCTACACAAGCGAATCCCGCGAAGAGAGAACCACCGTAGCACGGCACAATCGAGGAACCAAACGGGCAGCAGATCTGGGAGGGCGTCCAGTCGGATGGGATCGGGAATCGGGGCGCACCTGTACCGCGTGTAGTCGCCGTGGCGGAGGCCGTGCTGCATCTGCGTCTCCCTCATGAGCTCCAGCACTGCGGGGAGAGACGGCCCGGAATCAAGAGACGACGATAGTAAGGGGGGATCGGGTCGGGGGAGGCGGAGGCGGAAAGGAGCGCTCACCGTTGATGGAGAACCTGACGAGAGGCTTCTCCTCAGCCGCGCCGGCGGAGTCGACCTCCATGTCCGACAGGGGCGGCGGCTGGTCGGCGAGCTTCGACATGGCGGCGGATGCGGCGGTCGCGACGAAGCGAAGCAGAGGCGGCGTGGGCTCTATATGGACGCGGTCTCCCTCAAAAAAAGAAGGGAAAGAAAGAAAACTGCTATGTGGATGCGAATCCCAGGTCAGAAGCCGGAGCTGCGGAGCCCGGCTTCTCGAGGAGCCCGTGTCAGATCCCACGGATCCGCAAGTTGGATTGGATTTGCCGATTTAGGGACAAATTCGGTATGATTCGGTAGAAATTTGGGCATCACGCTACAAAGTGAAATCCCAATGACCATTAAGCTTGGATGACTTTTGTCAAGGGCAATTGCGACTTATCGACACACTTGATAATTTGGTTAGCATTGTACATGATTTTATTTCTCGACAAATAAGCTGAGCTACTCCCAAACTCACTGTTGATCGACAAACTGCCCGTGAACGGATATTAAATAATGTAGAACGACAACTTAATATGCAACGAGACATAATTTCACAAAACATGATATCATTGTTGAGGAACCGTCGCTGGCGAGTCCAGTCCGAGCGATTACCTCGTAGACAAGCGTAGAATCGTAAGAACAATGCATGAACACAAGAACAGAATAAGAGATAGAACACAGAGATGTAGGGGGACTTCTTGCTTCTCTTTATTCCTTCATCCATCGATCAATCCTTTACAATGAATAGCACCCCCTATTTATAGGCTACGACCCTGCTAGGGTTTGGGATGGGGCGCCCACTAATGGGCCGACTACAGGGTCAGGCCCATGATTTCCCAACACTCCCCCTTGGGCACCCATCCTTCATGTCCATGTCTCGTCAAAACTCCATAAAAACCCAGTAGGAAAAATTTGGAGAAAGAGTACATGATACACGCTCACGTGATGCACTAATTGCCTCATTAAAAATCTTATCCGAGAAACTTGAAAAACTCGTCAAGGGAAAAAGAGTACAATCCACCCAATTTCATTTAATCTCCTGGATTTATTCTTTGGGTACTCGATCTTCATAATCAAGCTTTAATAATGAGTTCGTGAAGGTTCTCCCCCTGAATTCTGCACTTCTCTCAAGTCCCATCATTCCAATTCACATATGCATCTTTCAAAGTTAGACGCAAAGTGACTTAGTGAATAAATCGCAAGATTCTCACATGACTTAGTATGCGATTACTTTAAATACGTTCATCTTTTGCAATTCATGAGCATAGAAGAACTTGGGGTTGATATGCTTTATGAGAGGATTCTTCACATAACCCATCCGCATTTGTGCAACACAAGTCGCATTATCTTCATAGATAACGATGGGGTTTGTGCGGTATTCAATCCACATAATCGCTGGATGTAGTGAATTATCCGCCGAAGCCAAGCACATTCTTGTGAGGCCTCATACAATGCTATTATTTCTGAGTGGTTCGTCGAAGTCGATACAAGACTCTGCTTAGACGATATTCACGGAATTGCAGTTCCACCACATATGAATTCATAGCATGTTTGCAATTTGGTGTATCACGGTCCTACAGTGCAGTCATCTGCATTGCCATTCATAGTTAGGTCTTGGTTCTTTCTATAGAGCAGACCAAGTTCTTTGCTACCTTAAAGGTATCGGAAGATATCCTTCATTCCCTACCAATGCCTTTGGTAGGTTTTGCACTATACCTTGCTAGTAGGTTCCCAGCAAATACAATGTCCGGTCTAGTACAGTTTGTTCAATACATGAGTGTTTCTATCACACTTAAGTATGGGAATTCCGGTTCCAGGACTTTCTCCCACTATTTCCTAGGTCTGTACGAGTTTTTGTCTTGTTGCAAAGATATTTCGACCATTGGCACTTTCAAAGGGTATGTCTTTTCAAAATCAAACCTTTCTAACACCTTCTGAGTGTAGGTTGACTGATGTACTAATATCCCTTCAGGGGCATGCCCAAGCTGCAAGCCTATGCAATATTTGGTTTTACCCAAACCTTTCATTTCGAACTCCAACTTCAGGTAAGAGCTTACTTTCCTAATATCCTTCAGGGTTCCGATGATATTCAGATCATTTTCATACACTGAGATTATACAAAATCCATTCTGGGATCATCGTATAAATATACAGGGTTTATTCTCATTGTTCATGTAGCCTTTCTTGCATAGAAAGTCGCTTCAAGCGATTATACCACATTCATCGATTGCTTAAGTTCGTATAATGACTTTCTCGAGTTTCACATGTACATATTTCTATTTGCTCTATCTTGGTTGGGACATTGATACATTCTGTATCTTCAATGTCCGAATCCAATATTTCATAAAGGTATGTTGGTACCCCATCCATCAATTTCAATTCTAACTTCAAGTTCACTGTCATTGAGATAAATATCTAAAAGGGGTTCTGCCCATGATCGGGGAATAGGTTTCTTCATAATCATCTCCTGGATGTTCAATGAAACCTTACGCAACGAGCCTTGCTTCTTTTCATTTCTCTTTCGAACAAATGTCCACTTATGCCCTACGGGTGCACAAGGGGGCGTGCGACTTCATGTGCCCAAACACTCTTCTTTTATTCAAGAGAATAATTGATTTCTCTTGCCTTCTTTCAATCGATCTTTTCTTTCATTCAATGAGCAATACAGCTCAATCAAGATTGATGATTGTGGCAAGTTTCTTTGCAAAGTATATGTCGACATTGGTCGTTGTCATATTCAAAGATTCTCCGATGTCATAAATTTTATAATTATTTCTTCAAGGGGCGATTCTTCTAATGCTTTTACTTGCTCACCGCCGCTTTCTATTGCGGGGCAAGTCCCTTTAGTTTTTCGATTCGATGTGTGCGCACACATCCATACCGATGTCTCCTTCATGGGGATGTTCAATTCGTATGCCTTTTCGAAAGTTCCATCGGTGCGAGTCTCAACGGCTCCCCTTCAGTTACAGGGCACTTCTGATCGGTGTGTTAAGTCCTTCTTATCCTTTTCACGGCGTCCCGGTTGCCGGATCCTCGGGCGGGATTAGGGATACCTTCATTGGTATTTCAACCCTCTTCTGCATTGCGTGCGTGCAAATGCTACTTGGTCACGCTCTTCAAATCACTAAAGTGGTTACGACGGTTGATTTGCTAATATTTGCAAATCTATTATCTTACGGACTTCAATTGTCTTTTAGACTTCAATTCAATTATCTTACGATTGCAATTATCTTCGGACTTCTCTATTTTCTTCACTAGTGCGCGGTCATATGCATAGATTTCAATTATCTTACGGATTTCAATTGTCTTCTAGACTTCAATTATTTCCGATATTATTATCAAGGGTTGATTTCTCCCCTAATGACGGGAAACTAACCTCATCTGATGTACTATCAGCGAATTGGGCATTATTCAAATCTCTAGTCATATGGTCCAAATACTTGATTATGGATGTTGTCTCATAACCAACGTATATCCCAGACTTTGGAGAAGACCCATTACAGTTCACTGCGGTGGTGGTATAGGTATATGACCCTTGCAACCAAACCTGTGAAGATGAGTAGTTTTCGGTGCTGACCCTTGCGCTAGTTGTATAGGTGGATGGATGTTATAGGCCGACGGTCTAAAATTGATGAGAGTTCTTTGCGGCGGGTGCGTGTTCCCAACACGTAGTTGGTAAATTACAATTCTTCAAAGTTACGCTAGTCCATTCTAGAACGGACATGCGGTACAAAATGCTCAATTTTAATTCCCATTTTCATGCCATAATCATCAAATGCTTTGAGTGAGTTCTCGGCGTTGTCCATTCGGTGGACTTCTCATGATGATCAGGGAAAATATTTCTAATTTAATTATCTACGAGATTGGCTTTGCAAAAGCATGATTTCTCGTAGACAATAAACATACGTGCGACCATTCCGAGGAAGCATCGATGAGCACTATAAAATACCTAAAATTACCCTTACGGGGCTATATAGGACCGCAAAGGTCTCCGTGGATACGGTCCAGAATCTGAGGACTTCATCCTTCGCTTTGAGCAAAAGATCTAGTAATTAATTTCCCGGTGGCACATGCGGGGCACACAAAATCTTCCTGATTCGAGAAATTCTTTATATTCATATTATGTCCCTATGAATTGTTAATTATATTTCTCATCATCCTAAGACCTAGACGGCACAATCTATCATGCCAGAGATAGAAAAGTTCGAGCTTCCAAATACGGTTTTCAAGGCGTTATAGGTGTAGGTGCCTTAATATTAGTGTAGTATAGCCCAATTTCATATGAAGGAGGATATTCTAATGCTATTTTCACTTTCTTCACGCTTTGTAATGAGCGGTATTCTGCACCATACTCTTCTTGATCTCTACATGGAAACTATTAGCGCAAATATCCTTGAGAGTTCTAGTCGATTAGGTACAACAAGTCTTCTTCAATGACCAAAGTTGTGCCGTTGGGAGTATAATTATGGCCCTTCACGAGCCTATTATACAAGTATCATTTTGTGTGTCGTCGTAAGACTACCAAAGATTCTTGTTGATCGACCGAAAAATTTCTGCTTCTCTCGGGATGGTATTCGTTGTGCGCTACATGCTAAGCACACTTCCTCCATAGGGCACCACACGCGTTCTAATATAATGTACTTCATTAATATGTAGCGAAAGCAAGCAACACATAAATAAAATACTTGATATCGAGCGTAACTTGCTATTATAAAGACGGAAAATAAGTCTTGTAGGACTCATAATAAGAATTTAATGCTTTGCTCTCCTAGAGCTTGCAACCATTATTCAATAATTCAAAATTCGTTTCAATTACAAGCGCAAGTTTCTATAAAGGTCCGAGTGCAATGCGTGCCTTTGGATCTAATAAGCGAAGTATTCAGAACTTCGCCAAATCGGCTCCATGCGCGATCTTCTCCTCTTGGCGCTATGGTCGTGGCCACCGCGATGTCCAAAGGAGGGATGATGGGGTCCGCATCGGGTCGTTCACATTCATAAGTGCAGCTAATGGATGTGGATCATCTGTGCTTGCAATGGCGAGATATGCCTCATGCTATCATTTGCCCTTCTTCTTAGACTGTAAAGCATCAATAATGTGCGACGCATGACCTTACCCTTTTTGCTCCTCTCATTTGTGAGAGGCTTCATCACCTTGTAGCTGCTAGCAGTGGCTTCATGGCCAACATTGCTACTAGGTGGCTGCAAGATGAAGTTCTTTCCTAGAACATCACCTTGAGCTTCCGCAACTTGCATGATGTCAATTAATTCGGCATACTGCATGTAGCCATCTTGATAATAGTTACGTGCGGATTACACCGCACTTGGGTGAAAGGTAGAAAGTCTTCTCTATCTTCTGCTTATCTGTGATTACATTACCACAGAGTTGAAGACTGATACAAATTATACATAAATTCTGGCCCTGCTGGGTCAATTCTTCGAACTCCTGGTTCGTGATGCCAGTCATTTTCATATTCATGCAAAGAGTTCATAAGATTACTGCGGGTAATTTACATAAAATGGTTGCAAAATTCTCATAATGCTCATCGAACTCCAGGTTCGTATTCTTGTATTTTTCTATGCATTTTCATGATTTACTGCTATTTCCAGTGATTAAAAGTAATATAAACAATCACAGATAATCAAAACAGTAAATAAATTGCATAGAAATAACAATAACAAAGATAAACATGCTTCAAAAGTTTAAAATATGCACACAAAAAAAAGGATTCCCGAGGCCCTTTTCTGCTGGAAAAATGACTTTCGGTGAAATCTGCAATTTTTTTTAGGGGTAAAAACGCGAAATTTCAATGCTGAGAAATTTTTTTTGCGTAATTTTCAGAGAGTCCAAGGGCCTTCTGGAAAACATTCCTTATTCGCGTAAGGATCCCCTGATTTTCAGAATCCAGAAGGACCTTTTTGCAAAAATATCCCTTTTTCGGTTTTTCTTACTTTTTTTTTTACTCCCGTATTGGCCTTTTCTTTTGGCCGGCCCCATTTTTCTTTTTAGCCTGATTATTAGGCCATGCATTTAAGGCCCATGCAGCCACGTTTCCATGCCCATTAATTGCTATGACCTTTAAGACGCATGTAGCTTTGCTTTCACGGCTTTGGAGCTGCGCCCCGTTGGGCCATTTGATGCGCCAAATCAGGCGCAGGGTTTCCCCATAGCGCAACAACGGAGCGGCGGCGGTTGCGCCTCGTGTGCGTGACAACGGGCGTAGAGGACACACGGCGGCAGTGATGGGCTCCTGCGTGGAGGCGGCGGCGAGGGGCACGCGCAGGCGGCGCGGCCGTCGCGGCGCGGCGGCGGCTGCGCAGTCGGCAATGAGGTGACGCGCGCGATGGTGCGTGCTCCAGCCAGCGTGCGGCGCGCTCAAGCCGAGCGGGCCTTATGCGGTGCCGGCGGGACACACGCGCGTGGCGACCGGTTCGCGACGCGACGCATCCCATGCGATGCCGCGCCATTCATCCTCCTCTTTCTTTCTTTGCTTGGCCGGCGGCCAGTGGCCGCGCCGCGTCGGCGCGGCTTGGGTGGGCCGGTGCATGCGGCGCCATGCCGCCGACGCTGGCTTCGGGCGGAGGTGCGGTGCTCCCGTGCGGGGGCGGGGCCGACGGTGGCCTTGCGAGGTCATAGAGCCGTGGCGTGGCGACGCCCGTATTGTGCGGCACCGGCAAGTAGCTTCGACGGTGCGGCTCCATGGCCGTGCATGCGGCTACAGGCCGTGGATGCTGCTGGTGCCCCGGCTTCAAGCCAGCGACCCGGCAGGCCGTACAGGGTCGGCGGATTTTTTTTCTCATTACTATTCATGTAATGCAATGTAATGTAGTGCGGGATTGCATCGTGGCGCGGCTTCAGGCCAACGTGTGCAAGCTTGCCGCGTGCTGGCGGTGTGGCTCTTGTCGTTGTCTCCGTGGCGATACGTGATGGCGGACTATGCCGACCGGTAACGTATCACGGAGATAGTGACAGCCGCTTGCAGGCGGTGCCCTGCACATGGTGCCTTTCATGCGATTGCATATACTACCTACGGTACAATCATCATCTACTCTTTCATGCAATCCACCGATCGGCTTGGCCGGCGACTTCAAGTCAGCTCGCGGTAGATTAGAGCGGTTTGCATCGAGAAACCAATCTAGAAAGCCAAATTTGCGAATTGAAAGCAATCTAGAAAACGATTCAATTTACGAGTGTCGTTCATCGACGGTTACCTTTCGATGCGAGGAGAGTCGATCGTCGCGATAACGTGTTGAGGAACCGTCATTGGCGAGTCGATCGAGCGATTACCTCGTGACAAGCGTAGAATCGTAAGAACAATGCATGAACACAAGAACAGAATAAGAGATAGAACACAGAGATGTAGGGGGACTTCTTGCTTCTCTTTATTCCTTCATCCATCGATCAATCCTTTACAATGAATAGCACCCCCTATTTATAGGCTACGACCCTGCTAGGGTTTGGGATGGGGCGCCCACTAATGGGCCGACTACAGGGTCAGGCCCATGGTTTCCCAACAATCATATGCACTTTAAGATAAAAAAAAGTTCAAGTCAGATAAGTAGGCTCACAAAAGTATTGCTACATAAATGTCTTGCGCTGTGGTGTACAAAAGTATAAGCTACATGGTGTAACTTGAGGTCATGTGGTCGTGCAGTCGTGCACTAACGGGGAGTTGTAAATACTAGTAGATTTTGCCGCGCCTTGGCGCTGCGTGCGAGGCTTGGGCGACGGCACGCGTCCATGGGGCCATGCGGCAGCGCGGCTTCATTTGCGGGCGCGTGCAAACGCGCGGCAACGCAACGTGACGCGCATCGGGCGGCAGGGAACGGGTGGGACCCGCGCGTGGAGAGCGACCCTTCGGCGCGCCGTGAGTCACGCCCGTGGCCCCGCGCGTGGAGAGCCTCGCGCGAAGGGAAGGCCGAAGGCTGCAGCGAATCAAACGGCTGACAAGCTAGCGAAATGCAATCGGACGGCTGAAAATAAAACGTCGACGTGGCCTGCCTCTTTGAGCCTCAAGTCTCCCACCATTTATACCGAAGGATACTAGTTTGTGCGTGGCGCGACGCCCACAAGGAATGGGCCAGTTTAGTTGATGGTTACAAGGAGGGCGATAATACGGTGAGCAACTAGATTCGAGCGTTCCGTTCATAAGCTCCTTGTCCAGCGACACAGACGTTTTATCTACTTAGTCCTTATCCACTTATTATCCTATGACTTTTCATGCCTGCCTTCTCCTTATCCGGCTTTTGCACTGGCATCAATATCTCTCTCTCTACTCATCTAAAGCCGAACCTCTTCAGCACACGGCCTCCCAAATCCTCCGGTCACGAGCACTCAAGGACATGGAGCAGCGCTCCCTCGACGGCCTCATCGCCTTGCTCACCTGCCTCTTCCCCTACCTCGCCGACTGGGAGGCTATGCTCTAACTAATCCTTGATGACGCCTACATCCTCACCGCTACCTACCTATCCTTACCTGCAGATGAGATGGCGCCACGTTTGCTTCTCAATTCCATCCCACCAAGGTGTCATATCAACATTCCCAGTCCCTAAAGCAAGTGCTTGATGAGGATATCAACCCTCCGGATACGACCGCTACTCAAGTCATGCTACAAGGAAGATCCCTGCATTATTTTGGTTCTAAGACAAGCAAGAGTTCCAGTGAGAAATATTCTGGAATCCAATTCGGCCTTCAGAAACAGCACCGATTTCAAACGTGCATAACTTTCACATACGGAATCCATTTGAGGTACACGAGTACTTGATTGAAAGCTTATCTGGTCCTCTTTCCAATGAATCCAATCCCACCTTCAAATTCTTTTTGTGCGCGCCACAACCGCCAAAACAATTCAGTGCTGATTCTGAATCCAAGTCAAAAGGATGTTGCGACACCTCCACTTGGGCTCATGGCCCTTGTAACCCTAGGGGCGTGCGCCCACCTCCCTGGCCACCACCCCCTGGTCTGCGCACACCTCCCTAGCTGCCACCCCCTAGTTGTCTCCCTCATATAAACGCATGTGTGCGACACTTTAGGGTTTTGGATTTTATTTAGTTAAAAGTTAGTTACATTGTAACTTCGTATATTGGCTTGTATCGATTAGACCAACCATAATATCGCTTCGGAATCCCACTTTATTGAGTACTTTTAATCCTAGCTTATTATCTTGTTCTTTCTTGTTCTTCGATTGTATGCAAAAATAGATCTTTGTGGTCAGGTCGATCGTGCTTCTAGCAAGATCGATAACAATCACGGAGTTGGTTCAGCGATTACCGAGCATATTAGTCGTATACGATTGGTAGCTGAATCATGAGAGTCGTCTCCACCAAATTGAGTTATCCTTCTCATCGAAAGATTGAGATGCCCATTGTCGCATCAGGTGGTATCAGAGTTCAGGTTGATCAGTGAGAATTTCTTTTTTACCTATAGTCCACAAAAGCTAAGAAAATAAAAAAGGGTAAGTTTATTCATGCCAAACCAATTCGTACCCTGCAATTTTCTTGTCTGTAATTTGCATCATTGAATCATTGGTTGTATGGTCGTGTCAAGTGCTGATTTCTAGTTCTAGTTGTTGTCTAGTTGATCTTTGTCTAGCTTCCATCTTGATCCTTGTCGCACATCATCATCACCTTTCCATCTTGCTCCTTGCCACAAGGTCATCATCATCTCGCTGCTGCTGCCACCGCTACCTCCCGCTGCCGCGGCAACCGAACCATCCCCTGCTGCCGCTACCTCGCGTTGCCGCGGCAAAACCATCGCTGCTGCACCGCTGCCACTTCTTGGTTGCGGGGAGGATCCGGTATAAAAAGGAAAGCAATTTTCAGTTCCAAGAGAAAAGAGGACAAAAAAGGACAAAAAAAGAGAAAAAAAAACATAAGGACAAAAAAAGAGAAAAAAAACATAAGGACAAAAATAAATATGTGCACATTCCCGAAAATTGGAAAGCGCATCAAACTTTCACCAAAATCAGTGAAAATTGGACATATAGCCAAAAGCTTTCACAAAAAAATTCAGCAAGCTTGGCCCATGGGTTTGAAAGATATAACAGTTTCAATTTGAAATTCGAGACAAATTTGAGTCCGAGTAGGATTCCGTTTTCGAGACACCTTTAGTAAAACGGGCATAACTTTTACATACGGTGTCCGTTTTTTATATTCCTATGCTTGTTTGAAAGACAACGATGAGGCTGATCCAAAAAAAAAAATGACCCGCTTGTGCTAGTCGCCTTCTAAGATGCCCAAAATCAGCCATCTTCAGCCCTAAATTCGCGTCACAAGTTTCTGGTCACTATTTTTGCCGTTTCTTTCGGTCTTTCCTTCGAAAATTGGGGTTCGCCTCATCTGCAAAGTTGTAGATCTCGTCAAAACCTTTCAATTAAGTATATATAAGCTATATATAATGTCACATCCCCAAGTTAATAAAGAGGATTACCTTGCATCTTATTAGCATGCATCATGTTTTGAAACATTTTCATTAAGTATTGCACTTGGAAAATCTCAAAACAGTTATTAAACATACACTCAATTATAAGCTCCAAAACAAAAACAAGAACAAAAACTCTTGTCCACCTTCTGAAAATAATTTATTCAAATACTATATTAATTATCAAGAATTAATATAATTTTTTCTAAATTTTTGGGACTGGTTTAAACTCTAAGAAAATTCAAACATAAATTAAAGACCTACATTAAGTTTGAATTTATATTATACACATTATATCATGAACAGTAGTGTTCAATAATTTGTATGGACACTAGACCTTCCTAGGAACCCTTGTGATTTATTTCACATTTTTCTGAAATTTATTTCTATTTCTAAAGTTTTGGTCAAAGTGGAGGAAATAAAATTTATCTTATTCAAACCTCAACTCAACCCTAGGCAGCACTATTCCTCGGACTCGCATCGGACCGAGCCACTTGAGTTGGCTAAGTCAACTAGATGCACCGACACATGCAGACCGTCGGATCTAAGTTCAACGGTCCAGACATTCCCACCTTTTCAGCAGTCCGAACATCACTTTAGATCGTGAGCTGTTCGATCGAAAACCAACAGCCCACGACCTCCCTCCTCTTAATCGCAGTCACGACCACTAGGTGATCGTGAGTCGTTCGATCGAAATCCAACGGCCCACGACCTCCCATCTTTTTCTGACTCACGCGCACACGGGTGAGACGCTGACGCCGTGGGCCCATGTTGTTAGCTTCGTCCCTAACCTTGCGCAAGAGCTGAGCTCCATGCGGCCGCGACGCTCCGACGCGCACAAAACGGCCCAGTCGACACCGTCAATCCACCGCCGCGTGCGACCACTCCTGGAGCACCCTCACTTGACGCCGCCTCCATTGCCGTTTTCATCCCGGGATAAAACCCCCCTATGCCTTTCAACTCGGCTCACTTCTCCTCTTTCGGCTGAGGAGAGGGAAGCTCATCTGTGCCCCATTCTCGGGTAAGTTCCTCCTGGGTGGTTCCTCTTTTCCTTACCTTTGATGCCCGCTCCATTTTTTGCTAATGCGAGCTCCTATCTTTACTTGTAGCATCTAGTTCATATTTGGGCTCTCATTGTTCTCCAGAGAGCGCACCAGAGGACCTCCCATTGTCATTTTCAACTCCGGTAAATTTCCATTGTTCTTGTGCGTCGTCTTGTGCCTTTTGACACTAGATTGATTTTCCCCAACTTTATTTGGATAATGCACCACAGGATTTGAGGTGAATTGAAGTTCTCCCCTTTTCGGCTGAAAAACTAACTTTTCATCCCCCACTTGATTCGGTAAGTCCTTGTTCGATTCCTTGCGCCTATATCATGCTCTTAAGATCTTTGAGCTATCCCGAGCACTCACTCCTTGTGATTCTGCTCAGGACCTGTTCTCCTCATTGAGCCGCACCGCCACCGTTGTCTTCATCTCTAGCACCGACGCTACTCCACCTGCTTCGAGCTTCTCCGAGCACTCTTCATCGCTCAGGTAGCTTTCTTATAGTCCTTAGGACCTCAAGCACCCGCTTCTTATAGTCCTTAGGACCTCAAGTACCCGCTTGTATGCGCTGCGGAGCTTCACATTGCTGCCTGCATGGCTGTCGTAATTGGTAAAGCCGCCCAACTCCGGCCAGCCGCCGGTACAGGCCGGCTCAGCCGTCGAGGCTACTTGCTTATGGTGCGCAAGGCTATTATAGACCTGTACAGGTCCTTGGCTGGCGCCGCCATGGCGCATAGCGCCGGCGAGCCGCCAGACAAGCTCTCTAGACGAGCATCCCATTGTCGTACACGGACACGTACTGTAGCTGGGAGATTTGGAGTTAAGCGGTAATCATTAGCTATTAAGAGATGTCTTAACAAAAGTTAATGAGCCACTTACATGCGGGCCCGCGCGCAGAAATCTGTGGGAATAAAGAGAGTGTAATATCCCAGAAATCGTTAAGAGAGACAGTTGTGCGGGAGAGGGAAATAAATATAATTTCAAGAATTTCAAAGGAATTTGGAGAACCTGGACCTTTGGCCCATAGTGTCTTGGCCCAATTGAGTCGGCTGGCCTTAAAAGGAAGGGGGAGAGACCACCCCAAACCCTAGCTCCAGCTACTGTAGCACACCGTGGTTACTGTAGCGTCGTCACTGTAGCACCTCCCCTCCCAAAGCGCTGCTACCTCCTTGCTCGACCAGTAGAAGAAAGAAGGTGAAAGAGAAAGAAAGGGGGGAAGGAGAGGGTGGGGAGAAGGAGGATCATCTTCTTCGAGGCTTGTTCATCGTCGTCCTACACGTCATCAAGGGTAACGACGGGTTTCATGTGATGTTTGAAAGTCATTAGATGCGATTGCGATTAGATTGATTGGATCGGATTAATTCTGTTCAACGTTCAATTCTATCCAGAATATTGCGCGGTCAGTTTCGGGTTCTTAGAGGCCGAATCAGAAGTGTTGATCTGTTTAGCTTAGTTGATGAATTATTGTCGAAGTTATTCCACTGTATGATATTATGTTAGGTCTTTAGGTAGCATTTTGGCTTCCGAATAGCCAGGGTGTTATAGAGAGTGGGCTGTAAAGTCCTATTGTCGTAATCCAGGACCTCCTAGATCTCCTCTCAACCGTTAAGACCTCTTAGATCTCATCTCAACCGTTCAGGACCTCCGTTGCTTCGACCTTAACCCACAGGACCTCCCTGTGTTGGTTTGCAAGGACAACCCTCAGGGTCGTTTTTGCAAAGACCATTCGAAGGACCACTTTGGGGTCATTTTGCAAAGACCACCCCCTTGACCTTCCCCGAGGTCATTTTGCACAAACCACCCCAAAGACCTCCTCACGACCATTTTGCAAAGACCACCCCCGGACCACCCTCTGGCCATTTTCGCACAAACAACCCTAAAGACCACCCTCTGGCCATTTTCGCACAGACAACCCTAACGACCTCCTAGTGGTCTTTTCTTTTGAACAGAACAAAAATCAGAAAAATGAATTATTTGCACACTGGAAATTGTATTAACTTGTTAAATGTAGAGCTCACTCATTTCAACTCCAAAATGAATGAAATCACTTATGATAATTTTCATTTTTAATGAACTTTTTGTTAAAATTGGTTTCAAACATGTCTCTATAGCAGAGAATACTATTTTGAAACTTGATCCATTAACACTATTATTTTTACAATGGATAAAGGCTGATAACTTTGAAAATGCATAACTATTTCATAAAAACTCCAAATGAGATGAACCAAATTATTTTGAGCTTATATTCTTATCCTCTAATTATCTATGTAATCCTTGTAACCACCACTACCCTGCAAATTTTCACCACATAATTAAAATCAGTGAATAGTAATAGATACTAATTAATTTGGAATTTCCAGCAAACTGAAATTCAAACTATCATAACTCTCACATACTAGATCCAAATGGAATAATTTTTCCACCTAAATTCATCTAAAATCATGATTTATATACTGTAGAAAATCATGCATTTTTTTAGCATTTTGATTTTTGAAGTATTTCTCGGTGTTTATGTCGATCTTTATTCTTTAGATTCCGAAGTTATTTACATTGACTCCTACTCTACTGAGAGCGAACAACTACTCTTCCAGCAAGGCAAACATCATTTGAAATTTCTTTTGCATCATATTTGATCCCAGTTTTGTTAAGATAGTGCAATGATAATTGCTTGCATGCTATTTTGATAATGTCGCTATTTTTGTGATGTGTAGATTAGTTATCTCCTATTCATTGAGGTTATCCTTGAATTATTCCAGCACCACATGCTTAAGTTAGGATTGTGTGAAATATGTTATACAAGTTTGCTTAGCCATGCAAGTTTAGAACCGGTAACTGATTGTCGGGAATAACCCGGCAATTATGGGATAAACACAACTTTCATTACATACTTTTATTTCAGATCTTCGTATCTGTTTTATGAGTTAAATTTTGTCATATTAAATGAGCTTTTGGTCTGGACAAGTGATGGTTAGTGATGGTGTCTTTTTACACGAGATTTGGGTATGTGGGTTGACTTGTCTGAACAATTCAGGACCAAACTTTGGGTACCTGCAATTCAAGTAAAACTCGTGCTATCATACGCAGTATATGGGTACTGTATAGCTAAGTAAGGGGAAAGTTATATTGTGTTAAGTCTCATGGTGGTGTAGGGGCAATTGTGTCTTTGTCAATTGTCCTTAGGAACCGATATCAATGTTCTATAGTGTGCAAGTGAGCACCAATTGCCTTTTTATTACATCGGTATTTCCAATATAACTTGTGAGCCCCTTAGCAAGTGCTATACGTTGCTTGTACTAAGATAGGAAACATCTCACATGGGGGATTAGCTCAATAGGATTTTCTTGCTAAAAACGACCGTATCTCGATTCTCCCCGGTCGGCATACCAAAGGAAGTGTGTCATTATCCGGAGGCTTACGGGCTAATTGAGTCGTGTGGGTAAAGTAGTGCACCCCTGCAGGGTATAAATCTTTTCGAATAGCCGTGTCCGTGGTTATAGACGATCGCTTGAATTTGTGGATGCTTATTGTTAGACTTGGAATTAAAATTATGGTTATAACTTGGTATTCGTCATGGATGGGATGTTCATGCTTGTTGTTATATCAAAGTGGACAGCCACTTTGCTTTTGGTATGTTTTATTTGTTATTCAATTCATTACTTATTCACATGTTTTACTTCTACTTCAAATCTGATTTTGAAATGGCACTTGAAAAACTAGTATGTGTAGGTTGTACATTGTTGCGTCGCTTTTGCATAACTAAGCCAATATGAGCCATCCTTTAAATGACCTTATGCATAACTAATTTTTGTTTATGTAAGACTTGTGAGTACCATTTTGTACTCAACCAGTTTGTCTACTGGCTTACAGGTGAGGGAGATATCAAGCCCGATGAGCTTGTCAGTGTCGATTTAGGCGACACTGATGAGTAGTGCTATCATTTAACTCCTAGTCGGTTGCCGATGAGTTATGGGCATACCACTGCTGGTCTTTTGGTTTATTTACTTGTTTCCTCTGCTACTTAATACTCTTACTTGAATTTGGCCGGTTGGCCGTTTGTAACAGTTGTAGGCTTAAACTATATTGTTGTTGTCTTTTGAACTATTGATGTATGATTCTTGTATGGATGTGGTCAATGTTATGTGAGAGTATGAGTATATTGGTCGCTAATCTTGGGAGCCAATATAAGTCATACTCGTTGTTCGTGGCTTCCCATTTAACTCACTAAGTGTAGTGCTTGGCTTGTTGGAGAACCGACAATCATGTAGTGCTCGCAGAGGATCAGCGCGCATGATCGTCGGGGCTCTAGTTTTCAGTTAAGCCTCTCACTTAGATTGAGTTAAGTTGGAATCCATTCACAGGAGACCTAGAGTTATGTCCTTAAGTCCATGCTTAGTCTCGGTCTTACGGAGATAACCCGGGGGTCCCCACATATAACTTTGTATTTTTCATCTTTTGAGACTAGATGTTGTTTACTGCTTAAACTAGAGGGCTGTTTGCATTGCACCATTATTTTGATTTTCATGCTCTACGTCATGTGAACAATCTTGTGCCCCTAGATAGAAGTTTGAGTAGTTGGCTAGCATCTCTCCTAGCACTTAGTGTGAGAATTTTCTTTGCTTACATCAAGTCACATTGATCTTTGCGTGTGTGTTCATAGACTTTGATTAGCAAACTTTTTCTATACTAGGATCAGCAACATTGACTAGTACTTTTCATAATTTTTTAACTTGCATTTACTAATTTGATTGTTGCTAATCCTTACTACCCTATTGAAGCCTATCCTAGCTCCACCTTCTACCATTGCACAGGTACCTTTTGCTTGTGATCGCTTTGTCAATCTTCGGAGAGCGTTTGACATCAACACTAGTTACTAGTCACAGCATGTTTGCTTAGTAAGAATTGGTAAGAACTTGGTATTAGGTTGAGTGTGTGACTTTGAGCCTCCAGATCCAAGTAGTTGATAAAAACATATACTTGTGATTTGTTTCCTTATTTTTCACTAACTATGGTAGGTTCACGGGATGATTACAAAATAGACCCACGTCTTCTTCGAGCCATTTGAACAGGAGTGCAAGAAAGTTCATGAAAAAGATGCAAGCTTGAGACAAGATTCTCCACTACGGGAGGTACATGATCATAATAGTTCACGGGATAATTACAAGATAGATCCACGTCTTCTTCGATCCATCGAACAAGAGCTCAACAAAGTCCGTGAGAAAGATGCAAATTTGTAACATCCCCATATTTGACTTGTGTTTCAAATGTAAGAAAATATGTAAAAATTAAAAACTTTTCTTACATCTTGTATTCCATGTGTGCTCTGGGAAAATTCTTGTAAAAGAATCATGAAAATACAAAATCACAAGTCATTTTGAGCCAAGTCATGAACCTCCTTTTTCAAATCCTTATTTAATCTTGGGATCATCATCTGGAAATATTTTTTCTAAGTTCTAGGGATGGCGTGTGACCCCTCTGAAAAGTTTCACAATTTTTAGAAATTGTTTGATAATTTTAAGAGGCTAGTCACCCTTGTTTGACCTTGGTCAAACCCCAGTTCAACACCTTGCATAATTTTTGGAGAAAATGCAAAGCATAAAAATCTCTGAAAATTTTATGCAAGGTCAATCTTAAGGTTAGCGAGCTCCTGTAAAATTTTTAAAATATTTAGAGTTGTTTTGCTACCTTAAACAAATCCCCCAGAGTTTCAGTTCAACTCAAAACCCTAAGTCAAAGTGTGTTGGGCTTGAGTCAGACCCAAGCCCAACCTAATAGACCTGGTTGAACCCAACCCCCTAACTGCACCTCGGGCTCACGTTTGAGGTGCGCCCTTTTCAGCCGTTGGATTTAGATCCAACCGCCCTCGTTCGTGTAACTTTCGGACCTCCCGAGTTGCGCTTCGCTTCTGGGTCGTAGGATTTCCATCGGGCGGTCTCTATTAGTTGGGTCTTTCGGACCGCTCCAAACGTCCCAAGCAATCTCAGCCGCTCATTTTCGATCGGACCGTTCGCGCGATTCTAAACGTTGGGACCCCCGATCGTCGCCGTTAAATCTTGATCGTCCATTTTAAATCCAACAGTCACGACGTTCTTCTTCTGTTCTTCTTCTTCCTCCTTGCTCCCGTACCGCGTGCGAGCCATGGCGAGAGCTGTTGTGCTCTGTCATGTCCTGTGCGTCACCCTCAACTACTCTTTGACCTTGCATTAATTGCAGTCGACCTCCTCGCACTCAAAGTCCCCTTTCTCAGCTGCTCCTGTCGCTTTTTGGTCCATGGCCGCACCATGAACCGAGCTCACCCTTGAGCTCTTGCCTTTGCCCAAACCCTAGTTTTGCATCTATAAATAGCCCCCTTAGTTCCTCCATTGAGTTCCTTTACACCATCCCTAGCTCTTTCTTTGTTCTTAGAGCTCAAAAGATCTGAAATTCCAAAATCGCCATTAGAGGTCGTGGAGCTCCGTTGGTGACTTCGGCGCTCTAGTGGTTCTTTTTCAATTCTTCTTGTACCCTTTTGAGCTCCTTAACCTCATAATCATTTCCCCTAGCTTAATTTTGGGTTTCATTCACATGAATCACTCAATTTTAAGTTTAAATCTTTTCGGCCGAAATCACCCCTTTCTTCCTCAACTCCGGTAAGTGGTTTCATTTAGGAATTAGTTGCTCATGGACCTTCTATGGGCCTTAATGTAGCTATTTTGATCACCCAGTGGTGTTCATTTTTGCTCAGGCCATTATTTCCACTTCATCTTCTTCAACTCCGGTGAGCTCCTTCGTGGTCAAAGCTTCTTCGGCCATTTTTGAAGCTCTTCTTGGCTAAGGTAGCTTCTTATTAATCCTTAGATGCTGTGGCACACGCTTCTTTGGACAATACGGAGCTTTTTGGCTATTTTTCATTTTCGTCCGTTTTGGTCACCATCGTTATTTCCGGCTCGCCGGTGTTCTAGGCCGCCGCCGCCGTTGAGACTACCTTCGGTGGGTGCGCAATGTTATTGTGAACCCATTTTGGCCTTTAGGTTGCGCCGACGTGGCCGAAGCCGCCGGCGACGAGCTTTTCTTTGCGCTCAGTTTTTGCTGGTCGAGCGCCTCTCTGTGTCGTTGTCATTTAGGACACAGATTCGGTCATTAATGCTAATAATTGATAATCGCTGTTAATCCTTGTTTAGCAATAAATGCATGTCCTAAAATGGCTGTATGAGTCACTGCCATGTGGCCTCGTAGGCCTAAACCACAGTAGCGGGGTCTTTAGGACAAAGATTGGGGTTGTTAATTACTAATCATTGTTAGTAATTAATTGTTGTCCTAAAAAGCTTATTGTGTCACCGCCAAGTGGGCCCAGCCACTTAAGCACCCCTGGCACTGTGCGTTACCCTTCGGACATCATTAATGCTAATTATTGTTAATCATTAGGTTTAACATTTAATGACTGTCCTAAAAGCCCTCTGTATCACTGACCTGTGGGCCCGCACCTTAATAAACCCCCTTGTGCGCGTAAACCCTCGCGTGTGACCCACGTGTCACTGGCAAGTGGGCCCCGCATCCTTAGCAGCTCTCTGGAGTGTGCGATGCACTTAGTTGATTGTGCACCGTCCATCTTGAGATCTGTGGCTCAGATCTCGTGGGACGTTCGGACCCCTCCTATCGTCCAATCCCTGTAGGCCCTCCTCCATCTTCTGATCTACGGACGTGGTTGGTTGGGATGTTCGGACCCCTCCGGATGCCCCAATCGACGTGGACCGTTGGATCTTAATCCAACGGTGAGTCGCGTACGGTGCTGTGCGTGTTCGTTCGACCGTGCGCGTGGGCCGTTAGATTATTGATCTGTGGCCCATGTGCGTCCACGTCATTTCCGTTTGATTAAGATTTGTGTTTTCCGGTAATCTTTTATTTGTCAACTGAAAATGGTATTGGAATTTTAAAAATTCATAACTAATTCATTTTAATTCCTTTTTAGATGATTCCAACTGTGTTAAATTCATGTTTAGCTAAAGTTTAACCTAAAAATACATGTAGGCACTGATTCTATACCAGAAAATTATATAGGTTGAATTGACTTGATTAGGTATAAATATTATCTAGAAATTTATTTAAAATTTGTAAAAGACACAAGTAATTCCCTGTAACTCCAAATTTAGCAAACTAAAATCTGTTAAATTCCTTTGATAATGTACTTCAATATAGGATAGGTTTTGTTCATTTATTTGCCTTTGAAAAATGATATGCCCTAGTGTCACAACTTAGAAAAATCATAAGTAATTCATTTTAACTCCAAATTGAGTAAACTCAGTTTTGTTGCTCTTAGAATGCCATGATCCACCTACCATGAAAATTTAAAGTTAAAATTCTTTTTATAAATTTATTTCATGAATAGTAACCAAAATTAATTTAATTTGAATTTCCAGGCGGAGAGAATTTGTTTAGGCTATAACTTTTGCATCTTTAATCCAAATCAAATAATTCTTGTTGCTAAATTTGTCTAAAATCATGCTCTACCTACTGTGTAAATTTCATGAGAATTGGATGACTTTTGCTGTTGAGATTTGTTTGATGTTCTTCGTTCTTATTGGTTTTTCGCGTTTTTGCGATATGTTCCGGCGATTGTGTTGATTGCGTGAGTGATCCTCTGCAGCAAGAAAGTGGTCTCCTTCAAGGCAAGCAGTGTAACATCATTTGATCATATTGCTCCTATTACTTTTAAAGTCTAATATCTTGTTTGCAAAACCTAAGTATGCATGCTTCTTTGTGTCAAGATTTATTTTGTCGGTTAGAGGTAGTTAATCCCATTGCATTGTTGCCCTGAAATTATTCACCCCCGCCACTACCCTAGGTTATTATCCTCACTGGTGAATTAGAGCCCGGTGGATGATTTATGGTCTTTTATTGTCTTTGCGATATGATGCTTAGCAATACTTAGTTACCGGTAGAATTGGGCGGTTATCGACTTAGTCGATAACCTTGATCACACAAACTTATTATGACTATATGATTTAGCCTTTGTGCTATGTTTATTTGTGAAAACTAAAACTGCAAACAAAATGATTTGGACTTGGGCACAATGGTAAGATGGTGTGCTTTTGGGTGTGACTGGAATGGTGCCCGGGTCATTAAGGACCGAGTTATTTGCGCCACCGTACTGAGCATTTTGCGTGCTAACCACACTAGAGGGAAATGGGACCTCTCTTGACTTAGTACTTTGGCGTGTGTTAGCTACGAGTCGCAGGAGGGTGTGTGTGTGTTGTGTTGTGGTAAAATGTGGTGATTCATGTGTTGGGAGCATTGTAGTTGTCTGAAAAGCTTTACCCCGTGTGGGTAGTTGTATTTTCAGCTTTACAATGTAAGCGTATGGGCTGTGGTCCATACGAGCGGCTCGTAGTTTATACACAATATTGGAAACGTCTCGTAGGACTTAGCCGTGCCGGCATACCAAAGGAAGTGTGCTTAATAGCTTGGCAAAAAGGCGGTCTGAAGTGTGGGTACATTGGTACACCCCTACAGGGTTAAAACTATTCGAATAGCCTCGTCCTATGTTATGGACACGCTCGGATACGCCCCGTGAGAACTAGACTACAACCTTTTAATTAAAACTTGATGTGGGTGGTACGAATGGGTAATTCGTGCTATTGTTGTGATGGCTATTGGGTTAGTCATCTCCAGGATGTCTTTATGTTATTACTTATTGTATCGCTGTTATTTATGCAAATAAATTTCAGATTGTTAAACAACCTTCAAACTATTATCTATTACAAATAAAATCTGCTTTATGCTGAAAATAACCTTTGAGCCTTCTCCTTTGATTAAAGTCTGCATGTAGTAGTATCTAGGTTTGTTACTCGTAAGTCTTGCGAGTACAATTTTTTGTAGTCATTTGCTTTGCTTATTTGTTACAAAGGAGGTTGATCCCCAAGGGATCGACTTTTGTGAGTTTTGCTGCGGTGTGGATGACTAGCTTGGCGGCCCGGTCGGATTGCCTTGTGGGTGTGAGGCAAACCGGTTGGCTTTTGTCTTAGCCATCTTATGACATTTTACTTCCGCTGTTATTTCTAACTCTTTTAGCTTGTTCTTGACCGGTTGGCCTTTCCTTTGTAATATCTATTATGTATGTCTTTTGCTTGTGAAGTTAAGCTTTGAATCTGTGTGTTGTATGGAATTGATGCATGCTTTTGTAAGGATGTATGTGTGCTGCAATTCTGGGAAGCACATGTCCATCGAGGCACGGTGTATTTTGTTTGTGATGCTAGGGCCAAAGAAAGGCTAAGTATTACAAACTAAATAAACCGGGGTCTCACAAAATTTGAGACAAGATTCTCCACCACGGGAGGTACATGATCGTGATACTGAAAAGGAAGTGCAGGGATGACAATCCAAGGCTAGTTGTGCATTTTTGTCTACTTCTACTACACCTTCACGTGTATATGAAACAAACAAACGTATGGTACACACCTCCGCATCAAGATCATCTTCGATTGCTTCTTCTCCTACTGCACCTACTATGATTGCCGCTCCTGTTGCTGTGAGCGACACTATGTCTCGCTGTCTTACATCATTGGCTTACTCATAGGCAATTGAGCTGAAGTAAGAAGAAGAGGGGAAAGCTTGTGATAACTCACCGTCTCTAGTACCGACATCATTTGAGTTGAGCCTACAAGGTAATACCAAATGTGCTGATTTGAACACTCAACCTGCGATCAATACCCATAATTTCATGCCTAGTATCATTGAACAAAGGGAAAATCAGATTGTAGTACAAACCATTGCATCACATGAGGTGAATGAACCTAGTGCTGAGAAGGCAAATATTAATTTCCTACATACAGAATATGATATTATTAAGAATTTGTATGAATCCTACAATAATTTAATTGATTTGCTTACTGAATTGAGTGCATCATGTGATAAAATTGTTGCTTTACCTGCTGACTTGATTGCACCATGTGATAAATAATTGAATTGCCTATTGTTTTGAGTGTTTCATGTGATGAGTTAATCGTATATAATGATCATGTGGAATTGGTTAGACATAAAAAAGTTTTGATTAGAATTTCTCCTGCTGATTCTTTATGTTACATTATGTTGGATCAACCTATGAAATTGTCACATACTATAAAGAAAGTTTTTGAAACCGCATGTTCAAAATCATTATTTAGTGCCTACACCCTGGGTATAAGCTTAATTTGATTGGAGATTTATAGTGTAGACAATTAATTTCTTGTATACCACGTTTGCATAACTTGTGATCACATGAATGAATTGAAGCTTGCTGTTTTGAACAACAATTCCTGTTTACTGAATCTTGTTCATTATGAGAGAAAAATAAAATTTAGTGATTACCCAATGCCTATGTGTTCATCTCTTATTGCCTCATCTAGTATTGACAATCTGAATAATGATGTTGAAGTATAGAAGAACTTACAAATCTATTCACCATTGCTAGATGAATTTGCTCTTGCTCGATTGAAATTTGATTATATGAATGACTTGTGCACTTTGAAATTAATTGTTGTGCCCATTAACTTATAAATGTTAAGGACAACTTTTCTACATAATAGGACGATTAATAACTCTACTATATATTTCATTTATACTTGTAAATTGAGTTACAAACTGAATGCTATGAGAAAATATACATTTATTGATTTGATGCATGTACACTCACCTTTAATTTACAAAAGCTTTCTCTATTTCTTTGCCACCTGTTGTTGCTAACATTTTGCAGAAAGATAAGCATGTGTTGCTACATGTTTTTAAGCTTGTCTTGGAGCTAGATAATGAGCATGAGTCGAGAACGACTCAAATGCAAGAAGGGGAGGATGATGAGGACGTCAACCCTTCGGATACGACCGCTACTCCACATCATGGTACAAGGAAGGTCCCTATGCCATTTTGCTTCTAAGTTAAGCAGGATTTTTAGTAGGACACGTTTTGGAATCCAATTCGGCCTCCGAAGACAGCATCGACTTCAAACATGTATAACTTTCACATACGGAGTCCGTTTGAGGTGCACTAGTACTTGATTGAAAGCTTATCTCGTTCTATTTACAATGGATCTAGCCTCACCTTCAAATTTTTTTTGTGCACACTGCAATAGCTAAAACAATCTAGCGCTAATTCTGAATCCAAGTCAAAAGGGTGCTGCGCCACCTCCACTTGGGCCCATGGGCCTTGTAACCCTAGGGGCGTGCACCCACCTCCCTGGCCGCCACCCCCTGGTCTGCGCACATCTCCCTGGCTGCCACCCTCTTGTAATATCTCAAATTCAATTTAGCGGGAACCTTATTCAGGAAAGGGAATTTATTCAATTTCGAAGTTCTCCTATCGAATAATGTATCCAACAGCGATTAGTGGAATTAAAAAGAAGGTTTTCTGTGAAATTTCGACAACTTGGGCCCCAGGCCTCGGCCCAGAAGGCCCAAGAGGGAGGCCGGCCAAAGGGGTGGGCGCCACCCCCCTTTTCTCCCCCAAACCCTAGGCCGAACCCACCTCTCCCTGTCCCTCCCAAGCCGCCACCCTCCCGCCCCTTGCCGCCTCCCATCGATATTGGCACCTCTTCCCCGGCCACTGGTGCTGCCATCTTCCTCCTGGAGCCGCCCCTCCCTGCTGCTCGTCTTCGTGAAGGAAGGAGAAGGGAGCGCGGGCTGTTTAGCCGAAAGGAAGGGAGAACGAGGGGGAGGAAGGCGATCTTCTTCTTGGGATCAACCAGCATCTCCCTGAGGTTCTACAAGGGTAACACAAGGCGTTCTTCGCTGTTTAAGTTGAATTAGATGCGAATTCGATTAGTTTGATTGGATTGAATTGCTGCTGTTAGAATTTCAGTTCTGTCCAGAATATTGCGTGGCCTATTTCATGATCTTAAAGGCCGAATTTGAGATGTCCATCTCCTAGAGTTATGTAGGTATTGTTCTTAGCTTTCGGTGGCCGCCAAGAACACTAAATTCCGACGTACGGATCAAAAGTTATGTTCATTTTAGTTTCTGTTGTCCAGAATTCTGACGAGAATTAGCAGACATTGTAATTGTTAAAATTTGACCTAGTTAGAGGATGATTCAGAAGTCTTTCCCATAACGACTTTTGTACGTGATCTCATTAGCTTTCAGGATTGATAAACAACACCCCATTTGGATTTGTAGAACAAAAGTTATGCAAGTTTTAAGTTGACTATCCAAAACCCTGACGAGAATGAATTGTCGAATTGCCTTTTAATTTCTGATCAAGTTAATGGCAAATTCAGGGCTTTCACCCAACTAGGTTGTTGTAGATAATCTTGTTACCTTTCAAAAAAGCCTGAGTTTACATTTTTGTGAATTTCAAAGTAAAAGTTATGTCAATTTTAGTATTACTGCCCATTATAATTTTCTGATGGAATGTAGTTCAATTGGAGTAAAATTGTGTAGTTAAATGTTGGGGGGTTGGGGTAAGTGTAGCAAGTAGTGTCTTGACTTCATGGTTCTTATTGAGTAAACTAATGGTGTAGGAGGTGAGGCTCCGAGATTAGCGGCATCGTCGTTACCTCCCATCGCATCGCAACGCTAAAGGCAAGTACAATGATTTTGTGTGATTTGTAAGCACTGGATGCTCAATGATTAGTATTGTATTTTGTTTGATATGTGAGAAGCTTCAATGTTCATGTTCCGTCCACGGGAGTGGAATATCCACGGGAGTGGAGATTATAGTAGACAAGAGGTTCCGATGATTATGTTCTTTGCGTATGCTCTTTCATATGTGTGGAGATGATATTAGTCATTATTCATAAGTTTATTCATGCATCCATGTTCATGTTCCGTCCACGGGAGTGGAGTGTCAGAACCCGGGATTAACATCACAGATCCTCTGTGTATTTCTGAACTAGTCCCATGATCAGTCGCTAGTTCACACAGTAAACAAACATGGTAACAAATTCATATCACAACTTTATTAATAATCAACAGAGTTTATTACAAACAAGGCTTACAGGCCAACAATAAAATAAACACAATGGAAGACGACGAAGAAGTAGTAGAGTCCAGTAATCTGCCACAGGCAATCGACCGGGGTAGCAGCCTAGTCGTCGAGATCCACATCGGTAGTGAAGTCCTTCTCCTCTGAAATTTTGTTTGCATAAAGCAAGTATGAGCACAACTTCCGTGCTCGCAAGTTACACCTGTCAAGTAACAGAATGACATGCATACATGGATGTAACAAAGGATGGCTTATTGGTTGATTTGCATAAAGTAGCATTTTATTTAAATACTTGTACTAAGTTCCAAAGCGGTTATTTTATAACTAAAATTCATTTTATAAATTCTCAATTTTATAGTCAGATAACATTCACACATGAATGGTGAAGGATACCCTCCTATCACATGGCTCCCTGCCCAATTCCCATCTGGATAAACCAGTTTTGAAGAAGTCTTTTTCAAACAAAACTAAAGTCTAACTTTGAGCGATTCGGCAAAGATGTCCATAACCATGACACGGCTATTCGAATAGTTTTACACTCTGCAGAGGTTGTACAGCTTTACCCACATGACAAGACTTCTCTAGTTTGTCCGGCATATATCTATACCACCGCTCACTACCTTTGGTAAGCGGTCTAGAGCACGTGCCAAGGCTTTTACAAAGCGTCATTCCACCGTAGTTACCCCTCGTTAAGGTTTCGCCACCCCCTTTGGAATAAAGACCTCCGGGTTCGGGCCCCCTCTTGCGCTAGGTGGGATTAACATAAGTCGTAACATGACTACCCATTGCATTTGTAGGGAACGACCATGGTGGAACATTGCAGATTAATTAGCCAGGTCCTACTCCCCACACCGAGGACATGTGGTGGTACGGTATGGCATAGCTTCATACACTCGAAGACCGGTCCTTAACTGACTTGGGCAACTTTCCAACAAAACTCATGGGCCTAAACCATACCCGATTGAGCCCGTGCATAAACTTGCACCCACCGAACATCCATTATGCCCAAGTCCAAACCATTTTTATTTATTTCATTTTTTCAAAGTCATAAACTTCCATAACATACCGATGCCATGGATGCAATTTAAACCATAATTGATTTCTGGCTGAAATTCCCCAAAATAAACATGTTTGGTCTATAAGCACGGCTAAGCACAATATTTTCCAAATGATCCTAGTCCATACTATTGTATCAACTAGGTTTTACCTATGGTGACAATATGTTTACTTCAATTATCAAAATTGGCCATACAAAGGAGTTTAGGCATAACTATATGTTTAAAGCACGAATTTAAAATACTGATATAAATAAGCATGCAGTAATAATTTAAAACAGAATATAAATAATTTAAATTAATGGGATCGGTATGATCAAGGGTATAACTTGCCTCGCTTGAGGTGATGTTGTTTTCCTTAACAGGTCACCTAATACTCACAAGTACTTTCTTCAGGTAGTCCAAGTGTACAATCACAATAATCATATAGTCAAAATCAATCCTCTTATGTTGCCCTTCAATCGGCGTCGAAATCTGACTCTCCGAAGTCGTCGAAATCTAATCGCGAAATAAGCCAAATTCAAATAAAATTCAAATAGCAATTCAAAAGAACTCCAAATTAAAATAATTTGATTTAGTTAGCTATATTACAATTTTATACAAATTTTGCAACTTGAATCACCCAAATCGGAGTTTGGATACAAAAGATATGAATTTTAGAAGTTTAAATTTACATGGAATAATGAATTAGGGTTTAAAGGAATTATTGGTCAAATGAACCCAAAATTAAATAATTTTGGCTTAGATGGCTAGATCTTGATTTTATATGAATTTAGGAATTTGAATCGACAAAATCGGAGTTCGTATGAGGGAGAACGAACCCCGGGAAGTTCTAAATCTAAATAAACCCTAAAATCAGATTTTATTGATTTTCTTGAAGGAAAATCGAATTATTGCGCAAGGGCTGACGTCAGCGAGGATTTTCGGCTGAAAATAAATAAAAGAAAAAGAAATTGGCCGTAGGACCCACTGTCAGCGTCTTGGCTCATGGTGGACTGGGTCCACGGGTTTTTGGTCGGAGGAGGGGTGCACCGTGCCACGCGGGCGCTGACCCAGCGTGACACGTGGGCGGTGATGAGGTGTGGTGGGCCGACGTGGCGCCTCAGTGGCAATGACGTGGCTTTGCCACGTCACCTTGGCAACGGCGGTGCTCGGGTCCCAATGGTGCCGGCGAACGGCGGCCCGGCGAGGGTGCCAAAAGGGAGAGCGGAGTGTGGCGAACCTGAGGCGCTCACCCGGGTGGTCGGAGGAGGATGGAGGCGACCGGCGGCGCGTTCGGGACCGCGGTGGCGAGGGCGCTCGCGGGGGGGGGGGGGGGTGCTCCGGCGAGGCTATCGTGCGCACGGGGTAGCTCTGTGGACGGCGATGCCGATGGTGGCGGTGGCGAGGCGAGAGCGGCGACAGCGGTGGCGTGCTTGCGGCCGACGGCGAGAAGATCTCGAATTCCGACGAACTCACGGGGAGGGAGAGAAGGTGGGTGGTGTGGTTGGAATGAGGAGGAACGGGGCTACCCGGTGCTCCCTTTATAGGGGCCGGAGGAGGTCGGGGGTGAGAGATCACGCGCGGAGGTCGCGGCGGCAATTTTTGGATTCCGGTGATTACACGCAAAACGGAGGGGAAAGTGGCCGGAGATAGGGCGGCAGGACGCGGGGAATTTAATGCGCGCGACCGTGTGAGGGAAGGGGGCGAGAATCGCGGCGGAGATGAGCTCTGCGCGGCACGGAAATGGCGGCCGCATGCAGCTAGAGGAGGAAGGAGGCGCGGGAGGAAGACAAGACATGGGCCGTTGGATTCTTATCTAACGGTGTGGAGGATTAGGGTGGCGTGGGGCACTGGTAGCCGTCCGATGTAAATCGGACGGTGAGGGGGTGAGAGAGAGAGGGAGCGGCGGGAGGAGCAGGCCGAGATGGGCCGGCGGTGGGGAGATAGGAGTGGGCTGGAGAGGGTTTTGGCCCAAAAGACTTTTAGGGTTTTTTTAATTGATTTTCTAATTGATTTAATTCCAGTAATTCAAAATGGCTTTAGAAAATAGCAAAACAAATCCAAAAATTATGAGAAAATTCACAGAAATTCCCTGAGTTATTTTGGATTTAATAAAAATTAGTTCCAACTTATAATTAGCTATTAATTTTGCAAAATAAATTATTTTGGCTTTAAAATACTTAGGAAAAAGCTTTTAAAAACTCAGGAAATTCTATAAATTAATTAAGATTTTACTTTTCAGATCAAACCAACTGAAACTACAAGAACTTCAAGTAAATTTTAGATTTTGACTTTTACAACTTCAAAAATTCAAAAGAAGCAATGAAACTCTATCAAATTTTCAGAAAATCCAATAAAACAATAACTTTATTTATTTTATTTTGGTAACATAACCTTAGGATGTTACATGGAGCTCCACGGGAGTGGAGTCTAAAGTCCCAAAAATTCCAGTATGGGCAAGTGAAGTCCCACCATTCCAATGTGGGCAGTTTTGGACACACGTATGAAACGTTCTTCATACGGTATTTTGGATCCCCGTATTTCAATAAATACGGGCTTAAGTGAACACCGACGGGTGTGTAACTAGCTATACCGGTATAAGCACGTGTGCAGTCCATCCTTTGATTAATTTCAGTCATATCATGCATTCTTAAATGTTCATTCGTGGTATGTTCAGAAACTGTGAAGAGGTTGTCTTGTCCATATTAGTTGTCTGTTAATTTATTCAATGTACTTGCTGAGTCTTGGACTCACTCTTGCTCTGTTTATTTATTTTAGGTGAACATTGGTGATGAAACTCTTGGGAGGGAGTACACATGCACAACCCACTCAGTTCACTTTACCCTTGTTTCGACATAAGAATTGTTACTGTCTTTCATCCGTTAATTGTTGGATTGTAATAAATAAACTTAGACTTGATGGATACCTTACTTATCGTTGAGTTTGTTTAAATAACTGTTATGTTCATTGATCATTCATTGATAAGATGTCGTAGCGGATCCAATATTACATTCCTGTTTATGTTCCATTTGTTGATGATCTGTTTAGCTTAGTTGATGAAGTGTTGTTGAAATTCATTCCGCTGTATGGTTATTAGTTAGGTCTTTAGGTAGCATTTTGGCTTCCGAATAGCCAGGGTGTTACAGTTGGTATCAGAGCGGGGTTTAGGTCCGTGGTTAATAGAAAAAATATTAAATTGACACACTGTGCACAGTAGGTGGGGTTGGGAATTACATTGCTTCCGCATTATCTGTTATTATGTTTCATTTGTTGAGAAATTGTTGAATTTCATCTGTACTATCTTTCTTGTTGTTAATCTATGATATGATATGTTTGATATTCTATATCTATGAATCTATTCTATGATTGCCATGAGATGATCATGTATAATTATATTTGATTATATTATTTTTGCGTGTCGATAATGGTTGTTTTTCCTTGGTCATGTGTTCACTACGGGTGGCACATGTTTTCCTAGTTGATGAAAATTGATTCCATTCGCTCTTTCTTTTAAGGAAGAATCAACCTATTCGTTTCACCGGAGTTTTTTGAGGTGTTTAATAATTGTAGCTGTGAAACTTTGAGTTGGAAGTTATTCGATGAACATTGGAGGATGAAATAATTTCGTAATATAGTTCTTTGAGAGAATTTTATCTCATTAGAAGATTGCCTTTGGAGGTTAAACTGATTGCATTATTGCAACCAATAGAACCTATGGAGATTTAAGATCCAAGATCTTTTGTTCAATTCGGGTGGAACATTAGAATTTTCGAAAGGATGGGAATCTTGATCCATGTATTAGAGTATCACGATTGAGTATCTTGCACGGTTATGCAGTTAAACTATGATGGTGTTGTAATGAGAGTAAGATTAGCGAAGTGATCTGATCGTTAAAGCGGTTATTGAGATAGCCGAGATTGTTGGATTATTGTCGGAAATGACTTGGACTTAGTAAGTAACTCTCTAAGAGTTAGAATCTTTATAAAGATAATTGGATCGAGGAAATGTTTTCGTATTGATGTTAATGCGCGAGTATGTTTGGATTATGAGAATTTTAGGGATTTAAACTGAGGTTTCCCCTATCCTCTTTATGAGAAGTTCATTGTAGGAGTCTTGGAGTTTAAATTTGGGTTTCGCGTTGTATGCTAGGGCTTTGAGTCGCTCAATGATTATGTGTAGAAAAAATAGAATAAGAGTGGATTCCGAACAGTGGGATGATCATTGATAGAACCCTTTTGAAGGAGTATATGAATGTGTGTGTTGAGGATTCCGAGTTGCTTATTCTTAAAAGATTTAGGTGATGTGATTGCATGTGAGGGCTATTTTGAGATGCATTGGAAGTCATCTATCAAAGTATTTCCATCGGTACAAAAGTTGACTAGGGTATGTTTGGTGGAGACAATAGTGTTTCTCTACAAAAGGAGTGAATGATGTATTTCGGCTTGGGCACATCGTTGAGAATGCCAAGATAAGAGAGATGAGGTAGTGTGTTATGCGATGAATTGGATTCCAAAGTTTGAGAGAAATTTCATTCCTAAAAGAGAACTGAGAAAATTGATACTTCCTCAAAGAAGTGACACGTTTCTTTTATTCTTGTTTGAGTTTTGTGTTTTGGCGAATGTCTTTCGCAAGTTGAGCTCGACATTTATATTGGCATGTGTGGTTCTTATCGATTCAGAAAGAGTAAAAGAATTTATGATTTGGACTTTCAAGTGTTTTTCTCCTTTGGATTTTGTGACGTTTATTCGCAAACTGCCACTTGGAAGGTGGAAAGGTTTTCGTGCTGAAATTCCGATTTCTGGATTTGACTCTTTAGTACCGAGCTAGTAACGCTTAGTTGCAATGTGAATCTTTCGTTTTCAGATGGATTTTGTTGGTAAAAGAGTTTGCTTAAAGAGAGTTCTGTCGTATGTTTTTGGTTAAAGGAGGTGATCATTCCTACAGAGAAGGGTTCAATTGAGAGGTGGAACAAGAGTTCCATGTTCTATGTGCATGTCGTGTGGTTCGGTATCAATGGGAAAGTTAGCCCAAGGTGCATTGGGTTGTTTTCGTTAGCTACAGGAATTCGAAAGTTGGCGTATCGCTAGGACCGTCTCGGGTCCATACGCGGTGTACGCAACTTTTGGCATGTTTGGTGTCGAGTGAGTACTTGTGAGATCTAAAGTTTGAGTATTTGTTAACAACGTCGACCACCGAGTAAGATCTTACCTTTGAGTCTTGTCCAATGAGTGTACCTGGAGATGTAGGGATGAGTGTTAGGACTTACGTCTTTTCACGTCGTTGTGTTGTGGTTCCCAGTCCGAGAGTGAGGTCACTTGGGAGTTGGAGATTCGCTTGTGTGAGCGTTATCCGAATTTGTTCGCAACGAGTATTCGTTTACCGTTGTTAATTTTCAGTCGTCGTTTTCCTCTCGGGTAGATCGGCGTTTAGATTCGGGGTTGAATCCTGTTAAGGGGGGTAGAATGTAATACTCCGTTTTCGTTTAGAAAGAATTCAGTTCGAATTCGAATTTTAAAAGAGAAAATTCTTGCGTTTCGTCTGTTCTTCTAGTTTTGGCCTGGGTCTTTGGCCAACAGGCCCAAAGGGGGGCCTTGTGGGCCAAGGGGGGCAACCATGAAGCCCAAAGGGAGGGGCAGCCGTGGTGCCCATGGCCCATAAGTGGTCGGCCAATAGGGGGAGGGAAACCCTAGCACGCCCCACTTTTCCCTCTCCCTCCCCACTTTGGCCGCCGCCTCCCTCCTCTCCCCTCCCCCCTTCATCTTGCGCCCCCTTGCTGGTTACAGCCCCTTCTCCACCTCCATTGCTGCTGCCCCAAGCCCCTGGTGCAGCACCCCCACCTCCTGGAGCCGTCCCTTGGTGCTGATCTCCCCGTTGCCGGCTTCTCACGAAGGTAGGAGTGGTGTTTCATGGAATTGGCTGATCAAGAAGGAGGAGAACATCTTCGCGGATCAACCATCGGCGTCCTGGGTGCTCCAAGGGTAACGATTCTCGGTTGTTGTTGTTGGATTAGTCGTAGAAGAGAAATCGATTCGAGTTAATTAGATCAAAATCGGTCTGCAGTAGTTATCAATCTGTCCAGAATGTTGCGTGGACGATTTCGAGCCCTTAGATGCCGAACTAGTAGTTCTGATCTCCTAGAGATATTTATATAATGTTCTGAGCTTTCGGTGGCCACCAAGAACACCTGATTCCGACATACAGATCAAAAGTTATGATCGTTTTAGTTTCTGCTGTCCGCACTCGACGAGAATTAGCGACAATCGTAATTGTTAAAATTTGACCTAGTTAGAGGATGATTCAGAAGTATTGCCCATAACAACTTTTGTACGTGATCGCATTAGCTTTCAGGATTGATAAATAACACCCCATTTGGATTTGTAGAACAAAAGTTATGCACGTTTTAAGTTGACTGTCCAGAACCCTGACGAGAATGAATTGTCGAATTGTCTTTTAATATATGATCAAGTTAATGGCCAATTCAGGGATTTCACCCAACTATATTATTGTAGGCCTGGGTCTTAGCTTTTGATATCGATAAAGAACTCTAAGTTTGGTTTAGCCAATTAGAAGTTATGACCATTTTCGTGCCGCTGCCCAGAATTGTCGGGCAGTTCTGACAAAAGATGCTCATCGGTCTTTTGGGGCTTGGTATATTCAGAATTTGGGTTTTCCATCAACTAGGTTGTTGTAGATAATCTTGTTACCTTTCAAACAAGCCTGAGTTTACATTTTTATGAACATCAGAGCAAAAGTTATGTCAATTTTAGTATTATTGCCCATTATAGTTTTCTGATGGTTTGTAGTTGAATTGGAGTAAAATTGTGTAGTTAAACGTTGGGGTGTTGGGGGTAAGTGTAGCAAGTAGTGTCTTGACTTCGTGGTTCTTATTGAGTAAACTAATGGTGTAGGAGGTGAGGCTCCGATATTAGCGGCATCGTCGTTACCTCCTAACGCATCGCAACGCTAAAGGCAAGTACACTGTTGGTTGTATGAATTGTGTATGTTGGATGCATGATGCTCGTACTGTTTTTTATTTGATATGTGAGAAGTTCCGATGATCTTGTTCATGTTTCGTACACGGGAGTGGAGTGTAGTATATTCGGAGATGATGCTAGTCCCTATTCATAAGTACTTTGCTAATCTTAATGGCTGTGACCGTTGAATGCTTACATGAATATATTGTGACATTTTATGATACAAGAGATGATGAATTGTCTATGTTCCTTCATATATGTTGAATCTATGCTAAGAGATGATGTTTTTCATTGTTCATATTCATTTCTTGCATCCATAGTTCATATTTTATCCACAGAAGTGGATTGTAAGTCCCACCATTCCAATGTGGGTAGATTTGGACATTGTCATGTCCCGTCCACGGGAGTGGATAGAAAGACCCATCAATTCCAGTATGGGCACGTAAGACCCATCAATTCCAGTATGGGCAGATGTGGACACCTGTATGAAACGTTCTTCATACGAGACTTGGATCCCCGCACTTTTGTTAAGGTGCGGGCTTAAGTGAACACCGACGGGTGTGTCACTAGCTATACCGGTATAAGCACGTGTACAGTCCTTCCTTCGATTATTTCCATTCATTTCATGCATTCATAAATATTCATTTGCTGTATGTTCAGAAACTGTGAAGAGGTTGTCTTGTTCATATTGGAGGTCTGTTCATGTATTCAATGTACTTGCTGAGTCTTGGACTCACTCTTATTTTGTTTATTTGTTTTTAGGTGATTGTTGCTAAAGTTTCTCTTGGGAGGGAGTAGACACGCACTACTCAAATATTTCACTTTACACTAGATTCAATAAAAGAATTGTTATTGTCTTTCATTCGTTAATTGTTGGATTGTAATAAATAAACTTAGACATGGATAAAAACTTCCTTTCGTTGAGTTTGTTTAAATACCTGTTTATGTTCATTGATCATTCGTTGATAGGATTATCTTAGTGGATCCATTATTACATTCTTGTTTATGTTCCGACTGATGTTGAACTGTTTAGCTTAGTTGATGAATTATTGTCGAAGTTATTCCACTGTATGATATTATGTTAGGTCTTTAGGTAGCATTTTGGCTTCCGAATAGCCAGGGTGTTACACTATTACTCGTTGATGGCATGTGTTGCACTTAACCAACTGGGTGGTAAAGGATTTAGACTGAGGCAAGTGGTAGAAACTGTGTGATATGGTGGAGCTTTGTGATTGTGAATGATAATCTTCGTGGCATAGTTAGAAATTGGAAGTTTTGCCTTGGTCAATTAAGAACTTAACTTTGTGCGCCATTGAACCGAGCCTTATTATGCGACCATATGCCTGGTATGGGACGGGCCTAACTTAGTAAGTTACAGATTCTTAACATTGACTACTCAGGTAGTAGGTTAAGCTCTATGCCAAGGTGAAGGTGTGTTTTTGTTTTTGTGGCGATTCATATTTATGAGCGGTTCGTCGTCTTCAGATCCAACGGTGTGCGACGGGCTAATTTCCTGTGTGGGCGTTAGTGTCGTCAGTAAAACACATCGAGAGTGGCAATGTTTGAGATGAAGTTTCTGAAAGTGCTAGCTATACTGATTATATCGTGTAGGTAAAGTGTACAACCTCTGTAAAGTGTAAACAATCTATTCGAATAGCTATGTCTGCTGTCATGGGCATGCTTGGGGATTTCACACGAGGGGTAGATTTTCATAAAATATTTGGGAAGGGACAACTGTGTGATATAAGTCATATGGTTGTGTGAAATAAATTGATTAGACTTTGTGTCTTTGTGAAAACAGCTGTTAAATTTATATTGTTTTTGTTTTTAATTGTGTTTTTAATTTATTATTCATATTCAATTGCAAATGTTGCATTTCTGCAAAAGAACCACATAAGTCATTTTCTTTGGAATAAGCCTGCATTTATACACTGCATTCTGTGGCATAACTTACGAGTATGATTGTGTACATATGCTTGCTACAAACATTCAACAGAAGTGGAGGAGTCATCGCCCGCTTTTGAGGAGGAGTTCTACGAAGGTGCTGATCGTTAGGTCTTGATCCCAGTCGGTTGCTTGTGGTGAATCGATGGATTTCCGCTAAAGTTATTTTGTTTCGCTGTTGCTTATTTAGTTATTGTCAGCCCTGCGAGGCTTAATAAATGTAAACTCAACCATGAGGTTAAAACCATTATTTGCTATTCAAATTAATTGTTTGTGTTATTATTCGACTTGTGTGGATTGATATTAATCTATGTTGATACTGTGTGCACTAGTATGATCTTGAACTAGTGCATAATACACAGAGGGTCCAGAATTGCATTTTTGGGTCTCGATAACAGTGACCTTCGAGGACTTGTTCTTTCTCTTCAACCTCGACGCCCTCGATGCCTCACTCATGTGATGCTAGACACTGTAAGTGTGTACAATCACGGTCTACGTTTGTGTTATACCGATAAATGTTATATATAACTCATTGCTTTTGTATATATATATATAGATAGATAGATACATGATTTCTGAAGCTGAATCAAGGCAATTACCGGTAGGTTTCATCGACCCACACTTGGTCTCCATGCAAAGCATCGAGGAGAATGCATCCTTCGTCGAGACTTACATGACGACGTCATTGCTGGCTCACCGCGAGAAGGAATTCATACTTTTGCCCTACAACCAGGGGTAAGTGCTGTACTAGTGGCTATACTTGTTGATTAATTGGTACTTTATAAGCAACACAAACTTAGGTTTAATGACCACGGCGACATACCTGTGCAGGTACCACTGGGTTCTAATTGTAATTATACCTTCACAGAATAGGGTAATATACCTTGATTCCCTAAAGAAGCCTGAACATGACTTCACAGTTATCCAACAATTAATCAACAGGTAAATACATTTCCTCCATAGATAACTCTATTGTAGTGTTTCCTTCCTTTGCAATGGCTAAGGCTAATTTTCTGAAATCATGTAGGTCATTCACCGTGTACTCTGTTAAGGGAGGGAGATGCAAGGGAAGGATCATGCGACACGTTTTCAAATTCCTGATATTCGCTAGTACACATGAATCTTATATAACACTTTGTAGTTGTCTCTCAAACTAACTAATTCTATTTTTACAGTGCCACCAGTAGCCGCCAGGCAACACCTGTGGATACTATGTTTGCCACAACATGCAACTACTAATCAGTTTCGCGATGACCAATGATCCTTAGGTTTGTCAATCTTACAATAATTATTTCATACTTATCAATTTATATATGCACGACTTTAATCTTTCTAGCGATAGGTTACGACCATCGCGGAAACTGCGTTGGAATAGGCTTAGCTCATAAAAATTCGAGGACGGCTTGTGTCATTCTTGTTATGTGAGGCATAAACCCAGATGGGGAGTTCCACAATGTACATTGAACTTAATTGAGATAAGATTGAACTTAATGGTACATATGTGTATTTATTCATTGAATGGTTAATTTTAGTTCATTTGAGTTAATTGATTTGCATGTTATAAGGATGTGCTTGTTTTGGAAATAAATGTAAATTGGATGTATACTTTTAGTTCATTTGAGCTAATTGATTTATGATATGGATGTGCTTATTTCTGAAATGAATATTAATTAGATGCCTACATGTACTTGTTGTGTTTCTACTTGTTTTAGAGGGCATGGCTAGCATTTCCTGAGGCTAGCCAATAAACAGAAATAAATTTAGTAATACAAAAGAATATCACAGACGGTTCCTTAGGACAAACCGTCTGTGATACATCAGCTACCATGGATGGTTTCATCCACAAATCGTTTGTGATACATTAGCTATCACAAACAGTTTCATTCACAAACCATCTGTGATAGTCAACTATCACAGACGGTGCTGAGTTAATAACCGTCTACGATAGTCTTCATCACAGATGGTTCAAAAACCGTCTATGATGACCTCATGTCATTACTGACCCATAAACTCAGACGGCTCACGAAACCATCTGTGATGATATTTTTGAACCATCTGTGAAGACTTTTTCTGTAGTAGTGAAACCTTTCACAACAACTCAGGATGTGCAGTTGTAAAATAAGAAGCATCACAAGCAAGCTTTCAATTACAATAAAAGCCAAAATTTTATTACACAAGGTTAAGGCTTAGCAGCCAATTTTAACATTGATGTGGGTATCCAAGCCCAAAGTTAAAATAATTACAGGACAAAAGAACTTCTAAACCACAGGTACACTTGAGCTCGATCAAGACCTACTACTAGTAACCATTGACATCCGCAGGTCCACCAAAACCTTCTTCAACAAGATCTTTAGAGTTCTCCCACTTTTCTTCTATAGTTGATTTAGCAAGAATGAGTACACAACCGTACTTAGCAAGCCACATGGAAAAGCTAATGAACTACACGCTAGGGGTTCAATGGTTGTTTAGGGTTTACCATAACAGGTATATGTGGATGCATCATTTGAGATAGAACAATTTATCTTTAAAACAGTAAAATCATAATAATATAACATCAGGGGTTTACTCAACAATCGCAATTACCAATTTAAGATATCAAAATCTCTACTTATGCCTCATATAGTGGAATTACCCATCAATACAGCTTCATTAACTGAAAGCACGACGTATTTGAATACCTTTGGTTATACTCTGCAGAGTTGCCCAACTTTACCCACAAGATACCTCAAACTCATACTGTCAGGCCATATACACGCAACACATTAGCGTGCGACTAAGTTGAGATAATATAGCATTTTCACTGCTCAACCTTTCTAGCCTCTACCCAGTAGGTTCTTGGACCATACAGCCCCCGAGAAACCACCGACCTATAGTGGAATTCGCGGCCCGATGCTGACGGTACCTACCATTGTGTAGACCAGCGAGTGTCTCTTCAGGACCACTCCTATCCCACCCCTAAAACTACAGCTGCTCTATCACACAAGAGCAAGTGTTCACCTTGTAGATGTTCAATCGAAAGAGCAATGTATTAAGCCAAGTTAGAATGACCAAACCTATGGTTGAGCGATTTCGGTGTCTGTTACACTGCACAAGGTTTTTGTCCTTACCTATCTCCAGTGGGGAGGTGAACTAACAACTAACTCGTGGCTTTCCACCTTTTTAGCCCCACATTCGACTCACTTTTACCAAGTCTTTTTGGTTGTCAAACCACCTGGTCTCAACTCTCCACCAAAACCATTGGTAAATAACCAATACTCTTTTCAAGAATTTATAAATACATTTTGTGACTATGCCGAATATTTAGTTATCATTTTATGTGATCCAAACTTGTCAAGGTGAATATGGCCTATAAAGAATAGGAGGGCTTGTATGTGATAGGATATATCTAATCATCATGGCATTCAAAAGTATTATTTCAATATTAAAGTATTTGGCATAAATATGGTAATGAAAACAATAATATGAGTACATGAAATATAGGTTCAAAATGATCAAAGGAGTGCGACTTGCTCCATTGCTCACAATATTCTATTAACTCGTTTTGTCCAATGTTTTACAGAGCTTGGTCGTCAAAGTTAGGACCTAACAAAACATAAAATAAACAAAATAAAATATCTGGACTCAACAAAGAACGAGCTGGGAACAACATGCAAGTAAAATACAATTCAAAAAAGAATTTAAAAGAGAAAGCTAGTGTGGTGAACAGGATTTAATGGGTGCTTGATTGGGCTGAACAGAGTTGAAAATGGGATTCACGGGCTCAAAACGGTCGAAATGGACATATTTTGTCAAAAATGGGTCGGGTGAACAGTACTAGGCTTGATGATATTGTTGGCTGGTACTATTCATGTTGGGTTAGGGCCATGAATAGTAATAGCTAGGTTATAATAGTGTTGGGTTGGGCTAAAACAGCAATGGGTTGGGCTGGGTCGTGAACAGTGCAGGTTGAATAGTGTGGACTCAATAGGTGGGCTATGGCCACTAGGCCAGGCCTTGAAGGCCCAGCGGTGGCAGCGAGCTGCGCATGGCTTGAAGCCAGTGCGTGCCCTGCACACCCGAGCCGATGGAGGGGAAACCATCAGCGATTCCAGTGGCTCCAGTGGCACAGGGTGGTGCGGTTACCTTCACCGTGGCCTGGGCAACTCATTTTTGGGTTTTGCTTTGTCCGTGGAGGTTCGGGAGAGGGTGGCACATAGCCGATGCAGGGGACGATGGTGACGGTGGTTCGGCAATGCTCCGGCCAAATTGGCCAGTGTGTGAGCATCAATGGGTGAAGGGAAAACTCGGGAACAGTGGCGGCAGAGCTTGGGGTGCACCAAGGTGCGCTGGCCACATGAGCCATGGGTGGCGCGGCAGTGGGGGTCGGTGGCAACGAGGTGGCAGCCGGGATAGGGCGGGAAAGTTGGGGGAAGTGATCGGGGTGGTGAGGCAGTTCTGGTGATGAGGTTGAGAGGGAAGAGAGGGAAGGTGGCAGTGAATTGAGCTTCAGGCTCACCGGGGAAGAAAAGAGGTGGCGGTGAAATTGGAGAAGATGATTGATGGAGAGAGGGAACAAGAGTTCTATGTGATTTGTACGGGTTATGTGGTTTAGTACCAAAGGGAAGGTGAGCCCAAGGTATGTTGGATCAGTTCTGATAGTTGCATGGATTTGGCAGATGGCGTATCGCTAGGATCGTCTTGACTCCATGCGCGGGGTACACAACGTCTTATGTTCCAGTACTGAGTGAGTACCTGAGAGGTCCGAAGCTTGAGATTTTGTTAGAGCCGTTGGTCATCGAGTAAGACCTTACCTTCGAGTCCCATCTGTTGAGTGTACCTAAAAAGGTTGAGATGAGTGTTGAGATGTAAAACGTTGGTGACGTTGGTATCCATCAAGGTGATGTGGTCCTATAAGTTTGAGAGGGAAGCAACTTGGGAGTTAGAGTCTCGCACACGCAAGCAACATTTAGAGTTGTTCATGTCGGGTACATGTTATATGTTGTTTAATCTTAGTTGGTGTTCTTGCGAATAGATTGGCGAGTAGAATTCAAGGTCGAATTCTCTTTAAGGGGGTAGAATGTAATATTCTATTTAACTAAATAGGTAATTGAAGAATTAGAAGAGGTAATTAAGAGTGAAATTTTAGAAATTAGAAGGGGAAAGAACCTGGGCTGAAGGCCCTTGGCCCCTTGGCCCATTTAGGGCTCGGCCAGCCAATAAAGAGCCAGGGGGAGGGGCCTAACCCTAGCCACCCCTACCCTCCCCCTTCCAGCTGCCAGCTCTCCTGCTGCATCTCTATAGCCTAGAAAGCTAGCGCCTCTGCCTTCTTTGTCTCACACCAACAGCACACCTCTGCTCTTGCCATGCATGCACGTGGAGTCATCTATCCATATCATCTGCTACCAGCATTATGTCGTTCTTGTTTATTTGTTTTGCTACATGCATCTACAAGAAGATTACTCATGCTACTGCCTCATGTGGTGTCGCCGCTGCTGCATGCTTCTATGCCTTGTCGTCACAACTGCTGTTTTACACTTTGCTGCCGCCGCATGCATGCGCGTGTGTCATGGAGCTGCGTATTTTGTTGCTGTAACAAGGAGGACTACCGCGGAGGAACTGGCAAACAAGGAGCACTGAATGCATGGAGGAGAGGGAAGCAAGGAAGGGAAAAGAGGAAGTAAGAGAGGAGGATTGCGTGGGAAATCAGTGATCCTCGTCGCGGTCTCCGGGGTAACGATCAAGTTTTCCCCTCTGGTTATTTATTTTTATCTAGAGATTAAATGAGATCAGAGAGGGAATTAGCAATTTCTAGTAGGTGAAATCGATTAGTAGATTGGTTTATTTCATCTACTAGAAAGTTGTAAAGGATTTCTATAGCTTTTTGTAGAATTTTTATTCATGTCGATCGGATGAGTAGATGTTGATATATGAATTTTGTAAGCTTGCTGTCCGGTAAGTTTGTCAGGTTTTGGCAGCACGTATTAATCTATAGATTAAAAATAGACGATGGAGTACTTTGCAATTTTGATCTACATGAAAAGGGTAGGTAGCTTCCTAAGGATTCCAGAGAGTCCAAGAACATGATTTTTGGACAGGTAGAATAGAAGTTATGATTTTCGAAAGACTATAGTCCAGAACCTGGTTGTTGCCAGAAGCAATAGTGGGAAAACTTTAATTTGACAAAGTTAATGGTAGAATAGAATTTTTGGCATAAGTAGGATATGTTAGATAATTTCTTGTAGTTTTTGAAAAGTTATAGATCATTATATTTGCACATGTGGATTAATAGATATAAAATTATTAAGTCGGTTATCCAGAAGATGATAGATATGTCTTCTGGGTTAAAAAAGGGATTTAGATAATTTAATATGAACTTTTAATTACCTAAGAAGTTGTAGGAGATTGTGTATAGATCCCAGAATGATATGGTTCACTATTTTACGATGTGAGAATTGAAAGTTATGATATTTTAGTGCCAGAACAGTAGGGGGACTATCTGGTAAAGAGGAAAAACTGTGGATTTAGAGAGCGCATAGTAGTGTTGTAGATTAAGTATTGATTTGTATTACCGTAGTTGTATTGAGTTGGGTGTTTGCTGTAGGCAGAGTGACTTCGGGATTTGTATCACCCTGTCATTACTCCGGTTGTCGCAACTAGAAAGGCAAGTGCATGTAGAATGATATTGAATGTTGGAATTTTTATTTGGTTAAATGAATGCTTGTCATGATTATTCACCTGAGATATGCTTATTTCATATTGCTCGTAAGCTTTTGATAATTGATGATGATTATGGAAAAGAATGATGATTATTTATTGCATTGCATATTCAGCATTCATATTGGAATGATTTGACCAACAGAAGTGGGATGAGGTCCCCATATGTAAGATCTGGGCAACGAGTCCCCACATTTAAGAATGCGGGTATGAGTGAATACCAACAGGTGTTATACTCCGCTATACCGGTATAAGCAGAAGTGAAGTTGTGGCATGTGCATGAGTTGCATTGCATTCATGAAAGATAAATATGTATTTTGAGATAATATTATTGAATTGTCATTGATATGATGCCTCATGTATTGTTTTACTTGTGCTTGTTGAGTCTTGGACTCACTCTTGTTTATTTGATGTTTTAGGTGAACGTTGATGACGACATGCTTCGGAGTGGGAGTAGCACATGAGATGGTTGAAATTTTATCAGCTGTTGCACTTCACATCAACTAATAAATCATTCCTTTTGTCATGAACCAGTTAGCAATTGCTATTGTAATAAATGGATATCTTGTGGTATCTTATAGTTTCTTATGGTTGTATAATTGTTGGTTATTGTTTTTTTTTTCCTAATTGGAACTTATTTAGGTTGCCTTTGATAACTAATTATTTCATATTACATTCGGTTTAGGTTTTATCTGTTTGCTAAAATTAATGACTATTACCTTGATGTATATTTATTCTTGAAGACTAGATGTTAGTATTGATTGTGTAATGGTTAAAAATTGATAGCGATAGTAGTTGTAAGTGCCATCTTGGGCTTCGTTAAGCCAGTGTGTTACACTTGTCTCCAAACATCATCTAGAAGGATCAGCTTCAAGACCCTAGAATGCTAAGTGCAGTGTTGTTTTGCAACAGTAATATCAAGTTACAGTTTCAAAATTGTACTTTTTTACAATGAAAAGCAAATTATATATAAAAAAAGTCATATATGACACGTAACTACATACTTTTGCATCAATGATATACATTTTATATCTAAAAATACAAAAAAACATAACATAACATATAATCAATTCCAGATGTATAGAGCTTTATCATCTCAATTCTCAAAAAATGTAATCAATTTCTGGGGCACAAAATACCTGAGCTAACACAAAAGGAATTTTTCAAACAGTACAATAAATAAATGTGAAAAATGCTTCAGCAAATAAAAGTATTCTAAAAGATTCTCATCTTAACATTTGTTAATATCAGAAGATGAAACAAAATTCGATGTTCATGACAAGCATCTGCATTGATAAAAAAAAAATCAGCAAAAGGATGGTAGGCTTCAGCTAGCATTTCAACTACAAGTAGAGTTTAAAATGGTCAAGATGACTCAATGAATATAATGAGTAAACGCATAGGAACAATGCAATGGTTATCTCCTTGGCATGTCAATTAGAATACTTAATCTACTAATTGAAATCCATGAACCTAGTTCATCTTGATGGAAATCAAAGTTCATGTTATAGCAGCTTACATCAATTTAAATAGCAGAAATGTGATCACCACAAGCTAAACCATAACTACATTATCTTGATAAGGGTAGTATTAATGGAAATCATCATCATTGCATGCAACTATTAGTTTCAGTCCGTGCTGCATTGTGCAAATGTTCATGATGCAAAAGACAAAGTGCAAAACCAAACACAAGAGGACCCCTATTCTACCACATAAGTGCAAAACCAAACACAAGAGGACCCCTATTCTACCACATCTCTCTAGCCAAGTCATCCCTCATCTGAGCCCATGCCCTATTATCTTGTGCAATGTCATTATGGCCTTCCTCATCCTTAGGAATGAGGAAGCATGTAAGCACAAATGACAGCAAAATTATGGCACACATGACTGTCTAGCACTAGCTCTTCTAATTATATGTAACATCCCAAGTTTTGACTTGCGTTTCAAATGTAATAAAATGAGTAGAAATTAAAACTTTTTCTTACATCTTGCAATTCTTGTATGTTCTAAAGAATTCTTGCAAAAGAATTATGGGATTACAAGTCACCAGTCACTCTGATCGAAAACCTTGTCTTCCAAAAACTTTCTTGTCAAACCTTTTGATCATCTCCAGGAAATATTTTTCCTAAGTTCTTGGGATGGTATGTGACCCCTCTGAAAAATTTCACAATTTTTAGAAATTGTTTGAACATTTTAAGAGGCAGTCAAACCAATTTGGCAATTAGTCAAACCCTAGAATAAGCTTTGTTAAATTTCTAGAGAAAAATGTTGTGTATAAAAAACTCTAGGAATTTTACTCGAGGTTCAGCTCAAAGTCAGCAAGCTACTGTAAAAATTTAATAAATTTTCGTGTTAGTTTGCCCCTCCTAAAAATTCTTCAAGGATTTCACCAAAAGGAAACCCTAAGTCTACCTGCAGGGTCGCTCGAGTCGACTGGGCTCACCTCTGACTTGGTTGAACCCTACCTGTTAGCTCACCCCAGGCTCTGCCCAGTTGGCTCAAGCGATGTCAACCGTTGGATCTATGCCCTATCGCTGCGATCCTGGGAGCTCTAAGACCTCCCACGCGCTAAGACCTCCCACTCGCACGACCACCCCGTGTCCGTTTTGCAAAGACAACCCTCCCGGGCATCCTCCAAGAACTCCTCAGGAAACCCTTGGAGACCTCCCCGAAAGTTCTCCAAAAGACCTCCTCCAATCTTCCGTAGGACCTCCCGAAGACCTCCTCAAACCACGTTGGCACTTTTGCAAAGACCACCCCGCTGGTCTTTCGCAAAACAACCCTCCTTGACCTCCCTCGGACCACCCTTTTTCACTTTTGCAAAGACCACCCTAGCTCATCCTCTCAGACCTCCGATCACTTCTTTTAGTCCGGCCTTCGATTCAAATCCAACCGCCGGACCTCCTAACCCGAGCCCACCCACCCGAGCGCCATGCTCCTTGACCGCTTTTGGGCCTCATCATTGCACAGGTGGGACCTCCGGACTGGTCATCATCGCTTTGCGCATGCGTGTGTGCGAGCTACAGCAGCTTGGAGCGCGCCTTGTCAAATCATGTCCTTGTCAACGGCTAGCTCAAAACCTTTAATGCATGTCAAGACCTTTTCCAAAGTCCTCTTTTCCACCGCCTCGTCATTTCATGTACTTCCATGGCGGGGACTTTTGACTTCGAGTGCACCGTGGAGCTCAACCTTGCCCCACTCCTTTGCTCTCTCGGCTTAAATGAAACCCTAAACTCTTCCTTAGCTCCTCTTAGACACCTTTGTGCCCACCGAGCTCCTTCTCTCTCGTGTTCTTGTGCTCGTAACACCCAAGACCTCCTAGCCACCATTGCCGGCCTTGGAGCTCCTCGAAGCCTTGGGGCTCCAGTGGTTCACTTGGGATTCTTGTCCCACAACTAGTTTATTTGAATCACCTTGAGCATTTCCCTAACTTGCTCTGCTTGGCCTCCTCGTGATTTGGCAAAGTGGGAACTTGTTCATTGAAGCCAGATCTGCTTTCTTCCCCATCTCCGGCAAGACTTTTGTCGCTAGAGCTCCTCCGACGGTTTCCTTGATTTCACCGTCCTCAGGTTAGTGCCCAAGTGTTTGAGCTTCTGTCCTGATTAGACCACGTTAGTTTTTCTTTTTGTCGTTTTTGTACCTCCGTGGTCATCTCGCTAGCCGCCGGTAGGAGGTGTTTTAGCCCTAGTGTTTGGCACCTTTAGGTTCTCCTCGCTATTTAGAGTCCATCTGTGCCCTTGGTTCCTGCCGGCGTGGTCCACTTCGCCGGCGGTGAGCTAAAACCCGAACTCGTGTTTTTGTCACACCTTCCTCGGACAAGTCCTGGCCAATGATTAGCATTTATGTTGTCCTAAAGCCTAATCTTTAGCGTTCAATACGATTCCTATCGGCTAAACGTGCATCCTGCTATGTTTCGACCTCTTAGGTTAAATCATGACCGTTAAAGACCTCCTTAGATCTAATCTGGCCGTTGGATCGCCTCGAGTTCCCGCCAGACCTCCTCCGAGGACCTCCTCCTCGCATTGATCCCGGCCGCCCATGACCTCCTTGGTGAAGTCCTAGCCGCCTGTGTCCCTCTCTAACTTACCGCTTGGACCTCCTTCGCTTGATCGTGACCGTTAAGACCTCCTCGCGAGATCTTGGCCGTCAAGACCTCTTTGTTTGGACCTCGCCTCTAGGACCTCCCCCTAACTCAGGTCCTAGCCGCTTAAGATCTCCTGGTTTCTATCCCAGCCGTTTAGGAGCTCCCCGGTTTAGATCTGTGCCGTTGGGAGTTTTCTATGAAAACTCTAGGTCGTAGGACCTCTTCGGTTTTGAATCTCACCACAAAGACCTCTTCTAGGTAGATCTGGACCCTTAGATCCTTTTGTAAAATCTTATGCAGGACCTCCTCCGAGGTCCTCTTTGCAAAAAGACCACCCCTGGTCTTTGTAAAGGGAATCTCAGGCCACCCCGAGCAAATCTGGGCCGTTAAGACCTCCCCCCTGGGAGATCTTAGCCATCGGGGGTCATCCTCCGCAAAATCCTCACCCCCAAGACCTCCCTGTAAAATCCCAACCGCTCGAACCTCCTCCGGGGTTCATCTCGACCGTCGAGATCTTCCTCCGTGAAGACCTCTGCTCTCAGGACCTCCCCCTAGTTTAATCTCAGCCGTTAAGATCACCCCCGGTTAGATCTGTACCGTAGAAGGATTTTCGAGTAAATTCTAAGTCCCAAGACCTCCTAGAGTAATCTCCACCGTTAAAGACCTCCCTGGTTTAGTTTTTAGCCGTTGGATCTGGCTCTGTGAGAAATCTTGCGCGCTAGGACCTCCCCTTGAGTCGATCCTAACCGTCTAGGACCACCCTGGTTAAATCCTAGCCGTTTAGATCTTTCCCCGTGCGCAAAAGACCTCCCCATGGTCATTTTGCAAAGACCACCCCTTAGCCCACCCTCGGGGTCCTCTTTGTAAAAAGCCACCCCTAGTCTTTTATAAAGACAACCCCGAACCTCCTCCTTAGGTCTCAACCGTTAGATTTAGATCTAACGGGCTGGACCTCCCTCGCTAGATCTAGACCGTCGAAGACCTCCTCCGTGAGATCTTGGCCGTCCGCACTCCCTCCGTAGGTTTAACCTTAGACCTCCCTAGTGCTCGGGACCGCGGATCTTGATCCGACGGTCCACGACTGCTGCAGCGCGAGGACCTCCTTTGCGTCTGTTGTGCATGCATCGGTCGTGGCCGTTGGATCGATCTCAACGGTCCGCACTCTCCCAAAGCGGGAGGAGGTCTTTTGTGCGCTGTGCTTTGAGGTCCGTGGTCGTGCGATGCAAGATCAACGGCCCACGACCTCTCATTTTTCCTTCAGTTCTTTTGGACCTCCGAGAGCTCAAATTTTCTAAGTCTTTTAATGTTTCAAATTTCAAAAGTGCATAACTTTGTCATTTTAGCTCCTTTTGAATGATTCCAATTGCTTTAGCTCATAGAGTATGAACTTTAACTGAGAATGAATTTAGGCAATCTTTATGTAGCAGAAATGACTTTAATCTGCATGAACTTGTTTAATATGAAATGGGTGTTTAGAAATTATCTCAAATTTGTAAAATACATAACTTTTTCTCTCAGAATCCAAACCGAGCAAACTCAACTTGGTAAAATTTGTCTGTAGGCATGCTTTAATGTGAACTAGGCCTTGTCTTTATTTATGTTCCTGAAAAATGATATATGCTAGTTTTAGAACTTAGAAAAATCATAACAAATTCATTATAACTCCAAATGTTGTAAACTCAAGTTTGCTGTTCTTAGGATGACATTATCTACCTTCCATAAAAATTTCATACCTTAGATCATTCTAGAAAATTTCGCCATGAACAGTACCAGTAATTAATTTAATTGAATTAATAGGCTGAGAGAACTTAGTTTAGTCATAACTTTTTCATACCTAATCCAAATAACTTGATTCTTGTTCCTAAATTTGTCTAAAATCTTAATCTTGTTGTTGTATAAATTTCATGGTATTTGGAGAACTTTTGATGTAGAGTTTTATTTTGAGTTCTTGTTCTTATTTGGTTATCGCCTTTTCGCGTTAGGTTCCGAAGGAATTATTGAATACGTGAGTGAATCCTCTGCAGCAAGAAAGTGATCTACAGCAAGGCAAGCAGTTTGATCATGTTAATCCCAGTATTTTTAAGTATTTATGTTGTTTACAAATTCTATGTATGCATTGCTAGTTTGTGTTAAACTATTGTCGATAATTGGCCTAGTAGATGCATTTCCTTAGACAAATGATTATCTTTTACTACCATGAGCCTAGGTTATTGCTGTGATTGAGAGTTCGTTGGATGAACTCTTGTCACTTAGTAGTTGCGAATTATAGCTTAGCCATGCTTAGCTTCCGGTAGAAATGGGCGGTTATCGACTTGTCGATAACCTTGATCACATAAAACTTATTATTACTTATGATTTCAGCCTTGTGTCATGTTTACTTGTGAAAACCACAAACTGAAACAAAATGATTTAGACTTGGGCACAATGGTATGTTGGTGTGCTTTTGGGTGTGACTGGAATGGTGCCCAAGTCAATTAAGGACCGAACTTCTTGTGAGTACCAGTTATCCAAGCATTTTGTGCGTGCTAACCACACTAGAGGGTATGAGACCTCTCTTGAATTAGTACTTTGGGAGGCATTAATTAATGAGTCGGTCAGTAGTTTATAGAGAAAAGGATCACAGAGGCGTGACCGGGTGGTTCCTTTCTAGGTCCTCCACCCGACCGGGTCTTGCAAATGTCCGGCTAGCGCACCTAAATGGCTAATGACTCCGGCTTTGCTTGACTCCACCACAACGTGTGGTCCTAGTGGCCCATTTCGCTACCGGTCACTAAGGGTTAACCCATACGTGCGACTCTTAATTAACGATTCCATTGGAAACGCCTCGTAGGACTTAGCCGTGCGGCATACCAAAGGAAGTGTGCTTAATAGCTTGGCAAAAAGCGGTCAAAGTGTGGGTACATTGGTACACCCTGCAGGTTAAAACTATTCGAATAGCCTCGCCCTAGGTTATGGATACGCTTGGGTAAGCTTTTCAAGAGTTAGACTACAACATTTTAATTAAAACTTGATGGGTGGTACGAATCTGGGATTCGTGCTATGTGTGGTGGCTATTGGGTTAGTCACCAATAGGTGGTTACTCTTGTACTTATTGTATCTCGTGTTATTTCATTCAATAAAAACTGATTGCAAACTTGCTTTTGAAATGTACTACGTTATTACAAATAAAGTTGGCTTTGTGCAAAATGAGACATATAACCTCCACTTAAAAAGCCTGCATGTAGCATATTGTTAGGTCTGCTATTCCACACGTCAGTCTTGCGAGTACATTTTTGTACTCAGTTGCTTTGCTTAATGTTTTTGTTGTAGAGGAAGAAGGTGAGCCCTAGGGCTTCCCTTTTGTGAGATGTGCTTCGGGTTTGACGACTAGCTTGGCGGCCCGGTTGGTTGCCTTGTGGGTAAAGGCACACACTAATTGGCTCTTTTGTTTATAGCCATCTTATGACACTTTTACTTCCGCTGTTTAATTGTTATTTAGTGTCATTTGGCCGGTTGGCCCTTGTTGTAATAAATCTCTATTATGTATGTCTTTTGTTAGGATTAATGTTATGTGATGTATGGAATTGATGCGTGATTTTGTAACGGGGTGTGTATACTGCATTTCTGGGAAGTATACATGTCTCGGGGCTTGGTTTATTTGCTTTGTGATGCTAGAGTCAATGGAAGACTAAGCATTACAAGCCAAATAAATCGGGGTCCTCACATTATAGCAAGCATGTAAGCACACATGACAGCAGCTAGACCTGCACCCCTCACAATTAAGAGTTGTCGTTTACGTGCCAAGTTATCCATCTACGAACTAAACACAATACAAATATGTTAGTATTACATGATGGTGTTGTCACAATGGCATTGCAATCTCAGTTGAATGCAACAAGTTTACATTGCCACGGCTGTCACATCCTAGGTGTAAGGACCCCGGAATATTGGAATTTATGCCAAATTAAAAATTACACTAAAAGCATAATTAATAATTAAGAACATTTCGGTCCTTAATTAAAAATCATACTAGAAGCATAACTTTAACAAGGTATAAATCCAATATTCAGGTTCCCGGATATATATCTTACAATGGTTCCCAGGATCAGTGACCATTGCACATATATCCTTAAACAACATTGCATCACACATACAAGGCATACATTTACATAATTAAACATAGGATGATACAACTCGGTTTCATTCTACAATATAAGTGACTTTGGTCACAATAAAGATTTAGCAGCGCAAACAAAACTAAACAGCAAAAACCACCAATGGCCCCATCACCCGCAGGCTATTGCGTGGAGATTAGAAATAGCTTCACTCGTTAGTGTCACCCTGATTGGCGGTAACGGGTACCTCATGTAAATAACCATCCTCACCTGCAACAAGAGGTTATAGCACCTGAGTACGGAAGGTACTCTGCAAGACTTACACAAACTATAAAAAGAAAGTGTTTGATAGAACCTACACAATGGAATAGAATTTGTACGTGCATAAGGTTAACAACAGGAAGGTTGTATGGTTGCAATTTTTTTGCATAAAGTAATACTCCTTAACCCTACACATGCTAGGTATTAGTAAAGCAACTTTAAAAACCAATTTGGACTCAAAATAGTAATGGAAAGAGAGCATAATGATAAACCATAATTAACATCAAAGTGGCTGCCACCACCAACAGAATATTGCGTAGATCATACTAAAAGTTGTACCTCAAAAATCTATACAAAGATTGTAATATCCCGAAAGTGAGATAAGCGAATCGCTGGGAGAGATTTAATTAATCGGGAGAGAATAAATTGAATCGGGGGAGTGTTTCTTTCAAAGAAATCACCAAATCGAAAATAAGAGGGGTTTTCCGCTTGTATGGCAACTCGGGCCCGGGCCTTGGCCCATGTGGGTGGCCGGCCAAAATGGGGAGGCGCCACCCTCCCCAAACCCTAGCCGCCCTACTCCTCTCCTCTCCTCTCCTCCTCCTCCACCCTTTGGCCGCCACCTCCCTCACCCTCCCCCTCCTCTCTGCGCCCTCCTCCCTAGCTGCCTCTCCCCTTGCGCCCCTCCCAAGTTCCCCTCCAAGATCCCCTCCATTGTTGCCGGCCAAGAGAAGAAGAAAGGGCACCTTTGCAGCCGGCCAAAGAAGAAGAAGGGAGGGAAGAAAGAAGGGAGAAGAGGAAAAGGTGGGATCGCCATCCGGGGTTCGCAATCTGCAGCGGCTTCAAGGGTAACACATTGTTCTTGTTGGGTAATTAGTCTTGGAAGAGATATCAGTTAGTCTTTGGTTAGATTGCAATCACTCGCTGTATTGCAGATTTTGTCCAGTATCTTGCGCGGTCGATTTCATGTGGTTAGAGGCAGAATTAGGAGTTTGGATCTCCTAAAGAGTTGTAGGTTATGTTCTTAGCTTTTGTTGGCCGCCAAGATCGCCCAAATCCGATTAACGGTCTGTGAGATATGAATTTTCTAGTGTTGCTGTCCTGTGGTTCTGTCAGTTTCTGGCAGTCTGTGGTAATTTGGTTAAAACTGCCATTTAAAAGGAGAATAAGGGGATCTCAGAATAACGAAAAATGTGGGTCATTTCTGCACCTTTTCATAGAGATAAAGAACATGAGATTTGGACTTTTGTAGCAAAAGTTATGGTGGTTTAAGCGTACTGTCTAGAGAACCCGACGAGAATTCTGTGCCGATGTTTGGTTTGACAGGGAAGTTAAGGGCAGAATCAAGAGGGCTCCCAACTAGGTTTATTTAGGTAATTCAATTACCTTTTCAGAAAGTCTAAGAGCATCTCAATTGGACTCTGAGCAGGAAGTTATGTATTTTAGAATTTGGTCTGTTTCAGAAGCACCAAAACGATCGCTAGAAATTGGGGTTTTGTTAACACTTGAGAGTTAGCGAGTTTTGTTGTGTTATTATTTATGCTCTTGGTCCAGCGTGTTGGTCTTAGATTGGGATACCTTTATGTTCAGTGGGAGCGCGGTTCCGTGGCAGCACCTCTTCTGCGCCCACCATTCTCGCACGGTTGAGGCAAGTGCATCGTTTGTATTTTGGTTGTGATTTGCTTGGATATGAATGCGTGTTGATGCATGTTAGTGTCGTATGGCTGTGAACAAGCGTGCATAACAAGAATGGTGAATGTTCAAAGTATGGCTTTGCATTATCCATAAATGTCGCATCGCTTTTGGTACTTTGATGATGAATAGTATTGGTACATGTGCATATTGATATCATGTGGAGACTGGTCTTGTGAGGACCAAGTATGCACAACTTTGAAGAATTTATTTGATGAAATGATTATGAGGAATGATCTGGGTTGCATGTATTCGGGCTATTATATATGTAAGCTTGCAAGATGGGATTGTGATGTATCTTGACAGATAGCCTTGCTTGCTCTGTTAATGAGATGAATTATCGTTTATCTTGATGACCTTAGTTATGGTTAAATGGTTCTACCGCATGTTGTTATTGCTTACATGATAATAAGAATATGATGTATTCCTGCTTATGCATATGTTATCATGGTGCATATGCATGTTGAGAGCATACAGGTGCCCTGGTCACGTGGTGACCAAGCACATACAGTTGAGGTCCCCGTCATGTAGATGACGGGCTTGAGATCCCCACATTCGTGGAATGTGGGCTATGAATATAAGAGGTCTCCATCATTAAAGTGATGGGCAAAGGTCCCTATACATGTGGTGTATAGGCTTTTGGTCCCTGTGCCAGAAGGCACAGGCATGGGTATGCAGCGACGGTTGCATACTTCGCATTACCGGTAAAATGCAAAAGTTAAAGAGAAAGAGAAAGTGCACCTGAGCATCTTGCATCACATGAGTATATGACATGTTTTTATTTGAGATGGTATATGGATGTTGATGATTACAGTAGTCTATGTTTTTATTGCCATTTAATGTACTTGCTGGGTCTTTGGACTCACTCTTGCTGTTGTTGTGTTTTTAGGTACCCCCTTTACAAGAACGACATGCATGGGAGGGAATAGAAGTGGTTGCACAATGGCACGAACTACTCACATTTGGACTGATAGATTGATAAATTAGTAGTTGAGTAATTGCATGAAGGATTTCTTATGATTACTCACTATGCATGCTATAATTTGTAATAGAGTTGATTAGAGGATTATGATTGTCATTCTGTTTATGTTTTAGTTGTTTAGCATGCTATGGAAGTTGTAGTGATGATTAGCATTGTAATACCCCGAATATCAATTTGAGAGAATGTATTATTCGGGGGAGAGAAATTTATTCAATTTTCGAGTGCAATATGGTTTAGAGAGAGATTTCTCCTAACAAGGAAAGTATCCACAATGATTATGTAATATCCTGTTTAACATTAGAGAATTAATTGAAATGAGAAAGGTATTTAACAGGAATTAAAAGAGAAATCAGATTTTTTTAGAGGAGAATTAATCTTGGGCTTTCGCCCACGTTGTTTGGCCCAAGTAGGAAGTTGGTTTAAGAAGGGCCAACCAAAACCCTAGGTCTTTTATCAGAGCACGCAGCTACTGCATCACACCGCCATCGTAGCAACCCTCCTCCCCCTGCTGCCTCGCCTCCATGTCGCCCCTTTGCGCTCCTTGCTACCGCCATCGGGAGGTAGAAGAAGGGAGAGAAAGGAGGAGGAGGAAGATCGTCTTCTCCAACGTTCTTTCGCCTACATCCTGGTTGCTGCAAGGGTAACGAATGCCGGGCCTCATCGTTTGATTAGTGGTAGATGTGTTTTGGTTCATTTTTTATTAGATCGCATTGCTGCGAGTAGAAACTTAAATCTGTCCAGAAGGTTGCGTGGACTGTTGCGGGGTCTTAGAGGCCGAATTTGAGTTGTCCATCTCCTAGACTTCTGTAGGTCTGGTTCTTATCTTTCAGTAGCCACGAAGATCACTCAATTCCGAGGTCTGAGTCAAAAGTTATGATCGTTTTAGTATCTGCTGCCAGAAATCTGACGAGAATAATCTGTCTGGTTATTTCCTAAAATATGAAAGGGAAATTGGTAGAATCTGAAAGTTCACACAACTAGGTTATTGTAGATAATTCGATAACCTTTTCAGATTGATAAAGAACGATCAATTCGGAGTTACCTATTAAAAGTTATGGTCATTTTAGTTTTGCTGTTCGAATGTGTAGGCAGTTTCTGTACTGAAAGTTCAAACAATGGTTAGCCTATTATTTTGGCCGAATTGGATTATCGTGTCAACTAGAGTATTGTAGATTAGTCAGTTAAGAATCTACAGAAATTGGGTTTACCTCTTTTCGACTTCCAGTTCATGAGTTATGTCAATTACCGTGCTGCTGTCCAGAACGGTATATGGCAGGAAACGTTGTTTTTCGTTTCAGCTTTGAAAACTCGACTTGAGACATCGTGAAGCGTGTAGAACGCCGATTAGTAGCGCTGGGTATATTATTTCCTTATTGAAATTATTTTACTTGTTTAGGAGGTGAAGCCTCGGGTTTAGGAGTATCATCTTTGCCGCTAACGCGTCGCATCGTGGAAGGCAAGTAATTGTAGCATGTTACTACCGCTTAATTGGTTGTTCTTACTACTTGCAATCTATATGATTCTCGTATTTTGAAGTATTATGCCATGGTTGGTTGACTTACAAATGAGGTGATAACAGCAATTAATAATTGAATGTTTTACTTTGGATATCTTGCGTGTAGTCATGAGGTGGTTGCTTTAGATGCCGAATGTGGATCATGGATATATTTTCCATAGTGACTATGTGGTAGTAGTATAAGTTGATCTTGTTGGTGCCCTTATGAAGATGACACTTATGTGGTTTATGAGTATCATATTATTCATAACATATCATGACATTGCATTGTGGATGTCGCCGCTTATGACCGCGATCAGACGGTGACAAAGATCGTACATTGTCAGAGATGATGCACACTCTACCTTGATGGGTAAGAGTGCAAGTGGAGCATGGCATGCATTTGCATTAAAATTGTGGATGGAGGAAATGCATACTTATATGTTTGAAATCTTATGAGGCAGGACTCATGTTAGTCCATGTAGTTTATTGAATGAGAAAGTGGAATGTGGTTGCGGTCATGCAATAATATAAATTGTGATGTAGCTTGCTTGTTATTTGAATAACTCGTTAATCAATTTACTTGCTGAGATTTTTCTCACCCTTGTTGTTTCTTTCCCCTTCAGTGATTCTTAAGCATTCTGGGATGGGTAGAGCGCACCACAATTATGCACTCAATTCATAGTTTTATGCTGTAATAAAGTTGAGAGGAAACTAGCCTAATGACTAGCTATTCGCGAGTGTTCTTTTGATTTATTAATGATGAATTTGTGGACTATTCTTGGATTAAATTGCTAGTAGTTGATTTAATTTATTGAACTCTATCCGTTATTATTGTGTCCATTAGTTGTTTTTGCTTCTGCTTATGTTCAGCTGTAGAGTGGTTAGTGGCATTCCAGGGTAATGTGGGTCCTGGGGTGTTACAGTTGGTATCAGAGCGGGCTTTAGGTCCATGGTTAATAGAAATATGTTAAAATGACACACTGTGCACAGTAGGTGGGATGGGTAATTTGTTGCTTCCGCATTTCTATTACTATGTTTCATTCGTTGAGCAATTGTTGAATTACTTCTGTACTATCTTTCTTGTTGTTAATCTATGATATGATGTGATATCTTATATCTATGAATTTATTCTATAATCGTCATGAGATGATCCATCCTATATTTTAATAATCAATACTTTGGTTATGCGCGTTGATTACTGCATTTATAAGAAGTGGAGGTCGTGGTTGTTACTCGATTCACCAAGTTACACCACCGCTTATGTGTGGTTAGGGAAGTAGTAACCTCAGTACCGTGGTTTCGGTGTTAAGCGTGAGTTGCTTTAGAAAGTTGTTCTCTTCCTTGATTTCTGAATTTAGCAATATTTGTTCTGTGGTGGTTGATGATATTCTTCTAGGTTCATGATTCATGATTGTTGATGGCTTTCAATGGATCTCTAATGTTTCTTTGAATCAATTATTGTTTTTCGACTATTGAGTTGCTTTTACTGTTTGTGATCGTTATCAATTGGCAAGATTGAGGTTTCCATGGTTGTTCCTTCTTTCTCATTGGAATAGAATGATTCATTTATTCGTTTGATATTTTGGGTAATGAAAGTTTTCTGTTGCCAGTTCGTTAACATGTGAAAGCTTTGGTTTTATGTATTTCTTTTGGATTATTTCGAGTGTTGAAGTTAATGCCATTTTTTTTCTAAAAAGAGTTAAAATCCTTTTGTGAAGTCCTGTTATGTTTAAGTGAGAGGTGTTAAACATAGAAATTCGTTGTTAAGGTTTGAGTTACCAAGTCGATCAGAGCGTGGTGCATGGTTATTCTTAACTAGAATCCATAAAAGGAAAATTGATTAAATTGAAATATCATTGTATTTGGTATATGATGAACGTTAGATAAGAGTTGTCCACCTCTGCTCGTAACCTATTGATGTTAAGAAGTGTGGGAATGTTGATGAACCGGTTTGACCTTTACGATCGAGTAATCGCTAAATTTATTAGATGAGTTGGAATCGATTCCTCCTTCGGTTATTCTAACCGCTAGTGATGGTTAAGTTAAAGATGCATTCGAATGTTGCCTTGGTAAATATTAATCTTGAATCCATTCGATAATCATTGTTGAGTTTGCAATTAGAGGTAGGATCATGATTGTGCCCTTACAGTAGTATAGTGTGTGCTATTTTGGCGTTGAGCGTCGGTAAGAGTTAAATGGATGAAGTGTGATAAGATATTAATGTTGGTGTACTTTTGTTATTTGGACAAGTTCTAGTATCATCTTGTTGAAAGAGTTTTGTCTCAACCTTTGGCTTATGTTCTTTCGGAAGTCTTAGGATGGAGTAGCAATGTTTGATGATTCTTGGTAAGAGTATATGATTTCGATGCCAGAAATTGTCAGTAATGTGTGAGTGATGTTGATTCACTTATAGAGAAAATAATTTGAGCGCATCTCATGTTATTGAGTAAATGAAAATATTCCATGTTTTATGCTCGCAATCTTTTGGAGTTCATGATTTTGTAGTAGCTGAAATTGGGTTGAACATAGTGACGTGTTGGAAAGTTCAATTGGTTCAAAAGTTGTTCATGTGATTTGGTCTAAATGTTTCTCTTGTGCTGATGTTACAAGGTGACGTTGTAACAAAAGAAAATTGGTTTCCTTGATGAGGGAAAAGTGTAATAGTAGTATTTGAGGTTGGGGCAAGCTTTGTAACGCACCACTCAATTGAGGTGTGTATGACCTTTCTTTTCGTTGCATGTGGGTTCCTCAAGTTTTTTTTTAAAAGCAATGTTTTGTTCTTCCGGGTGAGGTTTGAAATTCTCTGCTTGTGGATTTGTACCCTTCATCGTTGACTTCCTTATATCTTCCTAGTTCATTGCTTAATTTACTACTTTCCTTGGTCCTATGCTTATTGTGAGTGGTATACGTTATTGTTTGTGCTGGGAATCGTTTTCAATTGCCTTCTCTGTTGAGAAAAGAATAATGGATTTGTTTCACAAAACCTTTCAGAGTGTATAATGGCAGATGGTTGGTGGTGATCAACTAAGTGACTTGTGAGACTTTGGAAGTCAAGTTGATTGAGACGCATTGAGTGATAAGTTGATTTCTTGGAGTAATCCTTGGAGAGGGTTTGACTTAAATAGAAGTTTGGTCTTTGGGGCCAAACTATTGGCATTAGTGCAAATACTAGAACCTATAGTGGTTGTGGTTCAAGATCTTTTGTTCATGTCAAGTGGAACTTTAGAAATTATTTGCAAGTATGGAAAATATTGATCAATTCATGCGAGTGCCATGATTGGGTACCTTATATGGTTGTCTAAAAGAATTGTGTTGGTGTAATTCAATGAGAGTAGAATTGTGAGAACTCTAGTCGTTACAACAACTTTGGAGATGGTAGGAAATGTTGAGTTAATGTCAGGTATGACTTGGTTTCAATGAGTAACTTTCTTGAAGTTAGAATCTTTCAAAGGGAATGTGTGGCTTCGAAGTAAAACTGAATAGTGGTACGACCAAGTAGAACCTATGGTATGGTGTAATTCCAGAACCTTAGTTCATGTAAAAATATTGGGGATTATCGAAGGTATGGAAACCTTGATCAATTTTATTGAGTAACGCATTTGGAAAGTATTGCGATAATGCGTGGGTGATTCCTGATGATGTCAATTAGAGAGTATGTTAGATTTGTGGGGATGTTAGAGAATTAATCCGATAATTTCACTATCTGTTATAAGAGAAATTCATTGTAGAGGTCTTGGAGGTTAAATTTGGGCTGTGCATTGTTTTATGCTAAACTTTGGTCGCCCAATGATTTTGTGTAGAGAAATTAGATAATGACGTTTCCTAAGCGGGGAATGATCATTGATAGAACTTTTCGATGTGGTACATGAGCGTGTGTACCGAGGATTTTGAGTTGTTATTCTTGAAAGTTGGAGGTGATGTGATTGCGTGGGATCCATTTTTTTTGTGGTGTTTTGGGTGCCTCCCATCAAATTAATTTCATTAGTAGAAGAAATTATCTAGAGTGTTTGGTGGGACCAATAGAACTTCTCCACAAAGGTGTGGACGATGTATTTCGGTTGGAGCATAACTTGAGGATGTTAACTTAAGAGGGTTGATCTCGTGTGGTATGCGATGAATTCAATTCCAAGGTTTGAGAGAAATTTTATCCTAAAAGGGAAAATTGAGAAACAAGGATGTTTTCTTGAGCTAGCGGCGTTTTTTTTCTCGCTTGAGCTTGTGTTGTTGACTGATCTCTTCCGCAATTTGGAGTTGGTGCTTGTGTTAGCATGCTTGATTCTTTCCAATTCGCACAAACCAAAAGAAGTATTTGGTTGGGCATTCGAGTGATTTCTCATTTGGTTTTGTGGTATTCAATCGTAAAGTGCCTATTTAGAAAGTGGGATTGTTTTCGTGATGAATTGTCTAATTTGGGGTTTTACCCTTTTGGTGGAGAGTTAGTATTGCGTGGATATGATGAGAACTCTCTATTTACAGCTTGGATTCTCTTTGTGAATCGTGGTTTAAGAACCATTCATTGTGCATTCTTGTTTAAAGGGGTGGCCCTTGTTAGATGAAGAGTTTGATTTTGAGCATCAACCTCACGCACGAGCGCGCGTGGACAGTGGACGTGGGCATATGGTGCATGGCGCGTGTGGTCCCGGCAGTCATGTGGCATGGCATATGCACCAAGACCGACACACGGACATGTACCGAGGGGTGGTTCTAGGCATTTGTTGTGTGTTTTCGCACCAAAGGGAGTTTGGTCCGATACGTTGGTTCGCTTTGATAGATGGAGAAATTAGGAAGTTGGCGATCTCTTTGACCGCCTCGGTCCGTGACGTGACGTGCGCAACGCCCGTGTGTTCTGCTGCTAAGTGGTAGCCGAGCGATTTAAAGCTTGGGATTTCATTAAAGACGTTGACCATCGAGTAAGGTCTTACCCTCGATCCTCCTCTGATGAGTGTACCTGGAAAGGTTGGGTTGAGTGATAGGACAAATGTCATTGTACGTCTTTGTGTTGTGGTCTCGCTAGTCCGAGAGAGAGGCCACTTGGGAGTTGGAGTTTCGTATGCGCGAGCGTTATCTGGATTTGTTCACTTCATATACGTGGTTACCGTTGATAGTTCTCAGCTGTGGTTGTTCTTTCGCGTAGTGTTGTGTGAGGATTCGGGGTCGAATCCTGTTTAAGGGGGGTAGAATGTAATACCCCGAATATCAATTTGAGAGAATGTATTATTCGGGAGAGAAATTTATTCAATTTTCGAGTGCAATATAGTTTAGAGAGAGATTTCTCCTAACAAGGAAAGTATCCACAATGATTATGTAATATCCTGTTTAACATTAGAGAATTAATTGAAATGAGAAAGGTATTTAACAGAATTAAAAAGAGAAATCAGATTTTTAGAGGAGAATTAATCTTGGGCTTTCGCCCACGTTGTTTGGCCCAAGTAGGAAGTTGGTTTAAGAAGGGCCAACCAAAACCCTAGGTCTTTTTATCAGTAGCACGCAGCTACGCATCACGCCGCATCGTAGCAACCCTCCTCCCCCGCTGCCTCGCCTCCATGTCGCCCCTTTGCTGCTCCTTGCTACCGCCATCGGGAGGTAGAAGAAGGAGAGAAAGGAGGAGGAGGAAGATCGTCTTCTCCAACGTTCTTTCGCCTACATCCTGGTTGCTGCAAGGGTAACGAATGCCGGGCCTCATCGCTTGATTAGTGGTAGATGTGTTTTGGTTCATTTTTATTAGATCGCATTGCTGCGAGTAGAAACTTAAATCTGTCCAGAAGGTTGCGTGGACTGTTGCGGGTCTTAGAGGCCGAATTTGAGTTGTCCATCTCCTAGACTTTTGTAGGTCTGGTTCTTATCTTTCAGTAGCCACGAAGATCACTCAATTCCGAGGTCTGAGTCAAAAGTTATGATCGTTTTAGTATCTGCTGCCAGAAATCTGACGAGAATAATCTGTCTGGTTATTTCCTAAAATATGAAAGGGAAATTGGTAGAATCTGAAAGTTCACACAACTAGGTTATTGTAGATAATTCGATAACCTTTTCAGATTGATAAAGAACGATCAATTCGGAGTTACCTATTAAAAGTTATGGTCATTTTAGTTTTGCTGTTCGAATGTGTAGGCAGTTTCTGTACTGAAAGTTCAAACAATGGTTAGCCTATTATTTTGGCCGAATTGGATTATCGTGTCAACTAGAGTATTGTAGATTAGTCAGTTAAGAATCTACAGAAATTGGGTTTACCTCTTTTCGACTTCCAGTTCATGAGTTATGTCAATTACCGTGCTGCTGTCCAGAAACGGTATATGGCAGGAAACGTTGTTTTTCAGTTTCAGCTTTGAAAACTCGACTTGAGACATCAGGGAAGCGGTGTAGAACGCCGATTAGTAGCGCTGGGTATATTATTTCCTTATTGAAATTATTTTACTTGTTTAGAGGTGAAGCCTCGGGTTTAGGAGTATCATCTTGCCGCTAACGCGTCGCATCGTGGAAGGCAAGTAATTGTAGCAGAGTTACTACCGCTTAATTGGTTGTTCTTACTACTTGCAATCTATATGATTCTCGTATTTTGAAGTATTATGCCATGGTTGGTTGACTTACAAATGAGGTGATAACAGCAATTAATAATTGAATGTTTTACTTTGGATATCTTGCGTGTAGTCATGAGGTGGTTGCTTTAGATGCCGAATGTGGATCATGGATATATTTTCCATAGTGACTATGTGGTAGTAGTATAAGTTGATCTTGTTGGTGCCCTTATGAAGATGACACTTATGTGGTTTATGAGTATCATATTATTCATAACATATCATGACATTGCATTGTGGATGTCGCCGCTTATGACCGCGATCAGACGGCAGACAAAGATCGCACATTGTCAGAGATGATGCACACTCTTACCTTGATGGGTAAGAGTGCAGTGGAGCATGGCATGCATTTGCATTAAAATTGTGGATGGAGGAAATGCATACTTATGCCAATGTTTGAAATCTTATGAGGCAGGACTCATGTTAGTCCATGTAGTTTATTGAATGAGAAAGTGGAATGTGGTTGCGGTCATGCAATAATATAAATTGTGATGTAGCTTGCTTGTTATTTGAATAACCTGTTAATCAATTTACTTGCTGAGATTTTTCTCACCCTTGTTGTTTCTTTCCCCCTTCGTGTGATTCTTAAGCATTCCTGGGATGGGTAGAGCGGCACCACAATTATGCACTCAATTCATAGTTTTATGCTGTAATAAAGTTGAGAGGAAACTAGCCTAATGACTAGCTATTCGCGAGTGTTCTTTTGATTTATTAATGATGAATTTGTGGACTATTCTTGGATTAAATTGCTAGTAGTTGATTTAATTTATTGAACTCTATCCGTTATTATTGTGTCCATTAGTTGTTTTTGCTTCTGCTTATGTTCAGCTGTAGAGTGGTTAGTGGCATTCCAGGGTAATGTGGGTCCTGGGGTGTTACAGTTGGTATCAGAGCGGGCTTTAGGTCCATGGTTAATAGAAATATGTTAAAATGACACACTTGTGCACGATGAGTGGGATAGGTAATTTGTTGCTTCCGCATTTCTATTACTATGTTTCATTCGTTGAGCAATTGTTGAATTACTTCTGTACTATCTTTCTTGTTGTTAATCTATGATATGATGTGATATCTTATATCTATGAATTTATTCTATAATCGTCATGAGATGATGATCCATCCTATATTTTAATAATGAATACTTTGGTTATGCGCGTTGATTACGATTTATAAGAAGTGGAGGTCGTGGTTGTTACTCCGATTCACCAAGTTACACCACCGCTTATGTATGTGGTTAGGGAAGTAGTAACCTCGAGTACCAGGGTTTCAGGTGTTAAGCGTGAGTTGCTTTAGAAAGTTGTTCTCTTCCTTGATTTCTGAATTTAGCAATATTTGTTCTGTGGTGGTTGATGATATTCTTCTAGGTTCATGATTCATGATTATTGATGGCTTTCAATGGATCTCTAATGTTTCTTTGAATCAATTATTGTTTTTCGACTATTGAGTTGCTTTTACTGTTTGTGATCGTTATCAATTGGCAAGATTGAGGTTTCCATGGTTGTTCCTTCTTTCTCATTGGAATAGAATGATTCATTTATTCGTTTGATATTTTGGGTAATGAAAGTTTTCATTGCCGATTCGTTAACATGTGAAAGCTTTGGTTTTATGTATTTCTTTTGGATTATTTAGTGTTGAAGTTAATGCCATTTTTTCTAAAAGAGTTAAAATCCTTTTGTGAAGTCTGTTATGTTTAAGTGAGAGGTGTTAAACATAGAAATTCGTTGTTAAGGTTTGAGTTACCAAGTCGATCAGAGCGTGGTGCATGGTTATTCTTAACTAGAATCCATAAAAGGAAAATTGATTAAATTGAAATATCATTGTATTTGGTATATGATGAACGTTAGATAAGAGTTGTCCACCTGCTCGTAACCTATTGATGTTAAGAAGTGTGGGAATGTTGATGAACCGGTTTGACCTTTACGATCGAGTAATCTGCTAAATTTATTAGATGAGTTGGAATCGATTCCTCCTTCTGTTATTCTAACCGCTAGTGATGGTTAAGTTAAAGATGCATTCGAATGTTGCCTTGGTAAATATTAATCTTGAATCCATTCGATAATCATTGTTGAGTTTGCAATTAGAGGTAGGATCATGATTGTGCCCTTACAACAGATAGTGTGTGCTATTTTGGCGTTGAGCGTCGGTAAGAGTTAAATGGATGAAGTGTGATAAGATATTAATGTTGGTGTACTTTTGTTATTTGGACAAGTTCTAGTATCATCTTGTTGAAAGAGTTTTGTCTCAACCTTTTGGCTTATGTTCTTTCGGAAGTCTTAGGATGGAGTAGCAATGTTTGATGATTCTTGGTAAGAGTATATGATTTCGATGCCAAGAATTGTCGAGAATGTGTGAGTGATGTTGATTCACTTATAGAGAAAATAATTTGAGCGCCTCTCATGTTATTGAGTAAATGAAAATATTCCATGTTTTATGCTCGCAATCTTTTGGAGTTCATGATTTTGTAGTAGCTGAAATTGGGTTGAACATAGTGACGTGTTGGAAAGTTCAATTGGTTCAAAAGTTGTTCATGTGATTTGGTCTAAATGTTTCTCTTGTCCGATGTTACAAGGTGACGTTGTAACAAAAGAAAATTGGTTTCCTTCATGAGGGAAAAAGTGTAATAGTAGTATTTGAGGTTGGGGCAAGCTTTGTAACGCACCACTCAATTGAGGTGTGTATGACCTTTCTTTTCGTTGCATGTGGGTTCCTCAAGTTTTTTTAAAAAAGCAATGTTTTGTTCTTATGGGTGAGGTTTGAAATTCTCTGCTTGTGGGATTTGTACCTCATCGTTGACTTCCTTATATCTTCCTAGTTCATTGCTTAATTTACTACTTTCCTTGGTCCTATGCTTATTGTGAGTGGTATACGTTATTGTTTGTGCTGGAATCGTTTTCAATTGCCTTCTCTGTTGAGAAAAGAATAATGGATTTGTTTCACAAAACCTTTGAGTGTATAATGGCGGATGGTTGGTGGTGATCAACTAAGTGACTTGTGAGACTTTGGAAGTCAAGTTGATTGAGACGCATTGAGTGATAAGTTGATTTCTTGGAGTAATCCTTGGAGAGGGTTTGACTTAAATAGAAGTTTGGTCTTTGGGGCCAAACTATTGGCATTAGTGCAAATACTAGAACCTATAGTGGTTGTGGTTCAAGATCTTTTGTTCATGTCAAGTGGAACTTTAGAAATTATTTGCAAGTATGGAAAATATTGATCAATTCATGCGAGTGCCATGATTGGGTACCTTATATGGTTGTGTAAAAGAATTGTGTTGGTGTAGTTCAATGAGAGTAGAATTGTGAGAACTCTAGTCGTTACAACAACTTTGGAGATGGTAGGAAATGTTGAGTTAATGTCAGGTATGACTTGGTTTCAATGAGTAACTTTCTTGAAGTTAGAATCTTTCAAAGGAATGTGTGGCTTCAAGTAAAAGCGAATAGTGGTACGACCAAGTAGAACCTATGGTATGGTGTAATTCCGAACCTTAGTTCATGTAAAAATATTGGGGATTATCAAGGTATGGAAACCTTGATCAATTTTATTGAGTAACGAATTGGAAAGTATTGCGATAATGCGTGGGTGATTCTGATGATGTCAATTAGAGAGTATGTTAGATTTGTGGGGATGTTAGAGAATTAATCCGATAATTTCACTATCTCATTATAAGAGAAATTCATTGTAGAGGTCTTGGAGGTTAAATTTGGGTGTGCATTGTTTTATGCTAAACTTTGTCGCCCAATGATTTTGTGTAGAGAAATTAGATAATGACGTTTCCTAAGCGAAGGGAATGATCATTGATAGAACTTTTCGATGTGGTACATGAGCGTGTGTAATTGAGGATTTTGAGTTGTTATTCTTGAAAGTTGGAGGTGATGTGATTGCGTGGGATCCATTTTTTTTGTGGTGTTTTGGGTGCCTCCCATCAAATTAATTTCATTAGTAGAAGAAATTATCTAGAGTGTTTGGTGGGACCAATAGAACTTCTCCACAAAGGTGTGGACGATGTATTTCGGTTGGAGCATAACTTGAGGATGTTAACTTAAGAGGGTTGATCTCGTGTGGTATGCGATGAATTCAATTCCAAGGTTTGAGAGAAATTTTATTCCTAAAAGGGAAAATTGAGAAACAAGGATGTTTTCTTCGGTAGCGAAGCGTTTTCTTTTTTCTCGCTTGAGCTTGTGTTGTTGACTGATCTCTTCCGCAATTTGGAGTTGGTGCTGTGTTAGCATGCTTGATTCTTTCCAATCTGCACAAACCAAAAGAAGTATTTGGTTGGGCATTCGAGTGATTTCTCATTTGGTTTTGTGGTATTCAATCGTAAAGTGCCTATTTAGAAAGTGGGATTGTTTTCGTGATGAATTGTCCAATTTGGGGTTTTACCCTTTGGTGGAGAGTTAGTATTGCGTGGATATGATGAGAACTCTCTATTTACATTGGATTCTCTTTGTGAATCGGTGGTTTAAGAACCATTCACAGTGCATTCTTGTTTAAAGGGGTGGCCCTTGTTAGATGAAGAGTTTGATTTTGAGCATCAACCTCGCGCACGAGCGCGTCGCGGACAGTGGACGTGGGCATATGGTGCATGGCGCGTGTGGTCCCGGTAGTCATGTGGCATGGCATATGCACCGACCGACACACGGACATGTACCGAGGGGTGGTTCTAGGCATTTGTTGTGTGTTTTCGTACCAAAGGGGAGTTTGGTCCAGATACGTTGGTTCGTTTTGATAGATGGAGAAATTAGTAAGTTGGCGTATCTCTTTGACCGTCTCGGGTCCGTGCGTGACGACGCAACGCCCGTGTGTTCTGCTGCTAAGTGGTAGCCGAGCGATTTAAAGCTTGGGATTTCATTAAAGACGTTGACCATCGAGTAAGGTCTTACCTCGATCCTCCTCGATGAGTGTACCGAAAGGTTGGGTTGAGTGATAGGACAAATGTCATTGTATGCGTCTTTGTGTTGTGGTCTCGCTAGTCCGAGAGAGAGGCCACTTGGGAGTTGGAGTTTCAGATGCGCGAGCGTTATCCGGATTTGTTCACTTGATACGTGGTTACCGCTGATAGTTCTCACCGTGGTTGTTCTTTCGCGTAGTGTTGTGTGAGGATTCGGGTCGAATCTGCTTAAGGGGTAGAATGTAATACCCGAATATCAATTTGAGAGAATGTATTATTCGGGAGAGAAATTTATTCAATTTTCGAGTGCAATATAGTTTAGAGAGAGATTTCTCCTAACAAGGAAAGTATCCACAATGATTATGTAATATCCTGTTTAACATTAGAGAATTAATTGAAATGAGAAAGGTATTTAACAGAATTAAAAAGAGAAATCAGATTTTTTAGAGGAGAATTAATCTTGGGCTTTGCCCACGTTGTTTGGCCCAAGTAGGAAGTTGGTTTAAGAAGGCCAACCAAAACCCTAGGTCTTTTATCAGAGCACGCAGCTACGATGCATCGCGCCATCAGTAGCAACCCTCCTCCCCTGCCGCCTCGCCTCCATGTCGCCCCTTTGTCGCTCCTTGCTACCGCCATCGGGAGGTAGAAGAAGGGAGAGAAAGGAGGAGGAGGAAGATCGTCTTCTCCAACGTTCTTTCGCCTACATCCTGGTTGCTGCAAGGGTAACGAATGCCGGGCCTCATCGTTTGATTAGTGGTAGATGTGTTTTGGTTCATTTTTTATTAGATCGCATTGCTGCGAGTAGAAACTTAAATCTGTCCAGAAGGTTGCGTGGACTGTTGCGGGGTCTTAGAGGCCGAATTTGAGTTGTCCATCTCCTAGACTTCTATAGGTCTGGTTCTTATCTTTCAGTAGCCACGAAGATCACTCAATTCCGAGGTCTGAGTCAAAAGTTATGATCGTTTTAGTATCTGCTGCCAGAAATCTGACGAGAATAATCTGTCTGGTTATTTCCTAAAATATGAAAGGGAAATTGGTAGAATCTGAAAGTTCACACAACTAGGTTATTGTAGATAATTCGATAAACTTTTCAGATTGATAAAGAACGATCAATTCGGAGTTACCTATTAAAAGTTATGGTCATTTTAGTTTTGCTGTTCGAATGTGTAGGCAGTTTCTGTACTGAAAGTTCAAACAATGGTTAGCCTATTATTTTGGCCGAATTGGATTATCGTGTCAACTAGAGTATTGTAGATTAGTCAGTTAAGAATCTACAGAAATTGGGTTTACCTCTTTTCGACTTCCAGTTCATGAGTTATGTCAATTACCGTGCTGCTGTCCAGAAACGGTATATGGCAGAAACGTTGTTTTCGCTTTTCACTTTGAAAACTCGACTTGAGACATCGTGAAGCGTGTAGAACGCCGATTAGTAGCGCTGGGTATATTATTTCCTTATTGAAATTATTTTACTTGTTTAGGAGGTGAAGCCTCGGGTTTAGGAGTATCATCTTTGCCGCTAACGCGTGCATCGTGGAAGGCAAGTAATTGTAGCAGATGTTACTACCGCTTAATTGGTTGTTCTTACTACTTGCAATCTATATGATTCTCGTATTTTGAAGTATTATGCCATGGTTGGTTGACTTACAAATGAGGTGATAACAGCAATTAATAATTGAATGTTTTACTTTGGATATCTTGCGTGTAGTCATGAGGTGGTTGCTTTAGATGCCGAATGTGGATCATGGATATATTTTCCATAGTGACTATGTGGTAGTAGTATAAGTTGATCTTGTTGGTGCCCTTATGAAGATGACACTTATGTGGTTTATGAGTATCATATTATTCATAACATATCATGACATTGCATTGTGGATGTCGCCGCTTATGGCGCGATCGCATGCAGACAAAGATCGACGCTGTCAGAGTACAATGCACACTCTTACCTTGATGGGTAAGAGTGCAATGGAGCATGGCATGCATTTGCATTAAAATTGTGGATGGAGGAAATGCATACTTATGCCAATGTTTGAAATCTTATGAGGCAGACTCATGTTAGTCCATGTAGTTTATTGAATGAGAAAGTGGAATGTGGTTGCGGTCATGCAATAATATAAATTGTGATGTAGCTTGCTTGTTATTTGAATAACTCTGTTAATCAATTTACTTGCTGAGATTTTTCTCACCCTTGTTGTTTCTTTCCCCTTCGTGTGATTCTTAAGCATTCTGGGATGGGTAGAGCGGCACCACAATTATGCACTCAATTCATAGTTTTATGCTGTAATAAAGTTGAGAGGAAACTAGCCTAATGACTAGCTATTCGCGAGTGTTCTTTTGATTTATTAATGATGAATTTGTGGACTATTCTTGGATTAAATTGCTAGTAGTTGATTTAATTTATTGAACTCTATCCGTTATTATTGTGTCCATTAGTTGTTTTTGCTTCTGCTTATGTTCAGCTGTAGAGTGGTTAGTGGCATTCCAGGGTAATGTGGGTCCTGGGGTGTTACAAGCATAGTTTTGGCTATCTCTTGTTTATGCTGGAGGTTGGATTAACTAATTATGTTATATTTAAATGTTGGGACCTCTAGTTTAGTAACTAAACAAAGGAGGTTCTGTCAGATTTTAGAGATTTGTTTCAATATTAAAAATGTTATTGTGTTGGTTTAGTAGCATTCCAGACTCATGTGGGGCTGGGGTGTTACAAAGATCTATTCAACTCAAGCATTGTCCGTAACTGTGGACACGGCTACTCGAATAGTTTTAACCCTGCAGGGGTGTAAGACTTAGTCAGTCCGTTGCCTTCGGATGCCTCCGAATGATGACACACTTCCTTTGGTATGCCGACCGGGGAAACTAAGATTTGGTATTTTTTTTCAACAAGTTGACACTATTGAGTTGGACTACCTATGTGTGACTGATCTCGCTCAGTACAAGTGTCTGATAGCACCTGCTAAGCGAGGCACGCAAGTTGTGTCGGGAATGCCGATCCAATTGACAGAAAGTAGTGTTGTGCTCCCTTGCACATATATAATTGCAATCGGAGCCCTTAAGGTACATACATGTGATGGAACGCACGTATGGCCTCACCCTCCTAAGAACACATGATACTGATATAAAACACATATGACATATGATACAGCCCGAAGACTTAAGCATATATGTCATATGAGATCAATACATCTGTCCTTACTCCCCTGTTTTCCAACTCAATAGTATTAACCTTTTACTTAACCAAACAGCGCCCATACACCGCGTGTGGAAGTACGTTGGGGCTTGAATTTTCAAGTCAATTTGTCCAGTCCTTAATCGATCCAGACAAGACAACCACTTTTCCCAATCTCGTGCATGAAGGCACCATCACTAGCAACCACTTGTCCAGATCTCAAATAAATTTTTCAGCAAAGGCTGAATTTAAATTTTTAGTTTTGAAAATCTGAACAAGAAATCAAAAATTGAATTTATTTCGCAAACAGATCCTAAGATCTGAATCAAAAGTATTTTGTTTTCCCATGATTGACAAGATAAGCTTGTCAATCAACTAACGTTGTATTGACTGCGAAACTAAGCACAAACTACAGGATAAAACAACAGAACAAGGATACTATCTTAAGGCATAAGTGTATGAATTTAATTCAGGGTAATCCACAATTATTGGTATGTAGCTAACTACTCACAGATCACAAATACTTTAGAAAATAGCATGTACAATATCACTGTAAATTTGAAAATCTAAAGTATTGAAATCTGGGTTCAATATGGTGCAAAGAGGATGCTTGCCTTGGTAAAAGTAAACTTCTTGTTCAGGTTCTTGTTGCTCAATCACAGATTCAATCACTTCAGAAGAACCAAAATCTAAAAGAAACAATAAAATTCAATGAACACAAGAACTGACAGCAAGCAAAATATAGAGAGAAAATGTATGATCAAGATGGTAATGCATGGTTAACAACATGCTTAAGCTATATCTACCCCAATAAAGGTAATAACCCATATTACTCTCTACTACCATTAATTGTCAGGAATTAGGGTTTAGGTTAAAGTTACAGTTTCAGATTTTGGAAAAACTGAAATCAGGACAGATTACAACAGAATGATTTGGTGATCTAAACATGTATCAAGTAGAATATTTTACTTGGACTAAGAGTATTCATAACTAGGGTAGTAATCTAACTCATCATTTACTCATTAATTGTCAAAATTAATATTTGAAGATCTTGCTGTGCACAGAGTAGGTTCAGCTGACAACAAGACAACAAAAACAAGTGTTGGAGAATTTTGCTTGAATACTAATACACATGAACATAAGATTCTTGGTGGAGCTAAACCTAATCTTTAAGAAAATTTATACTTTAGACCAACCCCTTGCTAACCCTAATCAGCAAGATTAACAGAAAAAGGCATGCTACAACTTTTGTCGGTTCATCCGACAAAATAGCAAAAAAAGGTTTTAGAGCTGTTTTCAATTTGGAAGCAAAATGATCAGAGATAACCTTTGTTTATGCTACTATGGTTAAGTTAAGACCTAGTTAAGCTGAAAAGATGATAGTAGAAACCCTAGAGCTTGAAAATGACATGAAAGACCAAAAAGTTATAAAAGCAACTTTTCAGTCAAAGCAAGATTTGAGCATTACATACACAAGTGAGTGATTCAGAGAGGATGTTAAGGTCCCTAAGATGTAAAGAAATAAGGACATAGCTTACCAAAACAGGGAAAACGCCAAAGGGCACCTTAACTGGCTCGGGTCAACAGAGAATAAGCCCCCGGGTTCAACCTATAATGATGACCAAAATTCATATCACAAAGTGAATTAAGCTCTAAGATGGACAAACAAGAAGTGAGAGTAAGGAAGCTTCACTGGAAAGGAAGAAAGATGGTGAAGAAGCTTTTCGGTCAACAATGGCAGTGAGCCAAAAAGCTAGGGTTTATATAGAGTGTAAACCTCTAGAGCAAACGGGAAGCGTCTAGAGTTGATGCGGTGGCAATATGGTGCCAGGTGTCAAAGGAAGATTTGCCAAAGTCACGGCGTGACACCACCTCTCCGGCAACGAAGTCAGCGGCGATGTACAGGCGCGAGGAGGAAGAGAAGCGCCTCACTGACGTGCGGGTCCCCCTGTCAACCGCAACAACGCACGCCTTCGCAAGATCAAAAGAATAACGACCGTCCGATTAGATACGAGCGGCTGCGATGGAGATAAATGTTAGAAGAACGAACCGGTATCTTTCAATATGGACCGCACGATTTTAATCCGACGGTCATATGAGGATCTGACCCTAAGCGCACGCGGTCAAATAGGTATCGTAGGATTGAAATCCGACGGCCAAAAATAAATGCGCCTTTGAGTTTTGAATCAAAAAGGAAGGCGCGGTTGGACTAGAGATCAACGGTGGAGATTAAGTCGGGGCTCGGGTGGTCCGAACGGACTTCCGACGTGGTCCATTCGATCAAAATCCGATGGTGGAAACTTAATGGTGCTTTCGGGTGACCCGAACGGCTCACTAGATCTGGCCCGTTTAATGAGAATCCAACGGCTCATGCGCATTCCGGTTTTTACCATTTAAAAATGGCATTGCTCGAAAATGGCGCATCGCACGATGTAGATCCTACGGTCGATATTGCATGGCTCATCGGGATGGCCCGAACGGCCCAATGAATCCGGCCCGTTCGCATGGAAATCAACGGCCACGATTTGGATGCACGCTAGGGTTTTGAATTAAGGCTGGATGCGGTAGGATTGAGATCCGACGGTGGAGATCGCTTCGTGTGCGTGGATAGCCCACACGGCTCCGCGAATCTCGGTCGATCATCAAGGAATCAATGGTTCGTGTTCACTGGAGGTTTGGGCACGCGCCCGAACGTGTCAGGTGCGCCGGTTTAGACTTAAACTCATCTGGCTCGGTTGCTACAGTGCAAACCAGCTAGGGTTTGGCTGACTGGATTGACTAACTCAATTTAAAACCTCAAAAGTTTGACCGGGACTTTAAAAATAACTAATAAATTTGTAAAAATATGAAATTTTGCAAAGATGCTACTGGAATCATATATGTCCCAAATAAAATTTAAAATCCACTACTTCACGTTTTAAAATACATAAATAATTCAATTAACCCGAATAGGTTTATTTAAAGACAATTATTTTTCTCAAGATCAAAATAATTTCCAAAAAATCAACAAAAATTATTTTTGGCCAAAATAATTCATTTAGTCTTTATTAAAAACACTTCCCGGTCATAATACCAACTTTAACTGGTATTTTCTTTGAAGCTTCAACAAGTTTTTGGATTTTGGCTAGAAAAGGAAGGTTTTAGATTGTAACAACACATCCAAATTTCAAAAATGAACAGTGATGTTATGAACAGTATCTCATTACTGTTTTTAAATATCTTATTACTGTTCATTAAAACTGGGGCTGTTACACTAGGGATGCTCCTCAAGTGGCATACCATCATCAACCAATGATGCAATGCTCAAATTAAAATTGATGTTTCATATTACAATGATAAGCATCACATGTCCATAATTTTTCAGTGGCATACCAGTTTTACATGAAAAACATCCATAGCATAGATCAACATGGGAGGTTCGACAAATCCAGTGAAATTTTCTAACAACAAAACCAGATCCTATGTAGATCTATGGTACATGCAAATTGAACAAGTTCATAGCAAGAAATTTTTCATCCACTACTATCCATGTCAAAAATAACATCCACTAGTTCACAACAAGAACCTCTACTACATGTGAGAAAAACATCCACAACACCGATCTAGATGGGAGGTTCGACAAGGCTAGTGAAATTTTCTGACACCAAAACTAGATCCCATGTACATCTGTGGTACATGCAAATTGAACAATTCACAGCAAGAAATTTTCATCCACCAAAACGTAGAGGTTGTTGTTGATCTAGAATAAGGAATCCTTATGTGCCATTTTTGTTTTGAAGCATCCGTATGTGACATTTATTTGTGTGCATTACTAAAACTAACAGGCCGTGGAAAGCGCGCCCCCTCCCGCGTCCACGTCGCCCCAAAATTTTGCTCCGTCCGATTGCGCGGCAGCCGGCTCGCGTCCGGAGGATGTCGGCGGAGCGCTTCATGCGAGCGGACGTCGCGCGCGCGTCCACGCGGCCAGTGGGCCCTGCAGCCTCGCGATTAGGCGGGGCCATCCGTTGGATCGTCTCCGGACGCGCGGGATCGCGTCTCGGATGTTCTCGCAAAGCTTCGCGTCTCTTTCCTCGTGGCGCATCGCAACCAGCCTTCGCGTCTCTTTCCTCGTGCCGCACCGTAGCCAACCTTTCCGCAGCTGCAGCCGTATCCTCGTGTCCTCAGCTCCACTACCTTCGCCTGCCATCCCCTACCTCCTCACTGGCCTCGCACTCGCGTCCTCCTCTGCCGTAGCTGCCGTCGCCGCTACCTCTTTCCCAACTTCCACGCCGGCCGCCCGCCCCCCCCCGCCGCGTCGCACCCGCCGCCACTTCTTCCCTATGGACCACGCCGCCTCCTCCTCTTTGGCCGCCCGACCTCATCGCGCCCTCGATCTACCTCCATCTTCTTCCCCTTCCTCCCCTGCCGCCCCCTCGGTCTACCTCCAGCTTCTTACCCTTCCTTTCTCCCTTTCACCTCCCTTCCATGCCTCCGTTGCCCGTCCTCCCTCCAACACCGCGCGGCCACGGCCCTCTCCCTCTCCGACTCCCGTTCCTCTCCTTCTCCCTTCTTATTGGAAGAAGACAAAATTGTGCATTATTTTTTATATCCAACTTATTGAACGTGCACATAGTTTTGCCCTTATTGAGATTTGCATCCAAAACCTTTTCTAAGCAGAGGTGAATGAGTTACCATTGTTAATATAGGTAGAAAATTTAGATCTTAAACAATCTAAGCTTTGATTATATATTGGCCTGTCCAAGCATTAGTATGATTTAGTTTGAGTTACCATTGTTAATATAGGTAGAAGATTTGATTGTGTACTAGGATGTTGTTGTTCTTTTTTGTTACAAATATCCGTGCTTTACACAACGGTACACATAGGCTACAACGATCCGCCACAACAAGTGTTCATTTTAGTTGTTTCATAACAGTCTACATTTTGTGTCAGATAAGCGTATGGAGTTTGTTTACCCATAGCTGTCGATCACTTCGTCCTGAGATGTATTTATCTAGCATTTTTTGCCCCTTTAGGTATCAGCATCAATAGTTGTTGATAGATAAAATCCAGAATGATTACTATGCTAGCTAATGCTAGCTGTGTGTTGTGAGTTTTGTGATGAAAAATAAGAGTCGCAGTCTTTTGAACGTGTCTGTTCAATAACATATGAGCATCACTGTTTCTATATCTCATCCTACCATCTTGGTACCAACTTTGTTTTGCTCACCTAATCTATTTTTCCTTTGCTTCTTACAGAGTTATATCAGTTGAGAGGAGTGCAACAAGCTCAGAGGAATTTGTGCTACAGAAAAATAGTGGAAGGTAAAATGTAGCAGTCCTCTTTCTTTGCATGTTCTGTTTTTTTTACCCTGTAGCTGAAGCTAGATTGTTTAGTGCCTGAATACACTGATGGTGTGTCTCAAACATCTACTTTTAATTAAGCAAAGTCATCTAAAAGATATTGCTAATTAGTCACTACCAAAGCTATCTATTTATTCTTGATAACTCTTCTTCCCAGTACATTTATCTACATATATGTCTGTGTCCCTTTTACTGATCGTCTTTGGAAATTCGGTAGCAAGCAAAACTATTTATATTTCTTCCCCTGTTTAAAAATTGCTACTCTTTTTATCAGGAATCGCTACTCACCAAATTACAATCAAAACCACTCTCCCTGCAGAAACTAAACTGAAACACTTCACAGCAATAGACCAAAAGAAAAGAAAAGAAATATACACCAAAACATGCTCGCTTCCGTGCTCATAACATAAAAAACCAATCTTAGGTTGCATTAAACCCTCCAAAAAAAAAAAACTATTTTGTCAAGTAGAGCTAAAATTGACATCTAGGTATTCTGAGAGCTATGGGACTTGTAATCTATCCACCGTTGGATTCACACTCGACGGTCCAGATGAAAGAAGCGGCAAATTCTCTGCGTTTACAGCGTCCCTGCAAAGGCCACGCGTCTCAGCAAATCTTATCTCCCGGCTCGGCTTTCGTCGCTCGTACCATCGAATCCCCCCCCCCCCCCCCCTCAGCTCTTCGCCAGCGCCGCCGCACGGCCGCCTCCTTCCACCGAAGCTCGCCGTCTCCGAGAACCCCCGTCCCCCTCCATTGGACCGGCGTGGGGTGGAGTGGAGAGGAGATCCATCCGGGCTGATTTCTTTTCTCGGTAAGGAAGCCCTAACTTGCTTTGATTTCGTTTCATTTCGATCAGGAGCTCGGGGCGGAGGTCGTTCTTGGCGGCGGCGGTACGGAGATCTTCCGGCGAGGGCGGAGGCTCGGGAATCATCAGTGGATCTAGGAGACTCCGATGGTGTGCTGGGCTTGGGCTCGGACGGTGCGCGGCGGCGGAACAGGGGAGATGGCGAGGTCTCATGGTGCCTGCGAGATTCCGGCAGCGTCCGGCTGGGGAAGAAGAGGGCGCTGACTCGCCTCAACACTGTGAAGTTAGGGGTAGCGACGGCTTGGGCGATGGGGCGGCGTGCAGCTCGAATTTTCGATGAATTGCGGCGACAGCAGAACGGGTCTTTGGCTCTTTGCTCCCCCTCCCCTCTAGGACTTGGATAGATTTCTTCTTCTGTTGGCAAGGAACGCTAACTTCAGTTTTTTCCTGGCCTTCCATTTCTCTGCTGCCAGCAATCAAATCCAAATATTTCTTATCCAATCCATCCAGCTTTGTTGCGGATTTGTTTGCTGCGTGGTGGAGTACTAATAGCAGCAAGTTTAATTTCCAGAATTTTTGGTCTGCCCCTTCCCCGTAGGACAGGACCCAAGGTTGATGATTGAACATTTCCCAATCCTGTTGCTGAAGCTTTAAAAGCAAATGTAAATCATGTAGAGTGTTTATTTCCAATGTTCTTTTAGCTGCACGCCTTGTCAATTTTTGCTACCTGTGAATCCCCTAAACTTGCCCATAAGTTGTTCGAAGGAATGTCTAAAATACTATTGGCATTGTGCATGAACTAATTAGCAAGCAGTTGGTGCCTGGGCCCTGGGCAGAGGGAGTCTGTGGTTCATGTATTTAGTAGGGTGTCAAATTGAGCGTTTTAGTTGAGCATATTTTGCATGTATACATCCCTCAAATGTATGTTAATTTCACTTGCGTCATATTAACCTTTGCCCCACTAGCACCGGCTAAATTTTAGTCCTGCGTACGCCACTGACCTGCCCCTGATGATACACCACATTAGCAATCTAGCATGGGTGTTATTTTAACTACTGTCCACTGATTAGTATTTATACATGGTGCCTTCTCACTTCGTTGATACTTGCATTCTTGGGAAACCTAATGTAAGCAAGATTCTTAACTTTGCCTCAGTAAAATTGCAGCTATACATTGAAGATTGAAGCTCTGCAGTGTACCCAACAAACATCCAATGGCGTTAGTACAGTTTGGAGGTACCTTGGTTCCTAAACTCGGTGAAAAACCTCAGTTGCTGCCCAGGTCACCTGCAGTTGCCAGGGCTACCTATGCTGATCCAAGGTTCTTGGCATTGAAAAATGGGTATGTGCGTGCACAATTAGATATGATTTTATAGCTTTTAGTAGTTTTTAGGAATTTCATAGTGAAATCTGTGGTCTGTTTGAAACATTGTTGCCACCGCAGTTTGTGTCTAACTTCCACAATTTTTATAACTTTCTGAGTTTCTGTCATCTTCTCATTTATCAAAGGCTCATATGAGGTGGTAGATTTTAATTTCCACTGGTAACCTGAGGAATAAGATGTACTAGGAATGTTAAAAATTAAATGTACATTAGTATACACCATGGATGTCACGGCGTCGCCTTGGCGTCCCGGCGGTGCGGAGCAGACGCCGCGGTCGCTCGCCTCGCCTTGGCCATCTCCGACCGCGTCACCGCACCAGCCGCCGGCCCCCAGGTACTCCATCTCTCTCCTCCGCTCCCTCCCTCCTCCTCTCCCATCCTCCCGCGGCCCGCCGCCACTCCCCGAGCGTCCCCGTCGCCGGATCCGGCCTCTCTTGCTCCAGATCCAGCCTGGACCGAGTCGTCGCCGCCTTCGGAGCCGCAGCGGAGAGGAGGGGGAAGCGAGGAGGCGGGAGGGAAGGGGAGGTCGGGTTGCCGCCGGGAGGGTTGGGGAGGAGCTCGAGCCGAGAGGGGAGGGGAGGGGAGGAGAGGAGAGGAGCCCGAGCCGGCAGTGAGAGGGAGAGGGGGAGCTCGATGGGGAGGGGGACTGGGGGAGCTGCATTTCTGCGGGCAGGCGGCAGCCGGGGCAGGCGGGCACCGGGCAGCGGGCAGCTGGGATCTTCTGCTCCCAAATGTATTGAGTATTGACCAGTGTTGCTACTTGTTAGTTGTAGAATTATAGTTGCTATTTAGCTCGCCTTACCTCGCCTAGAGGACGATTAGACGCCCGCCTGGACGATTAGGCGTCCTGGCGCCCCTTAGGCGCCGTGGTCACCAAGGTCGCCGTGACAACCTTGGTATACACATGATTTGCTAACCAAACTGAGGTATTTTGTACTTACTCTGTATTTGTGCAGTACCAGAGGCACAAGTAAACATCTAGCATCACCTAGTGCCAGCTTACATTCAGGGACCTCTTCTGGAGTATTAAACCATGTACGGTCACCAAGATTTCGCCATCGTAGGGGTTCACGGTTCATCGTTAGAGCTGAAGCTGTGAGCTATTTCTTTTGCCTTTCTGGTTTGCTTATGTCATTGCTTAAAAATGCCTGTTATGCTGACATGGATTTTAAAATCTTAATTGACAGGATTTATATTCCGTACTTGATGTGTCCAGAAATGCTAGTAAATCTGAAATCAAGAGTGGTGGGTATCATTTATTGTGAACCTCACTGTTGTTATCCTTTTGTTTATCAGACATTCAGATTTATTCAAAGTCAATTTTCACCGTTCCATTTTAATACTGTTCCAATCATACAATCTACGTGTAAAATAATATTAGTACTGCATTAATATATGTTATAACTGGTAAACTAATAACCAGCTCCATTAGCTTATAAAGTAAATAATTAAGTTTTCTGTGTTGGTAAAATATATAATGTCATATTGTTGTTTTCTGTGTTGGTTCTAAAAACCTTTTCTGTTCCAGCCTATCGGAAGCTTGCTAGGAACTATCATCCTGACGTGAACAAGTAAGTTGACTAATCATGATGTGAGAATCATTTTTCAGCTACGCTCATTAGCCTTTTGCTTTTCAGCTCCTTATAACCCATTGTAATCTTATTATTATCTTATGGGTCTCTTACTGCTTGACCTTGTGCTATTGTACTTTTTGTAGATATATATGGATTCTTATTTGTTTGTGCATTAACCTTATTTCCAGGGGTGGAAGGAGAGGGGGCCTGCCAGGGACCAGCCCCCCCTCCCCCCCCCCCCCTCTCATGCTTTGACAAATTTGCACTATAACCCTTTATATTTTGAGGAATGTTGCTGTCTTAGTGCTATTTGGCCCCCTCATCAAGTGAAATTACACTATATAGCTTATTTGGCCCCCCTCATCCTTAAATCCTGGCTCCGCCCTTGCTTATTTCCCATCTAGCTATTCAAAGAACACAAGAGTTACTCTTATGTATTGTTTTGTTTTAGAGATCCTGGCGCAGAACAAAAGTTCAAGGAGATTAGCAATGCTTATGAGGTTAGGCCAATTGTCCATACCCAAATGCCAAAGTTGCACGTGATCAATGCTTTGTAGTAGGATTACATGTTTCTTCCAGCTAACATAAAGAGGATTGCTGTTGTAGGTTTTGTCTGACGATGAGAAGCGAGCAATCTATGATAAATATGGAGAAGCTGGTCTGAAGGGTGCTGGCATGGGAACAGGAGTAAGTGTTCTAGATAGTTATCCAATTCAGAAGCTTGATCAGCAGGACCTTTTTATAGTTTTGATCATATAAACATTTTGACTCTGCAGGATTACTCAAACCCATTTGATCTCTTTGAGTCACTATTTGAAGGGTTTGGTGGAATGGGCGGGATGGGTGGCCGTGCTGCTCGGAACAGACCAATGCAGGGCGATGATGAGACCTACAATCTGGTACTCAATTTCAAGGAAGCGGTGTTTGGTGTAGAGAAAGAAATTGAGACAACCAGACTGGAAGGCTGTAATACATGCGATGGAAGTGGCGCCAAGCCTGGCACAAAGCCAACCACGTGTAAAACTTGTGGAGGTCAGGGCCAGGTGGTATCTTCCACAAGAACACCACTTGGAATATTCCAGCAGGTCTCCACCTGCAATACTTGTGGTGGCACTGGCGAATTCTCCACCCCATGCAACACCTGTGGGGGCGATGGCCGAGTACGGAGAACAAAGAGGATCAGTCTGAAGGTTCCTGCCGGAGTAGATTCTGGCAGCAGGTTGAGGGTCCGGTCTGAGGGGAATGCCGGCCGGAGAGGAGGACCGCCTGGAGACCTTTATGTCTTCATTGACGTTCTCTCTGATCCTGTTCTTAAGCGAGACGGAACAAATATTCTCTACACATGCAAGGTTTCTTACATTGATGCAATTCTTGGGACAACCGTCAAGGTCCCCACTGTTGATGGGATGGTTGACCTGAAGATCCCCTCAGGGACCCAGCCGGGCACAACTCTGGTAATGTCCAAAAAGGGTGTTCCGCTTCTTGGGAAGTCAAATGCTCGTGGAGACCAGCTGGTGCGTGTCCAGGTTGAGATTCCAAAGCGTCTGAGCAGTGACGAGAGGAAACTGATCGAAGAGCTTGCAGACCTCAACAAGGCTCAAATGGCAAACAGTAGGAGATAATAATTGCACCAGGCTTGGGTTGGACACCGTGCTTGTGTGATAGGCAATTTTGATGCAAATTGCAGTGACGAAGTGAGCATGAAAGTCGTGATTTTACGAACTATATGCGCATTCTGCGTGCAGTGCCCTGGGGGGAATGTGAAATGTCATGTCTGTAACTTTCATTTTAAGCTATAGAAACATAGGTCACTGCTAAACACCAATTGGATGGTGGACGTTTTGCAATAGCCTGTCATATGCTTTAGGCGAGCTTATTAGCCTATTTCTTATGATACGTTTCTTCTATTTTTGAAAGGCTTAGGGAGAATGATTTTAACATTTCTTGCTGAAGTGCTGCACAATTCTGAATATTCTGTAAGCTGTAAGGCGAAAATGTGTCAGTAGGTTGTGTGGTCTGATTGAGAGAATCTCAGGTGTAACGTTTGTACGTCTCTTGTGCAACGACCAGTGAAAATCACCGAATGTCGCTCCTGTCACGTGAACTGCCTCCACACTACATGGACCAAAAAATTACTACTACGTAGCGGAGGTTATGAACTGCCTCCACACTAAGGAGGTGTTGGGACGGTTTTGGTTTTTTTGTCAGAAAAAAAGCCGAAAGCTATCTCAAATAGAGGGCTTTCTCATCTATTTTTTGGGATGTCGTGTTCAAGGAAAAAAAACGGCTGGTGACTGGTGGTAACGGGAAAAACCAGTGGGAACCAGGAGGAACAAACAGCTTGAAATTGTTCAAATTTAAATTTAAATTTATGACTATATAATGCACTTTCTAGGTTGGTTTAGGGCTTTTTTTTGTGCTAGACTACATATTGTATGAGCTAAACAACTGCATAATGCACTTCCTAGGTTGGTTTTCTATGTTTTTCCGGTTTTAGCAGCGGTTTTTTCGATTTTGGGCGGTAACCGGTTCAGTTACCAGTTTTAAAACTTCACAAATTCAAAAAAAAATTGATTTTTATTGGTTTTTCCGATTACCATTCCCGCCGCCAGACGGTTTTTCTCTGGTTTCGAGATTTTGATCATTAGCTTTGTTATACGTGATAAAGCCGGAAGACGCCGCGGGGTAGCTTTCCATGGTTTCCCACCCTTCCCATTCCAACTTTACCCCCTAAGTTGGGGTAATTACACGTTTTTTGCCGTGGGACAAAGCCCCTCCGTGCGCCCCTCCTCTGCCCTCAACCCTAGCCAAGCCCCACCCTGCCCGCGCGCTCTCCTCCCGTGCGCCCTCCTCCTGCACCGGTGTGGCCGTGCCGCTCTCCTCCTCTCGAGCCACCGCTCTCCTCCTCCTGACCAGGCGCCACCGTCGTCCTCCGCGCGGCATTCCTCTCCGACGCCGTTGAAGAGGTCACGCAGGCGGCCGCGTGTCAAGATTTGAATGAGGTGAGTGCAGTCTGAAGAAGCTTGGTTTATTTCAGTTAACGGTTGGCTAGGATGCTCTGATACCCTTTCAGTTAAGCAGATCCAGCGGTCCTAAGTCACCTGATCGGTTGGAGGGTTCAAAGGAGGTCATCTGATCTGAACCAAACATTGAAGATCGGACGGGCCACGAGGATGGAGTAGTTCTTCGTTTCCGTTTTGTGTTTTGTTGTTACTATTCACCGTAGCTTTACATTATTTTGCGTTGTCGCTATTTGCTGGCAGCTTTGTGTTGTGTATAAGCGAAGGCCTTGTAATCGAAGGGATTATTATCATAGAAATGGAACCCTAAATAGCTACTTTACCTTTCCCCTCTTCCAGTTCTTCTTCTTCTACTATGTAACTCTTTCTTTCTCTGAAATCTTTGGTTATCTGAACTCTGTTCTTATCAGAAATCAGTGCCAACACTATTGGGTCCTGATATCTAGTATCAGAGCAAGGCAATCCTTGGCCAGCGAACTCAAATCTGAGCGGTCACGAGTAGAAAGGGTTTGAGGAACAGGTTTCCTCTGTAAAATTCCGGATACAGCTTGTGAAGTCCAGATTGGAGTGTTCCATCCGAAAAAGCGATAACTGAATTTTTAGATCTACTAGCAGTACAGGAAGTGGAACAAGATGCCGAAGGGAGCTAAGCACGTTACTGGAGAAGATGGGATGGAGACACATCTGGCTAGTGAAGTGGAAGAAATCAAGGGAAGGTTGGTGGAGATGAACACTCAGAACCAACTGTTGAGTGATAGCATAAGACATATGCAAGTCCAGATGCAGGAGAATACTCTTCATATGCAGCAACAAATGGATAATCTGGTGAATTTAATGATGGCGAATCAGGTTCAGGGAGAACCCAAGGAGGTAGTGGCTCCGACAACAGGGATAGACGACGTCGACAGCCATTTGGGACAACAACAACACGGGGAAAACAACAGTACACATGGAAGAGTAGCTAACACACATGGAAGTGGATGTTCATTTGCTCCACCTTTACATCGCTAAGATAATTGCAGTCCTCGGTTCAATCACCAGTTTCAACACATGGCGACAGGTCCTCCATTATTAGCAACACCACCGATAGTGGTAACTTCATTTGGGCACAGAGGTAACCATTTTGGGTCACAGTATGTTAATCATGGGGGTAACAACCTTGGGCCACAATATATTAATGCGACAAACACAGGGATGCCTCCTTATGGGTATGCATGGACACCACCACATGTTAATCAAAACAGTCGACAAGATATGCATTGGTCTAGACCTCCAGAGGCACAGGGGGAATGGTATGGAGTTGGAAGGGAAAGGAATCACTATGGCCATGCTTTCAGCAAGGGGCCTAAGCTGGAATTTCCCAAATTTGATGGTGATAACCCTGAAGCTTGGATTAGAAAGGCTGAGAGGTGTTTTGAGTTATCAAAAACTCCTGTTGAGGAAAAGGTACAAATTGCTGAAATATATTTTGTAGGAGGAGCAGATCAATGGATTAGCAGTAATGGCATTGATACTGCTGGAATGACTTGGGCTCATTTCTATGATTTAGTTTGCAAACGATTTGCAGCGGAAGGAAGGATTGATGTAGCTGATACCTTCAGGAGCTTGCAGCAAACATGTACAGTTTCTGGTTATGTTGACAAGTTTGAGGAAGTAATGGCCATGGTGAAAAGGAGTAATCCTAACTTGAGAGAAGAGTGTTTTTTGGACTTTTTTGTATCTGGATTGAAGAATTACATCAAGATACCCTTGAAGTCTCTAGGATTAAGATCATTGGTGGATGCTTATGCTCATGCTAGAAATTATGAGGAACTTCCTATGTACAAGAAATCAGAATCGTGGTCTAATACTGCAAAAGGTAAGACTATTTACCAAGGCAGTAATGTGTCAAGAGGTAGTGTAACCTTCAACGGGAAAGATAATGGAGGAAGGAGTACATCCATGGCTGTATCTGGACCTGACAAGTGGAGAAGTGGGAAATGCTTTAAGTGTCAAGAACCATGGGTACCTGGGCACCAAGCAGTTTGCAAATTTAAGAAGCAAATACATCTCATAACTATTGACGATGAAGAGGAGGAATGTGAGGAGCAGCAGGAAGCTGAGTTCAGCACTCCTCCATGTAGCCTTGAACATAAGAAGGAAGATAAAGTAGAGGTGCAAATATCCATGCATGCAATTCAAGGTACAAGTTCAGAAGCAAGCACTTTCACACTAAGAGTTAAAATAGGAAAATGTTTCACCACTGCTTTGGTGGATAGTGGGAGTACCACAACCTTTATGACCCCTGAAGTGGCACTACAGGCAGGGTGCAAAATCAGCAATCATTCCCCAGTCCAAGTTGCAATTGCTAATGGGGGATTGTTGGCAAGTGAAGCTGTATGTCATAATTGTAGATATAATATACAAGGTGAAGAATTCATATCTGATTTTAGACTGCTATGCCTCAAAGGGTATGATATCATCTTAGGCAGTGATTGGATCTTTAATCACAGTCCAGTGAGTATCAATATGAAAACCAGGGAGTTTTGTATTTTCAAGAATGGCAGAAGGACAGTAACCTTTAGAGATGAGACCAAGCCAGAAAATGATTGTGTGATTAACTCACACAAACTGTTGAAAATGATGGACAAAGGAGTGGTAGGAGCAGTAATCTATGCGAAGGAGCTGCAAGCAAATGAAGAACAGAAATGTACTGACCCTGGTCTGTTGGAAGTTTTGAACCAGTATTCTGAAGTATTTGCTGAGCCAAGAGAGTTACCTCCCAACAGGGACTGTGCTCATACCATACCACTCAATCTTGATGCTAAGCCAATTAATTTAAGGCCTTATAGGTTACCCCATCACAAAAAGAAGGCTATGGAGGAGTTGATAGAGAAATTGCTTAAGGCTCAAACTATTAGACATAGTGTTAGCCCCTATTGCTCACCAGCCATACTTGTGAATAAGAAAGATGGGAGTTGGAGATTATGCATAGATTACAGGCAATTAAATGCTCAAACTATTAATAACAAGTATCCCATACCAATAATAGAAGATCTGTTAGATGAGTTGCATGGAGCTCAGTATTTTTCAAAATTTGATCTTAGATTTGGTTATCACCAGATAAGAATGCATCCAGATGACGTTCATAAAACAGCTTTTAGCACTCACAATGGACATTTTGAATTCTTGGTAATGCCATTTGGGCTCACTAATGCTCCAGCTACCTTCCAAGCCTTGATGAATGAATTGCTAGCTGATCATCTCAGGAAGTTTGTCCTTGTCTTCTTTGATGATATATTAATATACAGTGAAACCTTGGAGGAGCACAGGAAACATCTGCAGGCAGTGCTTATGATACTGAAGAAGAGTCAGTTATATGCTAGGCTAAGTAAGTGTACATTTGGACAACAGCAAGTGGAGTACTTGGGCCACTTAATCAGTAAAGAAGGTGTGGCTACTGATGTTGGTAAGGTGCAAGCAGTGAGAGATTGGCCTGTTCCAGAGAACACTACTCAGTTGAGGGGATTTCTCGGCTTATCAGGGTATTATAGGAGGTTTGTGAAATATTATGGCATCATTTGTTGACCGATGTTCAATGCATTGAAAAAGAATGCTTTTCAATGGGAAAGTGAACAACAAGAGTCATTTGAAAGGATCAAGGAGTTATTAACCCATGCACCAGTATTAGCATTACCAAACTTCTCGAAAGCCTTTGTGCTGGAGACTGATGCAAGTGGCTATGGACTGGGAGCTGTGCTTATGCAAGAGGGTAGACCTATATCCTATATGAGCAAGGCTCTAGGGCCCAAGGCAGCTGCAATGTCCACTTATGACAAGGAGGCCATGGCCATCTTAGAAGTGTTAAAGAAATGGAAACATTATTTGGTTGGAGCCAATCTTATCATCAAAACTGATCAGCAGAGCCTTAAGTATATCCAAGAACAAAGGTTGATTGATGGAATACAACATAAACTATTGATTAAGTTGTTGGGATACAATTACAAGGTCGAATACAGAAAAGGTAAGGAAAATAAAGCTGCTGATGCACTGTCCAGAGTTCAATACTCACCCAAAACAATGGCCCTTACAATGGCCATCCCTCATTGGATCTCTGAAGTTTTATTGAGTTATCAAGGAGACAAAAGATGTAAGGAGTTAGAAGAGAAGCTAAGGGTTGATCCTAATGCGGCCCCATCCTTTACCCTACATAGTGGAATAATAAGATATAAAGGTAGAGTATATGTGGGTACTAGCACAAGCCTAAAGAAACAGTTAATGGAGTCATTCCATGCATCAGCATTAGGGGGGCATTCTGGAGAGAGAGAGAGAGTAACATATCAAAGAATGAAATTGATCTTCTATTGGCCAAGAATGAAGTTTATGGTTTCAGAGTTTGTCAAACAGTGTGCAGTGTGCCAAAAGAATAAGTCTGAGAACATTTCTTACCCTGGACTGCTTCAGCCACTACCACTGCCAGAGAGGGCTTGGACTCAGATAACTATGGATTTTATAGAGGGATTGCCAAAATCAGAAAACAAGGATGTGATCATGGTAGTTGTTGATAGATTCACTAAATAGGCTCATTTTTTGTCACTAAGTCACCCCTTTACAGTGCATACTGTGGTGGAATTGTTTCTAGAACACATATATAAACTGCATGGATTACCAATGATGATCATCTCAAATAGGGACAGGATCTTTACAAGCACCTTGTGGCAAGAATTGTTCAAAGCATTGGGAGTAAGGATAAGGTTGAGTAGTGCATACCACCCCCAAACTGATGGGCAGACATAGAGGGTTAATCAATGTTTGGAGAACTATTTGAGGTGCATGACCTTTGCTAGTCCAAAGAGATGGCACTCTTGGTTAGTACAAGCAGAATGGTGGCACAACACCTCTTACCACACCACACTAAATATGACTCCTTTTGAAGCCTTGTATGGGATGAAGCCTCCACAAATAACCGAAGCCTCACTTCCAGATTCTGCTACCGAAGACACCAAAAGGAGGTTGCAAGGAAGAGCTGCAGCCTTTGAAGCCATCAAGGCACAATGGGAGAAAGCTAGCTCCAGAATGAAGTTTTTTGCAGATAAACACAGAACTGAGAGGGAGTTCCAAATTGGTGATATGGTATACCTAAAATTACAACCTTACAGACACAATGCTTTGGGATTACATAATTCATTAAAACTTCATTCCAGATTCTATGGACAATACATGGTCTTAGAAAAGATTGGAAGGGTTGCTTACAAACTATTACTACCTGGGGGCTGTTTGATACATCCTATGTTTCATGTCAGCCAGCTAAAGAAACATGTTGGAAATAGGGCGATTCCTAGCCCAGAATTGCCTCTGGTTGATGCTGAGGGAAATATACTAATGGAACCTGTAGCAGTTCGAGATCGAAGAGTCATTCCCAGGAACAACGAACCAGTTGTCCAGTGGTTAGTCCAATGGGTGAACCTTCCACAGGAGGCAGCAACTTGGGAGGATGCCAGCTTCATCACCCGAATCTTCCCAGATTTCCATCCTTGAGGACAAGGATGTCAAGGAGGGAGCAATTGTCAGGATTTGAATGAGGTGAGTGCAGTCTGAAGAAGCATGGTTTATTTCAGTTAACGGTTGGCTAGGATGCTCTGATACCCTTTCAGTTAAGTAGATCCAGCGGTCCTAAGTCACCTGATCGGTTGGAGGGTTCAAAGGAGGTCATCTGATCTGAACCAAACATTGAAGATCGGACGGGCCACGAGGATGGAGTAGTTTACTGTTTCCCGTTTTGTGTTTTGCTGTTACTATTCACTGTAGCTTTCTGTTATTTTGCGTTGTCGCTATCTGCTGGCAGGCTTTGCGTTGTGTATAAGCGAAGGCCTTGTAATTGAAGGGATTATTATCGTAGAAATGGAACCCTAAATAGCTACTTTACCTTTCCCCTCTCCCAGTTCTTCTTCTTCTACTCTGTAACTCTTTCTTTCTCTGAAATCTTTGGTTATCTGAACTCTTTTCTTATCAGAAATCAGTGCCAACACTATTGGGTCCTGACACCGCGCCGCCGCCGCCCAGGCGGAAGGTACTGGAGAGCTTCCGTGAGGAGTTCGAGATCAGGGAGCGCCTCATCGCCTTCGAGACCATCAAGATGGTGCGTTTCGCAAACAGCTCCATGGTGATCTCCATGGACGACACTCACATCCTCGCCACCGCCACCAAGTCCACCGAGCCCATTTGGTACTTCCTCCCCTAACCGTACGGATCATTCTCTGACCTGTTTTGATGTGATGTGATCATGTGAGTTTTAGAGGCCGTTGAATTCGACAGGGAGTGCCGTGCAATTTAATATGAACATACGCAAACTTTGGTGTGATGCAATTCAAACTATTCTCCTGCTAGAACATTTGATTTGGCTTAGCAACTAAATTCGAGGTTTTATACTTTGTTAATTGCCCCCTTTTCATCTTTGGATATGAGGTTATATGATTTCGTCCACAAGTATGTTTTGGATTGCAGTAGTACTGGTTATTCTGCTGTTGGTTTGTGCTAATGTGAGTTAAATTGTCTGATCACTAATAGATTGTTGAAATTGAAATCTGGTGCTAGTTACCAATTATCATGCAGCTAGTCGCGGCAGACGGCTGGCAGTGGGCAGCAAGGGCGTGAGGCTGGCCGTCCATGCCAAGTACAAGGTGGACTCGGTTTGGGCCCTGGGCCGGCCCAGGCCCTCCTCCCTAATATTTTCTATTTCTTTAATTAAACGGAGTATAACAATAACATGAGCACCCTGTCTTTTAGAAGGACCCTGATAAATGATAATCTTAATGCTTGGTGTCACCTTTTGTTGAGATGTTCAGACCTAAATCTTTCTAGTGAGGGAGATGTCTTGAAATGGAAATTCAATCAGCAAGGTCTTTTTTCTGTTTGCTCTATGTATTCAATCCTGATTAGCTCTAATGTTCATTTTCCTCACAAATTCATCTAGAGGGTCAAATTGCCCCTGAAGATAATTATTTTTCTGTGGTTTCTCTCTAGAGGGGTTATTTTAACCAAAGATAATCTTTGTAAGAGGAACTGGAAGAAAAAAGATTAGTGGTGTTGTTTTTGCTCCAGTTTCGAGACTATATAACATTTGTATATCGAAGATGGCGTCTAAGATCTTTCAAAGGGCGAGAGGGTGGCATATGGCAGGCTTAATTGGTTGGCAAGCTTCTGATAGCGGCAACGCACATTCTCCGGATATGTTTCTCGCCATCTTTTTTCCCGGTTCTGTAATCTACTTGGCCTTGGTTTAACCAAAGTCTGAGAACTTTGGTTAATGTGAAATCAGAGGCCAGCGGTTCTGTAATCTACTTGGCCTTGGTTTAACCAAAGTCTGAGAACTTGGTTAATGTGAAATCAGAGGCCAGAGATGTAGTTTAATATCCAGAATCTAAACAAAAAATCTTATCTATTTTTTGTTGCCCCGCTCAACACTCGTGGCCTCCCGTGTGAAAGTAAAACAAGTTCAACGCGTGTCCGTCTCAGCTTAGAAGTAAATCTCACGGCTAGCGCGCGACCGGTAGAAAGGAAGCAATGAAGCATTATGCATAAAAAAATTAAGGCAACATAAAATTGGTATCATAAAATTTACTTTCATACTTATATAATTATTTTTATTTGAAACAACATATTTTCATATAAATTGATGACCAAAATATCACTTTGAAAACCATGTCAATATCCAAAACAATTTATATTTGCAATCAAAGGGAGTACCGAAAGACTATCATGGTTCAATGTTTCAAAAATACGCATCCCCATTAGCAAATCTAACATGATTCAATGTTCCAAAAACACGCAGAAAAAAGTACAAAAATGAAGAATGCACCATACAGAAACGGTATATAGCATCAACCACGAAATCCATGGTAACATAACATCGGAATTCGGATCATATGAAAACGCTGTGGAAAGGACCAACTAGTTTGATTTTCACTTGGAACAGACAGTTTTATAACAATGCAACATATTACAAGCATAAACATATTCCAAAAGTCCACTATGATACTGATCTAGAGAGCTCGAACACCGGCAACTTAGAACACCCTGTATGGCTTCCCCATGGTGCTCTTGATGTACAGGCACCTCACCTGCAAAAACGCAAGTCACAACCCAAGTCATGTACTGTCGAATTTCGATCAATTAGTCTTTTCTACCTTTACATTCCACTTGATGGGAGTGTAGAAAATGTAACGATAATGTGGGTAAAAATTTAGAACAGGACTCACGTTCTGCCAGTTCTTTTTAAGCAAGGAAACGAGGAAGTTGACACTCATTTGGATGTTCTGCTGGATCTGCTTCTCCTCCATCGACAGGTTACCGACAGCAACGCCCATGCAAAGAACCTTCTTAAGCTGGAATTTGACTGTCGCTTTCGTCTCATTAACCTTGGATTCCAGAGATTCCTGATGAGTAACCAAAGTTGGAAACTTGCCTGTAATGCCATCAACATTGAACAATTTATTAGCAAGACCAAACCTGGAGTACTAAAACCACTTGTGCTATGCATGCACATCATCAAAGAGATACCAAAAGTACAAAGTTTCTCGTCAGAAATGGGGTGTGATATGTATACATTAGCTAAGGTCTAGAATTTCTATAGGGCCTACAACACCGAAAGTACAGAATATGGGTCACATTGAAAATGAAATGAGGTTGCATTACATAATTTGTTTGACCTATCATGCGGAGCTGCAACTAAGTACATAATAATCTTGTAAAATGGAAATCATCTGGCATAAAGTCATAATTCATAAACAATTCTCATGTGTATCCTTCATTGTATGCAAATTCATAAGTGTACTATGCCAAGGAAATGGCATGCTGACATAAAAATACACTCACATGATCAACAAACTTCATTGTGCAGAAATACCAAACACTAAATTGCACAAATCTTAACTCAGTGTTGTTAATAGCGGAGTAGTGGTTAGTTGCAAATCAGACCCTCAATCTGCTTTAGCATTTGTGTTTTTCATTTTTTGGGAGAGCATTTAAGCACATCCCAACACATAAATAATAAAGAAGATACAAGGTAAACAGATACAAGAACAAGCAGAGCTTGTTGTTCACGGTAACAAGCAGCACAAACAACTAGCAGATGATGGAGAAGAGCACTCGCCTGCCTTGTTGAGACCGGGACCAAGGAGCCGGGGAATCTGCTTGATGATAGCCTCTGACGCTAAGAAAGCATGGTACTTCTTGGCGAGCTTCTTGACAAGCTTCTTGTTCTTGTTCATCTTCTTGAGAGCTTCAACATCCATGTAATCAAGACCAGTCTTCTCAGCCTGCAAACAGAATAATGAGCAATGTAAGTTCTACAACTTTATTAGCTAATTATATGGCATGCAACATGCATTTGAGTATATGTCATAAAACCATAAAACTAAGCAATAGCCTAATACCACAGACGGATCAAGTGTCATGCTCAGCCGCTCAGGATGAGAAGCAGAGCAGCCATGGACATATTGAATGCCGGCGCAAAGGAAAGAATTCTGGTGAAAGAGTGGGCTGTGTTATGTCCATGAGAGTTGGTGTGGCTGATAGGCTGACTACTGTGACTATGTGATGAATCCTGAGTTTGTAAATGGGTCGTAATGGTCCAAAGAAGGTTGACCTGTGGGTCCATGCTACAGCAATAGAAAGAGAGGAGTTCCATTATGTAATGCTGTTGCATGTGAACTCAGTGCCAAAGAACAGAACAATTTACTGAAATCCCCAATCTATTTCTTTTCTTTCACTTTTACCGCTTATTTCGATCTGAATCCATTGGCAATTGCTGGAGTTATCACATAACCATGAGCAATTGCTGGAGTTCTCACAGGACCATGAAATCAAGGTTTTACCACAGTTCAATAAGCACAATTAAAAAATATGATCATAGTTTATTTTAAATGGAGAAAATGGACAACTCTACTAGATATTAGATGTTTACCTCCTCCACATGCTGCGCATCACCAAGCATGCAGACCTTCATCTTCGGGCGAGGGATGTGGGGCAGTTTAACTGAGCCACTGAAACGCTTGTCCTTCTGCGGGTCGTAGTTCTTCAGACCGATCTGGAGCTCCACAGTCTCTGTAAACTTCCTATTCTTCTCCTTGGCATCCGCAACAACCTGGGTGATGGCCTCCTTGAGGACCTCAGACTGCAACTTACTGCATAGCAGAATATGGAAGCACAAAAATTACAGCATGTAAAAGATCAAATACAGCTGTAAAATGGCAGCATAATCTAACAGGTGAACAGCTTTTCAGCCTAGTCTTGCACCTTAACATTCAAATAGATAACTAGTTTGATAGTAAACGGACATGTTATACTAATTCAACGGAGCTTTCTATCAAAATTCAGGTACCCGCGAGATGAATAGTTAACTAATTCATTGTATCAAGATTGATGATAAGATAACTAAAGTCGCCACCTTATCCCCATCGTATCGTTTCCAACAAATCTGAAACAAGACAGGAATATTCTGCTCTGGCCAAAATCTACAGTATATCCTAGGACCAAGCAGATCTCTAGATACTCCAACAAGCAATTCAGAACTGCAATCTCGTTGCGATATCGAAGAACAAATCCAACAAAGAACTCAGAAAAAAACACAAGCAAGGATTAGTGGTATACCTCATGGCCGCTTTCGATCACCGATCCACCTGCAGAAATAATAAAATCCAAAGAATCACAATAAACTTGAGATATGCGATTAACACTAGGAGCAAGAACACAAATCGGATAAAGATTCGAGAATTTTGGAAGAAGAAACTACGAACCAAAACAAGGGAGAGGCGGCCGAAGTGCCGAATAGCTGCTAGGGTTTGGGGGAGCGGCGTGAGATATAGCAAGAACCTTCTGAGATTTTGACGGCTAAGGATGCTCCGCGACATGTCTCCAGCCGTTGGATGTAAGGGCCGGTGACTGGGTCTTCTGGGCCGATAAGAAGGGCTTTTGTCATTGGCATAATGGGCTGTCATAGTCACAACGGCCCATTAAATGGTACATCTCAATTTTCCTTCCTTTTCTTTCTTTCTCCATGCTCTTGCCTAATTTCCTAGGAGCGACTAATCTGCTATAACTTGGGTTCAAGCTTTCTCCAGCACATTTTCATATATGAACACCTGACGTCTACAAAGGAGTGAAGTCACGACAACATTGAAAAAACGAATAAATTTTAGAAAACCTAGTTTTTATTATCATAGTTGCACAAAATCATAGGTTTTTTCTAGTGCCAGTTAACGCTAGGTTTTATGGTCATAAGGTTTTAAACCCCACCCTAGCAAGATCACAGCACACGAGTGTTGGTATAGAGGTCACCGAGTGGAGTGGATCGATTATGGAGGGGAGCTCTACATCAGATCCGCTTGCTGGAGACTTGCCAGAGGTGGTGGGAACTGTAACAGCCTAAAAATACATAAAGGCAAAAATGAGAGATTTTTAATAACTTTTTGTTTAAAGTCTATTGTTGTTCTGTTTTCCTGCATACTTGAGAGTTATTAGAGTACATTTTTCATTTTTCTACTCTTGTGATTTGATCTCCCATCGGATTAGGATGTCACTAAGTGAATACCAGGACTTCAGCTAATCTAAAATCCTGATTAGTCTACCTCTTCCTAAGATTTTGTAGTTTCACCTTTTCCTCATATCTTCCTCTGGGCTAATGGTTGATCAGCCTAATGCCTGGTCCGGCTCACCCGTTCCCATGTTTTCCTTCCCTGTTCCTTCGACCAGCACTGGGTTCACTCCTTTGCAGCCAAACCTCCTCGACCGGGCAAGGCACTGTGCCGCTCCCTAACAAGATCTTGTTGCATGCACCAAATGAGGGCTCCGATGTGCTGTGGTCCGACCAGGCATTAATAACATGTCATTCCACTACCCTGTGTTGCCCATCTCGTCCAAAGCCTCACCCACTCCTCCTCATTAATAGTGCCAAGGTGTATGTACATATTTTGCTCCAAGTCCTATAGTGCTTCCCTTGCTATTCCAGTTCTAGCCTCACTCCCTCCTCCAAGAGAGCTTGAGCTCTAGCTTGGTCCCAACACTCGCCTCAGTCGAGCACCACCACCCCGCCACCCTCGCCGACGATAACCATCGGTAAGGCCACTCCCCTACCGTGCATATTTGCTCACACCCATGCCCCAAAGTGACGTTCCCCTAAATTGACCCTATTCCTTGATCCGTAGGAACTGCCTTGGAGACCACTCTTCTTTCCCTTAGGCCAGGATACTCCGAAACCTCCTTGAAGGACCATCAATGTGCTTCCAAGGAGCAATCTTGAAGGCCGAAGATCACCTCCTTCCTCAGGCTATTATTGCAGCACGGAGCTCTCTCATAATCGAAGTTCACGCTGCCAGCTTAACTCCGGCTAGCTCATCTCCCCAGCTCTGTACTGGTGAGTTCTTCGTGGCCAGATGTTTTTCCTAGATCGAGCTACCTTGTTCTTTCTCTAGTGTTCCTCTGATTCTCCCTCTGGCCCTTCCACCGGTTCATTCGTATGTGTCAATGAAGTTGAACCTTTGTTTCTTTTGGCCGCTACAGTATAGTCGTATACTTCTCTCATTCGACCACACACGGCTTAACGCTCACACGACCACCCTCTGGGTTATGACCTCTCATTTTACAAACACCACCCTCTTGGTCGTGACCTCCCATTTTACAAAGACCACCTTCTTATTCGCGACCTCCCATTTTACAAAGATCACCCTCCCAGTCGCGACCTCCCATTTTGCAAAGACCACTCTCTCGGTCGTAACACTCTCACGACCTCCTCAGGTCATAGCGCCTCACACGACCTCCCCTCGTCGTGACACTCACCCGACCTCCCCTAATCCCAGTACTCCCACGACCTCCCTAGGTCACAGTACTTCCAAGACCTCCCTATGATCACAGTACCTGAAAGACCATCCCTAGTTATAGTACTTCCAGGACCTCTCCTGGGTACAATGATTCCAGGACCTCCACTGGACCTCCCCCGGGTCATAGTTTTTCCCACGACCTCCCCTGGTCATAGTGTTTCCACGACCTCCCCAGATCACAGTACCTCCACGACCTCCCCAGATCACAGTACTACCACAACCTCCCCTGGTCGCAGTACTCACCGGGGTGCTCGGTGATGGCGGAGGGTGGCCGGAGGGAGCTGTCCACGGTGACCCAGGGCGGCGCAGGGTGACCAACGACGGCGGCGACCTAGGGAGGAAGAGAGAGCGAATGAGTGATGGGGTTAGATAGAGGAAGGTCCAAGAGTGCTCCCATGCAAAAGAATTGAAGAGCAAGTCATCGGAGAAGAAGGAGCCGGAGAAATGGCGATGGCGGCCGGTGTTGGAGAAGAGGGTGATGCACGAGGCTTAGGTGGGGTAAATCCCCAAAATGACCGAGGGGTTTTGCTCCTCGGGGTGGCGGGCACGCCGTGACGTGGTCGGGGATGGTCGGGGATGGCCGGGGCTCGCCGGAGCGGCCGGAGAGCTTGGAGGCGGTGCGGCGGGTCCGAGAGCGGCATTCAGAGTGTCGCTCGATTGGGCTCAGGGAAGAGGGGAAATGGAGGGTGAGTGGCAGGTAGAGAAAAAGGGCGTCGAGGGCAGCTCGGGGTTTCTCTTATAGCTGGAGGCGGCGAGCACGAGGGGAGCTCCCACGTCATGGAGACGACGCGCTCTGTGCGCTGACGTCCATGCACGACGTCGAGCAGACAGCGAGGCGACAGGGGCAGGGCATGGGCACACGAGACCGCGGCGAGGGCGTGCTGAGGCGATAGGGAGTTGATGGTGAGGTGAAAGAAGCGTGGGCGGGCGCGAAGGAAGCGGGCAACCGTGGCGCGAGCGAGGTGGCGGGGGCGGCGTCCGCGCGGAGAAGAAGACAAACAGGCCGGCAGGACCCACCAGTCGGCGGCACAAGAAGGGGCTAGGTCGGGTTTTAAATGAACGGACGGATCTCGACCGTTGGATCGAGATCGGAAGGTCCATGGCGATGGGGACGATCGGCAGTCCGAACGGCCCATCCATCCAGGCCATTGATTTTAAAACGGACGGCTCGCGATGCGCTAAGCAGGTGCAGCTAGACGGTTCGATCGAGTCGAGTCGGCTCGATCGGGGTTGGGTCCGGTCAGAGGAACAATAAAAGGAGGTTTTGACTGGGTTTTTAATTCAAACTCCTACTTTGACCGAGCTTCAAAATATAGCAAATAAATTTCAAAAATCCTGAAATTTTTCAGGGAGGTTCCTAGGGTTACCTAGTGACCAAATAAAATTTTAAACTTCATTGTTCATGAATTAATTGCTTATGTTAAATTCAAATCTACAAAAGGTTATTGAAGCAAGTTCGAATTTTCTGTGGATTGAATTTAGCTCCAAAAATTTGGGAAAAATTATATTTATTCATCATAATTATTATAAGATTTAAATAAATTATTTCCAGAGTTTTAATTGAAGTAAATTCTTCCCAAAAATTATTTTAAGTGCATGCTCTTGATGTTTGACTTTCAAATTTCTACTTTGACTAACTATTTTAAAATAGAAAATTATTTCTAAAATTTGTGAACTTTTGAAGGTGGGTTTATAAGGTGTTACAGAACCTGGGAAAAATATTTCCAAGCACTGTTCACATGTTTTGTTTGTATTTTAAATTCAAACATGCAAATCAAATGAAAACCAATATTCTCCAAAACTCCAGGAAAATTCAAACAACCATAACAGAGCAGATGAAACCCAATCAAAGTATTATCAGATTTGAGTCCCACTGTATTTTCAAAATAGAAATTTAGTTTGTAATTACGAGCTTGAGAATGTATATTTTCAAGTTTGAATTGGAGAAGGAGTATAGGATTTCTAAGGTTAATTGCTATTCTTCATAATCAAAAGACTTTCGACATAGGGTTTAACCCCACTCCGAACTAAGTTTCAAAATCTTGACAAACTTTTATTTTGTTTGAAAATTTTTCTTTCCAGGTTTTGAAAAACCAGGTTGTAACCTATTTGCTTAGCAACAAAAAGTTTTAAAAATGTCCAAAATTTCATAAATGCACAGTAGATGCGTAACTAATCCAACTTAAGAATTTTGGGCTGTTACAATGGTGGAGATAATGAAGCTTAGGCCGGGACCCCCAGTCACTTGCCTATGGGCAGGGTGAATGGATCCACCACAATTTGATTTGCTCCTGCGCTTGTCCTCTAATCCGTACTCTTGGCTTTTGTAAAACTCTCGCCCAAGTGGCGCTTTTGTAAAACAGTTAGCCGCACGGCCTGGTGTTTATGTAATATATTATGGGCTTGCTCTGTTCATGACAAGTACTTTGCACAATAGATAAGTTTCACGATCAGTTGGTTTACAACCGTTAAACAGATGTCTGATGATAACCCTTAGATATTCTAGAACCACTGCTAGGTGATTGAGGACAACCCTTAGCTGGTTGGGGACCTCTACCCAATGTAATAGCCCAATTTTCAAATTTCAGTAAAATTTAAAAGTTTACTTAAGTTTGTGGATTTTCCTGAATTTACAAAAGCTTTTTATAAATATTTTAAAGCTAAACCAAATTTATTTACAAAATTAAAAGTCAACAAATAGTTGGAAATAATTTTATTAAGTCCAGAAAGAGTATGGGAATTTCTGTGAATTTTTCCATAATTTTTGGAGGTATTTTGCTATTTTCTAAAGCTATTATGAATTAACAGAATTAAAACAAATGGAAAAGCAAAAGAAAATCATCTAACAGTGTTTGGGCCGAAACCCAAAGGCTCCGGCCCAAATCTCCTCCCGCGCCGGCCCACTTCAGTCCAGCCGCCCGATCTCTCTCTCTCTTCCCTATCCATCCACCGTTGGATCAAAATCCAACGGCTGCGCCCGAGTCCCACTTACCGTTTCGTCCATCTAATTTTGACCGTCCGATCCTAATCCAACGGCTGCGCCCGATATCAACTTACCGCTTCGCAGGATCTAATCGCGACCATTCGATTAAAAAAACAGACGACTCTGCGTCATCTTCCTCCTCTCCTTCTTCTTCGCGCGGCGCCCGTCACTTCCGCCATTGCCGCGCACGAAGGAGCTTCGCTAACGGCCTCTCCCAACCACCCCGCACTCCCCGCGTCATGCGCACGAAACCGCACTGGTCTCCGCCACCTCCTCCACGCCGTTTCCCCCTCTTTCTCCGCGCGAACGCCACGTTCGGCCGCAACTGCCGCGCACGACCCCCAACTCCTCCACGCCGCTATGGAGCTCCCCGGCGCCTATAAAAGCGCCACAGGTGCGCTCTTCTTCACGCAGACAGCACCCACACTCCTCCTCTTGTTTTCTCCCCGAGCTCGCCGTATTCGCAAACTCCGCCGGCGGAGAAGTAGGATTTCTCGATTCCGGTGAGACTAGAGCGCTCGACCTCGCCGCGCCGCGCGCGTCGCATCGCCTCGCTTCGCGGCCGGCACGCACCATCTTGGCCGAGCACCTCGAGCACCATCGCCACGTGAGCTCCACTTCGCCGCTCATCTCCGCCCGACAACCTTCCCGACCTCCTCCGTCCTCGGAGAGCACACATTCAGCATCGCCAGCGTCTCGCGAAGCTCAAGCACACCTCCAATTCGCCGGATCATCACCGGAGCCCCATCCACGACCGCACCCGATCAACGCCGCCGCCAAAACCTCGTCGCCGGCCGACTCCGTCCACCTCCGGTGACCATTCTGGTATCAAAATGATCACGATCGCCTCCTCTACACTTTGGTACCACTCACGCACACCAGCGAGCACGGGATCGCCGGTGAGCCCGCGGCCGAGCCGCCGCCGGCTTGCAGCTGACGTGGTCCAACCACGTGGTTGCCACGCAGCGCCACTTCAGCGCCACCGCGGCACTTCTGCGTGCGTGGCCGCCATGTGGCAGTCCACGTGGCCGCTTGCGTGGCAGGCCACGTAGCCACACACGGCCGTTCCACCGTGGACTTAGTCCACGAAAGCCGTGAGACTGACATGTAGGCCCCACGTGTCAGAAATTCTTTAAATTCTTATAAATTCCGAAATTGCCGTCAAGGCGTCGAGATTGCGCAATAAATAGATTTTTCAGTAGAAAAATAATTCGGGAAATTCAATTAAATCTCAGAATTTGGTTTTAAACTTCAAAAATTCATAACTTTTGCATTTGAACTCCAAATTGGGTGATTCAAATTGCAATATTTATATAAAATTATAATCTAGCTAACTAAACCAAAATATTTCAGTTTGGAGTTAATTTGAACTATGTTTTTGAATTTATTTGAATTTGAATATTGAATTTGTCGTATTTTCGCGTATAGACTTCGACGACTCCGGAGAGTTCGATCAATCTGAAGATTTAGAATTTCAAGACATCGACCAAGGCAAGTTATACCATTGACCATATTGCCCTATTATTTTAAGTTATTTTAGTTTTAAATTCCTTATTGCATGCATATGTTGTTATAAATATTTTAATATCCTGTTTTACATATAGTTAATTCCATATGTTATTGTATGGCCAAATTTGAATGTTGTATCTGACTACCTTGATACCATAGGAAAGATATTACCAAAATTCAAATATATGCTTAGCCAAGCTTAGTCCACATTTACGAATTTGGGAGGTTTACACGATTTCTACAAATTGTTTTCAAACTTGATATTGTGGTATTGTTTTACCACATGAGTTTATAAATGAAGTTTTTATTCAAAATAAAACCAAAATGGGTTTGGACTTGGCGAAATGGTGAATGGTGGGTGCGAGTTTATGCACGGTTTGATCTAGTTAAGATCAAGGCCCATGGGTTGTAGGAATGACGCCCAAGTCAATTGAGGACCGGTCTTTGAGCCGCTTATTGCTATGCCATAACGTACCACCACATGTCTGTATGGGCGGGATTTGGCTAACTAATTTGTGATGTCCTAGTATATTTATGTCATGTGATTACGTGGGTGTCGGTTAGACGTTTTATTCCCACTTGGCGCAAGAGGGCTTCCGAGGGCAGTCGGTCAAAGGCGAAACTTAGCGGACATGAATGTACTAGGATAAAACATTGTAAAGGCCTCATGGTAATTGCTCACCACACGCCTACGGAGCGTGAATTGGCGACATAACGAGCATGTCACCTCGTGTGGGTAAAGTTGTACCAACTCTGCAGAGTAGAAACTATTCGAATAGCGCGTCATGATCATGGACATGCTAGCAGGGCCACTTAAAGTTAGAATTGTTTTGGTTTTTAAAATGCTTTATTAAATGTTGAGGATGGTTAATCCTTATGAAAATTTGGGCGGGAAGCCAAGTGTTAGGAGGGGATCCTTCACTTTATCATTGGAGGTTATCCACATTATATCATTGTTATTTCAAAATATGATTTTATCCATAGTATAAAAATTGCCTTAGAAACTACTATGCTTATTCAAACTGAAAATGCTGTTTATGCAAAACAACTCCTGCCATACTCACTTGTTTCCTTATGCATGCATTTAAATTCAATATTGGGTGTGACTTGCGAGCACGGTAGTAGTGCTCACTCTTCTTTGAATAAATCTTATTCGTGAGAAGACCGCTATATTGACGGTGAGGACCGGACGAGTAGGCCTTCCGACCTGCACGATTGCTGTGGCGCATCGTGTAGCTCCCACTATTATGTTATTTCATTGTGTTTATCATTTGACATTTGATGTTATTATTCGACTCATTTGTATTAAACAGTTATTTAGTTAATGCCAATTACGTTTCGTGATATGAATGTGATATTCATTTTTGTAAGACCGTACACCGGAAATCTGGTGGTGTTTGAACACGAGAATTCGGGATCCTTCGTTCCCGGGTTCGACAAAAGTGGTATCAGAGCCATATCGACTGTAGGTCATGGCCCACGGTAGAATTGGTAAAACCATTAAGGACTATTTTTCAAAAATTTACAAACTATTTACCTGTCTTCCAGAGTCTTACTCTTCCTTTTCTCTATTAAAAAGATTTCTAAACTCTTGTCCTTTCTAAAATTGTAGATGGCCGAGAGACCGACCCGTATCTCCCATGGAGTCTACGCTGGAGAATGGGCGGATATCCTATGGAAGATGATGCAGCATCTGAGTTTCACGAAGAGACCCACATACCAAGGATACAAGTATATCATGGGACAAAGGAGCGCTGGAGAGTGGAGGTTATCCTCTACTCTAACTTAGCGCCGGATACATCCTTCCACATCTTCGACGCCCCAATGCGTCGGGAGACTTTCGAGGACGGCATCCAAGATGCGGCAAGAGAAGCTGTACGCCGACTTCGCTACACCTACGACGCCCATTTTCGGGATACTGCATTCCAGTACTATCCCATGCACATCCCCACTCGGCTAGGCAGTGCCTTCAGCTCAGCCGAGAATGAGGATATGCCGGAGATCACCACCAGTGGAGTTAGCCAAGGCGATGGATTACGCTATGGCAACACCTGACGAGTCAGATCTCGTTCAGGGGAGGCTAGAGGCCGCAGAGGAGAGGCTGAAGGCAGCCGAAACTGAATTGGCTCTGTACAAAAAGGGCCAAGGCAGCACCTGCAACTCCCCGGACTACACCCCGTCCACTCCATAGATGTTTACCACCACCATTTTAGATATTTGCTTTCCCTTTAGTTGTTCAATTAGCTGCGAATTATGAGCTACTAACCTTTTGTGGTAGCCATAATCAGATGAATAAAATAAAGAATTACTTGCAAAAGAAAAATTTGCTTCTTTGCCTTGTTGTTGTGTGCTTTTTGGGCTAATATAAATTTACTCCCCCTTAGTGCAATCTTTTCTTCCCTTTCCTAAGTCTTTGGAAAATTCAAGCAGATGGTGAACACCGCACAGAAATGGCGAAGATCCGTGGTCGAACAACGGAAATACCGACCATCGGAGCGGCATGTTCAACAACCTCCCCACCACCAAAGCAGCGGGATCGATTGGCAACAGTTGATGGCCAATCAAACTCACCTTATTGAATTGTTGGCTCAGTCGCTCAACAATGCTCAGAACAACCAGGCAACAGCAGCTACCGCCGCAACTCAGGCACCGGCTCACCTTTCTCAGCGGGTGACCATGTCGGAGTTCATGCGTATGCGTCCTCCGACATTCTCCAGCAGCACCGAGCCGATGGATGCTGACGATTGGCTTCGTGCCATCGGAAAGAAACTAGACATTGCGCAATGCACAGATCGCGAGAGGGTCCTGTTCGCAACTCATCAGCTCAACGGACCAGCCTCAGAATGGTGGGACAATTTCTGCATCTCCCACGCCAATGCCCAGGCTATCTCGTGGGACGAGTTTGTGAGAGCCTTCCGTCATGCCCACATCCCTGCCGGCCAGATGTCATTGAAGAAGGAGTTCCATGCCCTTCGCCAAGGCAATCGCTCGGTGAGTGAGTATCTCCACCGCTTCAACCAGCTAGCTCGCTATGCCCCGGCTGATGTGGCCCGAGATGAAGAAAGGCAAGAAAGGTTCTGGAGGACTCAACGACGATATCTCAATCCAACTCATCTCCCGTAACTTCACCGACTTCCAACGGTTGGTGGACAAGGCGATCCGCCAGAGGCCAAGCATCACGAGATGGAGAATCATAGCGGAGGATGGCGCCCGAGTTCAACGCAGAGGCTTTCCCAAGCCTCGATTCATTCAAAGAAGACCACCGCAGCGTGGAAGTTCCAGCTCTTCCACATCCGAGCCGGTGCGAGAACGGCGCTAACACCTCCAACTTCCGCAAAGACATCAACCGGAGGACAATTTGTGAAAGAGCTCCGCCTCACCGCAGGAGTGACTGTTTCCACCGCAACGAGACAGCCATTATGCAAACAGATGCCCCAAGAAGCAGCAGAGGCGCGTCTTCCAAGCCAAGACCAGAGCCACGACCATCGGCGCGCACCGCAGCCGTCGAGCGTTCGTCGAGGCGTGTGAACCACGTCACGGCCGAGGAAGCCCAGCGTGACCGGATGTTGTGCTTGGTATGTTTCTTGTCAATTCAATACCACCTTGAGGCTATTTGATTCGAGCTTCGCATTCTTTCGTGTCAAATAAATTTGTGGGCAAAAATGGGTTACGAGTTTCTTCCTTAGCAAATCCCATGATAATCCATTCCCGGCTCGAAATGAGAACTAGTTCTCTATGCCCAACCTCACCCTTGAAATATCCGAGTATCCTTCCTAGCGCACTTGATAGTCTTGCATTCCCAAGGTCTAGACGTTATTCTTGGAATGGACCGTTAGCCAAGAATCATGGACAAATAGATCGTGCCAATAGGTCTATCACTCTCACAAATGGGAAGGAATTTCATTGAGTTCAAACCCAAGACTGCACTAATGGAAGTTCTATCCTCACCAAAGATGAAGGAAGTGAAACTTGAAGACATACACAGTAGTCCGAGAATATCGCGATGTCTTTCCCGATGAATTACCGGCATGCCACCGGATCGGGGCGTCATGTTCTTAATTGACTTAGTCCTGGGCGGCTCAATATCGGCGACCCTATAGAATGCCGGCTAATGAGTTAGCGGAATTGAAGAAACAGATTGAAGAATCGCGAAGCGAGGTTACATCCGACCCAGTTCATCACCTTGGGAGCACCAAAGTCTTTGTTCGTCAAGAAAAAGGACAATAGCATGAGAATGTGTGTTGATTACGAGATCACTCAATGAGGTGACGATCAAGAACAAATATCCTTTACCGGGATAGATGATCTGCTCGATCGGTGAAAGGAGCAAGTGTCTTCTCGAAGATTGATTTGAGATCGGCTATCACCAATCAAGATCGGACGTAAGATATTCAAGACGACCTTCACCACGGATATGGGTCAGATTTAGTTCTGATGATGTCATTCGGTTTGACTGAACGCCCTGCTTATTTCATGAATATGATGAACAAAGTGTTCATGGAATTCTGGATAAGTTTGTGGTTGTCTTCATCGATGACATTCTCATCTACTCGAAGGATGAAGAAGAACACGAAGCATATCGAGGATGATATCGGACAAGCTCGAGAACATCAGCTTTATGCTAAATTCAGCAAAAGTGAATTTTGGCTAAGTCAAGTGGCATTCCTTGGACATATTGTGTCAGCGGGAGGAATTGCAGTAGATCCTGCCAAGGTTGAAGCCGTATCAGATTGGAAGCAACCCAGGACGGTCACCGAAGTGAGAAGTTTCCTTGGACTAGCGGGTTATTACCGCAGGTTCATTGGAAATTTCTCTAAGATTGCAAGACCCATGACTCAACTTCTGAAGAAGGAGAAGAAATTTGATTGGACAGATGCCTGTGAAGAAAGTTTTCAAGACCTGAAGAGGAGATTGGTCTCAGCACCTGTGTTAGTTTTACCTGATATCCATAAAGATTTCGAGATCTTCTGCGACGCATCCCGTCAAGGTCTCGGATGCGTATTGATGCAGGAGGGCAAGGTAGTAGCTTATGCATCGAGGCAGTTGAGGCCACATGAAGGGAATTATCCAACCCACGATCTGGAGTTAGCAGCGATTGTGCATGCCTTGAAGATCTGGCGGCATTATCTCATTGGTAACCGCTGTGAGATTTTCACGGATCACAAGAGTTTGAAGTATATATTCACACAGGCAGAATTAAACCTTCGACAGAGAAGATGGTTAGAGTTGATAAAAGATTACGATCTTGGAATCCATTATCACCTAGGCAAAGCAAATGTAGTTGCAGATGCCCTGAGCAGAAAGGCCTATTGCAATACCATGATGGTGCAGAAGGAACAACCAGAACTACACGAAGAATTGAAGCGTCTAAACTTGGAGATTGTCAGTCAAGGTTGTGTGAATGCTTTGGAAGTACAACCGACTCTTCAAAGTCAGATCAGAGAAAAACAACTAGAAGATGATGACATCAAGGAGATCAAGAAGAATATGCGAAGAGGCAAGGCTCGAGATTCACAAGATGAACAAGGAACGTGTGGTTTGGGAACCGCATTTGTGTACCTAACCAGCAGGAGTTAAAACAATCAATTCAAGGAGGCTCATGAAACGCCTTACTCCATTCACCGGAAGCACCAAGATGTACCAGATCCAAGGAGAAATATCGGTGGGTCGGCATGAAGCGAGAAATTGCTGAGTTCGTCGCCCACGTGATGTGTGTCGGAGTTAAGGCGAACATCGAGACCACCGGATTATTACTGACCACTACCAATTCCGAATGGAAGTGGGAAGAGATTGGCATGGACTTCATCACGGACTTCCTAGGACCCAATCGGATATGATTCTATCCGGGTGATAGTTGATCGGTTGACCAAAGTAGCTCACTTCATTCTGTCAAGACTACATACGAAGCGGCCGGTTGGCGAGTTATATGTGGCTAGGATTGTTTGTCTACACGGGTACCCAAGAAGATCGTGTCCGATGAGGTTCTCAATTTACATCAAGATTTTGGCGAGTGCATGAAGCCTTAGGCACGGACTCAACTTGAAGATGACCTATCATCCTCAAACGGATGGTCGACGGAACACACCAATCAAGTCCTCGAAGATATGCTCGAGCTCGTGCCTTGGAATTTGGACAAAGTTGGGACAAGAATTTGCCGTATGCAATTCTCGTATAACAATAGCCATCAAGCTAGTTTGCAAATGGCTCCTTTTGAAGCATTGTATGGCGAAAAATGCGAACTCCACTACGTGGGATGAAGTAGAGAGCATCAACTCTTTGGTCTGAGATAATCAAAGAGGCGAAAGTAAGGTCAAAGCTATAAGGGAACATCGAAAGTGGCACAAACCCGACAAAGAGTTATGCGATAACCGTCGGAGGATCTAAACTTTGAGGTAGGAGACCGGTCTATCTCGTGTCACTCCACTCGAGAGGAGTAAGAAGATTCGAACAAAAGGAAAACTCGCACCTGCATTTGTGGGGCCATACAAAATTCTAGCCAAAATAGGTGAAGTGGCATATCGGCTGAGCTACGAAGCCTTGTCACCGTGCACGATGTCTTCCATGTATCCCAGATTGAGAAATGCTTGCAAGCGCCAGAAGACCATACCTTCTTAAAAGCTTCGATCTTGAGAAGATCTCACCTATGTGGAGCGACCAATCAAGATTCGGATGTCGCGAGCGAGTCACCGAAGCGAATCATCGATCATACAAGGTGCGGTGGAGTCATCACCCGAAAGTGAAGCCACATGGGAAAAGAAGAGGACCTCAAGACCAACTATCCCGATCTCTTTCTTTGACCAATCACGAATCTCGGTCGAGATTCCCTTAAGAGGTAGGTTTGTAACACCCAATTTTCAAATTTCAAGAAATTTAAAAGTTTACTTATGTTTGTGGATTTTCCTGAATTTACAAAAGCTTTTTATAAATATTTTAAAGCTAAACCAAATTTATTTACAAAATTAAAAGTCAACAAATAGTTGGAAATAATTTTATTAAGTCCAGAAAGAGTATGGGAATTTCAGTTAATTTTTCCATAATTTTGGAGGTATTTTGCTATTTTCTAAAGCTATTATGAATTAATGTAATTAAAACAAATGGAAAAGCAAAAGAAAATCATCTAACGTTGTTTGGGCCAAACCCAAAGGCTCCACCAAATCTCCTCCGCGCCGCCCACTTCACCCAAATACCGATCTCTCTCTCTTCCCCATCCATCCACCGTTGGATCAAAATCCAACGGCTGCGCCCGAGTCCCACTTACCGTTTCGTCCATCTAATTTTGACCGTCCGATCCTAATCCAACGGCTGCGCCCGATATCAACTTACCGCTTCGCAGGATCTAATCGCGACCGTTCGATTAAAAAAAACAGACGACTCCGCGTCATCTTCCTCCTCTCCTTCTTCGCGCGGCGCCCGTCACTTCCGCCATTGCCGCGCGCGAGGCGGAGCCGCTAACGCCTCTCCCAACCACCCCGCACTCCCGCGTCATGCGCACGAAACCGTACTGGTCTCCGCCACCTCCTCCACGCCGTTTCCCCCCTCTATCTCCGCGCGAACGCCACGTTCGGCCGCAACTGCCGCGCACGACCCCCAACTCCTCCACGCCGCTATGGAGCACGGGATCGCCGGCGAGCCCGCGGCCGAGCCGCCGCCGGCTTGCAGCTGACGTGGTCCAACCACGTGGTTGCCACGCGCGCCACTCAGGCGCCACCACGCGGCGCCTGCGTGCGTGGCGCCATGTGGCGATCCACGTGGCGCTTGCGTGGCGAGCCACGTAGCCACACACGGCCGTTCCACCGTGGACTTAGTCCACGAAAGCCGTGAGACTGACATGTAGGCCCCACGTGTCAGAAATTCTTTAAATTCTTATAAATTCCGAAATTAATTTCTTGGCGTCGAGATTCGCAATAAATAGATTTTTCATGAGAAAATAATTCGAAATTCAATTAAATCTCGAATTTGGTTTTAAACTTCAAAAATTCATAACTTTTGCATTTGAACTCCAAATTGGGTGATTCAAATTGCAATATTTATATAAAATTATAATCTAGCTAACTAAACCAAAATATTTCAGTTTGGAGTTAATTTGAACTATGTTTTGAATTTATTTGAATTTGAATATTGAATTTGTCGTATTTTACAGATAGACTTGACGACTCAGGAGAGTTCGATCAATCAAGATTTAGAATTTCAAGACATCGACCAAGGCAAGTTATACCATTGACCATATTGCCCCTATTATTTTAAGTTATTTTCAGTTTTTAAATTCCTTATTGCATGCATATGTTGTTATAAATATTTTAATATCCTGTTTTACATATAGTTAATTCCATATGTTATTGTATGGCCAAATTTGAATGTTGTATCGACTACCTTGATACCATAGGAAAGATATTACCAAAATTCAAATATATGCTTAGCAAGCTTAGTCCACATTTACTGAATTTGGGAGGTTTACACTGATTTCTACAAATTATTTTCAAACTTGATATTGTGGTATTGTTTTACCACATGAGTTTATAAATGAAGTTTTTATTCAAAATAAAACCAAAATGGGTTTGGACTTGGCGAAATGGTCTGAATGGTGGGTGCAGTTTATGCACCGGTTTGATCTGGTTAAGATCAAGGCCCATGGGTTGTAGGAATGACGCCCAAGTCAATTGAGGACCGGTCTTTGAGCCGCTTATTGCTATGCCATAACGTATCACCACATGTCCTGTATGGGCGGGATTTGGCTAACTAATTTGTGATGTCCTAGTATATTTATGTCATGTGATTCGTGGGTGTCGGTTAGGCGTTTTATTCCCACTTGGCGCAAGAGGGGCTTCCGAGGGCGGTCGATCCAAAGGCGCGAAACCTTAGCGGACATGAATGTACTAGGATAAAACATTGTAAAGGCCTCATGGTAATTGCTCACCACACGCCTACTGGGCGTGAATTGGCCGACATAACGAGCATGTCACCTCGTGTGGGTAAAGTTGTACCAACTCGCGAGTAGAAACTATTCGAATAGCGCGTCATGGTCATGGACATGCTAGCAGGGGCCACTTAAAGTTAGAATTGTTTTGGTTTTAAAATGCTTTATTAAATGTTGAGGATGGTTAATCCTTATGAAAATTTAAGCGGGAAGCCAAGTGTTAGGAGGATCCTTCACTTTATCATTGGAGGTTATCCACATTATATCATTGTTATTTCAAAATATGATTTTATCCATAGTATAAAAATTGCCTTAGAAACTACTATGCTTATTCAAATGAAAATGCTTGTTTATGCAAAACAACTCCGCCATACTCACTTGTTTCCTTATGCATGCATTTAAATTCAATATTGGGTGTGACTTGCGAGCACGGTAGTAGTGCTCACTCTTGTTTGAATAAATCTTATTCGGAGAAGATCGCTATATTGACGGTGAGGACCCGGACGAGTAGGCCTTCTGACCCAGACGATTGCCTGTGGCGCATCGTGTGGCTCCCACTATTATGTTATTTCCGCTGTGTTTATCATTTGACATTTGATGTTATTATTCAGACTCATTTGTATTAAACAGTTATTTATTTAATGCCAATTACGTTTTCGTGATATGAATGTGATATTCATTTTTGTGAGACTGTGTACACTGGAAATCCTGGACTGGTGTTTGAACACAGAGAATTCGGGATCCTTCGTTCCCGGGTTCGACACCCAATGACCACCAGGACCTCCTCAGGATTTCCTATGACCATCAAGACCTCCTAGGACCTCCCTAAGACCTCCTCTTGGACCTTCTTGGTAGTGTCCCCAAGACCTCCTCTTGAACCTCCTCAGGACCTCCCTTGGTTACATCTGTACCGTTCAGGATTTCCCCTGACTTCATCTGAACCATTCTGAACCTCCTTTGGTTTCATCCGAACCGTTCGGGACCTCCCTGATATCATCTGCCCCGTTGAGGACCTCCCCTGCCTTCATCTGAACAGTTCCAGACCTCCTTTGGTTTCATCTGATCTGTTCGGGACCTCCCTGATATCATCTGCCCCGTTGAGGACCTCCCTTGCCTTCATCTGAATAGTTCCGGACCTCCCTGATATCATATGTATCATTCGGGACCTCCCTTGATTCCAACCGAACCATTCAGGACCTCCATTGGTTTCATCTAAACCGACTAGGACCTCCCTCTGGACCTCCTCTCGGGACCTCCCTTAGGACCTTCCCCTGGGACCTCCTCAGGACCTCCTTCGATTTCATAGGACCTCTTCAAGATCACTCCAGGACCGCCTCGGGATCACTATAGAACCATCCCAGGACCTCTTCAAGACCTCCCTAGATTGTCATTTTCGATCGAACGTGGTCGCAACTACGAACCTAAATCGTATGCCCGGTTAGAGCTTCCGTGGTTTTGGGCATACATAAACGATGTGACTGTGTGTGTCGACTACTGATCGAGGGAATGACACTGTATACACAGTGGATCCCAAGCTCCAAAATTGGGGTCCGACAGGAACGACCAGAGGCGAGGGAATATTTGGTTAAGGTGATGTTTTGTGAGACTTATGACCACAAACACACATGGGGTTGAGTCCACTTGCCAAGAGACATGTGGTTTTCTTCAACCATAACCATAAAATTTGGGGTTTTCTGAAATTTACTCTTAAAACACGTTCAACTACATCCTCTCACCCCCACTCCCCCACACATAAGAAAAACATTTATCTACGTGCTTTACAATGTGTGCTAAAATTTGGCTTTGCATAAAATGTGCACTAAAATTTGGCTTTGCATAATTTTATTCTTGGATTCAGCCATCTAACAATTGGTCAAAATTTTACAATAAACTAACAAGAAATGCGGTGAAAACAAAATTTTACAAAAAAAAGTGTAGCAAACCAATGCGTACAATATTTAGTCACACCCACAAAATTTGTCAATCATACGCTCCAAATCAAACATGCCTTTGAATCTTAATGTTTAGATTCAAAAAATTGAAAGATAGGGACCCAACTGAAGTTTCATGTGAAATTTAGTGACCAATGGTGAATTTTTTTCGTTGAAAAATATGCACAAAAGATGTAATAAATACATTCTATATTTTAGTGCAAAGTGACGTGTACATTTTTCTCCAATAAATATATAAGACAAGCAACAAATAAAGATTTTTTTAGGAAATAATAAATTTTAGAACACAACGTGAAGCTCAAATTGTAACACCTCTGCTTATTGCTCCAAAGTTTTGGGTCAATCACAGTAGTGTTACTCTACATCACATGAAACAGTTCAATCCCCGCAGGAATCGAAAAGTATTTCCACGTTCCAAATGGCCCCTAACTCTACTCTACATGATAAGTTATGGACTTTGGTTGTGTAAAACTTGTACATAACCTCAGGGTCGCGTCGTCAATATCATATGGTTTAGCTCTTTGAGATGAAACAAAGACAAAAACCTAAGAATGATGTATACCAGATAGTAACCCTTGTTGTCGTTGAAACATTCAGTAACTAAGCATGCATAAGCATTTCCTTTTGTGCTTCCTAAGGCCAACTACAGATGAATGACCTATATATATATATATATATATATATATATATATACCATTAAGAGGTTTATGCTGAGTGTATTACAAAGCAGAATTTGCGGAATATAAATTACTATTCAAATGATATAAAAATAATTAAAAAATAAAAATATTTAAATAATAATAATAATAAATAATATAAAAAGATATTTGTGAGAGATTTGGTCTCTTAGCTCAGAATATATTCACAAATATATAAGACACCAAGACTGATTTTGATATTAGATGAATGATATGCGTTCTATATAATCAAAGTTTACGTATTGAATATGCTTTTGATATTTATGAGTATGATAATGATATATAATGGTTGAACCACCAAGAATACTATATTTTGTAATTAGTATTAGTAGTAATATGATTTGTGAATAGTATTCATGAATAGTGTGAATAGTATTTTTTTAATTTTAATTTTATATCAGGATCTTGCAGGTTGGCAAAACCAATATGATGGCCGGTTTGTGCAGAAGTTGTAAAGTCCTACTCGGTACTCACCATATTTCTTGCTAATTTGCTTCAGAAGTAGCTAAGCTTTTTCTTTAAGCGTTCTTAGTTATAGTCACATGAGGTAATTTTTTTATCGTCACTCCAGGCAGTTCCACCCAAAGGAAACACTTCTCTACGGCCCAAGGTTCCCACTTACAACGCCACTTATGGGCTAACTGGAGAACAACCGATTATAGAGGGGTCTCCTATAGAGTCCTTAGCATAAAATCTTGCCTCATATGAATAAACTAAGAAAACTCAAGAATATTCAAAACTACTTCATTTCCACAAAAATAGCTTACATTTGGTTTTCCCTTTCAAGAAACCCGACGATTAACACAAAGATAGAGATTACCTTATACAGAGAATTTTACAAACTCTGGATGGTTATATCTTACAGTGGAGTATTACTACTAAACACTGAAAAAGAGAGAGCACTTTGGTGGATGGCTAATGCTAACTCTTTGCTCTGTGTTTCTCTTCCTTCCTTCCCCTCTTCCTTTGTTGTCTTCCTTTTATAGCAGCGAGAAGAGCTGGAAGAACTGCCTCCAGAGTCTTCATGAGTCTCCATCCTTTATTTAATGAAGTTAAGACAAAGCCTACCATAGCCATAGGGTAGGGATGCTTATGTGTACATCTTAATTAAAGGCTAAGAAACACGATACATTATTTTCTGAAACTTCAAGATAGACTTGTAGGTAGGTTAAGCATGTCCTTTTTGTTGCATGAGTATCTCTTTTGTCATAAAGCTTTGTCCTTTGTCGGTGAGTTATGCCACGGTGCATAACTTTCTGGTAAGGACAAATATGTGTCTTTTGTCCATATTCTTCTTTCTTCTATTGGTGCAGGATACGTATATTCCCTTTTTCAGTCAATGATTCTGGTGGCTTCTCGTGAGTGCATGAGCTGGCTTTCATAAATCTTCTGGTGAGTATATAGATTGTCTTTCTTTGATGTAGTATGATCTGGAAATTTGAATTTATCTATTCGCTTATATGAACTTTTGTCTTCAGATGAATGATATTACCCTTTCTATAATACCCCGAGTTCTGATTAGAGAAGTTAATCGGGGAAAAAGGTTTTAGTGTAATTTCAGTTTTGAAGAGGGGGTTTAAAGAGATGGGCCTCCGGCCCAGAGTGCTTTGGCCTAATGGCCGGCCAACAACCCAAGAGGGGAGGCGCCATGGGCCTAAAGCCCATGCGTCCCCACCCCTTAAAACCCTAGACAAGGCATCCCCTTTTTCCTTTTTTCCTTTGGCTGCTCCACACAGCACAAGCCGCCGCCCTTGCTGATCCTGGTGGAGGTGCCCTTGCTGGTCCTAGTGGAGGTGCCCCTCCTGCTGATTCTCTTGGTGGTGGCGTCCTCCCTGCTGCCCAAACCAATCTCCCTCCCTCCATTGGTGGCTGCAGTTTCTTCTTCCTCCATTGGTGGCAGCAACTCATCCCTCCTTCTTTGGTGTTGTAGGCCAGATCGAGGAAGATCAGCCGGGAGGCTGTCATCCATTGGTGATTCGTGCAAGGATCAACGTCTCACGCATCTCCTAGAGTAACATCTCACATCCCTGCTGTTGCTCAATTCGTTTTGGTAGAGGTCGGTTTTTGGTTCGTAGGTAGTGCGGTGTTCAGAATCAGATCTGCTGTTCTCTGTTGCACGTTGATTTTCGTTTAGATAAAGCCTAATTAGGACTTGTGATCTCTTAGAGAGTTGTAGATTATCTTGTCAGGTTTCCATAGCCTCTGAGTTCACCTGAATCCGAGTTATGGTTTGAAAGATACGGCCATTTTTGTACCACTGTCCAGAACATCGTTTAATTCCCAATAGTCACTTTGCGGGGCAAATTGAGCATTTCTAAGGTCCGAATCAGAAATCCTCCCTATTATGAGAATTGTAGTTCATTGTCTTAGCTTTCCATAGCCACCAAGATCACCAGATTCCATCATATGGATCAAAAGTTATGTTAGTTTTAATCTTGCTGCCCAGATTTCTGACGGGATTAATCTGTTGATCTATCTTTTGAAATATGTTTTTGTTAGAGGCAAATTCAGGGTTCCCACCCAACTAGAATATTTTAGAAAATTTTATAACCTTTCCAGAATGTTAAAGAACGCCTTAATTAGAGTTGTAGATCAATAGTTGTGTTATTTTCTTTACTGCTATACGTTTCATTGGGACAGAAGCTGTTTGTCATGTTCAGCTGCTTGTTAGCATATTTCTTTGGCCGATTTGGGTTATCTCCCCAACTAGGTTTTTGTAGATATGTTTGTTAAGTTTCCTTAGGATCTGGGCTCACCTCGTTCCGAGTGCCAGACCGTTAGATATGGGTGATTCGTGCTGCTATCCAGAGTCAGTTCTATGATCGTGTCATCTGTTTTCAGATTTGAGCTAACTAGTTATTTGTGGGTTGTCGGGAAGGCGTTGTAGAACGTTAATGGAAGTGCCCTGTTACATGTTGTATTTATTTCGAGTACTTACTTGTGTAGGCAGAGAGACTTCGGGTTTAGGGACATCTTCTTTGCCTACTATCGTAGCGCTTCGTGAAAGTCAAGTACTTTGAGGTTCATATGTTTGGTGTATGATGCATGCTTGATGACTATATTGTGTTCTTCTAATATCCCCCCAGAATATTCAAAGTTTATGTCCTTTTCTTATGTGTTATATCCATGAGTATATATATGATGTCTTTCATAATTCATACTTCAGTTCATGCATCCTGTTCCATGTGCCTTCCACGGGAGTGGATTATAAGACCCATCAATTCCAGTATGGGCACGTAAGACCCACCAATTCAATGTGGGCAGTTTTGAACACCCGTATGAAACGTTCTTCATACGGGATTGGGATCCCCGTATTTTGGTTAAATGCGGGCTTAAGTGCACACCGACGGGTGTGTCACTAGCTATACCGGTATAAGCGTGTGTGCAGTCCATTCTTTTCATTAAATCCATTCATTCCATTCATCCATATATTCATTCGGGGTATGTTCGCATTCTTTAATGATGAGGTCTTGTTCGTATTTGTGGTATGCTCATTTATTCACTGTATTTGCTGAGTCACGGACTCATTCTTGCTTTGTTTGTTTATTTAGGTGATCATTGATGCTGGCTCTATCGGGAGGGAGTAGACATGCACTAATCATACAAATCACCGTATTCACGTTCAACAATATGATTTAGTTTCTATCTTTCATTCGTTAATTGATGAATTGTAATAAATAAATTTAGTTGGTGAAGGAAGGATACTTTCTCCATGTTATGGTTGATTTATTACTGCTTGTGAATTGTGATCACCTCTTCTGATATAAGTATTTGGATTCAGATTCTTTTCGTGCCATGGTCCTGTTAAATTTTGATTTGTTTATGCCATTAGATGATAAATTATTCAAATTCTTCCGCATTGTGGTTGTATGTTAGATTATCTAGGTGACATCTTGGCTTCCAAATAGCCAGGGTGTTACACTTTCAATATTGGTGTACCTTTATAGGGTTACTGTAACACCCTATCAATTTAACCACAGTCGCTATATATCAAATACCGGTAAGCATTGCCAAAACATCCACAACAACACTACCAAGCAAGGTACTTGCCTCAACCGCGTGAGAACGGAGGAGGCGAAGTAGATGCTGCCTCCGGGACCAGTCCCCCACCTAAAAATACATTTAAAAGCTTTCTAAGACAACTGTAATGGACCAAATAAACCATATGAGCAAGCACGAAATAGCAATAGCTTGAAACGCGACCCCGACTCTAATTTCCTAAATGCTGAACTGACCCCTCTGTAAACAGTTGTATTCAAAAATTCGTATCTTTTAGTACAGGCGTCCAAATAAGGTGATCTTGGACTTCATTGAAAGGTTATCCAATTCCCCAACTAAACCTAGTTGGTGGCCCTTCCTGATTCAGCCATCTACTACCCCTATCAAGCCAATCAACAGAACATCATTTTCACGTCAGGTTCTCTGGACAGTATACTAAAACCACCATAACTTTTGTTACGAAAGTCCAAATTTTGCATTCTGTATCTATCTGAAAAGGTATGGAAATTACCTACATGTTTCATTATATCGAGATCCTCTGATTTCGTCTTTAACTAATGGCTTAACCCAGTTTCCTATAGACTTTCCAAATACTGACAGATCAGCAGGACAGCGATACTAAAAAATTCATATCGTTTGATCTATAAGTCGGAATCCGGTGAACTCGGCGGCCACCGAAAGCTAAGAACATAACCCAACTATCTCTAAAAGGTTGGATCCCCAGATTCTGCTTCTAACAATAAGAAAAGTGTCATCCAAACTACTGGACAGAATGAGATCTATTAAATCGACGCAATTCAATCTACCAAACGACATCAACCGCAACTACTACGCATCAACCAATGAAGAACACACGACGTTACCCTTGTAGAATCGCAGAAACATGAAGAACTCTCCCCGTGAAGACGATCTTGTCGATGATCAAGACGTCGATCTTACGAAAAGAAAAGGAGAAAGTGACGTAGGAAATTTGGAATAATAATGGGATTGCTCTTTTATTAGTATGAACAGGGTTTTACAGGGTATGCCCTCTGACTAGTTGATGAACTACTCCTGTATACACTGAGAATACTATTTATTCCTTTACAATGTCAGACCTACAACACGAATCTAAGACTTATGCTTTAGTCTGATGGCTCTATCTTTCTTTCTCTTTTTGCTCCGTCCAGGCTCCATCTTTAAATAGCCCTTGAAGAGGTGGCAGTTACTTCTGGAGAAGACGTCTGATATGAAGCGTTGCGACTGGTCGGAGTTAAGTGACGGTTGATAAAGAATCAACCGTTCGGCGGTTATATGTCTATGAGACATATAACCGCATGGTGGTTATTCATCAGTGCTTCTGGATAAGAAACGTCGTATGGTATAGAATATGCACGTGTCCCATTCATCACACGGTAGAGAATATACCTGGAATCAGTTCTAAGTATCAGTTCATACCTTTTATGAGCAGTTCTCCTGGTCGGGAGCTTGGCTCAGGCCTTCGTCCGACCAGGGTACCCATTATGTAACCTCTGGAATCTCTACGATCAGTGAGGTCGTGCACCTCAGGGGTTACGACCATGAAGACGTATGGTCTGTTATGTATTAAAAATAATACATAGAGGTTTTAATCCTCGTCAGCTAGTCCCCGAACTTTAAATGAATAGGTCGTGTGAACACCTTTCTTCCGATGAAGTTGTATCGGGCTGACGCTTATTAAATACAAATGCATTTGAAGCGATTTGTATTCACTTTAAAGTTGAGAACTTGCTTTGGGAATCGAAGAGTTTTTGTGTCCGTTGGACGAAAAATATTTCTGTCCATTGGACTTTTTTGGGTAATTCATTATTGCAGTTAGAAATTCTGAAGCTTATAAAAACCCCTTTGTAGACTTAGGGTTCTTTCACTTCCTTCTTTCCTTCTTCATCTCCCGAGTAAAAACTGCTTCTGACCTCCTTTTCTTTCCCTACTCGAAAGAAATCTAACCATGTCAGACCAAATCACCAACTGGTCGTTTTCCGACTTGGGTGAGAAGAAGCTAGAGAGCTTGGAGAAGATCGGGATGCTTCCCAGCAAGGATCTGATTTCTTGGAGATCCGCGGTTGGAGAACATTCCCCGAGTAATGAAGATGGAGAAATCCCAATTTTTCTTGCGTACGTTGAATGCGGATTTAAGCTACCAATTCACTCCTTCCTTCCTAAAGTTTTGGAGTGTTATGGAGTTGAATTGGTGAATCTTGCTCCCAATGCTATCGCCAATCTCAGCATCTTTATTTATCTCTGCGAAGCGTACTTGGGGATTCCAGCAGATCTGGATCTGTTCAAGTACTACTACAGGATGACAAAGCCTGGGAAGACGATTGGGACGCCCGGAGAGTGTACCTGTAACACCCTAGCTATTCGGAAGCCAAAATGTTACCTAAAGACCTAACATATAACCATACAGCGGAATAATTTTTACAGTAATTCATCAACTAAGTTAAGTAGATCATCAATAATTGGAACATAAACGGAAATGTAATATTGGATCCACTAAGATAATCCTATCAACGAATAATCAATGAATATAAATAGATATTTAAACAAACTCAATGATAAGGAAGGTACCATCCAAGTCTATGTTTATTTATTATAATCCAACAATTCACTAATGTAAGGCAGCAGCAGATCTTTTATTCAACTAGTGTAAAGTGATGTATTTGAGTAGTGCATGTCTACTCCCTCCCAAGAGAAACTTCATCAACGATCACCTAAAAATAAATAAACAAAACAAGAGTGAGTCCAAGACTCAGCAAGTACAATGAATAAGAACAAACAACCAACACGAACAAGACAATCTCTTCTCAACCTCTGAACATACAACAAATGAATACTTATGAAGATATGAGATGAATGTTCAAATTCAAAGGATTGGACTGCACACGTGCATATACCGGTATAGCCAGTGACACACCCGTTGGTGCTCACTTAAGCCCGTATTTATCGAAATACGGGGATCCAAAATACCGTATGAAGAACATTTCATATGGGTGTCCAAACTGTCCACATTGGAATGGTGGGACTCACATGCCCATATTGGAATTGATGAGACTTTAGACTCCACTCCCGTGGAGCTCCACTCCCATGGACGGAACATGAACATGGATGCAACTTTAGACTCTACTCCCGTGGACGGACTTGAACATGGGTGCATGAATATACTTAAGAACAACGACCAACATCATCTTTGAACATATGAATTTCACATACGGAAGAAACATAATCATCGGAACTTCTCACGTATCAAATGAAAACACAAGATTTAACATCTAGCATCCAACATACACAATTCATACAAGCGTCGGTGTACTTGCCTTCCGCGGCGACGCGTTGCTAAGGTGAAAGATGGTGCTCTTAAACCCGAAGCTTGACCTCCTAAACAATTAAATAACTGAAATAAGAACGCGAAGAACACGACATTACTGAATAACATCCTACAACGCTTTCCTAGCGATTCAATATTTAACTAGAAGCTCTAAACTGAAAACCAACGCATTCTGCCCTAAACCGCCTCTGGACAGCAGCACGGTAAACATCATAACTCTTGATATGGAACTCTGAATGAGGTGAATCTAGTTTCTGTGGATTCTTAACTGACAAATCTACGATACTCTAGTTGACAAGATAATCTAATTCGGCCAAATTAGTACGTCAACAGACTGATGAACTTTCAGCATTGAGCAGAAAAAATAGCAGCACTAAAACGATCATAACTTTTAATCTATAACTCCGAATTGAACGTTCTTTAACAATCTGGAAAGGTTATCAAATTACCTACAATACCCTAGTTGGGTGAAAACCCAGATTCTTCCAATTACAAATTCATATTTTACGAAATAACAAAAGAGACTAATCTCGTCATAAATCTGGACAGAAGATACCAAAACTATCATAACTTTTGACTCGAATGTCGGAATCAGGTGTTCTTGGCGGACACCGAAAGCTAAGAACATAATATAGATATCGCTAGGAGATCAAAACTACTGGTTCGGCCTCTAAGATCACGAAAATGCCCATGCAACAATCTGGACAAATTGATGTGAACAGCAGACCGACATTGATCCAATCAAATCTATTTGATTTCTCCTCTAATAAGAACATACCAGCGAAGAACGCTCTTTGTTACCCTTGAAGACTTGTATGAGACCGCTGAATCCTTGCGAGGTTCTCCTCTCCCCCACTTCCCCTTTTCTTCTTCCTTAGCTGAAGGCAAAACTCAGGGCTCTCCCTTCTTCTTTGCTTCGGCCAACGTTTGGGCAGCACCAATGGGGAGGAGGAGGTGGAGAAGATGGGAGGGAGAGGAGGGGTGGCGCATGGGGAAGAGAGAGTGACGGCTCTAGGGGGAGGAGGCACAAGGAGGGAGGGGTTCTAGGGTTTTCAGCCGCACCCCACATGGGCCTCCAAGGTTAAAGGGCCAAGGCCCAAGTTCGGAACCTTTCTTTCTGTGCAGTGAATACCTCGGAGGTCATAATTTTCTCTCCAAAACTCATAATGGAGTGATTCTTGTCTTCAAATTTAGCTAACTTATAGTACTTCAACTTCCTAGTTGTGGAGTTGTTCTGAAAATTCAGTCTTCATTATGAAATTTGAATTGGAAGTTGACTCAGTTGCGGACCTTGATTCTCTGTACAGCCTGCCTTGCGGGCCCCATATCTCAAACCTCAGAACTCCAAATTAGGTCAATGAGGACTCTAAATTGTACTATAAAAAATGATCTACAACTTTGTAGTTATAAGGTTTTCCAATCGAAGACGTTCCAGTCGCAAAAATCACGTTGCAAGATGATTACCGATTCTGTCCCGTTTCTTTGCGAGGCAAATAAGGAATCTCTCAATCTCCTTATTTTCTCTGTAACTAAACGAGATATTACATTCCACCCCCCTTAAACAAATTTCGACCCCGAATTCTACTCGAAAGAAAACCAACTGAACTTAATAATCATTAACACGTACTCGACGTTAACAACTCTAGTTAAAGTTCACACATGCGAGTTTCGGAGTCCGAAGTCTCATCACGCTCAGATCGATGTGACCACACCACCAAAACGTATACTAACGTCTTACATCTCAACACTTGTCTCGATCTTTACAGGTTCTCTTAACACACAGGACACAAATGTAAGGTCTTACTCACTGGCCAACGGCTCTATCGAAAACTCAAGTTTTGGAACTCTCACGTACTCACTCAGCACTGAACATACCAAATGTTACGTACACCGCGTATGGACCTGAGACGGTCCTAGCGATACGCTAACTTTCGAATCCCTGCAATTAGCAACAACAACCCAATGTACCTTGGGCTAACCTCCCCTTTGGTACCAAACCACACAACATGCGTATAGCACACGGAACTCGTGTTTCACCTCTCATTTGAATTCTTCAGCGAAACGAGGATCACCTCCTTTAACGAGGGACACACAATAGAACTCATTTTGAACAAACTCTATTAAAAACAGAGTTAACTAAAAGTAAAGGATTCTCATCGCAACGACGCAATACCAACTCCCCACCAAAAGGGTCAAATCCAAAATCGAAGATTCATCACGAAAACCATTCCACTTTCTAGTTATGCAGACGAAAGCCAAAGGAGAAATCACTCGAATAACCAAATCAATCATTTCTTTTCCTCTTTCTGAAGTGATAAGAACCACATATGCCAACATAAAGCCAAGCTCAAAATGCGCAAGACATCCGTCAGAAACACATGGCTCAAACAAGAAACAAGAGAGTATTTTAATATTCGAGGAAACATCACTTCTCAATTTCTCTTTTAGGAATAAATTTTCTCTCAGATTTTGGAATTACAATTCATCGCATAACAAACTAACCCATCTCTCTTAACTTGGTGTTTTCAAGGCTACGCTCAAATCGAATTACATAAAGAAGATTCTAAAGTAATAATAAGACAAAATAATACTATACTTCAATTGTTAGTTAGAATCCTGAATAAAATTGAGACTGAAGAAAGAAATAAAGAAATAGTGCTAGCTTCATGAGGATTAGTCACATCTTCTAAAGCCATAAATTCGGAAAGATGGACTTATCTAAAAACCTCAGTAGAAGAGAAAACACACTCGAAATAATAAATAAAGATGCTAGTCCTCTAACCTTAATAGATAAGATAAGATGTAAAAGTGAAGATATTGATAATCTGCAAGAGGTTGCAGATATAGAAAAAGATCTAGAAAGATATTAAAAGGATACTTTTAAAAAAATAAAACCCCAACAGATATATCATATGGGTATGTTTGAAAGCAAAACTGGATTTTATAGAATATCTAGAGAAGTTGAATTAAGTGTTTTGACACAACCAGTTGAATTAAGAATTATGAGTAAACAAATTGAAAACGGGTTAAAATATTCGGGTTATAAATATATACATCAAGGAATGTATATTATAGAAATTAAAGGTATGACAAGGAAAAATTAGAAGCAAAAGTCTTAATATCTTTATTAGATAAAAGATGGGACATAGTAAACAAAGCGGCATTAGGATTCATAGAAAGAGATATGAATGAAAATAATTTAATAACTTACGTAGGTCCAGATTTAATGATGCCTATAAAAGAATTTATAGAAAAAATGAGTTTTGGATTCCAAACTAAAGGTTATGAAGATTTTAAAGGAACAAATCTATTAGTAATCATAGAATTTATAGGAAGATTAACTAACAAGAATAGATCTAAATATAAGGTAAATGTAAATGACGTAATTGAAAAAATACAATCTAAAGGCATAAAATTCGTGAGTCACTTAAAAATTGGTTCTGAAGAAAGGGCAAGTGAAGAATGAAATATAAGTAATTTTATAGAAAATAAGGTTTTAAGGTAACCAAATGATTATATAAGTTATCAAAACAATACTGGAAGCACTAGTCTTAGATTTATAAATTATAAAACTAGAGCCTTAGACGAATTAGACTCAGTTATATTTGAACAAGATATTGAAGATAATAGGAGACATATTGTGTCTGAATTTATGGGAAAAATTAGATTTAGATAGCGAAATTAAACATTATGAAAACAAATTAAAACAAGCTGCAAACGAATATAACAATACATGAAAATGTGAATGGCCTACTATAAGAGAAGAAGAAATCTATTTTTCTAGAGAAATATACAGGTAAAAAAAGTTAAAAAAGGATAGATAATTAACTATTGAAATTGAAAATTGAAAAATACAAAGTAATAAGAATAAATGTACCATTAAGGTAGAATTAAGAAATGATAATAAAGAAGTAAAAAAGATAGATATTAAAGCAGAAGATATGGTGCAAGCTCAGTCAAAAATGAAGAAGAGCAACGGGAAACAAATGAAAAATTATTATTAGAAAGCTATGAAGAAGAAGATAACTTAGAAAATGAAATATGCATTGAAGAAGAAATTACAAATGTCTTTCAACATAATAATGATTTTATAAACTCTTTAGATAAGATATACTTACATAATTTAGATAATGCTATAGAAGCTATGGAAGTAGAAACAGGAAAAAAAGAAGATATGGTGCAAGCTCAGTCAAAAAATGAAGGAGAAATGGAAAGACCATCTAGAGTGGCAGGAACTTGGCCGCCAGAAAAAGAAGATTATTCATATAATTATATCCCTAAACAATATAGATATATGGGATCGAGGAGAAGAGAGTTTGAAAGAGCAGTGAAATTTTAAAACTATAAGAGTGATGACACAATTCTTAACCTAGCTGCACATGATCCTATATACTGGCCAAATATTATAAGTATATAGAAAGGACTAATAGTGCAAAAATATATGGAAAATGTGATACCCCGGTTTATTGAGCTTGTAAGACTCAACCTCCACTGGCTCTAGTACCACAAACAGAATAACCCGTGCCTCGATGGACATGTGCTTCCCAGAAATTGCAGCACACATACATCACACAAAAGCATGCATCATTTCCATACAACAATATATAACAAGTCTACCAAAAGACATACATAATATAAGCTATTACAGAACAGCCGACCGGCCAAATGACAAGTATTAAGAAGTAGCAGCGGAAGCAAAAGTTGCCATAAGATGGCTTAAACCAAAAGACGACCGGCTAGCCACATAACACCACAAGGCAACCGACCGGGCCGCCAAGCTAATCACCCCACACACTGCCACAGCACAACTCACAAAAGTGAGGCCCTTCGGGCTCACCTTCTTCCTCTGCACACAATAAGCAATGCAGGTGAGTACAAAAATGTACTCGCAAGACTTACGAGTAACAAGCCTATACATAGCTACATGAAGGATGTATCAAAGGATGTTGGTTATATAGTTGTTTGGACGCATAAAGAAAGTTTTATTTGCAATAATGTAATAGATTGAAAGCAATTTAACGAATCAGTTTTTAAGCATCGAAATAGCAGCGAGTAACAATAATTATCAAGTAACCACCTCGAAGTGACTAACCCAATAGTCACCACACATAGCATGAATCCCTGATTCATACCACCCATCAAGTTTTACTTAAAATGTTGTAGTCTAGTTCTCACAGGGCGTTTCCGAGCGTGTCCATAACCTAGGACGAGGCTATTCGAATAGTTCAAAACCCTGCAGGGGTGTACCAATGTACCCACACTTCAGACCGCCTTTAAGCAACATGATTAGCACACTTCCAAAGGTATGCCGGCACAGCTAAGTCCTACGAGACATTTCCAATATTGTGTATCAACTACGAGTCGCTCGTATGGATAGAAACTCATACGCTTACATTGTAAAGCCAAAAAGACAACTACCCCACGGGGTAAAGCTCTTTGGACAACTACAATGCTCCCATACACAACCATCTCATTTTACCACAACGCAACACACACACGCCCTCCTGCGACTCGTAGCTAACACACGCCAAAATACTAAGTCAAGAGAGGTCCCATACCCTCTAGTGTGGTTAGCACGCAAGAATGCTCAGAACGGTGGCGCTAGTAACTCGATCCTTAAATGACTAGGGCACCAATCCAGCCACACCCAAAGATCACACCACCTTACCATTGTGCCCAAGTCCAAATTGTTTTTATTTTCAGTTTTAGTTTTGCAATTTGAACATAGCGCAAAACTGAAATATAGAGATTATAATAAGTTTGTATGATCAAGGTTATCGACAAGTCGATAACCGCCCATTTCTACCGATAGCTAAGCATGGCTAGGCAACAAACTCGTAAACTACTAAGTGACAAGGGTTCATCCAACGAACCCAAAATCACAGCAAGATAAACCTAGGCTCAGTAGTAGAGGATAAACATTTGCCTACTGATAATGCATCTACTGGGTGAACTATCGACAATAGTTAAAACAACATAGCAATACGTACATAGAATTTGCAAACAATATATTAGAATTTGAAAATAGTAGGAACAACATGATCAAATGATGCTACATCTGCTTGCCTTGCTAGAGTGCAGGATCTGATGGCTGTGGCTCAGAATTAATATCAATATTATCTTCTGAACTTAACGCGAAAAGATGATAAAATCGATAAGAACGAAGAACACCAAATAACTCCAACTACAAAAGACATCCAAATATAATGAAATTTATACAGCAGCTGGGGAATGATTTTAGACAATTTTAGGAACAAGAATCATGTAATTTGGATTTAGTATGCAAAAGTTATAGCTAAATTACACTTTCTCAGCCTATAAAATCAACTAAATTAATTACTGGTTCTGTTCATAGCGAAAATTTCTATAATGATCTAAGGTCTGAAATTTTTATAACAGGTAGATTATGACATCCTAATGACAGCAAAGTTGAGTTTACTAAATTTGAAATTATAAAGATTTACTTATGATTTTTCTAAGTTGTAAACCTAGCACAAGTTACTTTACAGAAATATAACCATGTTCAAAACCTATTTTGAAATAAAGTACACTAACAGAGGAATTTAACAAAATTAATTTTGCACAAATTGGAATTATATAGGAAAATATATGCATTTTACAAGTTTTAATTCTATTTTTGGAATAATCAAAATTGACAGAAATCAAGTTATTTTGGTTACATAATTTTCTGTTACTGAAATATGCCTAAATGCATTTTTATATTAATCTTCAGTGACAAATGAATTTATTGCAGTTGGAAACACCTAAAAAGGAGTTAATAAGAATTAGTTGTGAGTTTTTAAAGTATTAATATAATTTTCAGTTGATAAATAAAGACTCACCGAAATATAAACAAACTTAACAGAACTAAAACGACGTGGACGCTCGTGGGCCGTTGATGCGAAATCGAATGGGCCACGCGCACGGAGAACAGCGCACGCGCGCGATTCTAAAGAGAGTCACCGTTGGATCTAGATCCAACGATCGGCGAGGATGGAAACATTCGGACGGTGCGGTTGCCACGGCCATCCACAGCCGCAGATCTAGAGATGAACGGCTCGGAGCGCACCTCCCTTCGGGGAGTCCGAATGCACTCGAAATCGCAGCCGCAGATCGAGCGATGGACGATCCAGAATGATTAGGCAACCGGATGGTCCGAACGCTTCTCAAATCTAGGCCGTTGATCACGAGATCGATGGTCCACGATTAACAAAGTGCAACGCACGGGGCTTAAGTGCGCGCGGGTTTTTTTTTAAGTGGCGGAGGCCCACATGCCAGTGAGACATTTTGCCAACTTAAGACACATTAATTGCTAACCAATGATTAGCAATTAATGACTCCAGATTTTGTCTTAAAGAACCCCGGACTGTGGCTTAAGGCCTACGGGCCCACATGCCAGTGACCCAAGGGTTATTTCAGACATCCAATTAAGGCTAAACCCTGATTATCAATCATTAAGCATTAATGATGCCCTAACGGTGTTGATTAGGCCGACGGGGGGGGGTTAAAGAGGCTGGGCCCACTGGTCAGTGGCACAGTGGGCCGGCTTGAGACACAATTAAAACCACTAATGATTAGCAATGATTAAATCATTAATGATGTCCTAATGACGACCGAAAATAGGCGATTACGCCCGGCAAAACCCGAGCGGAATCTACAGGGAGTATCAAAATGGATTCGCAATAGGCTTGCGGACCCAAAGGTGGTGACCTCGCCGGCGGCGATGGCCCTAAACGTCGTCGAGCCGGGAAATGAAGATAGGGGCTAACTCGGCTAAAAGCGAAAATGCAAGAAAAGCTCCGCTGCAGTTCGAGGAAGCGAGTGCCACAGCCACTAGGGACTAATAAGAAGCTACCTTGATCAAAAAGAGCTTCAAAGATGGCCGGGGAAGGATTGACAGAGAAAGAACCCGCCGGAGTTGAACAAGATGACACGAACAAGTCGACCTGAGCAAAATGAACACCACCGGGTGGTCGTAATAGCTACCATATAGCCCATAGAAGCTTCATGAGGAAACAAAATTGAGAAATGGAGCACTCACCGGAGCTGAGGAAGAACAGGGGATGGTTTCGGCTGAATTTGAACAAACCCCAAATTTGTCAAATCCTGAAAGTGAAACCTAAAATTAAGTGAGGGGAAATGATTAGGAAATTAAGGAGTAGAAAAGAGTACAAGAATATTTCAAGAAGAACCACTGGAGCTTCATGATTCTCAATGGAGCTCCACGGGTCAATAATGGTGATTTGGTGTTTTTGGTGTATTAAGCTCCAAAAATGAAGAAGGAGCTTAGGATGGTGTAAAGGAACACCAGGAAAGAGTTTTGGGACCTTATATAGCTAAGGATTAGTGTTTGGCAAGAAGGAGCCTCTCGGGTGAGCTAAGTCCATGACACAAACATGGACCGAAAAGCAAAATGATGGAGGTGAAGGAGTAGGGCATGCCTCTCGGCCGAAAGCACCTGCAAGCACTTAATGCCGACCAGGGAGACGTTGCCAGAGGAACAAGATTTGACAGCGCCATGCCTCTCTCTGTTCACGCACGGCGGGAGGTTGAAGATGACCAGAGAAAAAGACTCGGGCGATTTTGAGCCCTTGGATTTTGATCGGACGGCTGATATCGCGCCACGCCTATGAGGTTTTAAACACAACGGAGAAGATTGTGAGCGTTGGATTTTAATCCAACGGCTCAGGTTGAACGACACAATCGGAGGTTTAAAACAACAAAGGAGATCGTGAACCCTTGGATCAGAAATGAACGGCCACGATGAGAGATCACATTCGGACGTCCGAATGTCCTCGCGAAGCTGGGCCGTGCGATCAGGATCCAACGGCTGAGATTGGACGCGCGCTTTTAAAAGGAGACCCGGTGCAGTTAGTTGATTGGACCGAGACAAGTGGCTCGAGTCCAAGTCTGACTCGGACCCAACGCACAGTGAAAACAGGTTTTGGGTTTTAAATAGAGCTGGGATTTTGGGGATCTATTTGAGATAGCCAAACAACTCCAAAAATTATGAAATTTTTACTGGAGCTTGCTAACTCGGATATCAACCTTGTGTAAAATTTTCAAAGGTTTTTATGCAATGCATTTTTCTCCAAAAATCCTGCAAGGCTCTGGTTTAAGGTTTGACTAGAAGTCAAACAGGTTTGACTAGAAGTCAAACAGGTTTGACTACCTTCTAAAAATATTCAAACAATTTCTAAAAATTGTGAGATTTTTCAGAGGGGTCAAATACCATCCCAGGAGCTTAGGAAAAATATTTACAAAGGATGATCACAACATTTGAGATGAATGTTTTTGGAAGACAAGGTTTTGGATCAAAAGACCTGTGACTTTGTATTTCCATAATTCTTGTACAGGAATTGTTTAGAACATACAGGAAATACAAGATGTAAGAATTTTTTTTAATTTCTACTCATTTTCTTACATTTGAAACACAAGTCCAAAACTGGGATGTTACAAATCTCCCCCCTTACAAGAATCTCGTCCCGAGATTCTGTTTACTCAGAGAAGAAAGACGGGTAGTCAGCACGAAGGCGATCCTCCCGCTCCTAAGTTGCCTCTTCTTCAGAATGATTCGACCACTGAACCTTAAGGAACTTGATGACACGGTTCCTAGTTCTCCGTTCAGATTCCTCAAGAACACGAACAGGATGCTCATGGTAGGTCAAATTTTCCTACACATCGAGATTTTCCAACGAAGTTTCCTCAATTGGAACACGGAGGTATTTCTTCAAGTGTGACACATGGAACACATCATGCACCCCCTCAAGTGTAGCTAGCAACTCCAATCTCTATGCAACAGCTCCCACTTTCTCGATGATGCGATAAGGCCCAACATATCGAGTAGCCAACTTGCCCTTGATGCCAAATCGCTGATGGCCCTTCAAAGGTGAGACTTTGAGATAAACAAAGTCATTGGGCTCAAAGCTCAACTCACGGCGACGACGATCCGCATAGCTCTTTTGCCTGGACTGGGCCACGCGCAAATGCTCACGAATCAACTGAACCTGGCTTTCGGCCTTATTGATCGAATCTGGGCCGAAGAACTGTCGCTCACCAGTTTCTGACCAGTTCAATGGGGTTCTACATCTCCTCCCATATAATGCCTCAAAAGGTGTCATGCCGAGACTAGCCTGAAAGCTGTTGTTGTAGGAGAACTCAGCAAATGGTAGGCACTTCTCCCACTTCTTCCCATAGGAAAGAACACAAGCACGAAGCATATCTTCCAACACTTGGTTGACTCTCTCCATCTGACCATCAGTCTGAGGATGAAAGGCTGTGCTGAAAGTAAGACGGGTACCCATAGCCTCTTGCAACTTGTGCCAAAACCGAGAGGTGAAAAGAGAACCACGATCTGACACAATCATTTGTGGCACACCATGCAAGCACACAATGCGAGATATATAGAGATCCGCCAACTGACCCACATCAATCTTCGCTCGAACTGGAAGAAAATGGGCCACCTTAGTCAACCGATCAATGATAACCCACAAGGCATCCTTCCTCGAAGAGGTACGGGATAGACCGGTGTGAAGTCCATGCCTACGGAATCTCACTTCCACTCGTGCATCGCAAAGGTCAAGAAGACTCGCTGACGCCGATGTTCACCTTGACACGACAAAGACACGCCGCACTCGAGAACGAACTTGGCAATCTCGCGCTTCATACGGGTCCACCAGAATCTCTGACGAAGGTCCTGGTACATCTTGGTAGCCCCAGGGTGAATGGACAAGGGGGAGTCATGGGCTTCGTGGAGAATCAATTCCCGCAATTCCACAACCTTTGGAACCACAAGTCACTGTCCAAACCACACATCAACATGCTCATCCTCTGAGAAACACTTGGCTGTCCCATCTTTGATGTTCTGCTTGATTTGGCTCACACCCACTTCTGTCTGCTGTGCCGCCTTGATTTGGTCCACCAAGGTTGGTTGCATAACCAAGGTAGCAAGGGAACCATGCTCAATCAAACCCAAATTGTGCCACTGAAATTCTTCATAAAGGGCAGACTGTTGCTCTTGGAGCACTAAAGTATTGCAATACACCTTGACTAAGTGCGTCCGCAACCACATTGGCCTTGCCCGGATGATACTGAATACCCATATCATAATCTTTGATCAATTCCAACCATCTTCTTTGCCTGAGGTTCAGATCCGGCTAGGTGAACAAATATTTCAAGCTCTTGTGATCAGAATACACCTCACAACGGTTACCAATCAGGTAATACCGCCAAATCTTGAGTGCATGAACCACAACAGCTAACTCTAAGTCATGGGTAGGATAGTTGAGTTCGTGAGGCCTCAACTGCCTTGATGCATAGGCCACTACCTTGCCTTCCTGCATAAGAACACAACCGAGTCCCTGACGAGAGGCGTCACAATAGATATCAAAGCTCTTGTGGACATCGGGAAGCACAAGCACGGGAGCTGAAGTCAAGCGCTTCTTGAGTTCCTGAAAACTCTCATCACAAGCAGAGGACCACAGAAATTTCTTGTCCTTCTTGAGCAACTCAGTCATCGGCTTCGCGATCATGGAGAAGTTCTCGATAAAGCGGCGGTAGTAGCCTGCTAAACCAAGAAAACTCCGCACATCGGTGACTGACTTGGGCTGACCCCAAGATAGAACATCGCTGACCTTACTAGGATCCACAGCTATACCACCTGCTGAAAGAACATGGTCCAAGAATGTCACTTCCTTCAACCAGAACTCACACTTGCTAAACTTAGCATACAGCTGGTGCTCACGCAGCTTTCCCAATACAATTTACAGATGCTCAGCATGCTCCTCTTCACTCTTGGAGTAGATAAGAATGTCATCAATGAAAACCACAACGAACTTATCCAAATACTCTATGAACACCGAGTTCATAAGATTCATGAATAAAGCAGGAGCATTGGTCAAGCCAAAAGACATGACGGTGTAGTCGTAAAGGCCATAACGAGTAGTGAAGGCCGTCTTTGGAATATCTTCAGCCCTGATCCGGACCTGATGATACCCCAACCTCAAGTCAATCTTGGAGAACACACGGGCTCCGGTCAACTGGTAAAAAAGATCATCAATGCGAGGCAAAGGATACTTGTTTTTCACCGTCACTTCATTAAGCGGACGGTAATCAACACACATACGCATGGTCTTGTCCTTCTTCTTCACAAAAATAACTTGACAACCCCAAGGAGATGAGCTAGGACGAATAAAGCCCTTTGCTTGAAGCTCACCTAATTGCTTCTTCAGCTCCTCCAACTCATTAGGAGGCATTCGGTACGGCGCCTTTGAAATTGGAGTGGTACCGGGCAGCAACTCAATAACAAACTCCAGGTCGCGAACTGGAGGCATCCCAGGCAAATCTTCAGGAAAGACATCCACAAAGTCACAAACTGTGGGCACTTCCTGAATCTCCAAGGCTGGCTTAGCTTCAAGGGCGCAAAGATGTGGCCCTTGTAGCTGTGGTAAAATCCCAACCTGCTCTCCTGAGAGCTAGTGAGGTAGACCATCTTCCTGGCACAATCGATTTGCCCCAAGTGTTAGGACAACCAATCTATGCCAAGAATCACATCCAGGCGCGCTGAGTCAAGTAGGATGAGGTTCGCCAAGAATCCCACTCCTTCAATATCAATGGGAACGTCCCGGCATTCCTGATCAGCTCTCATTTCCGCACCCGAAGAGCGAATAAGCAAAGGAATCTCCAACGGAACAAAGCGAAGGTCACAAGCAGCAGCAAAAGATCTTGAAATAAAAGAATGCGACGCTCCTGAATCAAATAATACTGCAGCAGGACGATAACTGACAAGAAGCGCATCTAACACAACGCCGCGCCCCGAGCCTCCTCACCGAGATGTGGTTGACTCGCCACCTCGACACCCCGAGTCTTCGACCACCTTCCGTCGGGCGGTGACCATTCCTTACCCGTGTCCTCCATTAGGACGAGGCCGCCCGATCCTCGAGGGCAATTGTTGGCGAGTGGCCCTTCTTGTTGCAGCGGCGGTAACCTCGGTAGTCGGATTGCGGAGGCCACCCTGCTGCTGGATCACAGGTGCACGTGGCTGAAACACCACCTGCGGGGAACGAGTAACTGGCGCCAACGGCCTTTGCGGTGGTGAAGCCAAAGCACGGGCCCCTAGTGCAGGCCCAACACGGGGCGGAGAGATCGCCTAAGTAGACCAAAGGGCCTCCCACTTGCGCTATGGACTCACCCGCGCCGCTTTGTGCTCGATGACGATGGCCTTGTCCACCAAGGCCTGGAAGTCAGCAAAGTCCACAATAGAGAGCTTGTCCTGTAGCTCCTCAGACAAGCCCTCCATGAACTTCTCCTGCTTGGCCTCATCAGTGGCCACCTCACCCGGAGCATAACGAGCCAAGTGATTAAACTCGTAAAGGTACTCCGACACAGACTTGCGCCCCTGTTTGAGCGCGAGAAACTCCTTCTTCTTAAGCTTCATCAGGCCATCGGGAATGTGGGCCCGATGGAAGGTAGATCTGAACTCCTCCCACGAGACCACATGGCCCGCGGGCTGCATGGCGAGAAAATTCTCCCACCAAGAGAGTGCTGCACCCTCAAGTTGATGGGATGCAAAGAGTGCCCGCTCCTGCTCCTGGCACTGAGCGATGTTGAGCTTTCGCTTAACTAGACGCAGCCAATCATCCGCGTCAAGGGGATCCTCGGATCAGGAGAAAGTAGGTGGCTGCGTGCGAAGGAACTCCGCAAGCCCACCACGAGACTGGTGGCCACCACTGTAATACCCCGAATGTTTCTAAGGAAGGAGAGTAAACGAAAAAGGGGTTTTTTTTTCTGTAACACTTCAACTTATTGTAATGAAGGAAGTAGTGAAAAGAGAAATTAGACTTTAGAGGAGGGAAAATCTGCAATTCTTTGACAACCTGGGCTTCGGGCTTTGGCCTAGGAGGCCCATGAGGGGCTGACCACTAATAAAAGGATGGGGAAACCCTAGCCCATCACTGTAGCACGCATTGCTACAGTGTTCTGCCACCGCTACAGTACACGCCCTCCTCCTTGTACTCCGTTGCTCCCTCTTGGTGGTGCTCTCCCATTGCTGTCGGCCAAGGAGAAAGGTGGAGGGAGAGAGGAGAATAAGAGGAGATGAGCATCTAGTGGGGGATTTCAGCGGGCACGCGTGTCTCCAAGGGTAACGATTGCTGGTTGTTGTTGTTTGATTAGTCATAGAAGTGAAACCGATTAAATTTGATTGGATCAAAGTCTGTCTGCGGTAAATTCGAATATGTCCAGTATGTTGTATGGTATGTTTCGGGTTCTTAGAAGCTGAATTAGAAGTTTTGATATTCTAGAGATATTTAGATAATGTTCTTAGCTTTCGGTGGCCGCCAAGAACACCTGATTCCGACGTACGAATCAAAAGTTATGATAAATTTAGTATCTGCTGTCCAGAATTCTGACGAGAACTACCTAACAAGTTGTCTCCTAAAATATGAATATGATAATGGACGATTCAGGGTTTTCACTCAACTAGGTTATTGTAGAGACTTTGATAATATTTCTATATTGATAAAGAACATCCAATTTGGAGTTGTAGAACAAAAGTTATGGATATTTTATTTCAGCCGATATTTCTATCTCATAACTTCACAACAGATTTGAGCCGTGGGCCAAATTTTGTTAGAGGCAAAATCTGAACTTTTGCCCAACTAGACTTTGGTAGGTTTTGTTCTTAGCTTTTCATATTGTTAAAGAACACCAATTTTGGTTCAGCCAATCAAAAGTTATGTCCGATACCGTGCTGCTGTCCAGGCTTGTTAGACAGATCTGGACAGATGTTGTTCATTGATCTATTCGAGTCATTTACAAACAGAATTTGAGTTGTCCACCAACTAGGTTATTTTAGATATTTACATTATCTTTCTAGCCCAATTGAGTTTTCTATTTTTTGACCTTCGGAGTAAAAGTTATGTATGTTTTAAGGGTCCTGTCCAGACTCATTTTCCTTGTTTGAGCTGTCTGTCTTCGGATTAGATAAGATAGTTAGTTCTAGAGTGGTCGGGAAGGTTTTGTAGAACGACGCGGCTAGCATTATGTACCATGTTGTTCTTATTTCAATTATTTACTTGTTTAGGCGGCGAGTCTTCGGATTTAAGGGCACCTTCATTGCTTGTTAACGCGTCGCAACGCGGAAGGCAAGTACTTTGATGTTCATATGTTTGGTGTATGATGCATGCTTGATGACTGTATTGTGTTTTTCTGATATCCACGAGAATATTCAAAATTTATGTCCTTTTCTTATATGTTATATCCATGAGTATATATATAACGTCTTTCATAATTCATACTTCAGTTCATGCATCCTGTTTCATGTGCCTTCCACAGGAGTGGATTATAAGACCCATCAATTCCAGTATGGGCACGTAAGACCCACCAGTCCAATGTGGGCAGTTTTGGACACCCGTATGAAACGTTCTTCATACGGGATTGGGATCCCCGTATTTTGGTTAAATGCGGGCTTAAGTTAACACCGACGGGTGTGTCACTAGCTATACCGGTATAAGCACGTGTGCAATCCTTCCTTTTATTATTTCGATTCATTTCATGCATTCATAAATATCCATTTGTTGTATGTTCAGAAAGTGTGAAGAGGTTGTCTTGTTCATATTGGAGGTCTATTCATATATTCAATGTACTTGCTGAGTCTTGGACTCACTCTTGCTTTGTTTATTTATTTTAGGTGGTTGTTGATGAAGTTCTCTTGGGAGGGAGTAGACACGCACTACTCAAATACTTCACTTGATATTAGATTCAATAAAAGAATGGATACAGTTTTCTTTGGTTAAGCAATGGACTGTAATAAATAAATTTAGCTGTGGATGATATCATCCTTCATGTTATTGTTGTTTAAATAACTGCTTATGTTCCATGATTATTGGTTTGATATGATTATCTTAGTGGATTCAATAGACTTAAATAATTGGAAATTGTGAATTGCTGTTGGATACAGTTTTAAATCTTGCTTAGGTTCTAAAAGATGTTGGTCTTTTTATATTAGTTGATAAGTTTATGTTGAAATTCTTCCGCGGTATTGTTTTATGTTAGTCCTTTAGGTAGCATTTTGGCTTCCGAATAGCCAGGGTGTTACAACCACCTCCAGATCCTGAGGCACCAGAGGGAGTGGAGGTGTTCCTCGCGATGACCTCCAGAATCCGAGTCTGATCCGTGCGATTCCGCTCGATCTGAGCAAGAACCTCAGCCATGGTCGGAGGAGGGGGAAGCTCCTCATCGGAACCAGCCGGCTGACTGCTGCGGGTGGTTCTTGCCATCCTGTCCCACAAAGATAGGTCAGCAAAAACTTTGGAACATGAGACAAAGAAAAACAATTAACAACTCTACAAAATAAACTCTAACAACTTGAGAACCAACATAAATCGCAGCAAGGCCACAAAATAAAATCCAACTTCCTAATATGACTAACTCGCATGGAAGAACGAGTAATCAGTTTTTAGGAAGGCAATTTTCAGCACAACAACCCTGGTTCGAAACAGCTAGGAAACAAGGTGAAAATTACCTAAAGAAAGATTAGACACTTAACTAACTCATATCACTTCTTACCCATTTATCCCCACAAATTTTAGTTGAATTAACCTCCCATTTCCAGCACTATATACTATCTATAGCTAGCTGTCCAGAAATTATGCTTGCTGTCCAGATTTTCTTTTCGAGCTCCTGGCCGAATTCTTCATCTTCAGGAGCTCCTAATCTTCACCAACGGACAACCCCACTTCAAGTTAAAGCTTCTCATGGTTTTCCCAAAATCAATTTAATCGATTAAACAACTATCTTTGAAAAGAAGATGAGAGGGAATACAACCTTTCAAATCCAGCCAAGGATAAGGTGAGATGAGCAAGCTAAGATAGATAAGAAGTAAAATCTGAGAACTTACTTAAGATTTTCATGAAACATTTGATATTAGAGGTAAGTTTTCAAAATATACTAGGGACGACCAAGCTAGGGTTTCTACGGTCAGTATCGCTTTGATACCAACTTTGTGAGACCCCGGGTTTATTGAGCTTGTAATACTTAACCTTCCACTGGCTCTAGTACCACAAACAGAATAACCCGTGCCTCGATGGACATGTGCTTCCCAGAAATTGCAGCACACATACATCACACAAAAGCATGCATCATTTCCATACAACAATATATAACAAGTCTACCAAAAGACATACATAATATAAGTTATTACAGAACAGCCGACCGGCCAAATGACAAGTATTAAGAAGTAGCAGCGGAAGCAAAAGTTGCCATAAGATGGCTTAAACCAAAAGACGATCGGCTGGCCACATAACACCACAGGGCAACCGACCGGGCCGCCAAGCTAATCACCCCACACACTGCCACAGCACAACTCACAAAAGTGAGGCCCTTCGGGCTCACCTTCTTCCTCTGCACACAATAAGAAATGCAGGTGAGTACAAAAATATACTCGCAAGACTTACGAGTAACAAGCCTATACATAGCTACATGAAGGCTGTATCAAAGGATGTTGGTTATATGGTTGTTTGGACGCATAAAGTAAGTTTCATTTGCAATAATGTAATAGATTGAAAGCAATTTAACGAATCAGTTTTTAAGCATTAAAATAGCAGCGAGTAACAATAATTATCAAGTAACCACGTAGAAGTGACTAACCCAATAGCCACCACACATAGCATGAATCCCTGATTCATACCACCCATCAAGTTTTACTTAAAATGTTGTAGTCTAGTTCTCACGGGGCGTTTCCGAGCGTGTCCATAACCTAGGACGAGGCTATTCGAATAGTTCAAAACCCTGCAGGGGTGTACCAATGTACCCACACTTCAGACCGCCTTTAAGTCACATGATTAGCACACTTCCAAAGGTATGCCGGCACGGCTAAGTCCTACGAGACATTTCCAATATTGTGTATCAACTACGAGTCGCTCGTATGGATAGAAACCGATACGCTTACATTGTAAAGCCAAAAAGACAATTACCCCATGGGGTAAAGCTCTTTGACAACTACAATGCTCCCATACACAACCATCTCATTTTACCACAACGCAACACACACACGCCCTCCTGCGACTCGTAGCTAACACAGGCCAAAGTACTAAGTCAAGAGAGGTCACATACCCTCTAGTGTGGTTAGCACACAAGAATGCTCAGAATGGTGGCGCAAGTAACTCGGTCCTTAAATGACTAGGGCACCAATCCAGCCACACCCAAAGATCACACTACCTTACCATTGTGCCCAAGTCCAAATTATTTTTATTTTCAGTTTTGGTTTTGCAATTTCAACATAGCACAAAACTGAAATATAGAGATTATAATAAGTTTGTGTGATCAAGGTTATCGACAAGTCGATAACTGCCCATTTCTACCGATAGCTAAGCATGGCTAGGCAACAAACTCGTAAACTACTAAGTGACAAGGGTTCATCCAACGAACCCAAAATCACAGCAAGATAAACCTAGGCTCAGTAGTAGAGGATAAACATTTGCCTACTGATAATGCATCTACTGGGTGAACTATCGACAATAGTTAAAACAACATAGCAATGCATACATAGAATTTACAAACAATATATTAGAATTTGAAAATAGTAGGAACAACATGATCAAATGATGCTACATCTGCTGGCCTTGCTGGAGTGCGGGATTTGATGGCTGTGGCTCAGAATTAATATCAATATTCTCTTCGGAACCTAACGCGAAAAGACGATAAAATCGATAAGAACGAAGAACACCAAATAACTCCTACTACAAAAGACATCCAAATCTAATGAAATTTATACAGCAACTAGGGAATGATTTTAGACAATTTTAGGAATAAGAATCATGCAATTTGGATTTAGTATGCAAAAGTTATAGCTAAATTACACTTTCTCAGCCTATAAAATCAAATAAATTAATTACTGGTACTGTTCATGGCGAAAATTTCTAGAATGATTTAAGGTCTGAAATTTTTTATAGTAGGTAGATTATGACATCCTAATGATAACAAAGTTGAGTTTACTAAATTTGAAGCTATAAAGATTTACTTATGATTTTTCTAAATTGTAAACCTAGCACAAGTTACTTTACAGAAATATAACCATGTTCAAAACCTATTTTGAAATAAAGTACACTAACAGAGGAATTTAACAAAATTGATTTTGCACAAATTGGAATTATACAGGAAAATATATGCATTTTACAAGTTTTAATTCTATTTCTGGAATAATCAAAATGGGCAGATGTAACACCCTGGCTATTCGGAAGCCGAGATGTCACCTAAAACATCTAACATACATCCATAATGCGGAAGAATTTGAATAAAATCAACTAATGATAGTATCAAAACAACCAAGACATGATGAAGGTATCCTTCCTTCACCATCTAATCTGTTTATTTCAGTTCGTTGATAATGAAAGTTCACATGCAGTAATAATTCAACATCAATGTGGAGAAGGTATCCTTCCTTCACCAATTATAAATTTATTATTACAGTTCATCATTAACGAATGTAAGATAGAACTAAATTTAATCTTGAACATGAATTGGATGATGTGAACAAGTAGTGCGTGTCTACTCCCTCCCAAGTGAGCCAACAACAGGGGTTACCTAAAATAAACAAACAACGCAAGAGTGAGTCCACGACTCAGCAAGTACAGTGAAAGAGACAGAATACATATACCAATAGGACATCACCATTTAAGAATGCGAATATTGCATCGAATGAGCCCTTAAGAAAAACATGAAATGAATGAATGTAATCAAGGATGGACTGCACACATGCCTATACCGGTATAGCTAGTGACACACCCGTCGGTGTACACTTAAGCCCACATCTTAACAAAAATACGGGGATCCAATTCCCGTATGAAGAACGTTTCATACGGGTGTCCAAAATTGCCCATTCTGGAATTAATGGGTCTTACATGCCCATCCTGGAATTGATGGGTCTTTCAAATCCACTCCGTGGGCGGGACATGACAATGTCCAACATTGCCCACATTGGAATGGTGGGACTTGAAATCCACTCTCGTGGATGAAACATGCAAAATGAATGTATAACATGGATTGAGAATATTGAAAGATATGATATCTAAACATGGATATAACACATATATCAAAACATAAACAATCCACCTTCTCATGAATTATATGGAATCACAACAAGATCATAAAAACATTCATCAATCACAATCAATAAAGGTGGCAAGGTACTTGCCTTCCGCGAAGCACTGCGGTAGTAGGTAAAGAGGATGTCCCTAAACCGAAGCCTCTCTGCCCTTGCAGCACCCAAGATGGTGATGAGCGACCCACGAAGAAGATGATCACCCTCTCCCTCTTCTTCTTCTCTTCTACCATGGCCGGTAGCACATAGGGCTTGTCCCTCCTTCCTTTAACTGGCATCAATGGAGGGGAGACCTCCCATGGATGGGGATGTACAACAAGGGCTGCAAGGGGGAGGTGCTGGACAGGGAGGAGGCGCAAGGGGGGAGAGGAAGTGGCGGCCAAAGGAAGGGAAGAGGGAAAAGGTGGGGGCAGCTAGGGTTTTGGGGGAGGGTGGCCCTCCCCCCCTATGGCCGGCCAGGCCTCATGGGCCAAGGCCCAAGCCCAAGTTGCCGAGAGAACGCAGAAACCCCCTCTAAACTCCCGACAAGCGTTTTCCAAAAGAAACCTTCTACCGATTAAATATTTTCTCCGAAAATTTTTCTAACACTATCGGAGAATTACATTAATTCCTCTCAAATTGAATTGCACTCTCAAAGGAAAGTCGGGATATTACATTCTACCCCTTAAAAGGATTCGACCGAATCTAATCGCCGATCTATGCGAAAGAACAACCACAACTAGGAACTAACGACGGTAACCACGCACTGTAGCTAACCACACCGGCAAAAGCTCAAGCATGCGAAACTCCAACTTCCCAAGTAGCCTCTCCTGACCGAAAATACCACAACACTACGACGTAACACGACGCCCGAACTAACACTCAACCCGGTATTTCGGGTACACTCATCGCACAAGACTCGAAGGAACATCTCACTCGATGGTCAACGGCGCAAACAAAAACTCAAACTCGGATCTCCTGTACTCACTCAACACGAGAACATACAAGACGTTACGTACTCGCGCATGGACTCGAGATACCGGCGACACGCCAACTAGCTAAAACAACCCAATGAACTCAGGGTTAACCTTCCCATTGATGCCGAACCACACAACATGCACATTAGAACACGGAACTCTTGTTCCACCTCTCAATTGAACTCTTCACAAAACAAGGATCACCTCCTTTAACCTAAAACATACAATCGAATTCTTGTTAAGCAAACTCTTTTACCGGCAAAACACATCTGAATAAGAAAGATTCACATCACAACTATACGTTACCAACTGAGTACTGAAGAGTAAAATCCAGAAATCAGAATTCCAGAAAACCTTTCCACTTTCCAAGTGGCAAATTGTGAATAAACGTCACGAAAACTAAGGGAGGAATCATTTTAAATGCCCAAATCAAAACTTCCTTTATTCTTCCTGAACCGATAAGAACCACACATACCAAAATCGAGTCGAATTCATCGCATACCACACGGTCTCAAACCTCTTAATTTAACATCCTCATATTAGGCTTAAACCGAAATACATCATCCACACCTTTGTGGAGAGACTCTATTGATTCCACTGAACACTCTAGACAACTCCTTCAACTGATGACATTAATTTGATAGAAGGCACCAAAACACCTCCAAAAACCCATGCAATCTCATCACCTCCAACTTTCAAGAACAACACATCAGAATCCTCAACACACCCGCTCATGAACTACATCAGAAGAGTTCTATCGACAATCATCCCACCGCTCGAGTACTCAGCTTGTCTATCTCCTCTACACACAAATCTGTGGGCGACCAAAAGTCTAGCATGAAAATGGAAAGCCCAAATTTAACCTCCGAGACCTCTACAACGAATTTCCTATTATAACAAATAGTGAAATCATCGGATTAAATCTCTAACATCCCCACGATTCCGACATTCTCACTCATTGACATCATCAGGAATCACTCACACAACATCGCAATACTTTCCAATTGTGTTATTCTGTAAAATTGATTAAGGTTTCCATACATTTGATAATACCCAACATTTCCACATGAACCAAAGTTCTGGAACTACACTATACCATAGGTTCTACTTAGTCAAACATTATACAGTTTTACTTCGAAGTCATACATTCCATCTGAATCAACTTCCCTCCAAGAGGTTCAGGTCAAAAACCAACTCATCTTCTATTACTTTCCCAATAGCTTGGTAGCAAAATCTCACCCCTACAATCACTTAACCACCACCAAACAAATGACAACTTACGCTTTGTAAAGCTTTGCAACATAAAACTGTTGATCCTTTCTCAAAAGAAAGAGACGAACAAGAACAAATTTCACCACATAGGAAAATGTTGCTGCTCACAGTGAGCACGAGACCAAAAGAAATAATCTGGTAATGAAGATCTGGAAAAACGAAAGTTGAGTTCACAGCGAAGAGTACGCATCCCTCGAAAAGGGAATAGCAAATAACCACCAATAAAAAGAATGACATTGCGATTGAAACTCGACAACTCTTGAGTGTAAAGAGCAAAAAGTTTATGAACAATTCAAATAACCACAAGTTACAAAGCTTGACTCAAATTCTCAAATATTCCTACTGCACTCTTTCCTTTAACACCAAATTAATTCTTTGACTAACATCGCTTTGCCACAACGAACCAGATAAGGTCTTTAGTCCAAACCACAAGGACTAATTAAGAACCAGTAAAAAAAATTCTTTAATACGTCATATTTGTTCAAAATAGTTCAACTACAGGAGAAACATGAGATCCAAATAATCTCAGTCACCAAACTCGAAACATTTCCAATTACGGGATTTCATGAAAAGCAAGTAGATTATTCTCCTCTTGAGGGAACCAACATAATTTTCTTTAATTGCCGCTTCACGTTGCCAATTCAAACCAAAAATCCTTTAAGATTAAATCAGATGAATCTCTTAAGAAGCAACAAGACAATTCAATACCTCAATTTATTTAAAATAATTTCAGCTACCAGATGATTCAAGAGCTCAAAGGAAATATCACGAAAGCTAAACTTGAAATATTCTCAACTGAACGATATCATCGAAGGCGATCAAATTACTATGGGTATTAACATCAGTTTCACCACAACCATTAGAAAACACTTCGAAAGACCCACGTGTAAAGAATGGGTTGATTCTTTCTCAAAAGAAGAGACAAATGGAAACGACTTTCACCAACTAGAAAACTCATCTACCACTCGCACTGAACACGGGACCAATGAAGAAACCAATTAAGCAAAGAACTCATAGAACAAAAGTGAAGTCCACAGTTGAAAGCAAAAGCCTCACAAGAAGAGAATATCGAATCTTAACAGATAAGAACAAATAAGTATTCAAATTCGAAGCACTTGCATCACTGAAGAACCATTGCAACTTTGTAACATATCGTTACTCGATAAACTTCATTTACCACATAAAGCCTGAACCCTCAAAAGACCATGAACACAAAACTTGAAATTTGATCATTTAGAAAATATCACCATGGGTGATGAAATTACTACGAGAATTAACCTTATTCTCACATTTTGACGATTTAACAACGTCGACAACATTCACTAGTTCCAAGAATCATCAAACTTTATTACTCCATCCTAAAACTTCCCAAAGGGAACACAAACCACAAGGTTGAAACAAATTTATTATAACAAGATTATACTAAGCAATATCAATATCACAAGGCACGATAGCAAAGACTACTTACGAAATTAATCTACTCAACTATTGGTGTTGCTTAACACCTTCTTCAAATACATTAACAATCGATGATGGTATTAATCATGTGTGTACATACAAGACTAATTCCATTTGCAATCACATAACCATATGTAGACATAGATTCACATTTCACCTTTGTTCGTAAATCATTTCAAAACATGATTAAAGATTCACTAACATAATTTTCTCAGAAACAAGGTTTCACGAATCGATACACCAAAGACCCATCCGGTCCTTTATGCAAGTTTCAACAATTTTAGCATACCAGGAAATAGACAAATCTAGCTCTTACGTAAGATCTATAGGTTCTGAATGGATGTGGACAGTCTTTATTTAACATACACCATGTATCAAATACAAGGACATTTCAAATTAATAAATTTCACTTTCATGGATGGTAGTTAAGAATAATTGATTTGCACCATGCTAATAACCCAACTTGGTAACTCATACCGTAACAATTTATTCGTTTAGTTATAACTTCTCATTTTAAGCATGGCAAGACATCACAAAAGGATTCTAACACCTTACTATAGCAAAAGAGAGACTTCAAACCTCAACGCTCGAAGTAATCCAAAAGAAACGCATAAAGCCAAAGCTTTCCCACGCAAACGAACTTACAGCGGAAAACTCTCACTAACCAAGCTATCAAACGAGTAAATGAGTCATTCTTTTTCAATGAGAAAGAAGGAGCAACCATGAAAACATCAATCTTGCCAATTGACAACGACCACAAGTGGTAAAAGCAACTCAACGGTTGAAAAGCAATATTTGTTTCAGAGAACCAAGAGGGATTTATTGAAAACCATAAACTATCATGAACCACAAACCCAGGAGAAATTCATCAACCACCATAGGACAAGAATTGCCAAATTCAGAAATGAAGGAAGAGAACAACTTTCTAAAGCAACTCACACTTAGCACCTGAAACGATGATACTCGGGGTAACTACTCCTCTAACCACGTACTGCGAACAGTGGTGTAACCTGGTGAATCCCAGAGTAACAACCACGACCTCCACTTCTTATCATCCGATAACAACACGCTTCACCAAAATACTCAATATAGGATCATCTCATGACAATCATAGTATTAGTTCATAGTTATTGAATATCATAGCAGATCATATATTACCAACAAGGATGATAGTACAGAAGCAATTCAACAATTGCTCAACAAAATGAAACATAATAACAGATATTGCGGAAGCAATGTAATTTTCCAACCCCACCCATCAGGTACAATGTGTCAATTTAATAACTTAATTACCATGGACCTAAAGCCCGCTCGATACCAATCAGAACACCACGGCTATTCTGGCCGAGATGTCACCTAAAACATCTAACATACATCCATAATGCGGAAGAATTTGAATAAAATCAACTAATGATAGTATCAAAACAACCAAGACATGATGATGATATCCTTCCTTCACCATCTAATCTATTTATTTCAGTTCGTTGATAATGAAAGTTCACATGCAGTAATAATTCAACATCAATGTGGAGAAGGTATCCTTCCTTCACCAATTATAAATTTATTATTACAGTTCATCATTAACGAATGTAAGATAGAACTAAATTTAATCTTGAACATGAATTGGATGATGTGAACAAGTAGTGCGTGTCTACTCCCTCCCAAGTGAGCCAACAACAGGGGTTACCTAAAATAAACAAACAACGCAAGAGTGGGTCCACGACTCAGCAAGTACAGTGAAAGAGACAGAATACATATACCAACAGGACATCACCATTTAAGAATGCGAATATTGCATCGAATGAGCACTTAAGAAAAACATGAAATGAATGAATGTAATCAAGGATGGATCGCACACATGCCTATACTGGATAGCTAGTGACACACCCGTCGGTGTACACTTAAGCCCGCATCTTAACAAAATGCGGATCCAATTCCGTATGAAGAACGTTTCATACGGTGTCCAAAATTGCCCATTCTGGAATTAATGGGTCTTACATGCCCATCCTGGAATTGATGGGTCTTTCAAATCCACTCCCGTGGACGGGGCATGACAATGTCCAACATTGCCCACATTGGAATGGTGGGACTTGAAATCCACTCTCGTGGATGAAACATGCAAAATGAACCTGGGGTTAACCTTCCCATTGATGCCGAACCACACAACATGCACATTAGAACACGGAACTCTTGTTCCACCTCTCAATTGAACTCTTCACTGAAAACAAGGATCACCTCCTTTAACCGGAAACATACAATCGAATTCTTGTTAAGCAAACTCTTTTACCGGCAAAACACATCTGAATAAGAAAGATTCACATCACAACTCTACGTTACCAACTGAGTACTGAAGAGTAACATCCAGAAATCAGAATTCCAGAAAACCTTTCCACTTTCCAAGTGGCAAATGAATTTATTGCAGTTGGAAACACCTAAAAAGGAGTTAATAAGAATTAGTTATGAGTTTTTAAAGTATTAATATAATTTTTAGTTGATAAATAAAGACTCACCGAAATATAAACAAACTTAACAGAACTAAAACGATGTGGACGCTCGTGGGCTGTTGATGCGAAATCGAACGGGCCACGCGCACGGAGAACAGCGCACGCGCGCGATCCTAAAGAGAGTCACCGTTGGATCTAGATCCAACGATCGGCGAGGATGGAAACATTCAGACGGTGCGGTTGCCACGGCCATCCAGAGCCGCAGATCTGGAGATGAACGGGTCGGAGCACACCTCCCTTCGGGGAGTCCGAATGCACTCGCAATTGCAGCCACAGATCCAGCGATGGATGATCCAGAATGATTAGGCAACTGGACGGTTCGAACGCTTCTCAAATCTGGGCTGTTGATCACGAGATCGATGGTCCACGATCTACAAAGTGCAACGCACGGGGCTTAGGTGCGCGCGTTTTTTTTTATGTGGCGGAGGCCCACATGTCAGTGAGATATTTTGCCAACTTAAGACACATTAATTGCTGACCAATAATTAGCAATTAATGACCCCAGATTTTGTCTTAAACAACCCCGGACTGTGGCTTAAGGCCTACGGGCCCACATGCTAGTGACCCAAGGGTTATTTCAGACAGCCAATTAATGCTAAACCCCGATTATCAATCAATAAGCATTAATGATGTCCTAACGGTGTTGATTAGGCCGACGGGGGGGGGGGGTGGGGGGTTAAAGAGGATGGGCCCACTGGTTAGTGGCACAGTGGGCCGGCTTAAGACACAATTAAAACCACTAATGATTAAATCATTAATGATGTCCTAATGAAGACCAAAAACAGACGATTGCGCCCGGCAAAACCCGAGCGGAATCTACGGCTTGTCGCCGGCGACTCCGGCCACGGCGGCGCCCACCAAGTATCAAAATGGATTCGCAATAGGCTTGTGGACCCAAAGGTGGTGACCTCGCCGGCGGCGATGGCCCTAAACGCCAGCGAGCTGGGAAATGAAGATAGGGGCTAACTCGGCTAAAAGCGAAAATGCAAGAAAAGCTCCGCTGCAGTTCAAGGAAGCGAGTGCCACGGCCACTAGGGACTAATAAGAAGAGCTTCAAAGATGGCCGGGGAACGACTGACAGAGAAAGAACCCGCCGGAGTTGAAGAAGATGACACGAACAAGACGACCTGAGCAAAATGAACACCACTGGGTGGTCATAATAGCTACCATATAGCCCATAGAAGCTTCATGAGCAAAACAAATTGAGAAATGGAGCACTCACCGGAGCTGAAGAAGAACAGGGGATGGTTTCGGCCGAATTTGAACAAACCCCAAATTTGTCAAATGTAATACCTCGAATATCAAATAGAGAGAACATATTATTCGGAAGAGAAATTTATTCAAATTTGAATGCATTAAAGTTTAGAGGAAAAATTGAAAGAAAATTCAGGATTTGAGAGAGGATTGGACCTTCGGCTTTTAGCCCAAGGTGTCCTAGCCAAGTGGGCCGGCCTTGTAGTGGAGTCAAGAAGGGGGGGTCTCCTTCCCCAAAACCCTACCCTCTGCTACAGTACCGCGCGCACTGTAGCACGCGGTATCTGTAGCAGCCCCCTCCGTGCTGCTCTACCAAGATGAGGAAGAAGCTCAGGTGCCGCGGCCATGGTGGAAGGAGAAGAAGGGAGAAGGAGAAAGGAGGAGGAAGATCATCTTCTCCAAGGTTCTCCCACCTACGTCCTGGTTGCTACAATGGTAACGAGTGCCGATCCTCATCGTTTGATTAGTGGTAGATGTGTTTTGGTTCAATTTTGATTATATCGATTTGCTGCGGGTAGAAATTGATTCTGTCCAGATTGTTGCGTGGACTTTTTCGTGATGTTAGAGGCCGAATCTGAGTTTCCCATCTCCTAGAGATATGTAGGTCTTGTTCTTAGCTTTCGGTGGCCGCCAAGATCACCTAATTCCGACTTTCGAGTCAAAAGTTATGATAGATTTAATATCTGCTGTCCAGAATCCTGACGAGAATTAGCAGTCTCTGTTTAGGTTGATATATGGCCTAGTTAGAGGGTGATTCAGAGGTCTTGCCCATAACAAATTTTGAAGGTGATATCACTAGCTTTCAGGATTGATAAAGAACACCTCATTTGGATTTATAGATCAAAAGTTATGCACTTTTATTTGTGACTGTCCAGATTGTAGATCAGTCTGTCCAGATTGTATGTCGTTTCTATCTTTAGTTTTGACCCGTGTGCCACTTTTTGTTAAAGGCAAAATTTGAATGTTGTGCCAACTAGTTTATTGTAGGTAATTTCATAACCTTTTCAGATTGTTAAAGAACGCTCAATTCGGAGTTGTAGATTAAAAGTTATGGTTGTTTTAGTATTGCTGTCCTGTTTGTTCAGACAGAAGCTGTGCTGCTGTTTTGTTTTCTTTATTAGAGAAGTTTATTGGCCGAATTGGGAAATCTCATCAACTTGAATGTTATAGATATGTTCGTTAAGATGAGGTAGGATCTGGACTCATCTCATTTCGAGTCCCACGTCATTAACTACTGTCATTTTCGTGCTGCTGTCCCGACACGTTTTTGGGTTGCAGCCTGTTTTTCAGATTAGGTTTTATGGCGATTCCTTGGGAGTTCAAGGGGGGTATTGTAGACTATTAATTCGGGTTGGATTCTATGTTGTTCTTATTTCGGTTATTTAATTGTTTAGGCCACGAGTCTACGGGTTTGGGAGCGCCATCGTTGCCTGCTAACGCGTCGCAACGCGGAAGACAAGTACTTTGTTGCTTTTGAGTGCTGTGATTGTGAATGTTTTCATGAATATAGTGTGACATATTGTGTTACCCGAGATGCGGAATTGGTTATGTTCTTTCATTATGTGGAGTATATACTGAGAGATGGTATTATCATTGTTCATGTTCATATCATGCATCCTTTTATTCATGTTATGTCCACGGGAGTGGATTGTAAGTCCCACCATTCCAATGTGGGCAAATTTGGACATTGTCATGTCCCGTCCACGGAGTGGATTGAAAGACCCATCAATTCCAAATGGGCACGTAAGACCCATCAATTCCAGTATGGGCGCTTTGGACACCTATATGAAACGTTCTTCATATAGGACTTGGATCCCCGCACTTTTGTTAAGGTGCGGGCTTAAGTGAACACCGACGGTGTGTCACTCACTATACCAGATATGCATGTGTGCAGTCCATCCTGATTACATTCATTCATTTCATGTTTTCATAAGTGTTCACTCGATGCAAGGTTCGCATTCTTAAATGGTGATGTCCTGTTTGTATATGTGTTCTTTTTCTTTCATCGTATTTGCTTTGAGTCATGGACTCACTCTTGCGTTGTTTGTTTATTTTAGGTAACCCCGATGTTGGCTCACTTGGGAGGGAGTAGACACGCACTACTGCTCACATCATCCTATTCATGTTCAAGATTAAATTTAGTTCTATATTACATTCGTTAATGATGAACCGTAATAATTAAATTATAATTGGTGAAGGAAGGATACCTTCTCCACATGGATGTTGATTTATTACTGCGTGTGAACCTTCTTTATTGATGATCGTATTAAATAACTTAGAAGGTGAAGGAATGATACATTCACCATGTCTGTTTAATTTAATGTCAGTCTTTAGTTGAAATACTTAGTTCAAATTCTTCTCGCATTATGGATGTATGTTAGATGTTTTAGGTGACATCTTGGCTTCCGATTAGCTGTGGTGTTACAGCTTGGTATCGAGCGGGCTTTAGGTCCGTGGTAATTGAATATTAAATTGACACATCGTACACGATGAGGTGGGGTTGGGAATCCATTGTTTCCGTATTTCTATTGTTATGTTTCATTCGTTGAGCAATTGTTGAATTGCTTTTGTATTATCTTTCTTGTTGTTAATCTATGATATGTTATGATATTCCATATCTATGAATCTATTCTATGATTGTCATGATATGATCATGTATAATCATAATTGATTATATTGTTTAAACGTGTCGATGATGGAGGTTAAGAAGTGGAGGCCGTGGTTGTGGCCCCGACTTTGTCGATTGCACCAGATTTGTGGTAGCGAATAGAGTAGTATCTACCCGAATACCATAGCGGAGTGTTGAGGGTGAGATTCTTTAGAAAATATTATTCTCTTCCTTGGTTCTCGTATGTGGCGATTCGTAATAGTTGCGTTTGATGAAGTTTTCTTGAGTTAGTGTTTTACATTTCTTCCGATGAGTTCTCATTGACTTTCTTGGTTCCATAAGTCGACTACTTGTTCTCATTGATCTGGTCTAAAGTTGTTCTTGGGATCGTTGGATATCGGCAAAAAAAAACTTATCTTTTCTTGGGAGTTCGCCTTCTTATTGGAGAATGTGAATCATTTATTCACGAGTATTCAGGTATCGAAAGTTTTTGTTGCAAATTCTTTAACATGTGAAAGCTTTGACTTTATGTATTTCTTTTGGATTAGTTCCAGTGTTGGAATGTAATGCCTCTTTTTTCTGAAAGATTAGGTTAAAATCTTTAAGTGATGTCTTGACATGCTTAAGTACGAGGTGTTAATTAAATGAATTAATTATTATGGTATGAGTTATCAGATTTGGGTTATTAGCTTTGTGCAAACAGTCTATTCTTAACTAGTATCCGTGGAAGTGAATTGCTTAAAGTGAAATGTCGTTGTATTTGGTACAGGATGAGTTTTAGATAAGAGGTTGTTCATATTTGTTCAAGAAGCTATTGTTGTTAAGAATTGTGGAAAAAATGTGGATGTATCGGGTTGATCTTTACGATCGGATAATCTGATAAATTTGTTAGATAAGTTGAAATCTAGGTCCTCTTTCGCTTATTCTCACCGCTAGTGATGGTTAAGTTAAGGATGTGTTCGAATGTTGTCTTGATAAATATTAATCTTGAATTTGTCTTCTATTTGGATCTTGATGATCTTATTTAAATGATAGCTTTACTTGATTCTTGCCATGCTAAAAATTATTGAAACATGTTTAAATGACTAGATGAACGATGATGTATCGCCTTGTGAAACCTTGACTTATGTGTCCTATATTATTGAAGTTAAGGACATTTTATTCTAATTGTGATCATAAGTTAGAATGTCGATTATATCCTCTTAATCGTTGTTGAGGTTGCAAACAGAGGTAGGATCATGTTTGTGCCATGTGTGGCTAGAGAGCATTTAGTGTGTACTATCTTGGCATCGAGTGTCACTAAGAGTTAAATGGATGAAAGCTAATCGAGATTTCTGTTGGTGTACATTGGTGAGATTGTCATGTTCTATTATCATCTTGTTGAAAGAGTTTGTTTCAATTATAAGGTTTTTGCACTAGGTTTTCCTAGATCAAGTATATGTAACCTTATTTAGATTTTAGAGACATGATGAAGTAGTTCATTGTGATTCTTTTCAAAAGTTCATGGAGTGTTAAGAGATTTGATGATTCTCGCCAATAGCATATTATTTCGTTGATTAGTGTGATTGTCGATCGTGGTTGTGATGATAATGTTCAACGAAAAATCATTTGCATGATAATTGCTTTTAGTGAAAGTGTTTCAGTTTTGCGTTTGTTATCTTTGGACCTCATGAGTTATGTGGTAACTTTGTCTGTTTTGAGCAAAGAGACGGGTTGAAAGATTTTATTGGTTCTTAAGTGGTTCTTATGATTTGGTCTTAAGAGCTTATCTTGTTTAAGCCGGCAAAGTGATGTAGTAATCACGAAAAATAACTTTCTGGTTAAAGGAAGGAGTGAAGTAAAAGTATTTGAGATTTAAGTCGCGTTTCGCCACTTGCGCTTATTTGGGTGTGCTTAAACCTTATGCATTTGTTCCATAAGAGTTTATCAAATTTTCAAAGGGCATTACCTTCTTCTCATTTGTGGTTTGGTATTTGCTTTCAATAGGGCTTGAGCCCTCGACTATTGATTTTCCTTATGTTTTCCGAGTACTTTGCCTAAGTGACTATTTTTTCTTGATCCTTTGTTCACTCATGGGTGGCACATGTTTTCCTAGTTGAAGAAAATTGATTTCATTCGCTCTTCCTTTTGAGAAAGAATCAATCTATTCGTTTCACCGAGTCTTTTGAGGTGTTTAATGATTGTAGTTGTGAAACTTTGGGTTGGAAATTATTCGATGAGCATTGGAGGATGAAATAATTTCGTAATATAGTTATTTAAGAGGAGTTTATTTCATTAGAAGGTTGCCTTTGGAGGTTAAACTGATTGCATGGTTACAACTAGTAGAATCTATAGCGAGACGTAGTCCAAGTTCTTTTGTTCATTTCAATGGAACATAGAATTATCCAAAGTATGAAAATCTTGATCAATGTATTAGAGTGTCGCGGTTGAGTACCTTGCGTGGTTGTGTAGATGAAATATGATGGTGTTGTAATGGGAGTAATATTAGCAAAGTGATCTGATCGTTAAAGAGATAGCCGAGATTGTTGGATTATTGCCATGAATGACTTGGACGTAGTAAGTAACTCTCTAAGAATTAGAATCTTGATAAAGATAATTGGATCGAAGAAATGTTTTTGTGTTGATGTCAATGCGCGAGTATGTTTGGATTGTGAGAATTTTAGGGATTTAATTTGAGGCTTCCCCTATCTTCTATATGAGAAGTTCATGGTAGGAGTCTTGGAGTTTAATTTTGGGCTTCACATTCTTTTGCTAGGACCTTGAGTCTCCCAATGATTATGTGTAGAGAAAGTAGAATAAGGGTGGATTCGAACAATGGGATGGTCATTGATAGAACCCTTTTGAGGAAGTATATGAATGTGTGTCTTGGGAATTTGAGTTGTTTATTCTTAAAACATTGAGGTGATGTGATTGCATGTGATATCTATTTTGAGATGCATTGGAAGTCATCTGTCAAATTAATTCAATCGGTAGAGGAGTTGTTGAGAGAAAGTTTCAGTGTAGTCGATAGAGCCTCTATACCGAGGTGTGGATGATGTATTTCGACTTGAGCATAGCGTTGAGAATGCCAAGTTAAGAGAGATGAGTTAGGGTGTTATGCGATGAATTGGAATTCCAAAGTTTGAGAGAAGTTTTATTCTGAAAGAGAAACCGAGAAATTGATGCTTCCTAAAGTAGAGACACGTTTTCTTGATTCTTGTTTGAGCTATGTGTTTTGACAGATGTCTTTCGCAAGTTGAGCTCGACATTTATGTTGATATGTGTGATTCTTTCCATTCGAGACGGAATAAATGATTTTTTTGGGCATTCAAGTGATTTCTCCTTTGGATTTCGTGGCGTTTATTCGCGAACCGCCACTTGGAACGTGGAAAGGTTTTTCGTGATGAAATTCGATTTCGTGTTTGACTCTTTAGTCTCGAAATGGTAACGCATAGATGCGATGTGAATCTTTCTTTTCGATGGGTTTTGTCGGTAAAAGAGTTTGCTTAAAGAGAGCCTGTTGTGTGTTTCGTTAAAGGAGGTGATCCTTATTTTAGTGAAGAGTTCAATTGAGAGGTGGAACAAGAGTTCGTGTTCTATGTGCATGTTGTGTGGTTCAAGATCAATTGGAAGGTTAGCCAAGGTACTTTGGGTTGTTTTCGTTAGCTACGGAATTCGGAAGTTGGCGTATCGCAAGGACCGTCTCGGGTCCATATGTGGTGTACTACATTTAGCATGTTTGGTGCCGAGTGAGTACCGTGAGAACTAGAGTTTGAATATTCGTTAACGTCATTGACCATCGAGTAGGATCTTACCTTTGAATCTCTTCTGATGAGTGTACTTGGCAATGTCGGATTGAGTGTTAGGTCAGATGTAGTTTACGTCAATGTCTTGTGGTCTTGTCAGTCTGAGAGATAGGTCATTTGGGACCTGGAGTCTCACATGCGCGAGTTTTATCCAGACATGTTTGCTCCGGGCATATGTTAATAGATGTTTCTTTTCGGTGGCAATTATTCTTTCGTTTATTTCGACGGTTAGAATTCGAGGTCGAATTCATTAAGAGGGTAGAATGTAATACCTCGAATATCAAATAGAGAGAACATATTATTCGGAAGAGAAATTTATTCAAATTTGAATGCATTAAAGTTTAGAGGAAAAATTGAAAGAAAATTCAGGATTTGAGAGAGGATTGGACCTTCGGCTTTTAGCCCAAGGTGTCCTAGCCAAGTGGGCCGGCCTTGTAGTGGAGTCAAGAAGGGGTCTCCTTCCCAAAACCCTACCCTCTGCTACAGTGCCGCGCCGCACTGTAGCACGCTGTATCTGTAGCAGCCCCCTCCGTGCTGCTCTACCAAGATGAGGAAGAAGCTCAGGTGCCGCCGCCATGGTGGAAGGAGAAGAAGGGAGAAGGAGAAAGGAGGAGGAAGATCATCTTCTCCAAGGTTCTCCCACCTACGTCCTGGTTGCTACAAGGGTAACGAGTGCCGATCCTCATCGTTTGATTAGTGGTAGATGTGTTTTGGTTCAATTTTGATTATATCGATTTGCTGCGGGTAGAAATTGATTCTGTCCAGATTGTTGCGTGGACTTTTTCGTGATGTTAGAGGCCGAATCTGAGTTTCCCATCTCCTAGAGATATGTAGGTCTTGTTCTTAGCTTTCGGTGGCCGCCAAGATCACCTAATTCCGACTTTCGAGTCAAAAGTTATGATAGATTTAATATCTGCTGTCCAGAATCCTGACGAGAATTAGCAGTCTCTGTTTAGGTTGATATATGGCCTAGTTAGAGGGTGATTCAGAGGTCTTGCCCATAACAAATTTTGAAGGTGATATCACTAGCTTTCAGGATTGATAAAGAACACCTCATTTGGATTTATAGATCAAAAGTTATGCACTTTTCTTTGTGACTGTCCAGATTGTAGATCAGTCTGTCCAGATTGTATGTCAGTTTCTATCTTTAGTTTTGACCCGTGTGCCACTTTTTGTTAAAGGCAAAATTTGAATGTTGTGCCAACTAGTTTATTGTAGGTAATTTCATAACCTTTTCAGATTGTTAAAGAACGCTCAATTCGGAGTTGTAGATTAAAAGTTATGGTTGTTTTAGTATTGCTGTCCTGTTTGTTCAGACAGAAGCTGTGCTGCTGTTTTGTTTTCTTTATTAGAGAAGTTTATTGGCCGAATTGGGAAATCTCATCAACTTGAATGTTATAGATATGTTCGTTAAGATGAGGTAGGATCTGGACTCATCTCATTTCGAGTCCCACGTCATTAACTACTGTCATTTTCGTGCTGCTGTCCCGACACGCTTTTGGGTTGCAGCCTGTTTTTCAGATTAGGTTTTATGGCGATTCCTTGGGAGTTCAAGGGGTATTGTAGACTATTAATTCGGGTTGGATTCTATGTTGTTCTTATTTCGGTTATTTAATTGTTTAGGCCACGAGTCTACGGGTTTGGGAGCGCCATCGTTGCTCGCTAACGCGCATGCAACGCGAAGACAAGTACTTTGTTGCTTTTGAGTCTTTGTGATTGTGAATGTTTTCATGAATATAGTGTGACATATTGTGTTACCCGAGATGCGGAATTGGTTATGTTCTTTCATTATGTGGAGTATATCTTGAGAGATGGTATTATCATTGTTCATGTTCATATCATGCATCCTTTTATTCATGTTATGTCCACGGAGTGGATTGTAAGTCCCACCATTCCAATGTGGGCAAATTTGGACATTGTCATGTCCCGTCCACGGAGTGGATTGAAAGACCCATCAATTCCAAAGTATGGGCACGTAAGACCCATCAATTCCAGTATGGGCAGCTTTGGACACCTATATGAAACGTTCTTCATATAGGACTTGGATCCCGCACTTTTGTTAAGGTGCGGGCTTAAGTGAACACCGACGGGTGTGTCACTCACTATACCAGATATGCATGTGTGCAGTCCATCCTTGATTACATTCATTCATTTCATGTTTTCATAAGTGTTCACTCGATGCAAGGTTCGCATTCTTAAATGGTGATGTCTGTTTGTATATGTGTTCTTTTTCTTTCATCAGTACTTGCCGAGTCATGGACTCACTCTTGCGTTGTTTGTTTATTTTAGGTAACCCCGATGTTGGCTCACTTGGGAGGGAGTAGACACGCACTACTCGCTCACATCATCCTATTCATGTTCAAGATTAAATTTAGTTCTATATTACATTCGTTAATGATGAACTGTAATAATTAAATTATAATTGGTGAAGGAAGGATACCTTCTCCACATGGATGTTGATTTATTACTGCGTGTGAACCTTCTTTATTGATGATCGTATTAAATAACTTAGAAGGTGAAGGAATGATACATTCACCATGTCTGTTTAATTTAATGTCGTCTTTAGTTGAAATACTTAGTTCAAATTCTTACGCATTATGGATGTATGTTAGATGTTTTAGGTGACATCTTGGCTTCCGATTAGCTTGGTGTTACGGTTGGTATCGAGCGGGCTTTAGGTCCGTGGTAATTGAATATTAAATTGACACACCGTACACGATGGGTGGGGTTGGAAATCCATTGTTTCGTATTTCTATTGTTATGTTTCATTCGTTGAGCAATTGTTGAATTGCTTTTGTATTATCTTTCTTGTTGTTAATCTATGATATGTTATGATATTCCATATCTATGAATCTATTCTATGATTGTCATGATATGATCATGTATAATCATAATTGATTATATTGTTTAAACGTGTCGATGATGGAGGTTAAGAAGTGGAGGCCGTGGTTGTGGCCCCGGACTTTGTCGATTGCACCAATATTTGTGGTAGCGAATAGAGTAGTATCTACCCGAATACCATAGCGGAGTGTTGAGGTGAGATTCTTTAGAAAATATTATTCTCTTCCTTGGTTACGTATGTGGCGATTACGTAATAGTTGCGTTTGATGAAGTTTTCTTGAGTTAGTGTTTTACATTTCTTCCGATGAGTTCTCATTGGACTTTCTTGGTTCCATAAGTCGACTACTTGTTCTCATTGCTGGTCTAAAGTTGTTCTTGGGATCGTTGGATATCGGCAAAAAAAAACTTATCTTTTCTTGGGAGTTCGCCTTCTTATTGGAGAATGTGAATCATTTATTCATTGAGTATTCAGGTAATGAAAGTTTTTGTTGCAAATTCTTTAACATGTGAAAGCTTTGACTTTATGTATTTCTTTTGGATTAGTTCCAGTGTTGGAATGTAATGCCTCTTTTACGAAAGATTAGGTTAAAATCTTTAAGTGATGTCTTGACATGCTTAAGTGCGAGGTGTTAATTAAATGAATTAATTATTATGGTATGAGTTATCGATTTGGGTTATTAGCTTTGTGCAAACAGTCTATTCTTAACTAGTATCCGTGGAAGTGAATTGCTTAAAGTGAAATGTCGTTGTATTTGGTACAGGATGAGTTTTAGATAAGAGGTTGTTCATATTTGTTCAAGAAGCTATTGTTGTTAAGAATTGTGGAAAAAATGTGGATGTATCGGGTTGATCTTTACGATCGGATAATCTGATAAATTTGTTAGATAAGTTGAAATCTAGGTCCTCTTTCGATTATTCTCACCGCTAGTGATGGTTAAGTTAAGGATGTGTTCGAATGTTGTCTTGATAAATATTAATCTTGAATTTGTCTTCTATTTGGATCTTGATGATCTTATTTAAATGATAGCTTTACTTGATTCTTGCCATGCTAAAAATTATTGAAACATGTTTAAATGACTAGATGAGCGATGATGTATCGCCTTGTGAAACCTTGACTTATGTGTCCTATATTATTGAAGTTAAGGACATTTTATTCTAATTGCTTGATCATAAGTTAGAATGCCGATTATATCCTCTTAATCGTTGTTGAGGTTGCAAGCAGGTAGGATCATGTTTGTGCCATGTGTGGCTAGAGAGCATTTAGTGTGTACTATCTTGGCATCGAGTGTCACTAAGAGTTAAATGGATGAAAGCTAATCGAGATTTCTGTTGGTGTACATTGGTGAGATTGTCATGTTCTATTATCATCTTGTTGAAAGAGTTTGTTTCAATTATAAGGTTTTGCACTAGGTTTTCCTAGATCAAGTATATGTAACCTTATTTAGATTTTAGAGACATGATGAAGTAGTTCATTGTGATTCTTTTCAAAAGTTCATGGAGTGTTAAGAGATTTGATGATTCTCGCCAATAGCATATTATTTCGTTGATTAGTGTGATTGTCGATGTGGTTGTGATGATAATGTTCAACGAAAAATCATTTGCATGATCTTGTTTTAGTGAAAGTGTTTGAGTTTTGCGTTTGTTATCTTTGGACCTCATGAGTTATGTGGTAACTTTGTCTGCTTGAGCAAAGAGACGGGTTGAAAGATTTTATTGGTTCTTAAGTGGTTCTTATGATTTGGTCTTAAGAGCTTATCTTGTTTAAGTGGCAAAGTGATGTAGTAATCACGAAAATAACTTTCTGGTTAAAGGAAGGAGTGAAGTAAAAGTATTTGAGATTTAAGTCGCGTTTCGCCACTTGCGTTTATTTGGGTGTGCTTAAACCTTATGCATTTGTTCCATAAGAGTTTATCAAATTTTCAAAGGGCATTACCTTCTTCTCATTTGTGGTTTGGTATTTGCTTTCAATAGGGCTTGAGCCCTCGACTATTGATTTTCCTTATGTTTTCCGAGTACTTTGCCTAAGTGACTATTTTTTTCTTGATCCTTTGTTCACTGCGGGTGGCACATGTTTTCCTAGTTGAAGAAAATTGATTTCATTCGCTCTTCCTTTTGAGAAAGAATCAATCTATTCGTTTCACCGAGTCTTTTGAGGTGTTTAATGATTGTAGTTGTGAAACTTTGGGTTGGAAATTATTCGATGAGCATTGGAGGATGAAATAATTTCGTAATATAGTTATTTAAGAGGAGTTTATTTCATTAGAAGGTTGCCTTTGGAGGTTAAACTGATTGCATGGTTACAACTAGTAGAATCTATAGCGAGACGTAGTCCAAGTTCTTTGTTCATTTCAATGGAACATAGAATTATCCAAAGTATGAAAATCTTGATCAATGTATTAGAGTGTCGCGGTTGAGTACCTTGCGTGGTTGTGTAGATGAAATATGATGGTGTTGTAATGGGAGTAATATTAGCAAAGTGATCGATCGTTAAAGAGATAGCGAGATTGTTGGATTATTGCCATGAATGACTTGGGCGTAGTAAGTAACTCTCTAAGAATTAGAATCTTGATAAAGATAATTGGATCGAAGAAATGTTTTTGTGTTGATGTCAATGCGCGAGTATGTTTGGATTGTGAGAATTTTAGGGATTTAATTTGAGGCTTCCCTATCTTCTATATGAGAAGTTCATGGTAGGAGTCTTGGAGTTTAATTTTGGGCTTCACATTCTTTTGCTAGGACCTTGAGTCTCCCAATGATTATGTGTAGAGAAAGTAGAATAAGGGTGGATTCAACAATGGGATGGTCATTGATAGAACCCTTTTGAGGAAGTATATGAATGTGTGTCTTTGGAATTTCGAGTTGTTTATTCTTAAAACATTGAGGTGATGTGATTGCATGTGATATCTATTTTGAGATGCATTGGAAGTCATCTGTCAAATTAATTCATCGGTAGAGGAGTTGTTGAGAGAAAGTTTCAGTGTAGTCGATAGAGCCTCTATACCGAGGTGTGGATGATGTATTTCGACTTGAGCATAGCGTTGAGAATGCCAAGTTAAGAGAGATGAGTTAGGGTGTTATGCGATGAATTGGAATTCCAAAGTTTGAGAGAAGTTTTATTCTGAAAGAGAAACCGAGAAATTGATGCTTCCTAAAGTAGAGACACGTTTTCTTGATTCTTGTTTGAGCTATGTGTTTTGAGATGTCTTTCGCAAGTTGAGCTCGACATTTATGTTGATATGTGTGATTCTTTCCATTCGAGACGGAATAAATGATTTTTTTGGGCATTCAAGTGATTTCTCCTTTGGATTTCGTGGCGTTTATTCGCGAACGCCACTTGGAACGTGGAAAGGTTTTTCGTGATGAAATTCCGATTTCTGTGTTTGACTCTTTAGTCTTGAAATGGTAACGCATAGATGCGATGTGAATCTTTCTTTTGAGATGGGTTTTGTCGGTAAAAGAGTTTGCTTAAAGAGAGCCCTGTTGTGTGTTTCTGGTTAAAGGAGGTGATCCTTATTTTAGTGAAGAGTTCAATTGAGAGGTGGAACAAGAGTTCGTTAAGATGAGGTAGGATCTGGACTCATCTCATTTCGAGTCTCACGTCATTAACTCTTGTCATTTTCGTCTTCTTTGTCCACACGTTTTGGGTTGCGACTGTTTTTCAATTAGGTTTTATGGCGATTCCTTGGGAGTTCAAGGGGTATTGTAGACTATTAATTGGGTTGGATTCTATGTTGTTCTTATTTCGGTTATTTAATTGTTTAGGCCACGAGGCTACGGGTTTGGGAGCGCCATCGTTGCACGCTAACGCGTCGCAACGCGAAGACAAGTACTTTGTTGCTTTTGAGTCTTTGTGATTGTGAATGTTTTCATGAATATAGTGTGACATATTGTGTTACCCGAGATGCGGAATTGGTTATGTTCTTTCATTATGTGGAGTATATCTTGAGAGATGGTATTATCATTGTTCATGTTCATATCATGCATCCTTTTATTCATGTTATGTCCACGGGAGTGGATTGTAAGTCCCACCATTCCAATGTGGGCAAATTTGGACATTGTCATGTCCCGTCCACGGAGTGGATTGAAAGACCCATCAATTCCATGATGGCACGTAAGACCCATCAATTCCGGTATGGGCACTTTGGACACCTATATGAAACGTTCTTCATATAGGACTTGGATCCCCGCACTTTTGTTAAGGTGCGGGCTTAAGTGAACACCGACGGTGTGTCACTCACTATACCAGATATGCATGTGTGCATCCATCCTTGATTACATTCATTCATTTCATGTTTTCATAAGTGTTCACTCGATGCAAGGTTCGCATTCTTAAATGGTGATGTCTGTTTGTATATGTGTTCTTTTTCTTTCATCAGTACTTGTGAGTCATGGACTCACTCTTGCGTTGTTTGTTTATTTTAGGTAACCCCTGATGTTGGCTCACTTGGGAGGGAGTAGACACGCACTACTCGTTCACATCATCCTATTCATGTTCAAGATTAAATTTAGTTCTATATTACATTCGTTAATGATGAACTGTAATAATTAAATTATAATTGGTGAAGGAAGGATACCTTCTCCACATGGATGTTGATTTATTACTGCGTGTGAACCTTCTTTATTGATGATCAGTATTAAATAACTTAGAAGGTGAAGGAATGATACATTCACCATGTCTGTTTAATTTAATCTCATCTTTAGTTGAAATACTTAGTTCAAATTCTTCTGCATTATGGATGTATGTTAGATGTTTTAGGTGACATCTTGGCTTCCGATTAGCCAGGGTGTTACATCAAATCCTGAAAGTGAAACCCAAAATTAAGTGAGGGGAAATGATTAGGGCATTAAGGAGTAGAAAAGAGTACAAGAATATTTGAAGAAGAACCACTGGAGCTTCATGATTCTCAATGGAGCCCCACAGGTCAACAATGGTGATTTGGTGTTTTTGGTGTATTAAGTTCCAAAAATGAAGAAGGAGCTTAGGATGGTGTAAAGGAACACCAGGAAAGAGTTTTGGGACCTTATATAGCTAAGGATTAGGGTTTGGCAAGAAGGAGCCTCTCAGGTGAGCTAAGTCCATGACACAAACATGGATCGAAAAGCAAAATGATGGAGGTGAAGGAGTAGGGCATGCCTCTCGGCCGAAAGCACCTGCAAGCACTTAATGCCGACCAGGGAGACGTTGCTAGAGGAACAAGATTTGACAGCGCCATGCCTCTCTCTGTTCATGCACGGCGATTTTGAGCCCTTGGATTTTGATCGGACGGCTGATATCGCGCCACGCCTCTGAGGTTTTAAACACAACGGAGAAGATTGTGAGGGTTGGATTTTAATCCAATGGCTTAGATTGAATGACACAATCGGAGGTTTAAACCAACAGAGGAGATCGTGAACCCTTGGATCAGAAATGAACGGCCACGATGAGAGATTACATTCGGACGTCCGAATGTCCTCACGAAGCTGGGCCGTGCGATCAGGATCCAACGGCTGAGATTGGACGCGTGCTTTTAAAAGGATACCCAGTGCAGTTAGTTGATTGGACCGAGACAAGTGGCTCGAGTCCAAGTCTGACTCGGACCCAACGCACAGTGAAAACAGGTTTTGGGTTTTAAATAGTGCTGTGATTTGGGGATTTATTTGAGATAGCCAAACAACTCCAAAAATTATGAAATTTTTACTGGAGCTTGCTAACTCGGATATCAACCTTGTGTAAAATTTTCAGAGGTTTTTATACAATGCATTTTTCTCCAAAAATCCTACAAGGCTCTGGTTTAAGGTTTGACTAGAAGTTAAACAGGTTTGACTGCTTTCTAAAAATATTCAAACAATTTCTAAAAATTGTGAGATTTTTCAGAGGGGTCACATACCATCCCAGGAGCTTAGGAAAAATATTTACAAAGGATGATCACAAGATTTGAGATGAATGTTTTTGGAATACAAGGTTTTGGATTAAAAGACCTGTGACTTTGTATTTCCATAATTCTTGTACAGGAATTGTTTAGAACATACAGGAAATACAAGATGTAAGAAAAAGTTTTAATTTCTACTCATTTTCTTACATTTGAAACACAAGTCCAAAACTGGGATGTTACAAATCTCCCCCCTTACAAGAATCTCATCCCGAGATTCCGTTTACTCAGAGAAAAAAGACGGGTAGTCAGCACGAAGGCGATCCTCCCGCTCCCAAGTTGCCTCTTCTTCAGAATGATTCGACCACTGAACCTTAAGGAACTTGATGACACGGTACCTAGTTCTCCGTTCAGATTCCTCAAGAACACGAACAGGATGCTCATGGTAGGTCAAATTTTCCTACACATCGAGATTTTCCAACGGAGTTTCCTCAATTGGAACACGGAGGTATTTCTTCAAGTGTGACACATGGAACACATCATGCACCCCCTCAAGTGTAGCTGGCAACTCCAATCTGTATGCAACAGCTCCCACTTTCTTGATGATGCGATAAGGCCCAACATATCGAGTAGCCAACTTGCCCTTGATGCCAAATCGCTGATGGCCCTTCAAAGGTGAGACTTTGAGATAAACAAAGTCATTGGGCTCAAAGCTCAACTCACGGCGACGATGATCCGCATAGCTATTTTGCCTGGACTGGGCCACGCGCAAATGCTCACGAATCAACTGAACCTGGCTTTCGGCCTTATTGATCGAATCTGGGCCGAAGAACTGTCGCTCACCAGTTTCTGACCAGTTCAATAGGGTTCTACATCTCCTCCCATATAATGCCTCAAAAGGTGCCATACCGAGACTAGCCTGAAAGCTGTTGTTGTAGGAGAACTCAGCAAATGGCAGGCACTTCTCCCACTTCTTCCCATAGGAAAGAACACAAGCACGAAACATATCTTCTAACACTTGGTTGACTCTGTCCGTCTGACCATCAGTCTGAGGATGAAAGGTTGTGCTGAAAGTAAGACGGGTACCCATAGCCTCTTGCAACTTGTGCCAAAACCGAAAGGCTGAAGAAGACCTGCTGGACGCTGATGTTCAGCCTTGACACGACAGCACACGTCGCACTCGGCAACGAACTTGGCAATCTTGCGCTTCATACGGGTCCACCAGAATCTCTGACGAAGGTCCTGGTACATCTTGGTAGCCCTAGGGTGAATGGACAAGGGGGATTCATGGGTTTCGCGGAGAATCAATTCCCACAATTCCACAACCTTTGGAACCACAAGTCGCTGTCCAAACCACACAATACCATGCTCATCCTCTGAGAAACACTTGGTTGTCCCATCTTTGATGTTTTGCTTGATTTGGCTCACACCCACATCTGTCTGCTGTGCTGCCTTGATTTGGTCCACCAAGGTTGGTTGCATAACCAAGGTAGCAAGGGAACCATGCTCAATCAAACCCAAATTGAGCCGCTGAAATCTGTAAAAGTTTTATGGAAACAATGGGTAGAAAAAAATCAAGATCTTTACGAAGAATTAAAAAAAGGAGGTAGTAATCCATATAATTTTGCAAATATGATATCAAATATCATTATAGTAGAAGATCCATAATTAGGATATACTACTTTACAGAATGAAAGGTTAAAAGAAATAGAAAAATTTACATTAACTAATTGGAAAGGAATAAAACAATTTTCACAACATTATCTATATAATGCTACTACTGCCAAACAATGCTACAATATAAGTATAGTTGAGAGATATTTTAACAAATTGCCTGACACTTTAGGAAGCATGATATACGAGGAATATATGAAAGAAACTCAAGGTTCAGTCCTTAATATATCTCGAGCTATAACTTTTGTTTTTAAACAATTAAAAAAGATATGTACAAGTATACAAGCTCAAAGATCCATAAAATATGCAGACTATAATTTTTGTAATAAGATAATCTAAATACCTTTAACTTATGGAGAAGAGAAATCTACGAATAAGAAATATCGAAAACCTTAGAATAAAAGTTATAAGACTAAGAAAAGATTCTTTCTAAAAAGATCAGATAATAGAAGTCCATATTTATATAGAAGGAATGTAAGGCGTTATGATCCTAGAAAGAATTATGATAAAACTTTTAGATGTTTTATATGCAATTCTCCTGATCATTTAAGTACAACTTGTCCTAATAAAGACCAGAAGAGATATTCTAGTAAATATGAAGAACAAGAAAGAGTTTTAATAATAGATAGTATAAATGAAAATATATTAGTATGTGATGATCAAATAAAGGATGATGAGTCAATATATTCAATAATTCAAACATAAGAAATTGAGAATAATGAAGAAGAATATGAATCAAGTAATGATGAATTAGATTTAATAGATGAATTAGCTGGTCTGAGAGTTGAAATGATGGACCAAGTAAGTTGTGAACATGATTGGATCAAAGGAAAAGGAGATTATAATATAAAATGTGTCTTCTGTATATATTATCCAAGTCAAGAAAATAGAGCTACTTGTAGTTTATGTCTAAAATAAGCATGCTCTGCATGTCTAAAGGTAAAAAATCAAAATTGGAAAAAAGAAATAGAATTAGAATCAGAAGAAAGAATTTTGTCCAATAGAGTCAGAATATTAGAAAACAGGATAAATAATCTAGAAGTTAAAATAGAAGAACTAAACAATCATATAAATAAGCCGCGGGAAGAAGAAATTTTAGAAAATACTGAGTTTAAAGAACAAACAATAGTATTAAAAGATAGCAAAGGGGCTAAAATGACCCAGTTAAATAATACAATAACTAATTTTGAAAATAAATATATAGTAAAATTACCCTTTAAAGATGTTTTGGGAATAAGAATCCCAATAAAAATAAAATTAAGGCCAAACATTACATTTAAGATATTAGCTTTAGTAAAGAAGACAATGAATTATAATAGGATAGAATCTTTCAGCTTTGGAGATAATAAGCTCAAAATATTCCCACCAAATTCATATAAATTTAAGCCAAAAGGCCATATAATTATCGATGAAATATAAGAATGTATATTGGATAATTTCTGGTACCAATATAATAATAAACATGAAGATAAAGGCCATATGCTATCAATATTAAACAGCCTTTCTGAATATTTTCATATAAAAAATGAGACAATACCAATATGAGAGAATTCGGAGATCATAGAACAGAAGACTTTATATGTGGTATTTAAAGAAAGAATACCAGGAATATATATATTATTTGAAGAAATAGTGGCTCAAAAAATAGATTCAAAATTATCAGGAGGAATATCTTGGAAGAAGTACACAAATATTGATGAATCCTTGGCTCAAGCCAGAAAAATATTGGGAGTAAATTATTATATGGAGCCAGCCGCCAAGAATTATATCTAGAAATATAGAAAAATAAAAAAATAAGGAAATCATTGGGTCTTCACCCTTGGTAAATACAGAGACATAGAAAGAATATACATATAAAGAATGTTTAGTCAAAGGGACAGAACCCTTAGACGAATCATACATAGACTTGAAGATTAATGAAAAATTCGAGAATATATCTCCACAATGGAAGAAGAATATAAAGGAAGAAATATTAATAGATATAAGAAATGAAATGAATTATAAGTTTGAAGAAATGAAAAAAAAATATTTGATGAAAAATTTGACATATCAATATCAGATGTAGAAATTATGGATATTGCTGGACATGGACAATCCCAAAGTTGAATAAAAAAATGAAGGTAAACCCTATAAAGGTACACCAATATTGAAAGGGTAATATCATTCATCTGAAGACAAAAGTTCATATAAGCGAATAGATAAATTCGAATTTCCAGATCATACTACATCAAAGAAAGACAATCCATATACTCACCAGAAGATTTATGAAAGCCAACTCATGCACTCACGAGAAGCCACCAGAATCATTGACTGAAAAAGGGCATATACGTATGCTGCACCAATAGAAGAAAGAAGAATATGGACAAAAGAAACATATTTGTCCTTACCAGAAAGTTATGCACCGTGGTATAACTCACCGACAAAGGACAAAGCTTTATGGCAAAAGAGACACTCATGCAACAAAAAGGACATGCTTAACCTACCTACAAGTCTATCTTGAAGTTTCAGAAAATAATGTATCGTGTTTCTTAGCCTTTAATTAAGATGTACACATAAGCATCCCTACCCTATGGCTATGGTAGGATTTGTCTTAACTTCATTAAATAAAGGATGGAGGCTCATGAAGACTCTGGAGGTAGTTCTTCCAGCTCTTCTCGCCGCTATAAAAGAAAGACATCAAAGGAAGAGGGGAAGGAAGGAAGAGAAACACAGAGCAAAGAGATAGCATTAGCCATCCACCAAAGTGCTCTCTCTTTTTCAGTGTTTAGTAGTAACTAGAAGATCACCCGTGCCATATGGCACGGGCGGTAATGGTCTAGCAGACTATCTGTTGAACTAATCAAATGGCCATTATTTGCAGGATCGACATGAAGAGCAAGGGAGTGACGAAAGGATTTGTATATATAAACTGCAGTCAGTCATGGACTTTGGTGAGCTGTAAACGTTTACAAAACAGAGCTAGGAAGCGGTGAAAGTATATGTACATACAAACTGAAGTCACTCATGGACCTAGGTGAGCTGAAATTGTTTACAAAATAGGGCTTGCAGGAGTAGTAACTTTGTTCAGATCGGTGTTGTAATGTAAAATACTGATAGAGTACTGCTAAAACAGTGGACAAAAGCACAAGTTGTTGCTGGGAAGTAGTGATTGCTGAAGTAGTGATTGCTGCGGTGGCTTCAAAAGCTATATGTAAAGCTTGTATAAAGTAGCAGCAACTAGTCAAAAGCTGGAAAAGATGGAGCTGATGCTATAGATCTTGCATCATGTTTTTTGTGGTGTTGTACCTGTAAATAGAAGGGATATAATAGGTATTTGTAAAAATCTAAAGACAGAACAGTAGTCGAGCATAGGTAAGTAATCGAAAGCTTTGAATGTTAATGAATGTGTAGTAGATATATGTATAAGTAATAGTATGTACACAGTTTTGGTTAGAAGTTTTTCATGTTAATATATGTAAAATCTGTAAGCTAGGTGGTAGTGGAATGATGGATAGCTGCGTCTAGCTATGTTTAATGAATAGATATGCTGTCAAAGATTTTTTTTTTGTACATTATAAGGATGCATTAATAGAATGTATGTAGACGTTAGAGCCAGGTCTTTGTGCAGTTGAAAACTTTTATGAAAAACAAATATTAGTATGGAAATATGAGGAACAGTGTCGTTTTGATAATATGGTTTGAAAATCTTGTTTCGTTTTTTGTATACATACCCATGTGGTCAATTGTAACCGTGTCAGTAGAGAGGTTTATTCAATGTCTTTCTTTGAAGGATTGTCCTTTTGACTGCAGTAAATTTGAAAAGAATATGTATTTGTAGGCTGTAAAAGGATGTTGGTTAGAATACGAGAATCTCAGTGGTTAACTGGAATGGATTATGGTAAAGTATAATACCTCAAAGAAGTGGCATTTGATGCTGATTGTTTAACTATTGAAACCGGTGTTGTTTGGGGATGACCATCGTCAATTTTATAAATATCCAATAGTAAAGGTCCTAAGATTAGTTAGCACCTAAGAAAAGAACAATGATATAGATATTGCACTTTACCACAATCCATTCTAGTTAACCACCGACTTAAGGATTTATAAACTTACGACATAACTCAAGAAGGTAATTTGTGAAATTTCTGACACAGTGCATGATCTAACTGAGCGTGGTTACATACCTTTTAGATGGAGTTAGTGGGCCATCGAAAATGGATTGAGAGAAAAATAAACTATGGAAGCGTATCTATTTATCGACTATGTTTTACGCGCTATGGATGTGCATAGCTTTGTAATGTTAGCGTAGCTCGATGTCGGTTGGAGTGATGCAAAAGGAGTAGAAGCATAAAGTAAACCAAATAATCGCACGTACTTACGACGTATAAAAAAGTTGAATAACTACAAAGCATTGTTTATTTTAATGAGAATTAAGCATATAAATGGAAAAAGTACACAAGTTTTCATGAGAACTGAGTACATAACGTTTACTACTAATAAGTAATAAAACATGGCAATCTTTTGGCATAAACCTCATCCATAGTTTTCAATTTATCTTGTAAAGATGCAGCCAAAGCACTAAAAAAATTACCATTTGGATTTAGGATGCACTCCTGCATGTTTGTTGTGACTAGACGTTCTCCTGAGTACACTGCCCAAAGAATATATCATATATGGAAATGGTATTGCTTCCAGTGTGATGATAAATGGCATAAATCAAACAAAGTGCAAACAATAAGCATATGCGCCTAAGAAGTCTTCCTAAAATATTACAACTATGAAATTTATGATGTGCTAGTGATTTACTCTATGGCAGGTGGGCAATTTTTGCCCTTTCAGCAACGAACCACATGCTTGTAAAAAGGATAGTTAATTCACAAAAAAACACGGCGATCTTTATGGCATGGAGATGAGCTTTGTAGGCATGCTTTAGCTATATGATGGAAAGAAGAGAAACGATTTAAAATGTATGTATAAGGAGATACCTTTTCAGACGGAGATGCTATTGTTTTGCAAGCGAAAAGGATGGAGCTTCTAATCTTGATCGAACTTTTTTTGTACACAGTGCGTCTACTCTCGAGAAGTAATCACAAAGATGCCAACATTTTTTCCTATCTGCGCCCAAGTCTCGAGCTATAATTAGAGTGAGGCTACACTCATCAAGAACCTTAATTAATTAGTAGTTTCTAGACGAAACATGATCTGCTTCTCGGAAAAAGCGAAACTTGAGAAAGCAGCTTGCTTATCTGTACATTTTTTTATGAACTCTTCTTTTCCGAGCTCCTCTTTCTTGATCTTGCTGCATTATTATTTCCCCAACAAAGCGAATAGAAGTAGTTCGACTGGTTCATGTTAACTGGAGGTTCATAGTCATATAGAGCCCTTGTGCTGAACATACAGCCATTTCCCACATAAACTTGTCCCTAGATTCCATCAAGATCTTCCAAGTTAATCTACAGCAAATAGACGCAATAGAGTTACCGATGGTAGTCAACTGGAATCTGGAACAAAGTTCATGAAACAACAATACCAACAGTAGTGTTTAATTGTAATATCCCGACTTTCTTTTGAGCGTACAATTCAAATTGAGAGAGAATTAATGTAATTCTCCGATAGTGATAGAAATAATTTTCGAAAGAAAATAATTAATCGGTAGAAGGTTTCTTTTGGAAAATGTTTAATCAGGAGATTAGAGGGGGTTTTCTGCGTTTTCCTGGCAACCTGGGCCTGGGCCTTGGCCCATGAGGCCTGGCCGGCCATTGGGGGGAGGTGCCACCCTCCCCCAAAACCCTGCCACCCCTTTCCCCCCTCTCCTCCCCACCTTGGCCGCCACCTCCCTCCTCTCCCCTTCCCTCTCCATCTTGCACCTCCCCCTGCTGGTTGCAGCCCCTTCTCCACCTCCATTGCTGCCGCCCCAAGCCCCTAGTGCAGCACCCCCACCTCCCGGAGCCGTCCCTTGGTGCCGATCTCCCCGTTGCCGGCTTCTCGCGAAGGTAGGAGCGGTGTTTCGTGGAATTGGCTGATCAAGAAGGAGGGGAACATCTTCGTGGATCAACAATCGGCTTCCTGGTTTCTGCATGGGTAACGAATGCTGATCCTCGTCGTTTGATTAGTGGTAGATGCGATTTGGTTCATGTTTGATTAGATCGTATTGCAGCGAGTAGAAAGTCGATTCTGTCCAGAATGTTGCGGGGTCTGTTTCGTGATGTTAGAGGCCTAATTTGAGTTCTCCATCTCCTAGAGATATTTAGGTTTTGTTCTTAGCTTTCGGTGTCCGCCAAGAACACTGAATTCCGACGTACGGATAAAAAGTTATGTTAGTTTTCGTCTCTGTTGTCTAGAATCCTAACGAGAATAAATTGTCAAGTTGTCTTTTAAAATATGAGTGTGATAATGAAAAATTCAGGGCTTTCACCCAACTAGGTTATTGTAGGCCTTGGTCTTAGCTTTTGATATTGTTAAAGAACTCTCAATTCGGAGTTGTAGATTAAAAGTTATGATCGTTTTCTTACTGCTGTCTTATTTATGTAGATAGATTCATTCGCTGTTTCAGTTATCATCAAGAAATTAAATTGGCCGAATTGGGTTACCTTGTCAACTAGAGTATTGTAGATATGTCAGTTAAGAATCCATAGAAATTGGTCTCATCTCATTCCGAGTTCCAGACCAATAGATATGATTTTTACCGTTCTGCTGTCCAGTTTCGGGTTGTGCCTGAGTACTCTGTTAATTGTGGGTTATCGGGAAGGCGTTGTAGAACGTTATTGAAAGCGCTCTGTTATATGTTGTATTTATTTCGAGTACTTTCTTGTGTAGGCAGAGGGGCTTCGGGTTTAGGGGCATCTTCTTTGCCTACCGCAGCGCTTCGCGAAAGGCAAGTACTTTGATGTTCATATGTTTGGAGTATGATGCATGCTTGTTGACTGTATTGTGTTTTTCTGATATCCACGAGAATATTCAAAGTTTATGTCCTTTTCTAATGTGTTATATACATGAGTATATATATGATGTCGTTCATAATTCATTCTTCAGTTCATGCATCCTGTTTCATGTGCCTTCCACGGGAGTGGATTATAAGACCCATCAATTCCAGTATGGGCACGTAAGACTCATCAGTCTAATGTGGGCAGTTTTGAACACCCGTATGAAACGTTCTTCATACGGGATTGGGATCCCCGTATTTTGGTTAAATATGGGCTTGAAGCGAGAAATTACTAAATACATAGCACAGTGTGATGTTTGCCAGTGAGTTAAAGCTGAGCATGAGAGACCTGCTGGACTCCTGCAACCCTTGTAGATCCCTGAATGGAAATGGGAAGAGATTGGCATGGACTTCATCACCGTTCTGCCAAGAACAAGAGCTGGATATAATTCCATTTGGGTAATTGTAGATCGCTTGACAAAAGTTGCTCACTTCATCCCAATCAAGACTACCTACTCAGGAGACAAACTTGCATAATTGTATATGGCAAGGATAGTATGTCAGCATGGAGTTCCCAAGAAGATCGTGTCGGATCGAGGATCTCAATTCACCTCAAGATTTTGGCAGAAGCTGCACAGCGTTTTGGGCATTAATTTGAATTTCAGTACAGCCTACCATCCACAGACAGATGGACAAACATAAAGAGTAAATCAAATTCTTGAAGATATGTTGAGAGCCTGCGCTCTAGAGAACCAAACCAGTTGGGATCAAATGCTACCTTATGCGGAGTTTTCCTACAACAACAGTCATCAATCAAGTCTGCAGATGTCCCTGTTTGAAGCCCTTTACGGAAGAAAATGCAGAACACCCTTGTATTGGACTGAAGCAGGAGAAGGAAAAGTTGATGAACCCGAAGGTCCTATTTTTGGCCCTATCTTTCGATGAGAAGATACGTTCGGTGGTAGTCTCTCAACTCTCACGATCCTGGCTACGAACACGCAAGGCCCGAAACCACGCAATCGCTGAACTGCTCGACAAGTCGTTATCAACCGTGCACGAATACCCGGTTGACCTGATCACGAAGATCGATTCCTACATACACCGAAGAAGCACGTAAGAACAAGATAAATAAGCAATCTGAAATTGCGAATATGAATGAAAAACTTGATAAAATTGGGATTCTAAAGCGGTATTATGGTTGGTCTAGTCGACACAAGCCAATAAACGAAGTTGCATAGAAGCTAACTTTTAACTAAACAAAATCCGCCGAACTAGAGGGGAGGCGACCACTACTTAAAGGAGAACGAGAGAGGGGTAGTGGCACTGTTTACATGTGAATAGTGTCATATGAACAATACCCCCCAAACCCTAGGTGGCCATATGGGCCAAGGAGGTGGTCGGCCCAAATATCCTAAAGTGAGGTGGCGCAGCGCCAGATATGAGTGAAGTGAATTTAGCGGCACGTTGGAGTAGCGTTTTACGCAACCGAATCGATGGCAGTCCTCATCATCCTCCCCTTAAACATTTATCCGCAACATAATTTCAGATTGCATCTTCTACTCTCTTGCTTGTGTTCTCGATTCGCTTGCAGGAGATAGCCTTCTTGGCGAGGTCAACCGCATTCGGCACGGTTGATAACCAACGGAGCAGTGGTGTAGTGATTGCGAGGGGTTCAATCTGTTTCGGTCGGAGCCTTTGGATCATCAACGTCGTGTTCTCCACAATCGACTTATCAGTACCTTTCGGAAGATCAGGCCACACCCACATCAGCAGCGCTAATCTTTTGCCTATCAGACCACTCATAATGTTCAAATTCTTTGTCTAAAGCTATCTCCCAGTCAACATAGGTATCAGGATCAAATTTACCAGCAAAGGATGGCAACGTGAGTTTGGTTTTACCAAAAGTACTATCACGATCATATACCGCCCGTGGTGGACGATCTTGTCTCAAACATGCATCTTCCACGTGGACTTTCTTGCGCTCTCATTCAATGGCGCGAAGAAGACGTGGATCTAGCGGAAAATCATCCCGTGAACCTACCATAGTTAGTAGAAAACAAAGAACAAATCACAGTGTATAGAAAACAAAGAACAATTCACAGTGTATATGTTCCTATCAACTACTAGGATCTAGAGTTTCACAAGTCACTCTAACTCAAGCCTTTTACCAAGTTCTTACAAGCTCTTACCAATGCAGCAAGGAAGTGGTACAACCGGTGGCTGGTTCGTGATACTCTCACTTGCGATTAGCCCAACGATTGCGATGGACAGTACCTGCTGAGTTAGTAGGAAGTGGAGCTCGGAAGGCTAGTATGTAGCAAAGGAGTAACAATTGTTCAAATCAGTATGCAAAGTTGAAAAGTAGTTCAAAGTGCTAGTCACAAGTGCTGGTTCTAGTCTAAACCAAGCCTAGCTAGAATAACTCACAAGAACGACTAGTAGCAACAATGGAGGGCTAGCACAAGAACTATCAAAGCAAGTGAGCAATAGATGAAATATGCCAAACTGAACAAGCAAACAAGTGTACCGGAAGAGCAGATGCCACTAGAAGCAGTTGATTTGCAAGAAGATCTCACCTACAAGGAGTAACCCATCAAGATTTTGGAAGTGTCCGAGCGTGTAACCAGAAGCAAGATCCTCCGTTTCTGCAAAGTTCAGTGGAGCTTTTTCTGGATTTTAGAATTGGTTTTTCCTTTTGTCCGAAATTAAAATCTATTTTGTTCGCAAAATTAAAAGCTAAAGTATAGTTAAAAGTATTTTTATTAAGTTCTAAATAATTCAAGGGATTTCTGTGAATTGTTTTAGAATTTTTATACTTTATTAGCTATTTTCTAAAACCCTTTTTGCTTTTTTGGGATTTCTTAAATCGAAAACCTATTTAAAATCCCCTTAACCTCCTTGGGCCAAATCTCCCGGCCCAATCTCTCTTTTCTCCCCTCGCAGCCCAGCTCTGCCGACCCGTTCCCGCGCGCGCAGCCCGCTCCACGCCCTCTCCCCTCGCTCCCGCTGACAGGTGGGGCCCACTTGTCAGCCCCTTCTTCTCCGTGCAGACTACCCCTCTTTCTTTTTCGAGTGAACCAAATCTCGGGACGAGATTTTTGTAAGGGGGGAGGTTTGTAACATCCCCATTTTGGTTTGTGTTTCAAATGTAATAAAATGAGGGTAAATTAAAACTTTTCTTACATCCTTGTACTTTGAACTTTTCTGAAAATTCTTGTAAAAGAACTTTGGAAAATTCAAAATCAAAAGTCTCATTTATCAAGTCAACAACCTCCTTGGTCAAATCTTTTGTTAAACCATTGGTAATAATTTTCCCTGGGTTCTAGGGTTGCTTAGTAACACCTCTGAATTATTTCATAATTTTTGGAATTTATTTGAAATATTTTAGAGACAAGTCAAAACTTGGTCAAACCTTTGAATTAGCCTTCTGGAATTTCTTGAGAAAATCCCAGTGCACAAAAATCTCTGGAAATTTTTTGGAAGGTTAATCCTTAAGTCAGGAAGCTCCAGTTAAAATTTCATAAATTTTGGAGTTGATTTGATGCCTCAATTAAATCCCCAAAGTTTCAGTTCAAAAATGAAACCCTAACTGGTTTGCACTGTTCCTCGGGTGCGAGTCAGACTCGGGCTCGAGCCAACTGACTCGGCCGAGTCAACTAACCGCACCCGACGCGGGCGAGCGGGCGCGCGCGCTCTGGACCGTTGGATTTCAATCGGGCGGTCGACGTTGCCCGACGCCGCTTCAACTCGATCGCGTGTTAACCGTTGGATCTCCATCGAACGGCTCGCATCCGTGTAGGCATTCGGACCCCTCCGGTTGCCCTCTGATTCTCAGCCGTTGGATCAAAATCGGACGCCGTTCCCGTCATCTCCTTCCTCGCTCCCGCTCGCGCGTGTGCTGCGCCATGGCGAGCGCAGAGAGGGAGACAGCGATGCGCCTCGTCACCTCCGTCTTCGTCAACGGCTCTCTGCAGGCGCATTAAATGCCCGTCACTCCACCGCCCCGTTTAGTCGTCGTCTCAACTGCTCCCGTCGCTCACGGCGACCGTAGCGGCAGTGAGAACCCGAGGCGGCCAACGGTGCCCTCCTCGCTCCTCAGGCCTACTTAAGCTCCCCGCTTCCTCCCTGAGCATCTTTTCGCCATCCCTCACCTCTTGGTTACCTTCTCTGAGCTCGAGCGAGTTCAGCGCCCGGCCTCATCTCTGCCATTGCCGGCGCGGAGCTTTGGCGCCGACGGTGTTCGTGGCTCTCTTGCTCCCCTCGTTCCCTCACCTTCGCCTCACTTGGCGGAGCTTAACCTCACTCCATTTCAGTTCCGTCGGGAGGAGTGCTGAAATCGGAGTTTTCCCAAATTTTCCGCAAATCTCCATCTTCTTCCCGCACCGTAAGACTCCCATTTCCCAATCCATTCCTCCGGAGCTTCTCGTGGTATTGCGAAGCTCATGGTACCACCGGTGTTGCTAGTTTGGCCAGTCGGCCCCTCGCGTTGAGGCATCCCCGCACCGGCCGATCCTCGTCGCCGGCTGCTCCGTTCATCCTCCGTCCACCCCAACCCGTCATCATCTTGATGAACCCTGGTGAGCTTAAGCTCTTCCCGTTTAGCTTTTCTTTGCACCGTGGCCGTGGTTCCTGTTTTGGTCGCGCCGCCGCCGCCGTTAGCCTCGGCTCGCGCGGCTACCGTATGGACTCGGTTGGTCGCGTTAAGTCCATAGGACCCGTCATAGCTTTGCACCCGTCCATTTGCACGTAGCTTAGCCATGTCATCGTTTCGTTTTGTAGCACTCCTCCGCTCTCACCACCGCGCGCGCGTCGGTCGCTATTGGCCTCGCCGCGGTGCCATCCGTGCGTAATAGCGATGAGTTTCCGTTTAGCTCCTTCCGGGCCTCGCCCTAAGCTCCCTCGCCGGCGACACGCCCGGCGAGCTCGAGTTTTGCTCGGCTCTGTTGTCGAACGAGCGGCAGCAGCGTCGGGACGACGTGGCTCGTTAGTGGTCGTCCGATCTAGAGATCTACGGCCCTCAGCTCTCCACGTCGCCGCCCTCTTCTGTGCGCTCAGTGCTTGTGTCGCTCGGGTTCAACCGGGGACGTCCGATCTGAGATCGACGGCTCTCAATCGTCCATGTCACCGGGTGTTAGGAAAATCCCCGGAAATGCTAAGTCCAAAAACTGAAGAACTTTAGGGTCTTGTCATTTTTGTGTCTCTGTAACTATAGATCCAATTTAGATGATTCTAATTTTGTTAGCTTCCTTATACCTTGAACTTAAATATAAAAATAATTGTAGACCACGATCAACCCTGGAAAACCGTTTTCAAAAATAGTAAACAAGTGAACTTAATACTGTTTTTTAGAACTTTTAGCAAACTTGTAAAATGCATATCTTTTTATCTATAGCTCTTTTTTGTATGAATCCAATTGGATTAGCTTCCACTGCTAGTGTATTTGCTAGGAAAATTGGTTTCACAAATTTTACTGTTTTAAAAATCATAAGGATCATATTTTAGTTTAATACCCTAAACGATTTAGACAAATCATAACTCTTTCAATATAACTCCAAATGACCCAAAAATTTACATGTAACCTTATAATACCAGTAGCTAACTACCATAAAAATTTCAGCTTCAAAATCACTCTAGAAAATATTTTATGAACAGTACTAATTAAGGGTAGCATTTTGGCGAAAATGAGTATTTAGATCATATCTTTTCTTCACTAATCCTTTTAGTTAGTTCTTGTTCCTAAGGTTAGATAGGACCTTAGAATACCTTGTGTATAAATTTAAATCGCAATTGGATAAATTTTTGCTTGCTCTTTTGTTTAAGTGTTGCTCGTCTTATTGGTTGTTCTCGCGTCTTTTTGCTTTTCGCAGGCTTGACATTTGCGGTAACCAGAACGACCCTCAGCACCTATTGAGCAACAACAGCTCCCGAACAAGCGGTTTGATCATTTCCCATTTGATCCCATTACTTTTAAAGTCTAATATTTTGTTTAACTTCTATGTATGCATTGCTATTTTGTTGTTAAATTGATTAGTTAGACCTCTAGTTGCATAATCTGTAGGTAAATGATTATCCTCTACTACAGAGCCTAGGTTATTTCTTTGTGATTAGAGTTCGTTGGATGAGCTCTTGTCACTTAGTAGATTTCGAATAAATATTGCTTAGCCATGCCTAGTATCGGTAGTATTGGGCGATCATCGACTTAGTCGGTGATCTTGATCACACAAATGCTATTATTATTCCATTATGTCCAACCCTTGTGTTTTACCATTTTGCAAATCAAAAGCGAAAACAAAAATTATATCTTGGCTTGGGCACAATGGTATGTTGGGTGATCTGTTGGGTGTGATTGGAATGGTGCCTAAGTCCCTAAGGACCGAGTTACTTGTGCCATTGATCCAAGCAATTATTGCGTGCTAACCACACGAGGGGGATATGGAACCTCTCTTGACTAAGTACTTTGGAAGGTGTTAATTATGAGTGGTCGGTGGGTGTGTTCTGTGTGTGTGTGTGTTTGTGGTGTTGGAGGGAGCATTAGCGGACCGGTTAGGCTGTCTAATGTGTCTTTCTCCGTGGGTTGCGGCTCTTAATTAGCATCGTCCATTGGAAAGCGTCTTGTTAGACTTAGCCATGCACGCATACCAAAGGAAGTGTGCTAACCGTGGTGGTGGAAAGGCGGTCTATCGTGTGGGTACATTGGTACACCCCGTAGGGTTAAAACTATTCGAATAGCCTCGTCTAGGTTATGGACACGCTTGGTTATTTCCCACAAGAACTAGACTACAATCTTTTAAAAACTTAAACTTGACTGGGTGGTATGAAGGGTACTTCATGCTATTGTTGTGGTGACTATGGGTTAGTCACTTCTAGGTTGGTGTTGTCATCTATCTATTGTTATAATTGTCTCTCTTTATTTGAACAATAAAAGTTAATTGCAAACTTGCTTTGAATCTATTACCTTATTGTAAATGAAAACTTGCTTTATCTTGAAAATAAGTCGAGCCTCATCCACTTAAATAAAGCTTGCATGTAGTTAATTATAGTTCTGTTATCTCACACGTCGGTCTTGCGAGTACAAAAACAAGTTTTGTACTCATACGCTTTGCTTAATATTAATTGTTGCAGAGAAAGAAGGTGAGCCCAAGGGCCTCACTTTTGTGAGTGTGTTGCGCGCTGTTGGGACGATTAGCTTGGCGGTCCGGTTGGTTGCCTTGTGGGTAAAGGCACACCGATTGGCTTTTGTTTATCGCCATCTTATGGCCATTTTGCTTCCATTGTTTAAATTAGTTACTTATGTGTTATTTGGCAGTCGGCCTCTCTTTTGTAATAACTCTCTTTATATTATCTATGTCTTTCATTTGTTGCTTTTGCTTGGCTCTATGTGTATGAATGGAATTGATGCATGATTTTGTAACGGGTGTATATCTGCAGTGCAGGGAAGTATACATATCTCGAGGCTTGGTTTATTTGATTTGTACTGTTAGGACCAAGTGGATGGTTAAACAGTACAAGCCGAATAAACCGGGGTCCTCACATCCACCTACAACATCGCAAGGACGAGGCCCACACCGTGCACACCTCCCCTTCGCCGAAAACCTCTTGGAACGCCGCCTCTGCTTTCACTCGCCGCCGCCGCTCTTCTACCTCGCCGCCGATCACCCCTTCGCACCGAGTCTTCACAACTGTGCGCATCGTGATCCCTCGACTTCCTCTTCGCATTGATGCCCTCGCCGCAGTCTTGGTCGCCGCCGTTCGCCGGCGAGCCCTCGGCTCCCGCGTGCCACCACTCGGGTGCCAACGTGGCAGCCACATGGAGTCTGTGTCATCGCCACCTAGGCACCATGTCAGCCCTCTGGCCCGCATGGCTGCCTTGTCAGCACGCCCCGTGGCACTCCAACTCCATCACCATTCCAAAAGACCTCTGAACCCAGTTCACCTTGAACCATCTCATTGATAGTGGGCTCCACATGTCAATTTCTTTTCTTTTATTTGTTTTGGCAGAAAATCCCCCTGATGACATTAGCTGATGTCATAAACTCTTATCCCTTCACAAAAATAATTCAGAAAATCAAGAAAAACCCTAATCCCATCATGTGTTTTTCCAACTTCCGAAGGCCATATCTTCTCCGTTCGAACTCCAATTCGAGTGATTCAAATTTCTAAATTCATCTAAAATCCTCCTCTTGCTGTTAGTGCTAATTTGGTATTTATATGAGCTTTATTTATAGTTGTTTTATTTATTTAGTTTCATTCGAACGTGTAGAATACGACGTTTCGGAAGATTTCTCGGACCCGACAACCGAAGCACTTCAACTCTTCGACGAAGGCAAGTCATAGACCTTCGACCATGTCGCACCAACTTTATAAAACTATATTGTTTAATATAAACATACATTACTAGTTTTATATTAAATGGTTTCGGGAGTAGATAATTGCCTAATTGATGTATGCCCCCCCTCCTTGAAAAATTGGTATCGACATGTATCCTTGAATGACATAAATCCTTGTACACCATAGGATGGGCTACTTTAGTTGGACATTGATAAACTACCAACACGGGTATCGTATTATGCTTAGCCATGCTATAGTTGCACGTTGGGACTCATGATCACATGCTCGTATGAATAAACATGACTAAAGGAATTATGGAATTGTGGCGCGGCCACTATTATTAAAAGATGTTGTGCTACGGCTAGGGTGCCTATGGCCGGGTTGAACGAAAATGATTTATACTCGGGCGAGTGATCGTGTAGTAAAGGGGGTGATTTTGGGATGTGGTTGCCTCACCTAAGTAGCAATTAAGGACTTAACTTTATGCGCCATTGATCTGGGCCATACCGTGCAACCACAAGTTCATTTATGGGGTGGACTGGGCCAACTAATTAGCAATGTTTCGATTTGGTTCTGTTTGGGTTGATAAGTGGCACAAGAGGGGGCATGAATTTGGCAGGAGATGGACCTGTTAGAAGTGAATCCTTAGCGAGCAGAACCGAGTCAAAACAGAGCTTTGTAAAAGCCTTGTGATAATGACTTAGTAGCACACGTTCGGCAGTGTGTCAGACGGATATTATAAGTCAATTATCTCTTGTGGGTCAAGTTGTACAACCTCTGCAGAGTGTAAAACTATTCGAATAGCCGTGTCCCCGGTTATGGACAACGCTTCGTGATTTCACATGAGGGGTAGATTTTCATCAAAAAGAATGGTAGGAATGATGGTTTGGATGGAATGGTTGGGATGTTTACTTGTTGTCTTCCAAGAACTTGTTTACTTATGTATTAATCTTTTAAATTGTGTTTTCAATCTACTTACTGTATTTACTGTCAAATACTGCTTTCTGCAAAATAGCCTTAAAGCCATCCTTGTCAAACCTTGTATGAATATTAATTGCATACATTTCCCTACGGCTTGCTGAGTACATTCAAAGTACTCACGGCTTTATGCCCTCTTGTTTATCAGTCACTAAAGAAGAACTAGGAAGCACGGAGTTCTATGAAGAGGAGTACTTCGAGGGTTATGCGAATTAGGTCACGTCCTCCACTCGATTGCATGTGGGCATGTCGGCTGGCCACCATGAGATATTTTGGATTCTGCTGCAAATTATCTTTTGTTGTGAAGCCCTGCATGGCAACTCTGTAAGACTTGACCATAAGGTCCTTTTGCTACCAAGTAATATTAATTTGTCTACTTCATCGTTATTTTGTTGTATGGTTATAATTACATCTATGTTGTAACTGTGCGAGCTAGCTACTGGTCTGGGACTAGTTCAAAATGCACAGAGGGTTCTGGGGTTGCTTACCCAGGGTCCCGACAGACACCATCGCGTTGGCGGTGACATACACTACTACAAAAAGGCTAATATTGGACGCCTCATCACAGACGGTTTTACTAGCGCGACTGTCTCTGTTACTGGATACGCTAAGAACCGTCTGTGATGGGCTAATATCATAGACGATTCGTATCACAAACTGTCTATGATAAGTATCTCATTACAGACGGTTGTATTAAAAACCGCCTTTGAAAAGTATCTCACAATTTTACCATGACTTGTTAAGAACCGTCTAAAAATTACATACGGTTTTCAACAAGAACCATCTGTGATGAGCTAATATCACAAACGGTTCATATTAAAAAAATATATGTGACACCCTTAATCAGAGAGTTAGGCATTTCAAGTTATGGTAAAATTGGACAATAAGGCATTTCAAGTCATGGTAAAATCACATAGTCTCAGACGGTTTTTAATATGAGTCGTCTGTGATATTAGCTCATCACATATGGTTCATGTTGAAAATCGTTTGTAATTCACAGTGCGGGAGGGCGGGAATTTTTGGACGCGTGCGCGGCAGGCGAAATGTTTTGGCGTTGTCCTTATATATTATAGCTACCCCCACCTTGTCTTCCATCAGTCTCTCCCTCTCCCCTCCCCACGTCGAGCTCCGGCGATCGCCCTCGATTCCCCGGTGCGGTTCGGTGAGGAGATGCAGCCAACGAGGAGGAGGGAAGCGCATGAGCTCCATGCCGGCCGCAGGAGGCCGAAACGCGTCCGCAGCCTGCTGTTCCACGACGTCTCTGGTGAGCGGGGCGCTGTGGCTCGACCAGTATCGCCAGATCTAGCCGTCCCCCATCTTGGTCTCAGGTGAGCATGAAGTTTTGCCCCCAAAATCCCCATATAGGTTTCCTTCTCACTCTGATTTCATCCCCTCCATCCTGTCAGATTTTGCTCTCAATGAGGAACCCCATCCGCGGTCGACAAGGGAGGCTGATTTGGTTCGAGATGGACACCTCTACTCGACCTCGTCCTCGTCAGAGAGTGAGCCATTGATTGAGAGAGAGAGAGAGAGTATATTTTAATTAACCTCTTCCAAACTATCAAAAGAGCATATGGAAACTATTGTCCAGCAATTGATTGGTTTGGCTCAAATTTGATTTTTTTTTTGAAATAGAAAAAACTATCACAGACGATTCTAAACAAGAACTGTCTGTGATAATATCACAGACGATTCTTTTTCAGAACCGTCTGCGATAGCTTTTTTCACAGACTGTTAAAAATCCATCTGTAATGACCTCGTATCATTACTGACCCATAAAGTCAGATGTTTCAGAAAATAATCTGTGATGACGATTTTGAACCGTCTGTGATAATCTTTTTTGTAGTAGTGATGTGGGCTTGCCGTTGGCGAGCTCGATTGTAGCACAATTTGAGGAGTTGGTCGCACCATTGGCATCAGTGGTTCCTTGGTGTGACGGTGACTATGCCATTGGCGTTGTTTGTCGTCGCGAGCATTACTAACATATAAGGCTGATAGCTTTGGGCTCCTCCTAGGCGTGCTACGTTGGCAACAAAAAGAGCGCCGTCCAATCGTGCAGCGAACGCCTCCGAGCCGTCCGATCCAAGGCGGTGCGCTCAGTGGGAACAAATGGCCGTCGCGCGGCCACGTCGCCCAGAGAGCGCAACCTCATCCCGCCCCTTTCCACCTCTCATTCTCCTCCCCCCATTTCTCCCTCCGCCACCGCATCATCCTTCTCCTCCTCACTCGCTCCTTCCCCTCTGCCTCCAGTTCCTCCCTCTTCGTCCATCGGGTTCTGTCCGTCGGGCGTCGGGAAGCCCTTTACTTCCCTTTTATTCCCTCTAGCCAGCTTTGCCCGTGCCGACTCCCCCCAATCCCAATGTCCCCTCCTCCCCTTTGCCTGTGTCGACTCGCCCTCGTCGCTCACATGCTCCCCTTCACCCAGGCCACCCCCTCCCCTTCACTCTCGGTGTCGCCTCCTCCCCTTCATCCACGCCCTCACAGCTCTCCTCCTCCCCTTTGCCCGCACCGCCACCGTCGCCGCCGCCCCCTCCCATCTCGGTTAGTCAAACGCCCATTGCTTTATCGTCCTCCTGCTTTCTTCTCCTCCTTCTCCCCTTTGCTAGCGCCATTGCCCCCCTCCCAGCTTGGTTAGTCAAACGCCCATTGCTTATCGTCCTCCTGCTTCCTTCTCCTCCTCGCCCAACTCCAAGTCTCCAATCCTTCTTCTCTCTCCACTCCCCAAATTACCACCTAATTCTACTAGAACACACATCATTTTTCCGTTCGCTTCGATTCCAAACTCATGATTAGGATTTTCCACAACAAGATTTCTCGGAGCCAGAACCGGAGTAGTTCTTGATCCCCCCTGCAGTCTTCCCGTTATATTGCTGCAATTAGTGGCCGAAATCCCGCAAAGCTGAGCGGTCCTTGGAGGTGTTTTCGATGTAGCCTCTCCTTCAGGCTTCAGTCGTACTGCAAGTTGGCGACCCAAAATCCATTGTTGGAGTCCAGCAGTTATTGGAGTTCTCGCTGAGCAAAATTGGTCCAGAGATTGGAGTTGTTGATTTGGTCGAGCCATGGCGCTGTTCCAGAAGTTCTTCTTCAAGAAGTTGCACGACGGAGTGCTCCTCATCATAGACAACATATATGGTAATGGAGTTCTTTCCTTTGCATTGTCGTGCCTTTAGTTGCTTGTAATAGACAAATTTGTTTTGCCCTACCAGCTTAGTAATAGAAATAGGCTTCAGTTTGATTGATATGATATCGACTGCTAAGCTTAGGTATAGTTGAAATGTTGAATTGAGCTATGCAGAGCATATCATAGGATGGCTTTAAAAGATAATTCAAAGAATTTTAGGGTCAATAGAGTTATACAGTGGTGGATGGTCCTTTTAGCATACGTATTTATTTGCTTATTACAATTTAAATGAGGTAAATTGTTTTAGTTTCTGTCACCTTAAAAAAATGCTTTATGTCTGCTCATTAGTTGAATAGCTAAATTCAGTACAGAGCTAAGGATTGGCGTATGCTTAACACAGATAACTTATATTTGTTTCAATTTTTTTTCGTTGCTTCTCCATGACAGTGCTGGAAGATGCCCACTTTGAAGCACACATCAGAGGCGTTGCAGCACGTCTTCTAGAAACTTTTCATGATCACTCATTCATGATCTCGAATTTTGGGACTCAAACTGAAGAAAGCCATACATACCACATTTTATCTGAGTATGGTATGACTGTTTTGGACTACCCAGGCCACTATGAGGGGTGTCCACTTCTCACCATGGAAATGGTCTACTGCATTTTTAAGTGCAGTGAAAGCTGGCTCTCTCAAGGTCAGCAGAACTTACTGGTAATGCACTGCAAATAAGGATGCTGGTCTATTCTGGCTTTCATGTAATTTCTACTCTCGATTCTTACATTTGCTTCTTAATTGCCTCGAGCCTTTTTCCTATAAGGGTCCCAATCTTGATGGAGAGGTACCTGAATGAGCTTTTTCGTACAGTGATTTATTCCTATACATTGCGAATTATTCGTTCTCATGTGTCAGGATCCGGGATTACATCCCAAATCCTCTGTGCATTTCTGAACTAGTCCTGTGATCAGTAGCTAGTTCACACAGTAAACAAATATGGTAATAAATTCATATCATAACTTTATTAATAAACAATAGAGTTTATTACAAAAGAGGCTTACAAGCCAACAATAAAGAACACAACGGAAGACGAAAAGTAGTAGTAGAGTCCAGCAATATGCCACAGGCAATCGACTGGGGTAGCGGCCTAGTCGTCGAGATCCACACCGGTAGCAAAGTCTTTCTCCTCTGAAATTTTATGTGCATAAAGCAAATATGAGCACAACTACCATGCTCGCAAGTTACACCCGTCAAATAACAGAATGACGTATATATATGGATGTAACAAGGGATGGCTTATTAGTTGATTTGCATAAAGCAGCATTTTCTTTAAATACTGGTACTAAGTTCCAAAGCAGTTATTCTATAACTAAAATTCATTTTATAAATTCTTAATTTTATAGTCAGATAACATTCACACATGAATGGTGAAGGATACCCTCCTATCACATGGCTTCCCGCCCAATTCCCCTTTGGATAAACCAGTTTTGAAGAAGTCTTTTTCAAATAAAACCAAAGTCTAACTTGGAGTGGTTCGGCCAGCATGTCCATAACCATGGACACGGCTATTCGAATAGTTTTACGCTCTGCAAAGGTGGTACAACTTTACCCACAAGAGATAATCAACATGTACTGTCCGCTCACACACTTCCGTAGGTGTGCGACTAAGTGATTATCATGAGGCCTTTACAATGTTCTGTCTTAATGTATTTATGCCCACTAAGGTTTCGCTGCCATTAGACTAACCATTCTCCGGGAGCCCCTCTTGCGCCAGGTGGGACTACTGTCTAACTGACACCCACACCAACAATATAGCACAAATGACACTAAGACATCCCAAATTATTTAGCCAAATATGTCCCATTCCAGACTTGTGGTAGTACGGTAAGGCATAGCATTATGCACTCAAAGACCGGTCCTTAACTGACTTGGGCGTCTTCCAAATAAACCTCTGGGCCTTAATCCTAACCAGATTAAGCTCATGCATAAACTTGCACCCACCAATCATCCATTTCGTCCAAGTCCAAATCCATTTTCATTTTATTTTCCAAGTAAAGGCGTTTTTATAAACCTTCTATAGTAAACAATACCATAGACCTAATTTAAATCAAATTTAGATGATTTGGCTAAAATTTCCCAAATACAAGATTTGATCTAAGCATTGGCTAAGCATATGATTAATTTTAGTATCTTTTTGCCGAATGGTGACAAAGTATTCATGTTCAACATTCAAATTGACTATACAAGGAAGATTAGAATAACTAGGTAATTAAAATAGGGAATTAAAATAATTGTATAAACATATGCATGCAGTAATAATTTAAAACAGAATATAAATAATTTGAAATAATGGGATCAATATGAACAAGGGTATAACTTGCCTTGCTTGATGAGGTGATGTTGTTTTCCTTAACAGATCACCTGGTACTAAGGTGATGTTGTTTTTCTTAACAGGTCACCTAGTACTCACAAGTACTATCTCCAGGTAGTCCCAGTGTACAATCACGACGATCATACAGTCAAAATCAATCCTCTTATGTGCTCTTCAAACGGCGTCGAAATCTGACTCTCTGAAGTCGTCGAAATCTAAACGCAAAATAAGCCAAATTCAAATAAAATTCAAATAACAACTCAAATGAACTCCAAATTAAATGATTTTGGTTTATTTAGCTAGATTATAATTTTATACAAATTTTGCAACTTGAATCACCCAAATCGGAGTTCGGATGCAAACGATATGGGCTTTGGAAGATTGCAAATACATGAAATAATGAAAATCGTAATTCCATGAATTTTCTGAATTATTTTTCTAAAGGAAAATGCTTTTATTGCGCCAGCATGACATCAGCCCTGAGATTTTCGGGATTAAAGGAATTAAATTAATTCCCTGACATGTGGAGCCCACATGTCTGTGACTTGGTGTATGGTGGACTGGGTTTACGAGTTTTTGGTCTGAGGAGGGGTGGACCGTGCCACGTAGGCGCTGACCCAGCGTAACACGCGGGCGGTGACTAGGCGGGGTTGGCCAACGTGGCGCCCACGTGGCGTCGAGGTGGCTACCACGCCAGCACAAGGCCGACGGCGACGCACGGCGACCGATGGTCGCCGACGACTGGAGGTACGGTAGTGACCGGCGAGGGCACCAGAGGGTGGAGGAGACAACAGGGAGTTCGGGGCTTACTGCGGTGACGGTTGGGCCCGAAGAAATCGCTGGCCGGCGAGTGCTTTGGCGGCGGCGTGAATCGATCGATGGTGGCGCGGTGGTTCCGGGGAAGCTTCGGTGGCGGGAAGGTGCGCACGAGAACGGCGAGGTGGCGGCGATTCTATCGGGGTGGTCGGGGTGGCCGGGGAATGCTTGACGGCGCCAGAAGAGACGAAGATTGGAGTTTGGGGGTTCGTCGGAAAACTTCGAATTCCCAGCGATTGAGAGGGAGAGGAGGTAGGATGCTTGGGGCGCTTGGTTGTGTGGGAAAGTGCGTACCCGGTTCTCCCCTTTATAGGGGCCGGGGAGGCCAGGAGGAGGAGAATCAGTGGCGGAGGTCACGACGGCGATAGTGCGATCCAGCGATTCCGTGCGCGGGTGAGGGGGAAACGGCCAGAAAGGGAGGCGACGTGATGCGCGAGTTTGAATGCGCGTGACCGCGCGTGAAGAGGGGGAGGGAATCACGGCGTTGATGAAGCTTTTATGCGCGGCTAATGGTGGAGGCTCGGGCGCGTCTCCGCGAGGAAGAACGGGCGGGGAGGAAGGTGCGGTGGCCGTCGGATTTTCATCCGACGGTGCGGAGGAGCGGGGTGTCATGGAGGTTTGCTGGCCGTTGGATTTTGATCCAACGGCCACGACCATTGAATGCGCGGGCGGCCGACTAGGCCGTGCGCGAGAAGATGGGCCGAGCACGGAGATTGGGCCCAAACAGGTTTTTGGGTTTTTAAATGGTTTAGCATTTTAGTTAATTGGATTAATTCAAATTGGCTTTAGAAAATAGCAAAGTAAATCCAAAAATTAGGAAACAATTCACAGAAATTCCCTTATTTGTTTTTGACTTAATAAAAATAGTTTCAATTCATAATTGGCTATTAATTTTGCAAAATAAATTGTTTTGACTTTAAAATATTTAGGGAAAAGCTTTTAAATTTCAAAAAATTCTAGAAATTAATTAAATTTTTATTTTTCAGTTCAAACCAACTAGAACTTCAAGAACTTCAAATAAATTTTACTTTTGACTTTCATAAATTCAAATAAAGCAATGAAACTCTTTCAAATTTCAGAAAATTCAATAAAATCATAACTTTTATTTATTTTATTTTGGTAACAACACTTTGGGATGTTACATCATGTGTAATGGAAAACTTAATACTTGAAACTTTCCTTTGCTGTGCAAATAAATTGCTTCGACCCACGCTCTTTTACATTACGTGCCTTTGTAAAAGCACATGTTATTTGGCATAGCTAGATAACCTGTCTATAGAAAATTATGATTATCTTGTTCTCAGCTATGATGAGAAACTGATTGCTTGAAACTTTCCTTTGTTGTGTACAAAAAAAAAATCACACACACTCTTTTACGTTATATAGCCTATTTCGAAAGCACCTGTTATTTCTCCTTACTTAATTATATATGGATGACATATACTGAATGATGTAGAGGTAGGCCATTTCGAAAGCACCTCCTATTTCTCCTTACTTAATTATATGTGGATAACAGATACTAAATGATGTAGAGGTACTTGCATAGGTTTAGCTAGGTAGTGATTTACTATTATTTACTCTTTGCTTCCTTCACCTTAAAAAAATGTGTTCCCCTAAAGACGCACATAGATGTTATGTTGCTCGCTGTGTTGGCCATATTTGTGACCACGTCTCTAAATGGATTTATGAGGTACTAACCATATAGTAGGTGTAGGTGGCTAATCAAACTTTAGAGTACAATAGCATTCTCGACAATAATGCTTGCTCTGTTCTCATATATAATGGGAAAGCTATCACTTTTAACTTTTCGTGCATTATTTTTTTGGAACTTTTTGGTTGCTAGCGATGTTTATCTTTCTGTCGTTATAATTACGATTGATGCGAATTCCCACCTCATTCCTTTGCCCAGTCGATACTACATTTTCTAGGTGCACATCTAGTTGATACTACATGAGCCAAAGAAGAAAATTTCCAGCATGTACATCTATGTATGCAGAGCTTAGCTAGGTACAGTTTCTATTATTCCATTTTAAATCTCTTTACCCCTTACCTCTTCTTTATACGACGATACTATTTGCTATGTCGTTGCTCATTTACTGCACAGATCGCATCTGTTTCAGTGAAACATTTCACTATGAACGCACATCTCTAGAGACTGCCATATCCCAGTTATATTCCAGTTTTTTCCCAATATATAGCCTATAATTCCAGCCTCATCCAAACTATAGATTCTATTGTTGGTTTGGCCTTTTGCCACATGTACTTTAAATTTTAATAATTTACCGCTTGCACGGTTAAACTTAATGTAGGTTAGCATATGTGATTCTTAATTTACTAGGATTCAACACATTTCATCTGAATGGGATTGTTTGTTGTCAGCATCTCTGATCCTCCTCCTCCCATTGAAAGATGTATGCTACCTGACTATCTGTTTTTTCTTATTGTAGGATGTGTTTCTTTTTATTTGATATGTTGGAATCTACCTTTGCCAACAAAGAGAACCCCGCCGTGATGATGGATGTACCGTCTTAGGTGCCTGTATCTCTAATTGCTTTATCAATGATTTTGTTTAAGTTTCTATTCGTTATACTTATCTAATGTTGACTTATACATGTTGTACATTAATATTTACATATTTATATATTGCTATGTTATCTACCACTTTTATTACACTCATGAGATGAAGGACAAGTGTCTAAATATAGACCTATTTACGTCATTGCGCCTAGCAATGGTACGATGTACGAGTTCATGCCTGCCAAAAGATAAGCGCAAAATGATCAAGATGTGCACTCGACCCCCCCACCCCCCACACACATAGAACAATAGCATCCGTGCCATTTGGCGCGTGTTATAGTGGAAAACTGAAAGATTGCAGATTTTTTTTTTGTGTTGCATGAACAATGAATGTTGCGTCGTTTGTTATGACCGGAAGTGATACTTTGTTCGATTCAAATTTATAAATATTTCAATGCGATCATCTCTAATCCTCCTCGCATCGTAGGATGGATGTTACTTCTCTATCTGCTTTCCCTACTGTAGGACGTTTTTTTTACCGGTTTGGATTTATTGTAAGTTATCTTCGCACAAGAATGCAAGATTGCCATGGTGATGGGTGCTTTGGCTTAGGTACCCATTTTTCTAATTCCTTTGTTGATCATTTTATTTCTGGTTTCTATTTGTTATGCTTATGTACTGCTAATTTATACGTGTTGTACGTTCGGATTAATATACTTATATACTATTAGTTTATCCATTATTGTATTAGACTCATGTGGACAGGAACATGTAACTAAATACGAACTTATCTATGTCATTGCGCCGGATGATATTCCACGTCGGTGCCTGACACAAAAAAAAACACATAGGACAACAGCATCCGAGCCCCCGCGCTATTTGACGCGGGTTAGCTTCTAGTAACACCTTGATCTTCTTTGGGTGCTTGATCCGTTCACCATGCCACGCCGTGCGTCGGTGGGGTAATGGTGCCGTTGATGCCGTTGGCATCCGATGGCGCTGGCTAGTCGGTGGCAATTTCATCGGCGCTGTTGGCGACCGGCCGAAGGAGCCGAAGGTGGTGGGCGCGCCGTTGGCGACGCCCGATGGTCGGGTAATGGCAGTCGAATAGTAGATTGATCTACAAGTTAAACTTGTACCTTAATCGATGCATGCTGTAGATACGATTTGTACATACATGCACACTAGATGGATGTGCAGATGATGCAAGCTTGATGGCCGGTTCGGTGGATTCCGAATGGCGCAGGCACACGGCCAGATCGGGGCAGCGCTCGGCTTTCTTCTGTTGCGTTGATGAGCTGATCGATCTCCCGTACGCGCAGTATGCGAATCAACGATAGATTAATCTGCCACTAGTACGAAGAAAAACAAGATTGATCTAATTGTGATCTAATTGTAAAGAATATAGAACAACATATCCGAATCAGTGGCATACGATCGAACTCGTGCTGAAAATGTGTTGAAGGATCAATGATTCCGAAATAGTCGTCACCATGCTAACGTAGGACAAACACAAAAGAACCACCGAACGAACTCGTACTGATAACATATTGAAGGATCAGCGATTCCAAAATAGTCGTCGTGATGCTAACGTATGACAAACAGAAAAAAGAATACAAGAACAAAAAAGATGTAGTCCCGATGTAGTCCCAGATATATAGAGAGGTCTCCCCAAGGATATGAAACTAACAACACTAATAGACGCCTGTTACCTATAAGGCTATAATAGACCGATTTAGATAGTGTGGACGCTAATTTTCCCTCACGTTAATGTTAGATGTCACAGACCAAACCACGTCTCAATTCTCACATGACCCGATAACCCCACCGAGCCGTGCGCCCCCTTGGCTCACCTACGTAGTGCGTGCGCCCCCTATCAGATCCAACCCAACTCCCCGCCGTACCCAACACAGCAATAAACACCAAAAAAACGAGGAGAAAATAAAAACAGAGAACCAAACCGAGAAACACCCCCGCACGCAGCTCCACCACCTCCCTCTCTCCGATCCGCACGCTCCCCTTCCCTCTCCGACCGCCGCTTGCCGCGCTCTCCCTGATGGCGGCCGACCCCTCCGCGGACGCGGCGGCCGCCGACCCCGACGGCCCCGACGCCGTCCGCCTCACCTGGAACGCGTGGCCGCGGTCCAAGGTCGAGGCCAGCCGTTGCGTCGTCCCGCTCGCCGCCACCATCTCCCCGGTCCGCGCCCCCGAGTCCCTCGCCTCGCCGCCGCTCCCCTACCCGCCGCTCCGGTGCAAGCAGCCCTGCTCCGCGCTCCTCAACCCTTTCGCCCGCGTCGACTTCGCCGCCAAGATCTGGATCTGCCCGCTCTGCTTCTCGCGCAACCACTTCCCCCCGCACTACGCCGCCATCTCGGAGAGCAACGTCCCCGCCGAGCTCTTCCCGCAGTGCTCCACTGTCGAGTACCTCGTCGCCGGCGCCCCGGGCGCGCCCGCCCCGGGATCGCCCGCGCCTCCGCCGCCGGTGTTCCTCTTCGTGATCGACACGTGCGTCATCGAGGAAGAGCTGGAGTTCGTCAAGATGTCCATGCGGAAGGCGGTAGCTCTCCTGCCGGAGCACGCGCTCGTCGGGCTGGTCACGTTCGGGACGCAGGTGCACCTGCACGAGCTCGGGTTCTCCGATCTCAGCAAGATCTATGTGTTCCGGGGGACGAAAGAGATCTCCAAGGAGCAGATTTTGGATCAGCTTGGGTTAGCGGGTGCGGGGCGTCCGGGGTTCCCTAAGATGCCACAGCAGCCGGGCGCGCCGCAGGTCAACGGAATGCATCGGCCGGCGAATGCCGGGGTGAACAGGTTCTTGCTCCCGGTTTCAGAGTGCGAGTGCACCCTCAGCACGGTGAGGGATTCGGGATATGGGCCAATCGGATTTGGGGATTTGAGTTGAAGTGTAACTTGATGTAGTTGTTGTTTCATCGCAGTTGCTGGACGAGTTGCAGCCTGACCAGTGGCCGGTGGAGGTTAGGAACCGTGCGATCCGGTGCACTGGTGTTGCACTGAGTGTGGCGGCTGGGTTGCTTGGGGCTTGCATGCCTGGGACGGGCGCAAGGATTATTGCGCTGCTAGGCGGGCCGTGTACGGAGGGTCCTGGAATGGTAAAGATCCCTGCTTTGTTGTGTGCTTGTGCAATTTGATATGATTGTGTTACAATTTGGTGATTGCTGTGGTGGATTCTTCAAGTACTTGAATGTTGGCCAGTTAGAAATCGGAATTTTCTGCTTGGTGGGAGGTATGATATTATCTTGGTTGGCACACAGGTTTTCAAATTATCAGAAGCATGGTTCTGAAGTACACTTGGCCGATATACCAGAAGCATGGTTCTGAAGTACACTCGGGATATATCAGAAGAATGGTCCTGAAGTACACTCGGGATAGCTTTACTAGGCAAAGACGCAGAGTTCTGTTTAAAATTTGCCTTCTTTTGTTGAAAATATGAACTAGTGAATTTTAGGAACTTGCCATAGATGATGTTCGCTTGATCAATCAGTCTTGATCAATCAGTTTCTTAGTTTATGCTTATGTGTCATTTGTCAACATGACCACTATGGCAAGTTTTCACCTTTTTGAAGTTGACATGAATAATGATAATAATTTCTCTGCATTCACCTAAGCCTGATGCAAAAGCACACTAAAACTAAAAATGTATCTTTCACCATACTCATGGGGCATGGAGTGTGTGGAAGGTGGGATCTTGGCATAGGAGGATGAGTTTTTCCCCACAGGTCTGGAGTGGTGTGTGTGGAAGGACATGTTTTATGGGCATGTGGTTGCAGTTGTGTAACAGATGACAAAATAGTGTTTTTCTCATAAGGTTGCATAGCAAAAAAGGGTATGGTCTATCACTCGGAAACAGATAGTGGAAAACTTTCATCTCTTATTATTTCCTTTCCCTTAGAAAGTAGGCCTTTCCCTTAGAAAGTAGTTTTTTAGTGAAGAACAACATACCTTCCTCCTAAGACATAGATAATGTCCTTCAGATTCGTAGAACTTCTTCACATCATGCTATTTCTTCGTCATAGAATTTTTCTTTAATATTTTTTCTCTATACTTGTGTTCATGTTGGCTTGAAATCATGCTTTAATACCGCATTGGATAATGCAGATTGTGTCGAAAGATTTGTCAGAGCCAGTTAGATCTCATAAGGATCTTGATAAGGATGCAGCTCCGCACTTCCAGAAAGCTGTCAAATTTTATGATGGTCTTGCCAAGCAATTGGTCAGTCAAGGTCATGTGTTAGATGTTTTTGCATCTGCTCTTGATCAGGTTTGTATAGTATTCTGTTTATCCAGCAATTTATAGTCACGCTTGAATTAAGGTTTCTATCTTGCTCATTCGATTTACATGATGCTGAAATCTTGTATTTTTTTGGTGTTTGCTGAAAAGACTGTCGTTATTGAGCTATACTCATGATTTAAGTCCAGAATGTTATCGTCAGTCCCCTCCGTAGTCAAGTTCTTTGTTCAAATGACTAACTGAAAACCTCTTAATAAGTTATGTGATTGTTTTGCATAAGATGTAAATGCATAAATGTTTCTTGCATCATTTGTCCCAAGTAATGAAGATTTAAGAGAATTAATATATTGACATTTCTTTATATCTTTGATTCATGAACAGAAGCTTAAATCATGAGTTGAGTTTTGTATAAACCCGTGGATCTTTAGTTTTAATTGATTGAAAAATTTAGGATCAAGTTAGCAGGATAAATGGGAGGTAATTTGATGGATGCTATTGAATCACTAGAAATTGTTTAACTGATGAGTATACATTCTTGTCGCCGGCAAACTTTAAATTACTGGAAGTCATTGTGGTTTATCCTTTTCCGCTTGCTGGGGTCTGGAAATATTGTCTTAATGAACTTCAGCCAGTGGTCCATAACTCCATATCTTGTAATGATCTTTTCTCAGCAAGCAGACCTTTAGTACCGAGTCTTTGATGCTATATAATGTTTTATTCTTGATTGCACTCCATTTTCCGTACAATCTTCTGCCCACTGCTGTATCTATCTTTCATATTTAGGCTTTTTCTTGTCAAGCTTTCACTATAGCTTCCATTAGTGACCAGAAATAATTTACTCTTCCTGTCTTTTGTTAGTTTTATTCTAGCTGAATGATTGTGAATATAAAATATTATGGATTACTAAATCCTGGCATTCTTGTTTGCTGCCCAAGCATAAAAAACTGGAGAAATTTCTGCTAAAGATACCTCAGTATGAATATTCATATGTTTTAATTTCTGAGAAGATCCATATTAGTCATTCATTAAGAGATGAAAAATATTAATGAAACCACAACGGAGGAGCTGATACCACCATCAGCCATGGTGTTGGGGTTTACTTTTCCTGTTTATAACATATGTGCATTGATACGAAAATTATGAACCCTCATTCAATTTCTATGTGAAGTGCAATGTTGTAAAATTTAAGCTTGATTAAACCTAGCCCATCAAATTATTTATTTGATGGCTTATTTGTGAGGTTCAGTGTTGCTCCAGCATACCTGTACAGTTGAGTGATCTCGAGAAAGGTCTATTGGAGAAAACATACATTACTGTTTTTTTTCTTGTTTCCCTTTTTCTGTTACTTTTTTCTTTCAAATAGTTAGTGTTGACCTAGTTGTAATAATTGTGCTTGCTGGTTCACAATTACCAGTCATTCAGTTGATCCGTTCACTACTCCAGTTTCTCTTTACATCAGTCATTTTCTAACTGCTGATTGTGCACATGGCTTGAACTTGTCTTTATGTTTATTTTTTTAATGTTTGGAACACCAACAGGTTGGACTAGCTGAGATGAAGGTTGCTATTGAAAGAACAGGTGGCCTTGTTGTCTTATCTGAAAGTTTTGGGCATGCAGTATTTAAGGATTCTTTTAAACGTATTTTTGAGGGAGGTGAACAGTCTCTAGGCCTTTCATTCAAGTATGTTTGCTGCCTGTTCTCCCCCATTTTCTGTTTGCTGCCTGTTCTCCACCCCTTTACATTTTCATTCAAAGTTGGTACATTTGGATAGTGTATGACCATTCCATCGATCTTTTTCTGGGAAAGATTGCAGTATATTTGACAACATGAGGCTGGAAGTTGTAATGTAATGTGATGTGAGGCATATATTAATCTGTCTCGCTATTCTTACATTTAGGGGTGCAATTGGATTGGGTATTTCCCGACTGATCCCATGCCTGCTCCGAGTCAGATCGAATTCGGGTAGGGGTTTAGCTAGATATTAGTTCGTAGTCAGCATCAAATTCAAGCAGTTTTCATCGGATACAAAAGTCAGATTCGGGAGAGGGGTTATCCATTGGATTTGGATATCCAGGGAACTAAAATTAGGTATCTGTGTTGGATACCTGAAAACATTATTGGTCTTGTTTTATAGATCTCAACACCAGGAGTGCAATGGCACTGTTGGTTCAAAAATTGAACCAATGGTTTAAAAGAAGAACTACAATGAGATTTCTAGCCTACCTGATTTGTGTGGATCATTGTGTCACATATGGGTTATTTATCGTGCTTATTGTCACAGGAGATCCCATCAATTTTTTTTTCGCTCATTGTCCACCAAAAAGAAGAAAAACTATTTCATTACCATCTTAAAAGTCCTACATTGTATTGGTTAATTATTGCTATTGGATTATATTTGTAACTCTATTTGTATTCGGCATTATCTTGATTCGTGTTCATGGCCAACTGCGAAGCCGAGGAAAGGAAAAGTATGGGATACGGAAAGACCAATCCAATTGTATTCGATCCGATTGAACACCTACTTACAGACAGTTTGCATTTCATACTGCCTGGCTGGATGCATTGACAATAGAGTAGCAACAGAAAGTCCTCATGAGACGAGGGGCTGCATTTGCAGTATTGAGTCTGCTATTTCATGAGCATAAACTAAGTTCATAGGCCAATTAAATGATTATAAGTGTTTCCTATGATTATGGTTGATGTGATTCTGGAGGTGGCACTGACATTTCAATTCTTCATATTGAGAGATTTGTAGTTGAACCAAAGTCCTAGCAGCATGTAGTTCCTTGAATATGAACCAGTTATAGTGGCTTGTTGGCTAATTTTGTGAACAAAAGATATATTTACTTATTTCTACTGTAAAAATTAACCCTCATGAGATTTGATTTGCACTTGTACTGTATATGTATGTCACAAAGTCTGCTTTGTAATATCAATGTAATAGCTGTAAACATGTACTGATTCTTGCCTTTTTTTTTAAGTGGCACACTTGAAATAAACTGCTCGAAGGACATTAAAGTTCAAGGTGTTATCGGACCATGTACATCTTTGGAAAAGGTAGGCCTATCTATGCCATGTACTCAATGTGCTAATATCTTTTACATTGGAAATACAAATTTTGATACTTGGCTTGATATTTGCACCGTGACACTTGTAGAAAGGAGCTCTGTGCGCTGACACAGTTGTTGGTCAAGGAAATACAACAGCGTGGAAACTGTGTGGCCTTGATAGGAATACTTCATTGACAGTATTTTTTGATGTCTCACCAAGTGAACGATCAAGCCAACCAGGACATCAAAATCCCCATTTGTATATACAATTTGTAACAAGGTATCTTTCATTCTTTTTTCTTTGTTACCGTTGGTGTAAGATAGCTCAATGTACTAAGCGTGCTGTTTCTTTTGTAGCTACCAACACCCGGAAGGTCAAATGAGGATAAGAGTCACTACTATATGCAGAAAGTGGGTGGATGGTTCTACCAATACCGAGGTTAGCCTTGAAAGTTTGTTACTTGGTTTGTATGTTATGATTTTGAGCACTGACAAATTAAATCATGAGAATCCTAATCTGCATTCATCAAACGTGTGGAGCATCTGTTATTGTGCTTGTGTTGGGTAGATTGTAGATTATTTTACGCGTTTACATGGTTCCCTTGTAAAATTGTATTATTTCTCATGCACATGTATTACAACCCATGTTTTAGAAGTGAGCAGTGACAATGTGGGCTCTATTGGGTACAAAGTGAATAATGTCAACTGTGCTTGGGAGAAAGATGCTTTAAGCCTGTTACTGTTTATTGTATAACTGAAATCCTTGTGCTAAATTCTGCTTAAACAAACTTAATAAGAATATCGATTCCAAAGTGTTTCTTGCAAGACTATTACATTTCATTGGATGATAGGGCAAGTAATGGCAAATGATTTGCACTTTTGACTTAAAAGACATTTCTTTTGAATATAGGAATTAGTCGAAGGATTTGACCAGGAAACTGCAGCTGTTGTGTTGGCAAGATACATCTCTTTGAAAATGGAACTGGAGGTAACTTCTTTCATGCACCATGATTCCAATAATCATGTCTGATCTCCTGAATGATTTTATCTGATAACATCAGTATGTCTACGAGTTTTCAGCATTCACGACCTATTTCAACCAAAACTGATGGTCATATATATTTTCATTTATTGCCTAATCACCATGTTGAACTAGGTGCATATTCTTGTTGGAGCAAAAACCGGTCGTGCCCTTGCACTTGTATCCACCTATGTCGTGTCTCCTCCTTTATGCATGCATGCTTGCCCCCTTAAAGTGTGTGCACACATGAACTTCCTGCCAATTAGTCATGGCTTCTAGCTATTTTCCCCTTGAATTCTAGGATTGATGACTCTAGGTTAGTGTGTGTGTGCATGCGTGGCTTTTTTATTGAGTGGGAGAACAGTGCGGTCTGTGAACTTAAGTTGCGTTGTTGGACAAATCCTCTTGTTTAGCCTGTACACTGAAGCTCCTCAGCATCTTCTTTGCACCTTGCCTCCTCAATCACCTCCATATGTCAATGCCATCCCCAGCCCCTCCTTTTCATTGTATTGCTAAATCAAGTTTGTGTTTGAGATGCATCATTAACCTTCTATTTTAACCATATTTATAGGAAGAGTTCGATGCAACACGGTGGCTTGATAGATCTCTCATACGACTTTGTTCAAGATTTGGGGATTATCGGAAGGATGATCCCTCTTCATTTAGCCTGCAATCTAATTTCTCATTGTTTCCTCAGTTTATGTTTAATCTGCGGCGTTCACAATTTGTTCAGGTGATGTGTTACACAGTGTTTTTTCTTTTTCTTCAGGAAATTCTTACCTTATTAATACTCTCAGATTCCTTGTCACAGGTTTTCAATAACAGTCCAGATGAGACAGCTTATTTCCGGATGTTACTCAACCGTGAGAGTATCACTAACTCGGTTGCGATGATCCAGCCTTCATTAATTTCATTTTCTTTTGATTCACCCCCTTCTCCTGTATTGCTCGATGTGGCATCAATAGCAGCTGATCGCATACTGCTGCTTGATGCATACTTCAGTGTTGTCATCTTCCATGGCATGACAGTCGCTCAGTGGAGAAACATGGGTTACCAGAATCAACCTGAGCATCAGGTAACTTGGGTGGTCCTTTCTGCATTTTTCTAGTCCATAGGAACTTGTTCGCCTTGTGTTTTTTCAAACACAACTGTACAGGTCATATCTCCCTAATAATTTGATAGGTATATAGGCCCACCTCAATCGTATTTTAGCTTGGGAAGAAACATTGAATTGATATGCCTTCAAGGCTCTGACAGCAACATGTCTTAGTTTTATAAATTGGCACATACTGGTGTGCTGGTTTCACCCGTCGCTCTAATTACCTTTCTAGATAGTGGATATGCTAGCTATTCCACAATATACCAGTGGTGGTGAGTTACCAGTTTACTGGTCGTGGTCATCTATTGTAAAGGCGGGCGTATGTGTTAGGTTAGCTGATGTTTGCCTGCCACACTATCTAGATTCTAGAACTTCCCACACCTCTTATGCTTACTATATATTTTTGTTCAGCAATTTGCACAATTATTACAAGGTCCTCACGAGGAGGCTCAGATGATAATAAAAGGTCGATTTCCAGTTCCAAGACTAGTAGTTTGTGACCAGCATGGCTCGCAGGTATGTGTTCTTATTTGTTTCTTGTTTTATTCTCGTATTTGTTGCTACTGCCATAATTTGCTTGTGTACTTCAACGAAGTCAATAGGACTATCTCACATTCTATGTCTTTTGGCGTATGCATTAGTCCAAGATCACGCTAGTGCACACAGTGTAAACATAGATGAATATCATTCTACACCAGATGAATATAACAATAAACGACTAATTTAATTAATAAATAACGGTTACGACCTTGTGGCCGAGTTTACATGTACTAAGGCACTCAGGAATGACACTAAATAAAGAGATGGCGGGGGAATGGAAACAACTCCAGTGGGAGCTCATCGACTTGTCACAGACCTAACGATCACCCTTCTCGTAAAACTTCTCGAAAGCAGGCGAAGATTCCTCCACTTCAACTGAATGATTGCACCAAGAATGAGTACTCTAAGTACTAACAAATTGTACCGCATAATGCAATTATAGATGATAGCTTATTCCGAAGAAAATGGCTTCTAAGGTTATTTTACAAAAAACGACACTTGCAATTGAATACAAATAATAGATTGAAAACGTAATTTAAAATGAATAAACAATAATAGTTTAACAATTATTTTCACAAAGAACACAGCCTAATCAATTCCTTTCACCTAGTCATATCAGTTTAAATCACATAGCTGCCCTTTCTTAATTGTTTTTATAAAAATCCACCCCTTGTGTGAAATCCCCGAGTATGTACATGACCGCATCCGACCGTGGATGCAGCTATTCGAAAAGATCAATTAACATTCTGCAGAGGTTTGTACACTTTACCCACAAGATATAACTAGTGTAGTTAGCACCAATCATAACAAAACCTTTTCGAAACTTCATTACAACAATTGATTCTCTCGTTGCGCATACTGACAGCACCAAACCCCTATATAGGTTGTTGGTCCGTCGCACACAGTTGGACTTAGACACGGCGAACCGCTCATAAATATGACTCACCACACAGATCGAATCACACCTTCACCCTGGCACAGCTTAACCTATCTGTCTGAGTAATCAATGTCAAGACTTCATAACTTACTAAGTTAGGCCTGTCTTATACTAGACATGTGATCGTACAGTTGTGGCTCAGTTCAATGGCGCACAAAGTTAAGTCCTTAATTGATCAAGACGAGACTGTCAATTACTACCAACTATCACATTCAAATTTTTCCAAGTGCACATAACTCTATATCACAATTCTATCCACTTGCCTCGGTTCAAATCTTTTCTCACTCTGTTGGTTAAGTGCAACACATGCCATCAACAAGTAACAACATCACGCACACGGGAAAAAAAACCCGGTAGTGAATCTTCAGGCGAAGTCCGATTTTGGATCCCAGCCGGTTTTTCCGGGTTTTGCAAGTTCAAATTCTAATTTTTGAATTTTGAATGATTTTTAATCAAATTCAAGCGATTTTCATCTGGTTTTTTCCGAAATCCGTGAATCCGTTTTTTCTCGGCCGACGATCGGGATTTACCACAAACGGGTTTTGATCCTTCTTTGCACACAACTTGCCACAAAGTATTCTATATTCACTTAGTCAAGTTTAGTTTTGCAACTCAAAATGATATCAATAACCCGTTGCATGGCTAAGTGACTGTTTGTGTCTAACCAACCCACGTTGGTGTTATGTTAATACCAATTAATAATTAACCAAGTTAAGGTGACAAAAGATCATGGTAATACAATGAGCAAGGTGGATATAATAAAATATGTGTATAACTAATCTCAAAACATTTAAAGAATTAAATACTTGAAATAACATGCAATACTTTGAATAACAGAAGTTTTTGAAAAACTGGGTTCAACATGATCAAAGGTACAATTTGCCTTGAAACAAGTCCTGGTATTGGTCTTGGGTTTGATCAACTCCTTCCTCGAAAGCTCCTGAAGTATCAATGACTATTCACAAACGAAAGTGAAAAGCCAAATAAATACGAAACAAAGCAACAAATAAACTCTAAAAATTAAATAAAAATATCAGGAAGATAGGGCTTGAATTTAGAAACTTGAATGGGTTCAATCGGAGTTCGTACGAGGAAGAATGGGCTCTTGGAAGATTTAAATCTAAGAAAAAGAGAAAGAAAACGCTGTTTTGAATTTTCAGAATTTTCTTTCTAAAAGAAATTCCGAATTATTGCATCAACATGCATGATGTCAGCAATGAATTTCGGAATTAAAAGAAAATTTTAAAAATAGGGAACAAAGGCTAACAGGTGGGACCCTTAGTCTATGGATCGGGTCCATGGCTTTGGTCTATGGCTCATGGGTTCATGGAACAATGGACTTAACACGTGGAGCCAACAATAGGGGTCGGCAAGAGGCTCAATGACGACGAGGACAATGGTGAAAGCTCGAGTCAACGGCTAATCGGCGACGAAGGGCTCTGGCGGGGTCTTAGAAATGCGCAAAATAATCGCAGGGACAAGGCGATGTGGCTGGGTCATGTGCAGGGAACAAAAAACGTGATAATCACGGCACTGGCGATTCGGATTTCGGTGGTCCGGATTCAAAATCCTACGAATCCTTTATATTCAAATTCAAATTCAAAATTCCAATAAAACATCTCAAATTCAAATTTATTTGGACGAAATTCATCCGGTTTTCTCGGGATCTCCTTCTATCGCGGGAAGCGATGCACGACACCGAGCGGGATTGTGCGTGAACGGGTTTTGATCACTGGTCATGTGTGAGGACCAATGGTCGTCGGCGGCGATGGGAACGTGGCGGTGACGGTGAAGCAGAGCGGCGCGCGGCCTCGACGGTGCTACGACGATCCTCTGGCGACGAGAAGGTGCACACTCGGTAGAACACAGAAGACGAACCCGATGGTGTAGACGATGATGACAAGGGATCACTGGCGGCGACGAAATCGAAGAAATCCCGAGACGGTGGCGCTAGGTTTAGATCTCCAAATCCGGTGAACCGGCTGCGATCTAAGGCTTTGGGCTTCAGGGGATTGGCGGCTAGGGTTGAGGCGGTTGTTTTGACACGCACACCGAAGCTTTAAATAGCCTGTAGCATTGGGGCTACGGAAGAGTCCGAGGGCGACACGGCGGCGGAGTCCAGCGCGTGCACGACGGGGATGATGAATAGTAGCAGAGATGGCCCTATTTGTCAACGATGAAGGCTAGGATGAGTTAGCGTCGCACAGGTGGGGCCAAGGGCGCGCATGCGGCGGGAAAGAGAAAGCGAGCCGCGGGCGAGAATTGGCCGGAAGCGGGGAAGTTGGGCCTGGGTGAAAGAATTTCGGCCCAAAGGATTTTGAGAATTTAAATAGGTTTTGTATTTTAGAAATACCAGAAAATCCAAATGGCAAATTAAAAATAGCAAATGAATTCGGAAAAATTCCAGAAAAATCTGAAAAATATTTCCAAACACAAAGAACTCAAATAAATAGTTTTGGATTTAATTGATGTTTAGATTAGTCATATTAAATTGTTTTGACTTTAAAAGTCTTATTTAAGCTTATTAAACTCAAATAAAATTGGTGAAATTTTTCAAGGGACCAAACTACTTAAAGAGATTTTGAAACTTAGAAAATTAAGATGTTACGAGATTGTAAGTCTGTGATATGATCTTTTCGCCACCGTTCCCTTTTTTCTGTTTGAAATTTACAGTTATAAAAGATCATTTTCCTCAGAATTTTATGCAACAGCGTACTGCATGTATGAAGAAAACGACAGCAACTTGTTCTATGTAATATTTGACATATCATACACTCTTCTGATCTATGCAGGCGAGGTTCTTGTTGGCAAAGTTGAATCCATCGGCCACATATAACTCAGCACACGATGTTCCTCCAGGTTCTGACATCATATTCACCGATGATGTTAGCTTCCAGGTCTTCTGTGAGCATCTTCAAAGGCTGGCCGTGCAGTCGTAGGACTTTATGCAAAGTTGTACAACCTATTTGATAGCGCTATTTAAAATTTACTGGGTTCATAGATTGTGTTTTGAGAAACAAAAAATCCTTTTTCCGTTTCTTTTTGGCCATGTGTTCTTGTGAGGTTTCCGAGATAAGACATTTTTCCGGGAAATAATCATAAAAGCATGTATAAGTTGTCCCCAGAAGTTTTATCCATCAACTATACATCTATATATATGTTATCACTCCAACCTCTTAAGGTGTATACATTTAATTGAGGTTTTTTTTTTGTTAGATGCTATCATATTTTATTTATGTGAAATTGAAGTTGGTACATTGGTCATGTCTTTTACTTTACGAGGCATAGTGATGCGTACAATTTGGGTTTGTGCAAAGTGTACGAGATAAATCTTAGTCTTTTAAAGCAAAACCATCGAGTATCCTTTGTAAAGCCAAAGGAAATTTCCCAGTTGACCTGTAGTCAACCAAGCCAAAACTAAAGCTGAATGGTTCGCTGGGATGCTTTGGTTTACAAAGTTACCTATGCAAAATGTGTCAGCTTATCCACCGAAACAATGGAGCGTAAATCACTATTTCTTGCACCAAACACTGTTTTTACTTTTTAGTGCGTAAATACCGAATATGGCGTGGACGTAACGGACGAAAGCAATTACTACGTTCTTTTAAATCTGTCATTTTGGAAATCGATAAGTCTCCGATATAAACTATTGATCATTTCTTTTCTAATTATATGTTAGTAAATGTTATTAAAATTATAATAATACGAGGGGTATTTTGATGACAAATCTAATGGACATGTTCCACCTCATCTGTGCCCGCTTCTCCCGTTTACCTGCCATGTATGCTGACATCTGGGCTAGCCTAATATAGCACCAACCAAAACCCCATACTGTTAACCACTATGTCCAGTCTCCACAGGACCACAATCATCCAGCTGACACCAACAATTCCCCTCTACCATGAATTCCTGGCTCTCCTATACCCCTTTCCCACGTTGCTCGCTCGCACGCTCCATCGGTTGGCTCTTGCGTTCACACTGGGATCTCTTCCTCCACTCTGCCTGCGCAGCAGGATCCCCCCTCCATCGCTTCGCGGGCAATGGTCATGGGCAAATAATTAATTAATTATGCCCATCAGAGTTGGCGGTACATCCGCAGGTAGAAAATACCCTGGCAGGCATAGGTATGTTCCACTATTACCCGTGTCTGCGCATCCGATTGTCGTCTCTACTGGGAAGGAACACCTCACTCCACCACCAGGTCACTGGCCCATCCATTTTTCACGCTAATCTGTTAATTGCCTAACAGTGTGCAAGTTAGTATTGTATTAAAAGATTGAAGAAACCATACTTGTTGCGGAATAATTTCTTCACGCGTTGTAACAGTTTGCAAGTTAATCTTGTATTAAAAGATTGAAAAACCCTTGTGGAATAATTCTTTTATGTGTTGGCACTTACCTAAGCTGCGACACAAAAGTTATCTATTACTACTCTTAATCCCTAGACGGAAGGGCCTCCAACTGCGCCGTCTACGTCGCCCGAAAAAGGCGGCCTGTTGGATCCACGTCTACCAGGTCTAGGTCCGTCCGATTGGGTCTGCGTCTTGTGTTTCGCCTTGCCGTCAAATCGGCCTTGGGTGGTTGCGTCCCTACTCCCTAGCCGTTCCTTCACCCTTTATCCCCTTTTGTGCCGCCACCGTTTCTTCTCCGCCCTCTCTGCTCTCTCGCGTGCGCCCGCGCGCTTTCCCTCGCAGCACCTCACCTCCGTCCTCTTGGCCACACGTCTCACCTCCACGCTTCGCTGTTTGCCCTGCTGCCTCCTGTCCCCTCTTGGCTCTCTCTCCCTCCTCCGGAGCCTCTCTCAGCTGCCCCTTCTCTCTTCCTCCCCCGCCGCCCCCTCGGGCTCCTTCCCCCGTCGCCGCCGCTCCTTCCCTCCAGCCCCCTCGGCCTCCCTCCCCAGCCGCCGCGTCGGCGTCGTCCCTCGCTCTTCCTCCCCCACCGCCCCCTTGGTCTCCCTCCCCCGCCACTGCCTCTAGACACGAGCCCTTCTCCTCTCCTCCCGGCTCCTCGCTTGCTCCATCCCGCGCCGCCGATTCTCCCCTCACTGCTTCCCCTCCACCTCCTGTCCCCTCCCCTCCCTCCTCCGCCACACTTCTCCGCCAGCGCCGCCGGTCCCTCCCTCTTCCTCCCTCGCCGCCCCCTCGGTCTCCCTCCCCAGCCGCCGCCCTCCCGATCTCCCTCCCTAGCCGCTCTCCTGGTCTCCCTTCCCAGCCGCCGCCTCGGTGCCTCCCTTCCCTTCCACGTCCTCGCCTGGTGGAGCGGCCGCAGAGGCGTAGAGCGAGGAGGTGAGCAACCGGGGACGGCGAACGTGTTTGGCAGTGGTGGTTTAGAGTTAGTAGGAGAGGGAGAGGCTAGGCTAGGGACCTCTGCCGTCGCCACCCTTTGCGACCTACCGCCCCCGGGTCTCCTTGACTTCCAAGAACTCACCGCTCCTCCTGATGCTAGATGTGGCCAGTGAGAGGTGTCTTTGCTCTCCACTCTGTCTTTGTTGCCTCCTCCCATCTTCTAGAATGGACATTTCTCGCCATGTTTCTTGCCATTCAACTAAAGCTGTCACACTGAGTAGGCTTTGAGGAACATTGGGTGTTCCTTATGCTGTGACTGAGCGGATTTGTCTATTGTGTCCGGCAAAAACATATTTGCAAGGAGTTTCCCAAGGTCCGAAGCAATGCCAACGACATCAGGTGATCCCAATTTTCTTCCGTGTAGTCCTAATTTCTAACTCTTTAGAAGAACTTACTGTTGCCTTAAAAAGATTGATTCCTGTATTGGATAAAATACTTGACAACACAAGTGTAGTAGTTCTCTTCCAACTCTTAGTTTTACTCTTTCATTAGGTTTATTTATTGTGGGACCTTTGCTAAGCTATTGAATAGTTCTGTTAGCTAATAGTGTTGTCTACTCTTATAATAATGGTTGTCTCAACATATTTCCTGAATGCAGCTTACTTGATATATTCCCAAAAGGATGTCATATTCTCCTTGTGGATCCTGCCTTGCAACTGGTATCTCTTTAGTTTTGCTAACTCTAGCCTATTGGGAGAGATGCCCCTTCTGCTACCATGTGTATCTGAGGTAGGTGGAATAGCCCGCGCTATATTTGAGATTTTGAGTTTTGCCTTAAGAATTTATGAGTGCTTCCAATAGTGGTTTGTCCAAAACTTCTTTCTTTTTGGGAGTAAAATTAAGGTATGCGTAATGCCACAAAATCCTACCAATTTTAGTACAGAGTTACTCATCACAAATAGCATTATGGCCACCTTGTGCTCATTTGTCTCACTAGACTCATCGCATATTGCCAGCCAATTTGTTGACATGATCACATTAGCCTTTCATTATGCAACGATCAATCTTCTCTGGAAATAATTGTTACTGCCATCCAACGTATGTATTTGATTGAGATTTTGACTATTGAAAATATATTCAGGAGGAACTAGGAGGCCATAGAGCGGGGAGGTGAGCGGCCTATTTGGTTGAGATTTTGACTATTGAAAATATATTCAGGAGGAACTAGGAGGGCATAGAGTGGGGAGGTGAGCGATCGGGGACGAGGCTCTCGAAATATATTCTAGAATACGGATTTTTGCTGAAAATCCTCTGTTTCCTTCTTCCTTCTCATGGTATTCTCTTTTGCTGTTTTCTGTTTTTTTGCAGGTTTGTTGTCCTCTCAGGTGACTGGAGCTCTCAAAATATATTCTAGAATACATTTTTTTTTTGCTGAAAATCCTCGGTTTCCTTATTCCTTCTCATGGTATTCTCTCTCGCTATTTTCTATTTTTTTGCAGGTATGTTGTCCTCTCAGATGATTGGAGCTAGCTGGTATTCTCTATTGCTGTTTTCGTTTTTTTAGAAATGTTTGGGTTAGTGGCCATGAATTCCTAAGTTAGAAATTCATACTTTTATATAAGGAGTTGTTCATTCTCGCTAATAGAACCGTTTTGCCATCTAATGTACTATAACCCTGTTTTGAACACATATATGTTGGATAGTAAACTGTAGCAGTGCACATGAGAATTTGTGCTTCTATTCATGTCTAGAAAGGAAAATGGCCTTTAGTGCTGGAGTCTGTTGGGACTCGTGAAGCTCATTTTGACTATCAGTGGAATATTTCACACTGACAACACAAACACTTATTTTGCAGAGTGTTGTTTCATGGAATCCTTGAACTTTTGCTTCGTGGATCCATATATAATCACCAGAGTATTGATAAGCTCCCAGTGTGTTATTGGTAAGTATTGTGTTTTTCATAGATCCATTTAAGGTACTTTATTTCTATTTAATATAAAATACATAGATAACATGAGACATACTAATTGTTTATACTGCAGATCATCTGTTCGCAATATGCTTACATACCGTGTAAACGCTTCCTCTTCAAATTTCATCATTGTCAGACTACATGCTTTCCTACTACCATACATTACCTGTTTATAAATAAGGTATTTTTTTTAGCTAATGCTCACTAGTTGTCTATCTAGATCTGAGCACCTCTTATCTAGAGATTACTTACATTTAGGGTTTATGCTTTCCTAGATACATGTTTAATATTGAAAAATATCACGTTGTTGGCATTTTTTTTGGTATGTGGATACACTCATATTTAGAAACGTGTTAAGATGAACCCACCACGTACGAACATGCCAAAAGTACACAAGAAGCAACGTACTCAGATTGTTAGTTTTATCTCTATTTTCTTGACATGAAACCACCCTCAGGTTATCAGGTGGTTCTTTGTTTCAAGTCAGGACTCATGTAGAGTGTTTTATCAAACTAGCTACCTAGGGGTCCTCTTAATAGGCGACATCTAAAAGAGTTGGCACATTCATGTTCTGAACTCTTTCTGTTTTTGTTATACTATACTTAGAGATGTGTACAAGTTAGAATGGAAGATGATGAGTTTTCACACATATATGGATTGCTATTTGTTATATTCATTGTTTGTTTTGCGCATATTTGGCTTATGCACTACGGTACGTCAAATCCTAACGTTCAAAAAAGAAATAAATTCGGTTATAACCTTGCCACCCACGAACAACAGCCACAGCCACGCCATTTGGCGCTGGTTGCCTTCTAGTTTCCTATCTAAAGCTGCAAGGAATGGTGAGCCCAGGGAGCACCCACGTTATTAATTTTGCGAAAAAAGTCCTCGTGGTTTTCGGAATCGCGTCGGCGCCCTGACCAAACCAGTGGTTGAGAGGTTTTGCACCCGCCTCTTTTTCAAAAAGGCCCTTGTGTTTGTTGAAATTCTGCTGAGGTTCTCGACGCTTCTAGCCGTCCGATCGGCGCCAAGGGCAAGATCCGCCCGTCCGCACGCGCCCTCCAAGCCCGTACCCTAAAGACCCGATCCCCATGCATCGCACACACCACCGCCGCCGCCTCCTCTCGCTCTTGCCTGCGACCTCCTCTCGCCCTTGCTTGACCTGCCCTCGCCCCCGCCATTGTATCCTCCTCCGCCACCGTAGCCGTCGCCCTCATCCCACCTTCGCCGACGTCACCTTTCGCCCTCACCCCGCCATCATCTCCTCCCCTTCTCCCATCTATCGCCAACGTTCTCGCTACTCCCCCGGCTTCCCTCTGGCCTCTGGCGCTTCCATCCTCTCCCCGTCCCAGCCCTCTCTCTCCCTCGCCACTTGTTACTTATATTTCTACTGCTTTTTTAGATAATGGAAGAAAAAAAACTCTCCCGGCTTCTGCATCAAGGATGCACGCAGCCTAGTTTATTACAAAGTTTCAAGTTCCAAAATAACTAAAAAGTTGAAAGTGGCTCTAAGCCTTACAACCAAAAGATGACTAAACTTTAAATTCAATCATTACAACTAAAAGATGACTAAACTTTAAATTCAATCATTACAAATCTTGTGACTAAACTACCACCTATGATTGTTGAAGATTTGCTTTGCCACATACTCCAACCTGGCGCTACCGATTAACATGTAACCTTCTGGGTTAGTTTCTGCATATTTGCCTATGCCCTCATCCAATGCCCATTCAATAAGATAACCTGCAAAGGATTTATCAAAAACATCATCATTCCGACATAACCAAATAGACCAACATAAGACACTGGCTCTCACAAGGAGTTGTGTTTTGATGCGGAGATTGTTAATCGCTGGACTCTTACTATTGGTGATAGCAAGATCCTTACTCTCATGGAGAGGATGACACTTGGAGATGGGGCAAATTTTCTCTTGTATATTTCTCTTCACAATGCCATACCAACCTGAGGGGTTGGGGATACATATTTATAGGGCTAACCAGCCAAGCATATGCCAAGCATATGCCAAGCATATGCTAGTCTAAGATGCTCTGTCCTAGATGCTCTGTCCTAGATGCTGTGTCCTAGAGCTAGTCCAAGATGCTCTGTCCAAAAGAGATGCTAACCGCCAGTCAAGGATGCTGTCCTTGAAGGGCGGCAAAAGCCAACACAGAGACTTATCCATCAATCTCCCCCTAAGTCTTGTGTGTCTCCTTGGAGGAATCTGAGCCATCCCGATCCTAGAGCAGAGCGTCGTCCTTGATTTCAACGCCGAGGCGTCCCCAAACTTGATGAGCCTCGAGCGCTGAGTCACGCTCGAGAAGAACTCCGCCGCCGGTCATGTGGTGGGTGTCGCGGTGTCGAGCACCACCCGTCGGTCTTCTTTGTTGCGGAACTTTCGCCGGAGGCGTGTGCTTTGGCTCGTCAAGGTGGAGGAGAGCCGTTGCGGCGGTCTGCGCCGAGGTAGTTCGATGCTCGCTGAGCAATGAACGAGCCGGCATTCCTCCTCCTCGCTGCGCGACGTGGGCTGGCGCGTCGTGGTATCGACAATCCACGCCCAATGACCAAGCTTGCGCGCTTGTAGCAAGAGTCGTCTCGTCTGCGCTCTTGCTTGCCGGCACGCCGCGGGCGCCCACGGTCATCACCCTCGGCGTCCTCGTGCCCATGCTCGGCGTCTTTGCGCGGCTTGCCGCGCTTGCCACGCATCGCGTCGCTGTGCGTGGAAGAAGGCTCCTTCTTCTCGTCACCTTGGCCGGCGACCCGCTCCCGAGCGAGTGAGGAGCTTCCGCCAATGGTGACGGGTCCCGAGAGAGCCGTGGCTCATCATCGTTGATGACCTTGAGGCGACCTATCGCCTCCTCGATCGACATCGTGGAGAGGTCCAGCGAGACCGGATCGGCCGAGCCATCCGCTTGTACTTCTGGGGGCGCAGTGAAAGAGCTTCTCGGCGCTCTCTCTCATTTGTAGGTGTCGTCGCGAATCGTACTCAACCTGCAGCGAGTGTTGAGGCGGAGAGCAAAGTCATCAACGTCCTCACCGCTTGAAGGCGGGTCTCCCACTCCGTCGCGGTGCTGCGGTGTAGACTTGCGGGTGCGGTCGCTGCCGTCGTCGCGCGCAATGATGGCGTCCCAAGCCTCCTGGCGATCTGCTTGTTGGAGGCGAATCGCATCTCGGGCGGGGCTGCGGCGATGAGGGCATCCAGCGCCGTCGATCTGGTCGTGGTCGGCGTCGCCGTCATCGGGCGCCTCCCGCATGTGCCGCACTGAGCCTCACCTTCATCACCGCGCCCGCTCGGCGTAGTTGGCCTTGGTGAGGTGAGGCCACCACCGCCGGGGCGGCGTCCTCGACAACGACTGAACCGGTGGTAACCACGATGCCGGTCGGGGAGAAACCACGCCGCTGTGAAGGCGCGCTCTATCGACCGTCTGCGCCGTTGTCGTCGCGCGCCTCTTCGAGTCGCCACCGCCGCGCGCCTCCTCTAGAGCGCCACCGCCGTCGCGCCTCCTCCAGAGCGCCACCGCCGTCGCGCCGCCTCGAGGCGCCATCGGCGCGACCGCGCTGTCTGGATTGCCGCCAAGCTCGTGGCGCGCGCGGCGCCATCGCGCGCGCTTCGCCGCCGCCTCCTCTCCGCCGCTCAAGATCCGCGTCGCTGCCATCGCGAGAGATGGAGCTGCTGCTGCCGCCGCAGACCTTGACCTCTGCTGCGCCGCGCGCTGCATCTGCCGCCGCCGCCTTCCGCCTCGCTGCTGCTGCCGCTCGCGCGCTGCCCGGCCTCGGCGCCGCTGCGCCGCTGCGCGGTCTCTGCCGCGCTTCGCTCGCTGCGCTGCTGCGCGGCGAAGCTCGGCCGTCGGACGCCGCGCGTGCTCGAGGCGGCCGAAGGCCGAGATCGCCTGCGGACATGGCGCGCTGCGGGGTGTTGCGTGGAGAGGGCGCTTCGACGAGCTGCCGTCTCGGAGAGAGTGGCGTGGGCGGCGGGAGCTGCTGCTCGCTGCATTTGAAGCTGCGAGGCCGGAGAAGGAGATGAGCAGGAGATGCTCAGGCTACAGGATAGTATAGCTCTGATACCACTTGTTAGTCGCTGGACTCTTGCTTGAGGTGATAGCAAGATCCTTACTCTCATGGAGAGGATGACACTTGGAGATGGGGCAAATTTTCTCTTGTATATTTCTCTTCACAATGCCATACCAACCTGAGGGGTTGGGGATACATATTTATAGGGCTAACCAGCCAAGCATATGCCAAGCATATGCCAAGCATATGCTAGTCTAAGATGCTCTGTCCTAGATGCTGTGTCCTAGAGCTAGTCCAAGATGCTCTGTCCAAAAGAGATGCTAACCGCCAGTCAAGGATGCTGTCCTTGAAGGGCGGCAAAAGCCAACACAGAGACTTATCCATCAGAGATATCCTGAAAGTCTGCTCTTGGTTTCTTACTGACCTTGTTTTGCATATTGCTATCATTGATAGGTGGTTGTGCCAATCATTTACTGGGAGTCAACAACTTTCAGCAGACCAGCTATTGCTCTAATATGTTTTCAGCGTATTGCATATCGCTTTTTTCCCAAGTGTATTGCTGCCTTCTTCTCCCTTCATGTGGATTGCGGGGATGACCTTTCGATATTTCTACGGCCTTTCGATAATTACGGCAGTGATGAGTATAAGTCATTGCCATTTTTATAAGTCATTGACAATATTGCTTTTTTACATAATAACATTTATTTTCATGCAGTCATTTATTTTATTTTTATGCCATTGTCAGTAATTGTTCAATGAGATGGGACATCTTTGGTTCGACAATTTGCTGCATGTTCTATCACTGGAATGCCCTTGTTTAGGACATGTTTTTGAACATTAGGAATGTTTTATTTGAAGCTTAGATGCAGCGGCATGCATGAAACTGGAATCATGATACAGGTGTTGTTCCTTTCTGTTTCCAATCTATTTTCTATGAAATTCTCTGATTAATTGAAAGCTTGGAAAATTTCTGAAAGCTATAGCGAACGCGAAGTTAAAATAGTTTATTAAAATGTGCTTTTAGTGAAATAGTTATCTCCCTTACTGTTTATACTGTTGACTTCAAGAAAAGTGCTATTTAGCAATGTCTGTTGCATCTCCAGCACATCTACTCTTTTCTTGTTTTTGTAGAAAATGCTCCTTTAACTTCTAAGTCTTTGTTTTTTCCCTCCTTATCAAATATATCTGCTTTTGAAAGTGACATTCACTTACATTATTGTTTGACTTCAAGCTGACAGGGACGGCTTCTTGCTCAAGCATGTAACTATGTTGCTGCTTCCGAGAAATATTAGAAGGTCCTTGAGTCTTGGACTCTTGGTAATGTTTCCCATCATTGACTTTATACAATTCTCAATTGTTCTACAGAGTTGGCCATTGACCAATTGCTGCTTAATCATGTTTTATCAGTTTGTTCCAAGATTTTAGTGCTCTATGCATCTACAAATATCTACCTGCAACAACTTGTAGGAAGCACCTACCAAGTACCAACTGCCCTGTTCACGAGCATACTCATTCCATGATATGCATAATGCCATAGATGTGCTGCAAGCCCATCTGGCAGGCCTGTCATTTGAACTCTTTGTTTGCTTTCTAGAAACTTATGGATCGATTTGCCCTATTTCAGTTATATAATCAGATTCCTTGTATCTACTGCGGTTTTTATTTAAATTTTAAGCTTGATTTTTAACATTAGCTTCTCAATCAGGGAGCACTGTTATACTTCGCATTGTTTTGTTTTCAGGTGTTCTTCGTCCTTCCTCGATTTGTTGAAGCATATTTTATTTGTATATTCATCCATTGGAAATTTTCTTTTACTTCTGTTTAGTTTTTGATGATTGTCCTCTCTTCTTTTGACTGGGCAATCCTGATGAGTGGGAGTCCTTTCTCCATTATTTAGGCTTTTTGGTGTAGCATGCCGTGAACTTGCCTAAACCAAGCACTGGCGAACACACTTGTTCTTCTTGCCTTGTAGATTCAACTTTGTCCAGCAAGACTTCGCTTAGTGAGGAGCTGGTACTTCCTCCACCTAAAGCACCTTTCTTTTACCTTGTGTTGGTGATGTGCATGTGATTTACTGAAAGTATATGCATGCAGGTTGAATCTTGCCTTACAAGTGCATTATCGTTTGTGCAAAACCTACAAGTAAATGACTCCGGTGACTGTGTCAGAGGACCTCACTTAGCCAATATTGAAATCGAACGGCAACACCGCCTCAATGGAAACACAACTGATAGAAAGTTTATTGAAGCTTTGATAATCTACTTCCACAGGCTTGTCTGAGTGCACCTTCTTTCTGTTTCTGTGTCCATTTGTGCATCTTCTTTCTATTTCTACATGAGTAAGCCCATGGATTAAAATCCCGGCCGGTAACACCGATTCTGCGCGATTACCGCTATCGGAGGGGGGCCGGGATACGGGATCCCGGCCGGTAATCCCGGACTTTTCAAATTCAAATTCAAATTCGAATGATTTTTAATCAAATTTGAACGAATTTCATCCGAAAAAAACCGGTTTGACCGGTAACCGGCCGGTTACCGGTACCGGCGGCTGGCCGGGATCCATCCCGGGACCGGGTTTCCAATCCTTGAGTAAGCCTGATGGAAATCACAGACTTTAGCTTGCAATAAGCTTGTTTCTTATGCTTTTGATATCGACTACAAATCACAATTTATTGTATTAAGTGGTGCAGGTGCATTTGAATCTTGAAAGTTGATTAAATATATCTCTAATGATTTCTGAAGTACCAATTCAGCATTACTTTGGTCGTGCGCGTGATGCTTTGCATGTCATTGTATCGTTTGGTCCGATTAGTTCTTTGTTCTCTATATATTATGTTGTTAAATGTCATTACAGCAAAATCTAGAGTTTTCTCATCTATATAGGATTTTTGGGTGCTTTTGAAAAAGAAAAGATATGGAATCAGCAATGGATTGCTTCTAGGAACTACATGTAGAAATTGAGGTGCGAATCTGATTATGCCATAGTACCATGATGTCAACGATTAATCATTTATTCTTTCAGAGCAAATTATAGTGTTGCAGATGATTTTGTCCTTGTGAAATTAGCTGCTTCTTTGTTTAAACACTGATATTGAAATAACTTTCTCATTATAGTACATTAGTATTATCTTACTCTGCTCCATGATACCCAACAGGTAGGAAATCAAATGCTCAACCCTGTGAAGTAGTTGCATATCTCCAGCCTATTATCTCCAACCTATTGGCTATCTCCTACCTGTTGGTTAGATCATTAGCTTCACAGGTTGTACTCTACCGTTGAATAGGTATTCCTTACCAATATACTATAGTGAGAAAGTTATGGCCAGTCTCAGATGCGGTTTGAGATGGTCCGCAATCTTAATTGATCATATTTAGTATACATAACTCCTATCATATTATTCTCTCGCAAATTTATATACTGCTATCCACCTGCCACAAATATGAACTGTGCATGTTCTTTATCAGAATAAACTTATTTCGATAACAATAGTCTGTAATGGTAAGGACTCATGCCTATGGGAGGGTTATTAAACTCCCTTACTCTTGCTAAAAAAGGGGTTGATTGTTTCACTCATAACAAATGCTTAGTTTTATTGTTATGAAATAATCAAGCAGTGCAAAAAAAATAAAAAACCTTATTAGTGATGGTACACACGACACAGTAAAAGTTGTATGAAACATCTACCTTGGCGTGCTATTTTGTTGTTCATTTGACTTTTACTATGATGATGCATGTGTTCTCTGAGTTTTTGATGATTTTGTGTGTGTATGTGCACGTGTGTTGTACAATATCAGCAAATGTTATGATTATAATGAGTGTTAATGTTACGGTTTAAGAAATTATTGATGCTCGGCTAGAAGTTGAAAAACTGCACGCACCCGCTAAATCAAAATGTCATTGAAAAATACCAAGACGAAAAGACGAAGAAACGGCTTAAGAATATCATTCATAAGGGCTTGAAACGTTGCAGGCGCATTGGTAAGGCCAAAAGGTATAACCAAGAACTCAAAGTGGCCGTGGTGTGTGCGGAAAGCAGTCTTTTCGACATCAGTCGGATGCATTCAGACTAGATGTTAGTCACTTCTGATATCAAGCTTGGTGAAAAAAAGACCCGACGATAGCCACTTCTGATATCAAGCTTGGTGAAAAAGTAGGCACCTTTTAGCTCATCGAGTAATTCATCGACGACCGTATTCGAAAATTTATCCATAACGGTCTTGTCATTCAAGGCACGATAGTCCACACGAAAACGCCACGTTGCGTCTTGCTTTTTAGCCAAAAGAACCGGCACTGAAAATGCCGATGTGCTGGTCCGAATGATGCCCTGGTGAAGCATGTCATCATATTGTTGCTCAATTTCATCCTTCAAAAGTTGTGGATATCGGTATGGACGAACCACCACCGGCGCTATGCCGGGAAGGAGATGGATGTGATGATCCTGTCCGCGAGGTGGAGGAAGGCCACGTGGAGTGTCAAAGAGGGGCGCAAACTCGAGCAATAAGTCTGCCAAGACAGCCTCTAGAGCGCATGCATGCACGTGTGGAATGCCACGATCAGCAATGATGCCTTGCCATGTCACTTGATGATCCTGCCACCAAAAAGACATGGTGAGTCGATCAAAGTCCCAAACAATTGGCTTGAGAGTACGAAGCCACTGAACGCCCAACACCATGTCAAAGCCTTCCAATGGTAAAGTGTAGTAGTCGATGCGAAAAAACTCGTTGTTGATGTCGATGCGCAAACCGCAGTGCACCCCCCAGCTAGCGACACGATCGCCATTAGCCACGGTAACCTTCATGCCAGGAAGCGGGTTCAGACGAACGCCAATACGCTCGGCAACTCCGTTGGCCAAAAAATTATGAGTCAATCCAGAGTCGACTAATGCCGTGAGGAAGACACCCTGAGCTTCATGGTACGGCCAGTGCTCACACCTGTAATTGCATGCAATGAAATTTGGATATCGGTGTCTGCTGAGTCAATAACATCGTCATCGTCCGCAAGCTTAAGGAGATAGATGCTTTTGAATGAACAAGTATGATCACGAGAAAACTTGGCTGGGCAGTTATAACACTATCCTTTGAGACGACGATTGTTCATCTCGGCCGGAGTAAGGCATCGAAACTTGGAATTCAATGGGGCTGGGAGCAACGGCCCATGGGATGCGGCTGGCACCACTGAGCTGGCTGATCCAGAGCTTGGCGTTGTCGAACCGGGTGCTGGCTCGGGCGAACCAGCAATGGCAGGCATCGCTTTGATCGTCCTGGTCGGTATTGGCGTTGAGGAACGCATGGCAAACGACCCGCGATCTGGTGGCAGGGCATTGGCCGTATCATCCTCCCTACGATGCTCGTACGCACGGGCGAGACTCATCGCTATTTGTAAGTTGGATAGATTTTGAAGCTCGACATCAGTCTTTAGTGGATTACAGAGCCTGGTCGTAAATAATTGAACCTGTTGCTTGGACGAAAGTTGTTCGGTACGACAAAGAAGCACCAGAAACTGTTGTTGATATTTTTGAACTGTGCCGGTCCACCAGAGGTGAGCTAATTCACCGAGTGGGTTGCTACGCAAGGGTGGCCCAAAATGCATGTTCACAAAATCCACGAAGCGAGGCCAAAACACGATGCTCTCGTCACGCTCAAGCTGATAGTACCAAAGCTGTGCATTGCCAGTAAGATGGTAGGCGGCAAGCCAAAATTTTTCCTCCTCTATGGTCTGTTGCCCTCGAAAAAAATGTTCGCATTGATTAAGCCATAGCAAAGGGTCCTCGTCGCCGCTGTACGAGGGAAATTCCAACTTGTAGAACCTTGGCATGCCGAAAGCCTCCTCACCCAACCGGCCACCTCCTGATGTTCGCGTCGACACCGGTAGTGGAAACTGTGGTGTTGGAGGACGTATCCCTTCGCCGGTTGGTCCTCCGGCTTGAAGCTTCTCTGTTCTCGCGATGCGCACATCATGGCTGTCCAATCGATGGTTCAACGTGGATAGCTGAGCAAGAATTTGATCCAGCTTTGCTGAATTGTCTTGTCCATGGGCGGCTGCCGCCTGAGCTTCAGGGTCGTCACCAGACATGGAGGATGGCTCGGTGTTCGTGTTAGACCCCAAATTTGTAATCTGGGTACCACTGTGCAAACCTGTGCTATTTCCTTGGATTAGTAGATAGCACGTACAAATACATACTTGATTCATACGCATACATCACATACATTGTTCAACAACATAATTATTACATAACAGGTCGCATGGCCAAGAGTCTTACAAAGGGGGCACGCAGGCCACCATAGTACATAGATCAGAGTACAAAGATAACATATAAGAGTGAAAGTAAAAGTAACGGTAGTGGAGCCATTCACTCTGCCCACAGGCAAGTGACTGGGGGTCTCAGCCTAAGCATCACTATCATCTCCACCATCTGGTCCCGCGGCCGAGTAGTAGTCATATGGATCTTGGTCAAGAGGCTTTGACAGATTATACTAAACGAGCCTGAGTACACAACCGTACTCGCGAGCCAATACACAATGCAATCATTATACATGCTAGGCTAGTCAGGCGGTTCATGTTTATTTTAGTTGCATAAATCCAAGTTTTGAATTAGAGTATATAATAGCAATTTCTTGATACTTGGCATTTTAACACGGGGGATTTCAGGATTTGCCCTCATGAGATAGATGGATTTCAGATTTTGCCCCAATGTGTCTATGACATGTGGGTCCATGGCCCACATGTCATAGACACATAGGGGGGGGGGGCAAAATCTGAAATCCATCTATTCAGTGGGGCAGATTCTGAATTATTCCTTTTAACACAGGTTTTGTAAACTGAGTTTTTGTGGTAAAGTACTAATGGAGATTTCATGTCCTATATCATTGAGTGGCTCCGTCCACTCAATGCTTAGGCTATCCCGTATTTACCACTAGTCCCCGACCAGGCCATTTCAAATCTCTGGGGTCTCGTCCCATCTTTTCTATTCCATCCACAAATTATTTTTATAAAAAGGAAAGCTATATCAAGCAAGTTCTCAGCACTGCTCTTGACCGTGAGCACGGCTATCTAGATAGTTTTCTTACTCTATAGAGTTTGTACACTTTACCCACAAGAGATAAATTAATTTATACTGCCTCGACACACTTCTGTAGGTGTGTAGCTAATGTTGATTATCACAATGTCTTTACAATGTCCCACTTCAACGCAACTTCAAACCACTAGGTATCACCTCCTTAGGGCCTCCCCTCGCCCATGGAAAGTTTTCCATTTGCGTCGTGTAGTTCCCGCGGCTTCGTTCTCCCCCAACTATCCGCCTGCATCCTCTAATGGCGAAGCCACGTCGAGGCGAACAAATTAGTTAGCCATGTCTTAAGTGTTACAGACTTGTGGTTGCACTGTTTTACACGATACCTGGTCCTTAATTGATTCAGGCGGTACATTCATATACCAACATCCTCTCGTGCTCCCGGCACCTGCCACTCTTTCCAGTCACCTGAGTCTAAATTTGTTTTCTAGGTTTTATTTTGTTTTTAAAATAACCTTTCGTCCAACATACCAGCGAAGCTCCCAGCCTTGACTGCCCAATTTTATTTTCAAAGTGTTGATTGATGTCGGGCAACTTAATGCCCAAATGACAATGTATCTAAGCAAGGCTAAGCATGACACTTAGATACAGACTTATAACTAGTATGCAAACCATTAATTCTAGGGTGACAAGGATAATATCCAAATTCAAGGATTGGAACTTTATACATATTTATTATTAAGGCATTAATTATGAACTAGACCAATATAGCTGTATAAAACATAGCAATGCAATTTTATACGTTAAAATAATATAATTGCAAAATTAGGTGAAAATGATCAAAGTATTGACTCGCCTTGGTCAAGGTACTGCTGATCTTGCTCTTGGTCTACTGGAGGGTCTTCGGGAGCTTCATATTCTATATACGCAAAATTTAACCAAAAATCAAATAAGCACATATGAACTCAAATTGTATTTAAAAATTCAAATAAACTCCAAATTGTGTGGTTTTAGATTGGTTGAGTAGATTTTGAATTTAGATAAATTTAGAGACAAAAATCACTCGAATCAGAGTTAAAATGAGTGAGAACGGGCTTCCTGAAGTTTAATCCGAAATTAATATCCTGAAAAGAAAAGAAGAGAGAGAGTCTACTTACTAACAGGTGGGGCCTGCGGATTTTTTTATATTTCTTTTTGATTTATTTTCCAGCCGAAAGCATACAGTGAATGACAGGTGGGCCCCCGATATCAGCCACACGGTCCATACTAACAGTTCAGGGACCGTTGGTTCACCGGCACAGTTCTTGGTCTACGGGCCGAAGTCCACTGTGAACCTAATGGGCTCGGGCCCGCATGTCAGCTGCTCAACGCGGAAACCAGAGTGCTAACGCACTGGGTTTCTATACCCCGGTCCCGCATGGTAGTGATGCAATGAGTAACACAGGGTATTAATTACATGGATTTTCGCCCGAGGGCCCGCATGGCAGTGGGACTTAGCAGCTAATAAATGCCGATGATTAGTCTTAATACCACACTTAACCATAGATTCGGTAATTAAATGGGGTGTGCGGCTCAATTATTTAACGCGTGTGGTTTTCTGTTGGTAGCCTCTGTTGGTAGCCTCACACGGCAGTTACTCTAGGTTATAATTAATATAATATCTACCCAGTAATCTGTGCTAAGGGTACGTACAGTGGTATAGACAGTGGTTGTCTGTAATATCTTCCATGTCATCTATAGACAGAACTAAACACAATCAATACAATTAGTTGTCTTTAAATTGTCTATATATATCCTCCATAAAATAAGACTATAAAACATGTGGGTTACAGACGGCATAGATACAACAACAAAAGTGATGTCTATAAGGACCTTATAGACCGTCTGTTGCATGCCAAACGGCTTCTACCTCTCTCCTCCTTCTCTCTTATCCATGTCACAAAAAATCTTATGTGACAAGTATTATAGACGGCTGATGTCACCCCACTGTACATGCCCTAAGACGCTGATTTAGCCATTAACCGCCTAGCTACAGTGTTAAGGTTTTTCTACATAAGCTGTACCTTAACCAATACAAGCTGCAGCCACACATGCTAATTGAGCTGCACTTGTATTAAAGAATATTATTTTGTTTGATGTAAGTCGGCTAGTGCATGAGTCGGTTTGTAACTCCTATATAAGGACATGTATACATCTTATGGAATGTACCTTGTGATATGATATCAATGTAGTTCTTTGTTTTCAGTTAATACTACTGCTCTTGTCTGTTTTCTTGCCTCCCATAGAATTGAGTTTCAACAATTGGTATCAGAGCCATGGCGAAGGATGGGTGACCTTGGCGCGGATTCAGGAGCATGCGGGCAGCAGGAGCGGAGCGGCGCGACAACACGACAGATGGAGCGGCGGCGTGGGCGTTGCTACGGCACGAGCGCGGCACAACACGGTGGAGCGGTGGGCTCCCGTAGTGCGCACGAGGCGGATCCCGGTGGCGCATCAGGCGAGCAGCGGCGGAGCGCACGGCGGGGCACGACGGCTCGATGCAGCAAGACTGACGCATGTACGATGCATGCGGCTCTGTGATGAGGAGGAGCTTGCACGTCGGTGGAATGCAAGGTAAGTTGCGCGTTGCCAAGGTGAAAGCGTTGTGTTGGTATTAGACGGTTGCGGTGCCATATTTGTGTGTGTAGAGTTGAGTTCGGGATGTGGAGGAGATGTGTTCGCCATTCTGAGTTGAATCCGTAGAGTTTGAGTTCGGGATATTGAGAAGATGTGTTCGCCATCCTGAGTTGAGACTCTGGAGTTGAGTCCAGGATGTTGAGGAGATGTGTTCGTCATCCTGAGTTTAGTACGAATTGGGAAAGTCGTAGTTGAGACCGATTGTCTCAATGAGTAAGTCCGAGACCTGTTCGAGTTGTGTCATCGTCTCCGTCAGAGTGCGATTGTGCCAAGTTGAAGCCGGCCGGGTCCAACTGGCAACCGGAGTTTGAGTATCAGTTTGAGTACATATTTGTGTGTCTTAGAGATGCTATAGAATAAGTGAAGAATCGACAACGACAACGTAGATATCTCAAGAAAATAAATTAAGGGGGAGATTGTTAGATGTTAATTCATTTTCTTTAGATTGAGAAAGTCAAATCGAATTTTGATTTGCATGCATTCTGGAGAAGCATCTAGACAAGGATAGCTCAAAGCTAGGAGTACCTAAGCTGGACATGGAGCCTTTGGTAGGAAACGCTGTTAAGGTTTTTCTACATGAGCTGTACCTAATTGAGCTGCACTTGTATTAAAGAATATTATTTTGTTTGATGTAAGTCGGTTAGTGCATGAGTTGGTTTGTAACTCCTATATAAGGACATATATACATCATATGGAATGTAACTTGAGATATGATATCAATGTAGTTCTTTGTTTCGAGTTAATACTATTGCTCTTGTCTGTTTTCCTGCCTCCCATAGAATTGAGTTCCTTGCTCTTGTCTGTTTTCTTGCCTCCCATAGAATTGAGTTCCAACAGCTAGCGGTGGCGCTCGGCCGAAGCGAACGCTTGAGCCTCACCATGAGCTCGAGTTCGGTTGAGAAAGGGAGTAGGCACTAGAGTGTTTGGGGTGGCGAAGGAAGCTTAAAGGGAAACAATGGGGCTATTTATAGCCGATGGGGCGGAGTTCGCACGAGGGCGCCGATGCGCTCGGCGCAGGCTCCATACTGACCTCGTGGAGGAATGGGCATGGACTGGCAGCACAGTGTGCCGAAGCGACGTCTTGGGCGACATTGCGAGCGACGGCAATTGACAGAGCGGCCATGCATGCTTGCGACGTGGCGTTGAGCTTCTGCGGGCATGGACGCCAAGAGAGAGGAGGAGGAGCTGTGTCATGATCTCACATTTGGGCCGCCTAGTCACTAGTAACGGAAATGGGCTGAGCCCAGGTCACTACTCACAGCCAAGGGGATCAAGCAATACAAATACTCCTGTATTAGCGATAGAAAAGGAGACAAGAAGTTACAGAAGGCATCGTCTCGGTTCTCTTCCTCCCCAAACTCTGCTCCTTCCTCTCCAACTTCATTCTCTGATTTCTCAGCCCAAAGTGCTTCTCCTGCCCCAACCTGATTTGCTCTTCCTAGACCTTGCTTCCTATTCTCTCCAATTTGTATCTTCAAATACTTGTACCCTGTGTTTTGATTGGCAAACTAGCTCTTGTATTGGTGTTGATTTGTGTTATCAAGTGGGATCGTAACAATATGGTATCAGAGCAGTCGGTCCTCGAGGTTTCTCACACCGAAGCGGCCATGACTGAGGAAGAGAAGAAGCGATGCCGGACAATGCTGGAGAATTTGCTTGCAGTCACGAAGAAGTAATTGGTTGATCTGACGGGCTTGGCATACCAGATAACGGAGTTGGAGGTCACCCTACAGCCACTGGTCGCGTCCGTTCGAGCCTCACCGCCGCCTGTGACTGCACCAACATCTACCCCTGTCACCGCTATGGGCCACGCCATGGCTGCTGCTACCCCATCTCACTACTACAGAAAGCCTCATCACAGGCGGTTCGGAACCGTCATCACAGACGGTTTCCAACTGTCTGTGTTTTTGTACGTCTGTGATAACAGGCGGTTCTTGAACCGTTTGTGATAAAAGCTATCACAGATGGTTCGGAACAAGAACCGTCTGTGAAAAAGGCTATCACAGACGGTTCTGAACAAGAACCGTCTGTGATAATTAATGGTTCACAGACGGTTCTGAACCAGACGGTTCGTGTTCAGAACCATCTGTGATAGCTTTTTCTATTGCAAAAAAACGAAAACGAGTGTTGAAACTTCGGAGGCTGTTTTGAGGCCCTAAACGACCTTTTTTGGGGTTTCCACTTTTTCGGGGCGTCGTGAAGAGAATCTGATCTCGACTTATGGATTTTCGGATTGAATTTTTCGTTAGCTTTCAAACGAGCCGAAGAACGTCGCAATCCGAGTTCGTATGCAAAAGTTATGGCGGTTTTTACCGGACAGTGCGCGATCTGCCATCTATATTTTTGAATGAATTACACATACACAGAGAGCCTCCAACAATAACTACAGCATCATCCACATCACAGTAGCATCAACTCAATCCATTCTAACACCACAGCATCACCCACATCACAATAGCTCTCAGTAATCCACATCACAAAGCAAAGGGGAGAGTAGAGAGAGTGAGGTCGTGGGAGGCCGGGGCGACGAAGTGGAGGAGGCCGGGGGCGATGAGGTCGTGGGAGGCCGGTGACGACGAGGCTGAGGCGAGGTGGAGGAGGCCGCGGGCGACGAGCTCGGGGGAGGCCGGGGCGACGAAGTGGAGGAGACTGGGGGCGACGATGTTGGGGGAGGCCGGCGACGATGAGGCCGGGGCGAGGACGAGGAGGCCGCAGGCGATGAGCTCGGGGGAGGCCGGGGCATAAGGTGTGAGGAGGAGAGACGACAAAGGAGGAGATGGAGGTGTGAGGTGTGAGGAGACTCGGTTATTATAAAGTGAGTTTCGGCAGCCCGCCCATTAAGTCCAATTTTTTGTTTTCCCGCCCAACAAAACAAAAGTATCACAGACGGTCCTTATTAAGAACCGTCTGTGATGTATCACTATCACAGACGGTTCGTAATACGAACCGTTTGTGATAGTGAGTATCACAGATGGTTCCAAAGGGAACCGTCTGTATAAGTTCAACACAGACGGTTCCAAAGGAACCGTCTGTGATGAGGCGTCTACTATGGTCTGTTTTGTAGTAGTGTCTGCAGATACCGATCTCACCGCCAAGAGGCCCGCCCGTTGCTCGACAGTATGTCTCGACCGCGACACCAGCGTTCATACTTCAGCGTTCACTCCGGCTACGGCCCCAAGTGCTCCCCCTACCATCACCGAGCTCGACACCGCCTCAAGTCGTGTCGTCGCTGCTCAGCTCGTTGTCAACGCCTTTAGCACGGACACTGTCTCAGTGATGCCCACCAAGTGTTCGACGGAAGGTGAAGAGCACGCCATCGACATCAATCACGATGTCGCGACCACCAGGATCGACACCGAGGTGCCCACCAACTGTTTGACGAAAGGTCCTCGCCTTGACACTGATGACATCAGCACCACCAACCTCACCATCGTGCTGCCGGTTGGCCCGGAAGGCATGCTATTTGGCTTTGCTGTCAATGATGACCACACATCCGTCCTTGACAATGCATGCTTGAGGGCGTGCTCATGTGGTGCTATGGAGTTTAGGCAACCGTGGCCGCCGCCTGCGCAAGTGGGCGTCATGGGCTGTGGAGTGGAGCTATGTCCAACGTCACGGCTGTCATTCAAGGGCTATCGAGGCAGAGTGAAAGGGATGCCCCCATGGTCACCACCTGTGCTAGGAAGAATGTTGATTCGGGGAGAAGGATTTTGCCCAACTATAAACTCTAAGGTGAAACTTACAGCTCAAACTCGAAGGATGTTGAATATAGCCTATGGGTGTAATTGCTCTGTCAATATCATGGAGGCTGCCGGAGGTATCAACATCTCCCTCGGCGTCAAGCTCGGCGTCTAGTACAGTCTCTGGGGAGGTTCTGTAATAAATCTGGGAACCAAAAAGTACAGAGATAAGTTCTTTGACAGAAGTGACAATTTGGACTATCCAGGCTGCTTTGCTATGACAGAACTACATCATGGATCCAATGTCCAAGCTCTACAGACTACTGCTACAATTGATACAGTTACTAATGAGTTCATTATTAACACCCCAAATGATGGAGTTATTAAGTGGTGGATTGGTAATGCAGCAATTCATGGAAAATCCACTATTATTTTTGTAGGGTTAATTTTACCCCTTCAAGGAAAAGAAGGATTTTACCCTACTGATATGGGCATTCATGCATTAATTGGGCCGGTGCGGGAAATATTGAAACAAGGCCAAATCCCAGAAGCCACATCAGTCCCTTTCCCTACTATCCAGAGCTACGGACAGAGGATTCGGGTGGAGAGTGCCTACTCGAGGTTGGGCCTGGTCTCGTTGGGGTTCTTGTGGAAGCAGGATCAGACTTTGCTCCTTGAAGAAATGATAAGAAGGGGCATTGTGGCTATAACTGTTAAGGTTGCTGCAATGGGGCTAAAACCTTATGCTCATTTAGGGAAAGATCTGGCTGACCTTAAGTGTCATCTGCTCCAAATGAATAAGAGTTATGGAATCAATGTCTGTGGTGAAGGTGGAGAATATGAAACACTAACTCTTGACTGCCCTCTATTCTGTAATGCAAGAATTGTTCTTGATGATTTTGAGGTGATACCCCACTCACCTGATTCCATCGCTCCAGTTGGAATTCTTCATCCGTTAGCATTTCATCTTGAACACAAGCCAGATTCATCTGGCAGCATTTGCGATAGCACTGTTGCTCAAGAGGATTCAAGTGGTTTGTATGAAGTAGATGGAGATATTGCGATCATCGATGTGGAAGACAAACAGACCTTGAATCCAATAACAACTACTGATGCTTACACAAATACAGACCTATGCATCTCGAAGACAGGGAAGAATTTGTTTTCCATTGGTTGCGGGATTCAGGATCACTCTAGTACATCAGAAGGCCTGAAGGTAGATCTATTGCAGCAGGTGGCGTTAACACACTCAGTCACCTGGAATTACTTGAGAGACTTAATGAGTACCTACTTGTCCCAGCCTAACCCTGTCACTACTCAATGGGAAGGGAAATATCATCTATGGGATCTTGAGGATTCTTCAATTTATATTCTTCTCTCAAATGCTTTAGGAGTTCAGTTGTTAACCTTCTCATATTAGTACAGCAGAAGCATGGTGGTGGGGATTGTATTGTCTGCGGGTCATTACTTGTTTGGGATCATTGCTTGAAAGAAATACTGGTGGGAGATGATTGGAGAAATGTGTTGCAATCAGTGGAGCGTGAATCCATATAACATGCATGGTTGCAATGTGGGGATCATGGAGAATTCAGGACCTTTTGTTGGGAATGGTTGAAAGTTCATTCACACACTCAGTGCTTTCATGAGGTGGTGCTCTATACTCTGAAAATCTGGTGGTGTAGGAGGGGTTTGAATAGGCATGGGAGAAGAGAAGATGCTTGGCCATCTATGCATTGTGGGATTGGAGCAGTGGTATTCAAGATGGAAATTTCATTGCAAGGATTTCATTATCGTGTTGGATCAGTACAGGCAAAGTGGAGCAGGTTCATGGGAGTTGTTTCGAGTTCCATTGACACATTTCATAACACTGAACAAGGCTCTATGGCTTCGCAGGAGCCAAGAGTTGAGGTTGAACAGAAATCTGTTCTCGCTGATAACCCTGAAGAGCAGTCCGTTCCCAGTAAGGATGAGAAAGCAGTTACACCCACCATTTCACTTGATTCAAATGCTATCAATCTACCAAGTGAAGGGCAATCCCAAGCTGTCACATCTAACATAGGCGGCGAACATAATGCTGCATATCCACAAAATCTGTATGCTTCTCAGGCACAACCGTTCTATTACCAAGGCCCAGGGTATGAGAACCCTTCAAATGAATGGGATACATATCCTCCTTATGTGAGTGTTGAAGGATTGCAAGTGTGTCCAGCGGTTGTATACAATGAGGACCCTTCATTTATGTTCCATGGTGGCTATGGCTATGACCCTTATACCCATTATTCTCCTATTACAATGCCTGTACCAGCTGCTGTTAGTGGAGATGGTCAGCTCTACTCCCCTCAGCAGTTCTCCTTCTCGGCTCCTTACTACCAGCAATCAGTACCACCTGGCATGCCATATTTAAGCTCTCCTACTCCAATATCACAGGGTGAGACAATGATGCCGATTGACCCAACACAAGGAGCTCTTATCGCTGACACTCTGAGTCCAAACAGCTTCCTTTTTGGGCCAAGACCTATTAGTCATATTGGTGAAATCAGGTCCTCAGTTTTACTGCTCACCAAGGAGTTGCAACTGCCATACAAATACTCCTGTATTAGCGATAGAAAAGGAGACAAGAAGTTACAGAAGGCATCGTCTCGGTTCTCTTCCTCCCCAAACTCTGCTCCTCCCTCTCCAACTTCATTCTCTGATTTCCCAGCCCAAAGTGCTTTTCCTGCCCCAACCTGATTTGCTCTTCCTAGACCTTGCTTCCTATTCTCTCCAATTTGTATCTTCAAATACTTGTACCCTGTGTTTTGATTGGCAAACTAGCTCTTGTATTGGTGTTGATTTGTGTAATCAAGTGGGATCGTAACAAGCTGGCTCAACCCTCAGCCGCGCGCAGGAAAAGAAGAAACGCAGCACCGAGCCGGGTCGGTCGACGGAGGGAATGGGTTTGGTGGCAATCGGGTCTGAGTGACACACGGCCACAGGAACAGTAAAAGGAGTGAAAAAGTGAGAGACCATGTGGAGGTCATCCCATGTGTGTGATGAGTAATTGACATTGGTTTAGGAGTCGAGTCGTTGCGTGGTGCAATCGGACTCGATCTAAGTCGAGTTTGTTTTGGGTGGTTCGGAGTCGAGTCGTTGCGTGGCGCAATCGGACTCGGTCGGACTGTGGTCAAACTTGGTCGTACGGGATTAGGTTGCATATTTTGTGTGTTCGACAGGTTTGGACTTCGACATGGTAAGTATGATGGTAGTTATGCTTTCATGTATCGAGCGGTGCTAGTTGATGTGTTTCTTGTCTGTGTGACTGCAGGACATCGAGTGAAGTCGTGGAAAGACACGGTGGACCGGACTAGGCGCAGGTGGCGCTGAGGTCAGAACGGTCGGGATGTGTCGAAGACGACGTGGACTCGAGGTGGTTGCGAGTCGTGCGAGACAAGGAGCACTGAAGCTTCCCGGAACGACATCGGGTGAAGTCGTGGAGAGACACGGTGGACCGGACTAGGCGCAGGTGGCGCTGAGGTCAGAACGGTCGGATGTGTCGAAGACAACGTGAACTTCGAGGTGGTTACGACATCGGGTGAAGTCGTGGAGAGACACGGGACCGGACTAGGCGCAGTGGCGCCGAGGTCGAACGGTCGGGATGTGTCGAAGACGACGTGGACTCGATGTGGTTGCGGCGTGCGAGACAAGGAGCAAGGAAGCTTCGGAAGGTGCGGGAGAGGCGAACGGGAATTTCGCAAGGCCGCATGCGGGGCGGGCTTCGTGGACTTAGCGGGCGTAACGGGTGGAGACCCGTTAGCCATGGGTTATAAATAGGTTGGAGGGCTGCAAGCCCGATGAACACTTCAAGGGATTTCGTGGTTTCCTTTAGTCAAAAGAGACCGAGAGTCTGCTTTGGCTTGTGCTTTGGTGGTTGAGAGTTGTTGGGAGAGGCGAGTTGTATTCCTCTGTGTCCCCTTCGTTGGTCTCTTGAGAGACGTGTATCATCTCCTCTTAAGCATGTATGGGTTGTGTTCTTGAGTTGGAGAGGAGAGATTGGTTTGACGAGCTTGTAATCTTCCCTGCTCAATGTCCATGCGTATGGGGATGTATCTCTTTGTATTTTCTCTTGATTCAATGAATGGAAATCAAGTTTCCTTCATTTCTTGCTCTCTGTTCTCTCTGTTCTTCGTTCTCCCATTTGGGTTGATTCTTGAGATTTCGTGTTGGGAGCTTTTGCTTGATTTCCTTTCTTGATCTAGCTTGTCGTGACATGTGGGAACACATCTAGGATCTTCTTGATCATCAATCACCCACGAGCAAGTCTTTAGATCATATTTCGATTTTGACTCGGTTTTGGAGCACCCTTCGTTCAAACTGAAAAGATAGGAACTTTGGCAAGGATCTTGACGATCGTTGCATGGAATAGGTTCCCGACATCTTTGAGAAGGTGTGTCAAGTTTCGTAAAGTTTGGAGTTGTGGAGCAAAAGTTAGATCATTTTTCGATCTCAAATCGTGCTGAAATTCAGTTTCTTGTGCTGATTTTACTGTAGCATCGAGTACCGAGTTCTTGCTACGAGTACTGTAGCATCGAGTTCTTGTTCGTTTCGAGTGTGAGCTACGAGTACTGTAGCACGACACTGTAGGTACGAGTACTGTGGCATCGAGTACTACTCTTTCGAGCTCTATTCTTTTATCGAGACTGTAGCATTGAGTACTATTCATTTCGAGTTCTTGCCACGAGCACTGTAGCAAAACACTGTAGCTTTCGAGTACTACTCTTTCGAGCACTGTTCATTTTCGAGTACAAGCTACGAGTACCGTTCATCGACCACTCGTACTTTCGAGTCTTCGCTCATCACCGTCTTCTTGTGTTTGTGGTCATTTCTTTTGGGGGTTTTGATTGGATTCAATACAAGTCTTCCGCTGTGCTTGATTGATTGATCTTCATAGCTTTCATAGCTATTGGAGTGATATTCGTATTGAATTTGATTTGGAGACAAAAAGAGTTTGTGCTCCTATTCACCCCCCCTCTAGTCGCCATTTCGGTCCAACAATTGGTATCAGAGCCGGTTAGCTCTAATCAATAGATCTTAACCGGTCTCAAGAGCCATGGCGACGACAAGTACTTGACCAAGCCGGCCGCTTTCGATGGCATCGACACCCTTCCGAAGAGCCGAATGGAGACATACATCCAGGCCCAGGGGTATGCCATTTGGCGGAAGGTCAAGGTACGATTCGTTGTTCCTGCCGATGAGAACATCAATGCCGGGAACATGGCTGATGTTGAGGCGAATGCAAACGCAAGGAACATCATCATCCAGGGTTTGAGTCGTGCGAGTTTGACCGCATATCTCACCCGTCGTCCGCCTCGACATCCGGGTGACCCTCGACGCATACCATGAGGGCACCACCGGATCAAGACGGTTCGACAGATCGGTTCAAGCGCGAATACAACAAATTCGAGATGCTTGCCGGTGAGTCCTCGGGCGAGTGCTTTTCGCGATTTCACAAAATCTTGAGCAACCTCCGAGCGCCGGTCTCACATACCCGACTCGGACAACGCCGCCGATGCTCGCGGCACTTGATCTGCGTGTTTGGGAGATGAAAGTGACCACCATCAAGGACACGGCGCACTTCTCGACCTTGACTCTTGACGCGTGACTCGCGCCTCAAGACTCACGAGATTGACGTTGTCTCTCGTAAGTCGAAGTCACAGTCGATGGCTTTGGTCACTGATCCTACGTTGGCTTTTGGTTCCTCTTCTTCTGATTCTCTTTGCGGATTCTCCTTGTCGCTCTCGTGACATAATCGATGATCGCTAGAGCGACTGCGGATGAGCAATGACCCTTCTTGCTCGAAGATTCTCCCATGCTTACAGAAAGAGACAGAAAGAGAGGAGGACCGGTGATTTGCTTCGAGTGTGGTGGCCCCAACCACATTCAGGCAAACTGCCCCAAGCTGGAGAAAGGCAAGAACGATTATGGCGGTTCGGGCAAGAACGACTACACCGACAAGAACCGCAACAGGAAGCCTCCAGCTCCTGCACAAGGCAAGAAGAAGTTCCGCAACTTTGGCAAAGCCAAGAAGCTCTTCCACCGCGTCCTCACCGCTTTTCGACGACCTCGACCTCAGCGAGGTGGAAGGATGGAGCGACGACGACGGGACGGGTGACCAAGAGCCCAAGGATGGTGGCAACAACTTCTCCGGCATGTGCTTCATGGCCCTCGGGGGCGAACTGAGCGATAGCGAGCTGTACTCCGACTCGGACGAGGTAGGCCCCACCTACGACCAGCAGAATCATGCTTTTCTTAAGCTAGGTGGTTTTCATGCTAGAGCAAGGGCTAGGTGTACTGAGTTAGAGAAGGAAGTAGATAGACTATCACGGGAGCTTACCTCACTTACATCTGCTCCCTCCCGTGATGATTGTGATACATGTTGTGCTCTGTTGGGTGACATGGAGAAACTAAGGACCTCGCATGATAGTGTGTCCTCCGAGCTTGATATTGTTAAGGAGGAGAATGTTAGTCTGCTTGCTCAGTTAGAGTTGAGTAGGATGGCTGTTACCCTACTTACTACTGATGAGACTACTTCTCCCACCTCATGTGAGGATAAGGATATTGTTGCTAGAGGACCTTGTGCCATGCTCCTTGATCTGCCCAAGTCTTGTGAAAATTGCAATAACTTGAAGATGAACTTAAAACGGGCAGATCATAAAATTGTTGAACTACAAGCTTCTTTACTTGAGCCGATTGATTCATGCTTGAACTGTCCTAAGTTAACTACTGAACTTGAAGCTGTCTCTAAACAGTTTCAAGATATGATTGATCATGATAGGAAGTTGGCTCAGTTTGCTTCTAAGGACCTTGTTAGCTCACCATGCATTAATTGTAACAAACTAAAATCGACTTGATTGCTTTGGATGAGAAATGTGAAGCTAACTAAGGACCTTCTAGAGAAGCCACATTGTGCTTGTAATGTGATTGATGGTGTGGGGAGAAGCCCGTGGTAAGGGTGAGACGCCTAGAGACGCGAACCAACTTTGCTAGTAGTAGGACTGTCCCCTCGTAGTCCGTGTGTGCACAAGACATTCTTTCCTCTCTTGTTGGTTCTTCCTCTGCTCCCTTACCTTCATTGTCTCTTCTTCCTCTGCTCTTCTTGCACCTCTCTCTTTCGGGAGTGTCAGTACCTTATGAACACTCTCGAGAGATTTGTAGGAGGCAAGAAGAAGCTCAATCTTATTCTAGACCAATCTAAGATCTGCAGATTTAATCAAGGTCTAGGATATGATTTTTATGAGGACATGGGGAAGCATCCACCTGCCGTGCTTAGACCCATAGCACCAGGTGTGATCAAGACTAAGCCTAGGACCGAGAAAGTCCAATTTAAGTCAGCGGGCTATGTCCAGGGGATTTCTGACAGCAAGGTGATTCCACCTACTGCTTCAGCTACTCAGAAGGCGAAGCCTCCCCGTGCTGCTTCTACCTCTTAGAAGGTGAAGTATCACTGCACTTTCTGTCAGAAGGATGGACACACAGTCGATCGATGCTTCAGGCGCGCCAAGATCGCGCGTAGAGACCGTGTTGAGTCTCTTGGGCGTATTCAGGGTCGGCCCCAGACCTTGAGTGCACCTAGGACCAACACGAGGTCTAGGACTGTTGAGTCTGTGTTTGGGCAGTATCGAGGACTCGGTTTTACTAAGTTTTCTGGTTTTCGTCCTCGATATGCTCCTGGTCGTGACTTCCGCCGTCCTGAGGGTAGATCTCGTTTTCCTCATCGAGATAGCTACCCGCGGCGTGATCAGCTCGTTGCTGGTGTTCCGACTTGCTCTCCCGTAGCAGTCGGACCTAGCAACAACTTCAGGTCTGCTTATAGACCTTCTGTTTTGAGTGACAGAGAGCGTAGGGTAGATAGAGGTCAGTCGTGCTTGACTACTTCATCTGCTCGACGTGTTACTCAGTATTGGGTACCAAAATCACTGTTGATTTACCCTAGTGCTGAGACTTTACTCTCTTGTTGACTCAGGTTCGCCGGGCAGGGAAGGGAAAGGTTTGGTTTGTCGACTCCGGGTGTTCTCGACACATGATCGGAGATTCTTGTTGGTTCTCTTCCCTAGTCAGTGCTCCAGGTGATGAGAAGATCACCTTCGGAGATGCTTCATCTGGGCGCGTCATCGCCAAAGGTACTGTGCACGTGAATGATTCTTTCATTTTGAAAGATGTTGCCTTGGTTAGTAAGCTGCAGTACAATTTGCTTTCGCCACTCGACTTACCGATGACGGTTTCGAGGTGAGCTTTAAGAAAAACAATTGTAAAATTCTTGATTCTTCGGGTAGTCTGGTTTGCGGGATTTATCGTTATAGGAGGATCTTTCGTGCTGAGTTTTCTGAGTCGTCTGGCGATCCTCTCAGGTGTTTAGTTGCTTCTGAGTCCCGCGATCTCTCTTTCTGGCATAGGAGACTTGGTCATATTGATTTGACCATTTGACTGAGTTAGCGCCACGATCTCATTCGTGGTCTCCAAACTCAAGATGGTCAAAGATCTTGTTTGCGCTCCATGCCGCACGGCAAGATGGTTGCCGCTTCTCACCCTCCGTCACAAGCATTATGACCGATGCACCAGGACAGCTACTCCACATGGACACAGTTGGACCAGCTCGAGTGCAGTTAGCAGGAGGGAAGTGGTATGTTCTTGTTGTGGTCGATGACTTCTCGAGGTATTCTTGGGTGTTTTTCTTAGCCTCGAAGGATGAGACGTTTTCACATTTCCGAGGTCTTTTTAATAGGCTTTCTGTTGAGGTTCCAGGTGCCTTACGAGCGATCCGCAGTGACAATGGCACGGAGTTCAAGAATTCCTACTTTGAGAGTTTCTGTGGTGAGACAGGTGTAGAGTACCAGTTCTCTTCTCCATACATCCCTCAGCAGAATGGCTTTGTGGAGAGGAAGAACCGTACCATGGTCGAGATGGCCAGGACGATGCTTGATGAGTACTCTACACCGAGGAAGTTCTGGGTTGAAGCCATTGCGACCGTGTGCCATGTTTCGAATCGAGTTTTTCTTCGGGCACACTTGCACCGCACTTCTTATGAGTCGAGATACGCGAAAGCCCGCCTCTCATTTTTGTGTGTTTGGTTGCAAATGCTTTATTCTCAAGTATGGGAACCTAGACAAGTTCGAGTCACGCCCTGTGATTCGTATCTTTCTAGGCTACTCGACTTCTTCGCGGGCTTTTAGGGTCTGGAACTGCGAGTCTAGCAAGTTGGTAGAGACCTGCGAGGTGACCTTTGACGAGGCCAGTCGGGGGACTAGGCCAGATATCTCAGGTTCTTTAGAGCAGTCCGAGACCATCTTTGTGGATGACGAGGACGATGGAGACGATGGTTGTTTACCTGATCCAGCTCCTCATCCTCCCCTTGTAATGCCTTCTTCCACGGCACCTCAAGGTGATCAGCCCTTACCTACTACTCCCTCCGGAGCTAGTGGCTCTGTCCCTGCCTTGTCTGCACACGAGGTAGAGGCCACTTCTTCTCCTCATCCAGACCTCCCGACATATCCGTAAAAGGCATCCTTCGAGCGCGATTATTGGAGACCTCTTCGAGCGTGTCACACGCTCTAAGTCCGCTTTTCTCAGTGTCTCCATTCGCCTTTGTTGCCTCCTTTGAGCCCAAGGACGTTTGTCACGCCCTTTCGATGAGTCTTGGGTCAATGCCATGCATGAGGAGCTAGAAAATTTCGAGAGGAACAAGGTCCAGTCGCTTGTCGAGCCCCGCGAGGTCACAATATTATTGGGACTAAGTGGGTGTTCAAGAACAAGCAGAGCGAGGATGGAGTGGTTATTCAAACAAGGCTAGACTGTAGCTCGTGGGTTCTCCTGTGTTGAGGGTCTAGATTTCGAGGAAACCTTTGCCCCTGTAGCTAGACTTGAAGCCATTAGAATCCTGCTTGCCTTTGCAGCTTCTAAGGGTTTCAAGCTTTACCAGATGGACGTCAAGAGTGCCTTTCTTAATGGTTTTATTGAGGAAGAAGTTTACGTACGACAGCCTCCAGGTTTCGAAAATCCCAAATTCCCAAACCATGTCTTCAAGCTTTCCAAAGCTTTGTATGGACTTAAGCAAGCCCCGAGAGCTTGGTATGAGAGGCTTAAGTCCTACTTATTAAGTCATGGTTTTGAGATGGGTAAAGTAGACAAGACCTTGTTCATCCACCAAGCATGGCACCGACTTTCTCGCTGCTCGTTGATTTATGTGGATGACATCATCTTTGGCGCTCTTCCCATACTGTTTCACGCTTCTCGGATGTCATGAGCACCGAGTTTGAGATGAGTATGATGGGTGAGTTGACTTTCTTCCTTGGCTTTCGATCAAGCGCACTCGGAGGTACCTTTCTTCATCAGGGAAAGTACACTCGTGACCTCCTGAGACGCTTCAACATGAGTGATGGTAAGCCTGTGTCGACTCCCATGTCTTCTACAGCCCCACTTGACCCAGATGAGGATGGCGAGCCAGTTAATCAAAAGGACTTTCGCAGCATGATTGGCTCCCTCTTGTACCTCAACGCCTCGAGACCGCACATACATTTTTCTGGTGTGTGCAGGCGCTGCTGAGCTTCTCCTCGCGTTTCTCACCGCCAAAGCGGTGAAGCGTATCTTCGGTACCGCGAGCTACCATTGACTATGGTATCGGTACTCTTCCTCATCCCGCTTTCCTTGAGAGCCTTCTCGATGCGCACTTTGCCATGTAGGATAGATAGGAAGAGCACTTCGCACCTACCAATTTATTGGCACTTCTCTTGTTTCTGGTCTTCAAGGCGATCGGTGTTGCACATCCACCGCAGAGGCGAGAGCACGTTGTCGCAGCCGATTGTCAGAGCCAAGTGCTCTGATGGCTTCGACCCTACAGACTTTCGGTTAGTTATCGACGTTGTTCCACTCTTTTGTGATAATACTTCAGCGATTAACATTGCCAAGAACCCGAGGCAACACTCCGGACCAAGCACATTGATATCCGTTATCACTTCCTTAGAGACCATGTAGAGAAGGGCGATATAGTGCTCCAGCCAGGAAAGTGACCACCGGTTGGTGACATCTTCACCAAGCCATTGGATAGTTCGAGGTTTTCACTCTACGGGAGAGCTTGGGGTGGTCTGTCCTATGGACCAGTAGTGAGGGGAGTTTCTATTCTTATCGCTTTTACTATACTAATTATGCTCTTACTCCTTGTTGTTGCATTGCATTTTGGGTGCATTTGGGATTAGTCCTCCTAGCATAGATTAGAGTGTTTCTCTAGTCAAGTTGCTTAGACTTCCGACTCTTATCTTGTGATTCTAGGATGCTGCTTATTAGCTGTCTCTCTTCTCACTAGGTTGAGCTCACTCACCGCTTATAGGTTCTAGCGAGGACTGCCACCCTGCAGACAGTGCGTGTTTGCTCCTGTGTGTTAGGTGGGCGCTGATAGTCCTAGAGTCATATGGGGTAGATAAGAGTCAGTCCGAGCCATAGTTTTCTCTTTATCTTATCTATGCTTTAAGGACTGTCTTTTTGCTGTTTTCTTTGCCAGCCTCTCGTTTTTATTGCTTTAGCTCAGGGGGAGTTCATTTGGGAGCTTCTGGAGCTTAATGTTGACTTAACTCAACTTGAACTAAAAGTTGAGGGTGAGCTGGATTTTCTTGCATTTCAACATTCTGCATTGTAATATAACTACATTGAGCCTTGGTTATTATCCTGCTATGACATGTTTAACAATGCTTTATACCTTGCCATGACTTGTGCTTATATGCTAGATTTATCATGACTTCATATGTGCAGCCTAGCTTTTGCTATGATAAGTTAATTAAAATTGCTCAACTGAAATTAAAACTTGTCATGCTAGCATTTGAGTTTAATCTATCTTTAGCTATCCATGTATGATTCATGCCATGTCAAATAGGTTGAGTTGAGCCTTGAATCTATGTTGAGCCTTAGATTGAGCTATTTTCGTCTCTTGATACATCATAAGTTAGCACAATCTATTAAAAGCAAAAAGATCTCTTTCTATGTGCAAAAAAACTGATTTCACCAATTCTTTCTCATGAGACGGCTTGCCATTGCACTAGGCATGAACTCAGGGGGAGTTTTGGATGACCTAGACTATCTTCTTAAGCTTCTCGCTTGGAGTAGTCGCATAAGGCTTGAGATCTAGCACATGACAAAATTCTTGGTTGAAAACAGCCATAAGCTTTAAAAGAAAATATGTCAAGTGTGCAAAATTTGCTTAATCATCTAAAGATGAAAAGTGCTTAAACACATGATACACTCTTGAGCTTGTAGCACTCTAATTGACTCAATATTAGCTTCCTTGTTCCGCTTAGCTTATTGAGATGGCCTGCATCATCCTTGGATATCTCTAGTTAGACTTTGCTTATTGATGACTTGACATGCTCATAATATGCATTTCATTTCGATCGTCATCTATGTGCTCAAGCTAGGATATACATGTCTTGTCATGATCTAGATAGTCTTTTATTGAGTTATGGCTGGGTGTAATTCATTATGGTCATTATGGATAATTCTCATGGCTCAACATGCTTAAAATAAATCGACTTCAGCCATTTTCATCCATTGACATGTCATATTCTCTCTTTTGCATCTTGATGTGTTTATTGCCAAAAGGGGGAGAATAGTAAAGAAAAAGGGGGAGAATAGAGAAGAAAAAGCTAGTGTGAGATCTTTTAGAGCTTTGGAGAAAAGATTTGCTCCTTCGCTTGTTGCTCTAGTATTCCTTCCATCGACATGGTCATGAGTTTCATTCTTTTCTTTGGACCATGTTGGACTTTGCAAATCAAACTCATCTTCATGTTTTTCTGGGTTTGTCAATATACTCATCAAGGGGGAGATTGAGAGACCATGTGGAGGTCATCCCATGTGTGTGATGAGTAATTGACATTGGTTTAGGAGTCGAGTCGTTGCGTGGTGCAATCGGACTCGATCTAAGTCGAGTTTGTTTTGGGTGGTTCGAAGTCGAGTCGTTGCGTGGCGCAATCGGACTCGGTCGGACTGTGGTCAAACTTGGTCGTACGGGATTAGGTTGCATATTTTGTGTGTTCGACAGGTTTGGACTTCGACATGGTAAGTATGATGGTAGTTATGCTTTCATGTATCGAGCGGTGCTAGTTGATGTGTTTCTTGTCTGTGTGACTGCAGGACATCGAGTGAAGTCGTGGAAAGACACGGTGGACCGGACTAGGCGCAGGTGGCGCTGAGGTCAGAACGGTCGGGATGTGTCGAAGATGACGTGGACTCGAGGTGGTTGCGAGTCGTGCGAGACAAGGAGCACTGGAGCTTCCCGGAACGACATCGGGTGAAGTCGTGGAGAGACACGGTGGACCGGACTAGGCGCAGGTGGCGCTGAGGTCAGAACGGTCGGGATGTGTCGAAGACGACGTGAACTCGAGGTGGTTACGACATCGGGTGAAGTCGTGGAGAGACACGGTGGACCGGACTAGGCACAGGTGGCGCTGAGGTCAGAACGGTCGGGATGTGTCGAAGACGACGTGGACTCGATGTGGTTGCGAGGCGCGAGACAAGGAGCAAGGAAGCTTCGGAAGGTGCGGGAGGGGCGAACGGAATTTCGCAAGGCCGCATGCGGGAGCGGCTTCGTGGACTTAGCGGGCGAACGGGTGGAGACCCGTTAGCCATGGGTTATAATAGGTTGGAGGGCTGCAAGCCCCATGGAACACTTCAAGGGATTTCGTGGTTTCCTTTAGTCAAAAGAGACCGAGAGTCCGCTTTGGCTTCAGGCTTTGGTGGTTGAGAGTTGTTGGGAGAGGCAGAGTTGTATTCCCTCTGTGTCCCCTTCGTTGGTCTCTTGAGAGACTGTGTATCATCTCCTCTTAAGCATGTATGGGTTGTGTTCTTGAGTTGGAGAGGAGAGATTGGTTTGACGAGCTTGTAATCTTCCCTGTTCGAATGTCCATGCGTATGGGGATGTATCTCTTTGTATTTTTCTCTTGATTCAATGAATGGAAATCTGAAGTTTCCTTCTGTTCTTGCTCTCTGTTCTCTCTGTTCTTCGTTCTCCCATTTGGGTTGATTCTTGAGATTTCGTGTTGGGAGCTTTTGCTTGATTTCCTTTCTTGATCTAGCTTGCTGTGACATGTGGGAACACATCTAGGATCTTCTTGATCATCAATCACCCACGAGCAAGTCTTTAGATCATATTTCGATTTTGACTCGGTTTTGGAGCACCATTCGTTCAAACTGAAAAAGATAGGAACTTTGGCAAGGATCTTGACGATCGTTGCATGGAATAGGTTCCTGACATCTTTGAGAAGGTGTGTGTCAAGTTTTGTAAAGTTTGGAGTTGTGGAGCAAAAGTTAGATCATTTTTCGATCTCGAAATCGTGCTGAAATTCAGTTTCTTGTGCTGATTTTATCAGAGCATCGAGTACCGAGTTCTTGCTACGAGCATCGTGAGCATCGAGTACCAAATCTTGAGCATCGAGTTCTTGTTCGCTTTGAGTGTGAGCTACGAGCATCGTAGCACGACAATCGTAGCTACGACATCGTGGGCATCGAGTACTACTCTTTCGAGCTCTATTCTTTTATCGAGTACTGTAGCATCGAGTGCTATTCATTTCGAGTTCTTGTCATGAGTACTGTAGCAAAACACTGTAGCTTTCGAGTACTACTCGTTCGAGCACTGTTCATTTTCGAGTAAAAGCTACGAGTACTGTTCATCGACCACTGTTATTTCGAGTATTGTTCATCAGGCTGTCTTCTTGTGTTTGTGGTCATTTCTTTTGGTGTTTTGATTGGATTCAATACAAGTCTTCCGCTGTGCTTGATTGATTGATCTTCATAGCTTTCATAGCTATTGGAGTGATATTCGTATTGAATTTGATTTGGAGACAAAAAGAGTTTGTGCTCCTATTCACCCCCCTCTAGTCGCCATTTCGGTCCAACAAAAAGAAAAGAAAAGCTAGGCAAAGATGGGAGAATGGATTGTAACAGAATTTTAGGTTCTAAAATCCTGAGATTTTTATTTGGAGATTCCCATACAATGATGGATATAATTTGATATTTGTCAAACACTATTTAACTGGACTCTTTGATCATTTAGGGAATTAGGCTTTGAAATCCTATACCTACGATCTTAGGGCTTACCCTATAAATAAATTTTAGAAGAGCAATGCTTTGGAGTTTAATTTGTGTAGACCAATTATGTTTCTAGGGTTTCCATAATCGGGGTTTCTATAGCTAGGGTTTCTGATTTATGATTTTATGTCTTTAAGGTTTTCTGTTTCTACACCATGCTGGCAAAAGAGGAAAATGCAATTCAAATAGGTCTAAAAAATGCAGGCAAGAAGAACAACAATAGTTATCATATAAAAAGTTTTAAAAATCCTATATTTTTGTATTTATGAACTTTTGGGACGGCTTGATCTGGATTGAAGTCGCAGGAGAGAACGAAGACGCAAACGAGACGGCGAGCGCCGGGACTCACCGGAGATCTCAGGTCGGGGCTTGTCCCCGGCCAGAGCTAGGTGCGGTGTGGTAGAAGAGAAAGAAGAGACTAAGTTGAATATATTGCTTTACAATTGAGTGCCTTCTTATGAAGGCTAGCTAACGTATCCGGAAGGGATACTGTAATCTATTTATTAGCAATCCTGAAGGTATCCGGAAGGGATACTCTAATCTATCTTTAGCAATCCTGAAGGGATACTTTCGTAACATAAGTTTCCTAATGCTATCTGTAACGAAACATCCATTGCGCAATGGCTCCACCCAGTCCGTAATCGCTACGGTTCAGTATTCGCTGCAGCTTCACCAGAACGTATTGTTGCCGGATTCGAGACAGTAGCATCCGGCAAAGTCTTCGCTTGACGGGCGAACTTCTGACTGAAGAAAGAGTCCATAACAGTTAACCTGTGATCTTAATTGGTCATATTTAGTACAACAGAAATTCACTTTATTATACCATTGGGATGATATGCAATCTTACAACATCGCCATTTTTTTCTGCCTACAGGTAGCCCATCATTTCTGTTTCATAGTTCTTCCCGCTATTTATAACCATTCTGTACATGAATTTATTGTATGCAGAACTCCACAGTAGCACAATTTTGTACATGCTTCATGGCAGTATATAGTACATCCTGTGCACACGTGCAGACAGTTCTATGCTTCGAGGAATACATTTTTTGCTTCCAAGACTGAATAGTCTACTCTCTTTCACAAATGTAGTAGCCTTCTGCTCCAAAATACTCGCAATACTCAGCCCCATTCGCTTGTGCTACCAATCCTTACTTCTGTACTGAAATTATTACATGATCTGCGTTTTGTAAATTCCATTTTACTTCAAATCTGTCAAATAACATTACGAGCCACCGAAAAGCATACAAACAACTAGCTAGCGCCATATATTCGACGGACGAGCGCGGCAATGCGCGCTTTACCGGCTAGCATTTATTTACTACACGTAGATTTCCAGTAGATCACTTTCCCTTGGTCTCCCAATAAATACAGGGCAGGCCCTAGCTATTTTATCTCTATTTTTTATCACGCAATTTGGAGGCCGAGAATTTTTCGAGCAGGAGTAAGGTCTGAGAGCCCGTACCGGGATGACCGTACCAATACTATAGCAAAAAAGGTTGACTTTGCAGTTTCCAGGCCGAGCGGTTTTCAGCCACTGGTCCAGGCTGAACACCAGCGCCGCATGGACTGTACTGCTACTGTTCGAGCTCTGAGGTCATTATTCACGAGTTTTTAGCTAAAATGATATGTTTTTTTATTTGCAATAGAAAAATTAGCCCCAGCACGAATGAAATGATAAAAAATAGAACCCTATTGCACTAAATTGCTGCGGACGCCACGCACCGCGATCCCAGACTGCGATAGACAACCTACTACGCTCCCAGATCGTGACATATGGCCTGTCGTGCTCCCAATCCTCTGTAGGACGTGTGTAGGCCACTTGCGGTGCTGACATGCTATCCTGCCGCGGTCTGGGATTGCAGCATATGGCTTCAAGGGCAATTTAGTGTGGTAGGGGGTGTCATTTTGTCATTTCGTTTGGGAGGATGTTAGTTTTGCTATTTCGTTTCAAAAAGAGGCTAAATGAGAAAAAAAAACTCCATTATTCACCTTCTTCTCACCTAATTCTTCAATATCATGGAATTGAAAAATTCTTTTGTGAAGTTCTTTATGGACTAATTAGCACCGACATATAACACATCTAATTTATGCTGCTGTTTTGTTGATACTTGCGAGTGTTGAACCACAAGCACCAGCAATTTAGATTAAGCATGGTGCTTACGCTAAATTACTAAACACTTGGAGTAGTACAATTTATCTCTACCGTTCCTCATTGTAAATCCGAGGGGTCGACAACTCTTATGCATAGTTTGTCAGTTAAGCGTGATGCTTTTAGGCCGATCTGTAGATATAAATAGTTATCACGATAAGGTGAATAGCTAATTAATATGGAAAGCTTCTTTCGCCACTATCAATAAGTTTTCAGGGAGACAAGAACCGGACATCATATTAATGACGAGAGCTGGAAAAAAGTACAAGTCGATGTCGACGTTAAAGAAAGGGCAAAAGATACATAGCAGTTTTTATTTTTTAATCCTTATTTTAAAAATATTTTAAAAGGGCAAAAGATACATAGCAGTTTTTATTTTTTAATCCTTATTTTAAAAATATTTTAAAGATAGTCTCTTCTTAACTTTATTTTCAATTCTAACCCCTTTGGTCACGCCATGATCTGTGATGTGACCAAATCGTGCTGTTACCCCACCTACCACGGCGTGACCAAACCTACCAGATAACCCCTATAGCCAACACGCGTCCGTGTTCGGGCTAAGTTTTGTCACGCCAAAAGGAGTGGCGTGACAACACTCATTTGCCACGCCAAGATCCGTGGCGTGACAACGTGCTTTTGTCACGCCACACATGGTGGCGTGACCAAAGGGGTTAGAATTGGAAATAAAGTTAGAAAGAGGCTATCTTTAAAATATTTTATAAAAAAGGATTAAAAAATAAAAACTACTCAAAGATACATGATCGGTAAGGGCACTCCCATAACTTTGTGTAATACCCCGTTTCCGTTTAGAAAGAAAGCATTTCGATTTTGAGTTTCGATAGACTAAAGAAATCAGATTTTCTTCTGTTTTACCTGAGTTTTGGGCCTGGGCCTTTGGACCAGCAGGCCCAAGAGGGGAATCCGGCCTCGAGGGCCAAGGGGGAGCCCAAGGGGCAGCCGAAAGCTTTTGGGGGGAGGGCCCTTTTGGCCCATGAGTGGCCGGCCATAAGGGGGTGGGGCAAACCCTAGTTTCTCCTCCCACCTCCCACTCCACCCCTTTGCCGCCGCCCCCATCTCCTCTCCCTTGCGCCCGCCTCCTCCTCCATGACGCCTCCTCCTCCATTGGTGCTGCACCTCCCACCTTCTCGGAGCCGCCTCCCTTGGTGCTGTTTTCCTCGCACGATCTCGCGAAGGACGGAGGTGGTCGTTTCGGGTGGTGGATCAAGAAGGAGAGGACCAGCAGATTAGAGGCTTGTTCATCATTGTCTTGCAGCGTGCCGTCAAGGGTAACGACCGGTTCTCGCGTTGGTTGTAGGTCTTTGATGCGTTGACAATTAGAAGTGTTTGGATCAAGTCTGTTTTTAGTAGATTCAATTCTGTCCAGTTCCTTGCGTGGGTAATTTCGTGTAGTTAGAAGCTGAATTTTAAGATTCCATCTCCTAGAGTTATGTGGGATCTGTCTTTATCTTTCAGTAGCCATGAAGATCACTCAATTCCGAGGTCTGAGTCAAAAGTTATGGTCGTTTTAGTATCTGCTGCCAGAAATCTGACGAGAATAACCTGTCTGGATATTTTCCTAAAATATGAAAGGGAAATTGGTGAAATCTGAAAGTTCACACAATTAGGTTATTGTAGATAATTCGATAACCTTTTCAGATTGATAAAGAACGATCAATTCGGAGTTACCTATTAAAAGTTATGGTCATCTTAGTATTGCTGTTCGAACGTGTAGGCAGGTTCTATACTGAAAGTTCAAACAATGGTTAGCCTATTATTTTGGCCGAATTGGATTATCGTGTCAACTAGAGTATTGTAGATTAGTCAGTTAAGAATCTACAGAAATTGGGTTTACCTCTTTTCGACTTCCAGTTCATGAGTTATGTCAATTACCGTGCTGCTGTCCAGAAACGGTATATGACAGAAAACGTTGTTTTTCAGTTTCAGCTTTGTAATCTCGTCTTGAGTCATGAGGGAAGCGGTGTAGAACGCCGATTAGTAGCGCTGGGTTTATTATGTCCTTATTGAAATTATTTTACTGGTTTAGGAGGTGAGGCCTCAGGTTTAGGAGTATCACCTTTGCCGGCTAACGCGTCGCATTGTGGAAGGCAAGTACATTGCTAACCCTAATGCTTGTGATGGATGAATGCTTATATGATCATGCAAGTAAATGCAGCGGTTGTGCTACGGTTTAACTTGTTATTCTTACTACTTGCAATATACATGTTTTTTCATAACTTGAAGTTATATGCCATGGTTGCATGTTTTATGGATGAGGTCGTGGTAGCAAATTAATATTCATTTTTGCCATGCGTTGGAAGAGTTGTTGGTAGTCATGTGGTAATTTGCTTAATGAGCCAAATGCGGAATATGAAAATAAACTCAAGGTGGACATATTGATAATTCCTTGTGGTTATATTTGTAACACCCCAGGACCGACATTACCCTGGAATGCTACTAAACCACTCTACAGCTAGCCAATAATTTCAAGATAAATTATTTCGGCAACATCTCTAGACAAGAAGCATTAAGCGGAAGCATAAACAACTAAGGGAATAAAGATAACGGTAATGTGAGGACCCCGGTTTATTCGGCTTGTACTGTTTAACCATCCACTTGGTCCTAACAGTACAAATCAAATAAACCAAGCCTCAAGATATGTATACTTCCTAAATGCAGATACACACCGCTACAAAATCATGCATCAATTCCATTCATACACATAGAGCCAAGCAAAAGCAACAATCGAAAGACATAGATAATATAAAGAGAGTTATTACAAAAGAGAGGCCGACTGCCAAAATTCATAAAGATAAGTAAATACACAATGAAGCAAAATGGCCATAAGATGGCGATAAACAAAAGCCAATCGGTGTGCCTTTACCCACAAGGCAACCAACCGGACCGCCAAGCTAATCGTCCCAAACAACACAGAACACACTCACAAAAGTGAGGCCCTTGGGGCTCACCTTCTTCCTCTGCAACAATTAATATTAAGCAGCGGATGAGTACAAAACTTGTTTTTGTACTGCAAGACCGACGTGTGAGATAATGTAACTATAATTAACTACATGCAAGCTTTATTTAAGTGGATGAGGCTTTGGACTTATTTTCAAGATAAAGCAAGTTTTCATTTGCAATAAGGTAATAGATTCAAAGCAAGTTTGCAATTAACTTTTATTGTTCAAATAAAAGAGAGACAATAATAACATAGATAGAGAACAACACCAACCTAGAAGTGACTAACCCATAGTCACCACAACAATAGCATGAAGTACCCTTCATACCACCCATGTCAAGTTTAAGTTTTTAAAAGGTTGTAGTCTAGTTCTTGTGGGAAATAACCAAGCGTGTCCATAACCTAGACGAGGCTATTCGAATAGTTTTAACCTGCAGGGTGTACCAATGTACCCACACGATAGACCGCCTTTCCACCACCACGGTTAGCACACTTCCTTTGGTATGCGTGCATGGCTAAGTCTAACAAGACGCTTTCCAATGGACGATGCTAATTAAGAGCCGAACCCACGGAGAAAGACACATTAAACAGCCTAACCGGTCCGCTAATGCTCCTCCAACACCACAAACACACACACGTAAACACACCCACCGACCAGCTCATAATTAACACCTCCCAAAGTACTTAGTCAAGAGAGGTTCCATATCCCCTCGTGTGGTTAGCACGCACAATTGCTTGGATCAATGGCACAAGTAACTCGGTCCTTAGGGACTTAGGCACCATTCCACACACCCAACCGATCACATCAACATACCATTGTGCCCAAGCCAAGATATAATTTTTGTTTTCAGTTTTTGATTTGCAAAATGGTAAAACACAAGGGTTGGACATAATGGAGTAGTATAAGTAATTGTGTGATCAAGATCACCGACTAAGTCGATGATCGCCCAATACTACCGATACTAGGCATGGCTAAGCAATATTTATTCGAAATCTACTAAGTGACAAGAGCTCATCCAACGAACTCTAATCACAAAGAAATAACCTAGGCTCGGGTAGTAGAGGATAATTATTTACCTACAGATTATGCAACTAGAGGATTAACTAATCAATTTAACAACAAAATAGCAATGCATACATAGAAGTTAAACAAAATATTAGACTTTAAAAGTAATGGGATTAAATGGGAAATGATCAAACTCGCTTGCACGCTTGTCGTTGCTCAATTTGTTGCGGAGGGTCGTTCTGGATTACCGCAAATATCGAATCCTAAGCGAAAGAGCGAAAACAACCAATAAGACGAGCAACACTTAAACAAAAGAGCAAGCAAAATTATCCAAATGTGACGAAATTTATACACAAGGTAAAATACGAACATACCTAGCCATAGAAACTGGAAAAACTTAATTTGGATTTGTGGTGCAAAAGATATTCTCTAAAAACCTAATTTCTACCATAATTAGCACTCAGAGCAAAAATATTTTCTAGAAAGATTTTGAAGCTGAAACTTTATGGTAGCTACCTACTGGTATAGTGGTAACCCATATAAAATTTCAGGTCATTTGGAGTTAAAATGATTTAGTTATGATTTTTCTAAGTTTTAAATCTAAGACATGATTAATTTCAGTATTAAAGACTCTTGCAAAACCTATACTAAGCTAAAGTACTTTAACAGATGCATTTATAGAACTTTAGTTTGTTAAATTTGGAGCTACAGAGAAAAAGTTATGCAATTTTGAAGTTTAAAACAATTAATATGTGCAAATAAAAGCTTCTTGGATTAAACTGAAAACCCATAAAATCGAGGAGGTCGTGGGCGTTGATCAAAGATCGCACGGCTCACGATCTCGATGCTAAAACCCGCACGAGCTCCTCGGCGCAAAGACCTTCCGCGCTTAGGAGAGGTCTTAGCCGTTGATATTGAATCCAACGGCTCCGACCATCGGATGCACAAAGACCGCGAAGGAGGTCCTCGCGACTAGGGAGGTCGTGGACGCCGATCCGGATCCGCGGCCCCGAGCCCACGAGGAGGTCCTACGGCTAACTCGCTAAGGGAAGGTCCGACGGTTAAGATTTCCGAGGAGGTCTTAACGGTCTAGATCCGATCGGAGGAGAGGATCTAAGCGGTGAGCTTAACAGCGGGAGGTCTTGACGGCTAGGATCTCACCGAGGAGGTCCTAACGGTCGAGATGTCCCTCGGGGAGGTCCTCCAACACAGTGCTTTAACAGAGAGAGATCTGGATGGCTCAGATCTCCATAGGAGAGGTCCTGAGTGGTCCAGATCTAGGCGGGGAGGTCCTCATGGTTAAGACCAGCACGAGGAGGTCCTGAGGTTCTCTTTACGAAGAGACCAAGGGGTGGTCTTTTGTAAAGAGGACCCTGGGGTGGTTTTGAAGGTTTTCTTTACAAAAGACCAGGGGTGGTCTTTTGCAAAAGAGGACCTTGGTGGGGTGGCTCAGGGTGGTTTTTAGAAAACGACTAAGGAAGGACCTTATGCAAGGAGGACCCCAAGGAGGTCCGAGAGGGCGGTTTTGACAAAACGATCGGGTGACCTCTTCGCATGAGGACCTCAAGGAGGTCTTTGCAAAGAGGACCCCAAGGAGGAGGGTGATCCTAGCGGTGGGATTTAACCTACGGAGGTCTTTAACGGCCAGATTCTACATGGTGGGAGGTCCCGCGGCTAAGGACTTAGACTAGGAGATCTAGCGGTCCTGGACGACCTTGAAGAGGTCATGAACGGCTAAGACCACAACCGAGAGGTCCTAGGACTTAGCTAATACTAACAAAGGATCTACGGGTGGATCTAAACAGAAGAGGTCATTAAGGGCTAGGATTAAATCAAGAGGTCTTGGGAGCTAGAGTTTTTGCCGACAAGATCCCACGGTGCGAATCTAACACGGGAGGTCCTCGAGGGTCACGATGAACCCGAGGAGGTCCAATGACTTGACAAAACGCGACAACGACCAAGGACACCGCTTTGGTCATCGGCTCGTCGCCGGCGACCACGACCACGCGCGCGGTCCAACGGGCAAAAATGTTCGCAATACCATTGCGAACCTTTGAGGGCACAAACGTCGCGGACACGACCCATATCGCCGGCGAGCCGGAACGAGGCGGAGATCAAGTACGGGGAAAAATGAAAACCGAGAAGGATTTCGCCGCGACCTAGACTATCGAGTGCTTAAGCTACAGGAGGTCATTGCGAACTCACCTGGGCCCAGAGGAGGTCCAAGGGAGGTCGGTGGAGTTCCAGCGACGACGACCGCCGCCGGAGTGGAGGAAGATGACACGGGGGAAAAACTCCTGAGCGATATGAGAACTGAAGAAAACTGCAGTTAGCTCCGGGAGGACCCGCAGATAGAGCAAGAACGGCAAACGGAGGAAGGGAGACATGCTTACCGGAGCTAAGGATGGAGGCGGCGATGCCAAATCCGAGAAGGCCGAAAACCCAATTCAGCTGCTTCCTGAGAGAACAAGCCGAATCAAGTTAGTGGACAGGACCGGGAGGTCGAAAGAAACGCTGCGACGCTTAGGGAGGGGCCAGGGGACCACTGGAGCTCTGATGGTGATGAGGGGCTCGGCGGTCAACAATGGCGGCAAGTGATTCCAAAGACTATGCGATTTGGTTCACGAGAGGAGAGCTAAGGACTCGCATAAGGTGCGTAAAGGAAGCTAAGGGTGAGCTCGGGGACCATATAAAGCTAGTGAGCAACGGAGGAAATCCGAGCGGCTCTACGGGAAATGGAGCTCAAGCACCGCCACCGCCGAGGAAGTGACAGGAGTTGGTAGCGGAAGACTTTGGAGGAAAGGTGCCGACGAGCATTTAAGAAGGGCGATAAAGAGTCGTTGACGAGGACGGAGACGATGGGACCAAACCATCGTGCAATCCTCGGCGCACGCCATCTCCCGTGGATCGAGGAAGAAGAAGAACAGGAGGAGGTAGGGTGGCCGTGGGATCCCGATCCAACGGCCCGCACTAACTCAATCGATCACGCCGAGCCCGACGCCACTAGGTGGCTCGGTGCGACCACGACCAGTCGTCGACTCGGTCCGAGTCCAAGCCCGACTCGGACTGTGGTTTCAAATTGGGAGCTGGAATTTAGGAATTAATTAAGGCATCAAACCAACTCCAAAATTTCTGAAATTTTAACCGAGCTTGCTAACTTTAGAATTAACCTCCCATAAAATTTTCAGAGATTCGGTGTGCTAGAGTTTCTCAAGAAATTCCGAAGGTGATTTCAGAGGTTTGACCAAGGTTTGACTTGCCTCTAAAATATTTCAATTAATTTCCAAAAAGCATGAAATAATTTAGGGGCGTTACAAAACAACCTTAGAACCAAGGAAAATTATTTCCAAGGGTTTAACAAAAGATTTGACCAAGGAGGTTGTTGACTTGATAAAGGAGGCTTTTGATTTTGAACTTCCCAAAATTCCTTTACAAGAATTTCAGAAAAGTTTCAAGAGTAAAAGGATGAAGGAAAAGTTTTAATTTACCCTCATTTTATTACATTTGAAACACAAGCCAAAATGGGGATGTTACAAACCTCCCCCCCTTACAAAAATCCGCACTTGATGATAGCCCGATCTCAGATCAATCTTGGAGAACACCTGAGCTCCAGACAACTGGTCAAAAAGATCATCAATGCGGGGCAGAGGATATCTGTTCTTCACCGTCACTTCATTGAGAGGACGGTAGTCAACACACATGCGCAAAGTCTTGTCCTTCTTCTTCACAAAGATCACCGGACAACCCCAAGGAGATGAACTGGGACGGATGAAACCCTTTGCTTGGAGCTCACCAAGCTGCTTCTTCAATTCTTCTAGCTCATTGGGAGGCATCCGATACGGCGTCTTCGAAATCGGAGCGGTACCAGGCAGCAACTCGATGACAAACTCCAGATCTCGAACCGGAGGCATCCCGGGCAAGTCTTCAGGAAAGACATCCACAAAGTCCGATACTATGGGAACATCTTGAATTTGCAAGGCTGGCTTCGCTTCTAATGCACATAGATGCGGACCCTGAAGCTGCGGTGAAAACCCGACCTGCTCGCCCGAAGGGCTGGTAAGATAGACAATCTTCCTGGCACAATCGATTTGCCCCAAGTGTTGGGACAACCAATCCATGCCAAGAATCACATCCGCACTCATTGAATCGAGCGTAATGAGATTTGCCAAAAATCCCACTCCTTCAACTATGATAGGAACATCCCGACATCAGAATCGGCTCTCATTTCCGACCCGGAGAGCGGATGAGCAAAGGAACTTCCAAAGGAACACGGTGAAGACCACTAGCAGCAGCAAATGATCTTGAAATAAAACAATGCGATGCTCGTAATCAAATAATACCGCAGCAGGGCGAGAATTGACAAGAAGTGTACCCATCACGACATCCGCGCCCCGAGCCTCCTCGGCGGAAAGGTGGTTGACTCGACCGCCGCCGCACTCGGGCTTCGGATCATCTTACGTCGGTGGATGACCACTCCCGCCCGCGTCCTCCATTAGGACGAGGGCTGCCGCAACACTCGAGGCGAGCATTCGCATAATGGCCCTTGTTGTGGCGAAAAACAAGTGACCTCGGCCGCCGGATTGCGAGGCCGCTGCTGTCTTTGGATCGCAGCGCACGGGGCTGAAACACGGCCTGCGATGGGCGAGGAGCTGGTGCAGATGGCCTCGGCGCCGGTGGAGCAAAAGAACGAGCCACAGGTGCTGGCCCAACCCGAGGACGAACGAGGCTGGTGTGAGTAGACTGATGTGCCTCCCATTTGCGCTTGCGGGACTCACCCAGCGCCTTTGCCTTATGCTCTGCAACGATGGCCTTATCTACCAAGGCCTGAAAGTCAGAGAAGTCCACAATAGATAGCTTGTCCTGCAGCTCCTCGGACAAGCCATCCATAAACTTCTCCTGCTTAGCCTCATCTGTGGCCACCTCTCCCGGAGCATAACGAGCCAGATGATTGAACTCGTACAGGTACTCCGTCACAAATTTGCGCCCTTGCTTGAGCACGAAACTCCTTCTTCTTGACTTCATCAGCCATCGTGATGTGGGCCCGACGAAAAGTCGACTGAACTCCTCCCACGCGACCACATGGCTCGCGGGCTGCATGGCGAGATAGTTCTCCCACCATGAGAGTGCCGCGCCTCAAGCCGGTGGGGCGCGAAGAGTGCCTTGTCTGCGCTTGGCATCGAGCTATGTTGAGCTTCCGCTCAACCATGCGCAGCCAATCATCCGCATCGAGAGGTCCTCGGAGCGGAGAAAGTCGGTGGTCGTATGCGGAGGAACTCGCAAGTCCCCGCGAGTCCGTGGCCGCCACCACCGGCAGGAGTGGAGGTATTCCTAGCAATAACCTCCAAGATGCGCGTCTCTGTCCATGCGGTTTCGCTCGATCCGAGCGAGCACCTCACCATGGTCGGAGGAGGGGAAGCTCCTCATCATGACCAACTGCTTGATCGCCACGCTGCTCTCCGCCATCCTGCTTTACTAAGACACGTTAGCAACAAATTTAAGAGCAAGAAAGCCCAAAATTCATGAAAGCAAATTAAACAAACACAAGGCGGGATAAAGTTCGACCAAAAAAATCGGACACATAACTACTCACTTAACACCTTACCCTATTATTCCCACGATCTTCCATAGTTCTCCCAAAACTAATTCCACCACTAAGTAACTACCTTTGAAAAGGGAAGAGAGAAACCAAGTTCTCAAAACTCAAATTAGAGTAAGGTGAGAGTAGAAGGCTAAGATAGGTAAGGAATAAAATCGAGAATCGCCTAGGTTTTCATAAACCTTTTATAATTTGAAAATAAGACTTTCAAAATATCCTAAGGACGACTATGCTTGGGTTACTACGGTCGAATGGCTCGATACCAACTTTGTGAGGACCTCATTTATTTGGCTTGTAATGCTTAACCAACCACCGGTCCTAGCATCACAAATCAAATAAAGCGATCCTCGAGATATGTATACTTCCTGAAAGCGATATCGCACTCGTTACAAAATTAGACATCAACTCCATTCCAAACATAGAGTCCAAACATCACACTACAAACGGAAGATAAACAAATAGTAGAGATATTACAGACATTGGCCGACTGGCCACAAGATACACAAATAACAACAGAAAGACAATGAAGCAAAAGCGCCATAAGATGGCTATAAACAAAGCCAATCGTGCGTGCCTTCAACCCACAAGGCATCCGACCGACCGCCAAGTCTAGTCGCCCAAGAAGCGGCAACACACTCACGTATGAGGACCCCGAGGCTCACCTTCTTCCTCTCGCAACAAAAACATTAAGCAAAGCACCGAGTACAAAGATTGTCTTTGTACCCGCAAGATCGACGTGTGAACTAACGCACTGCTCATATGCTACATGCAGCTTGTTTAGTGGAGGCCATATGTTTTATTTGCATAAAGCCAATTTTCATTTGCAATAATGTAATACAGTTTAAAGGCAAGTTTGCAATTCATTTTTAATGTTGAAATACAGTAAAGGATAATAATAGCAAAAGAGTAAGTAAAAACATCCTAGAAGTGACTATCCCAATAGTCACCACAACAATAGCACGAATCCCAGCATTCGTACCACCCATCAAGTTTTAATTTAAATGTTGTAGTCTAACTCTTGGAAGACCTTGCCAAGCGTGTCCATAACCTAGGGCGAGGCTATTCGAATAGTTTGAACCCCGCAGGGTGTACCAATGTACCCACACTTCGCATCGCTTTAAGCCAAAGCACACTTCCAAGGTATGCCGCACACTAAGTCCTACGAGACTGTTTCCAATATTGTGTATTAACTACGAGCCGCTCGTATGGATAGAAATCCATACGCTTACATGGTAAAGCCGAAAAGACAACTACCCACTCAGATAAAGCTTTTGACAACTACCATGCTCCCACCTCCATCCCTCCCGCGACCTCCTGCGACCCGAGCCAATACACGCCAAAGTACTAGGTCAAGAGAGGTCCCATATACTCTAGTGTGGTTAGCACGCAAAATGCTTGGTTCGAGTGTAACAAGATGTTCGGTCCTTGTTGACTCGGGCACCATTCCATCCACACCCAACAGATCACACCAAACATACCACAGTGCCCAAGTCTAAATCATTTTTGGTTTTCGCTTTAGTTTTGCAATTAAACATAGCAAAAATGCTGAAACATAAAGTTATAGTAGTTTTGTGTGATCAAGGTTAACGACTAAAGTCGATAACCGCCTTGCTTCTACCGATAGCTAAGCATGTCTAAGCAAGTTGACCGGATCTACTAAGTGACAAGAGATCATCCAATACCTCTAATCACAAAGAAATAACCTAGGCTCGGTAGTAGAGATCAATATTTTGTCTACAGGATATGCAAATACGGATATAACTAATCAATTTAACACAAATTAAGCGATGCATACATACAAATTGAAACAAAATATTAGACTTTAAAATACCGAGATAAACATGATCAAACTTCTTGCCCGTTCTTTGTTGCTCAATATGGTGCGGAGGATCGTCCTCGGGGTTGCCGCAAATATCGAAGCCTAACGATCGAACATAACAGCAAATAAGAACGAATAACACCGACAAAACTCAAACATACAACAACATCAAAACAAGCTAAAACTCACACAGCAGCCTAAGCATGAAATCACAAAATTTTAGAAACAGAGAACAAATCATTTTAAGTTATTAGCAATTTTCTATGAATTTTCTAAGCTAAAAACACAACAAGTCACTAGTTAATTATCCAACAAATTTTCATGAACAAACATAGTATCTAAAACCTATCCTAAGAATTAGTATACTAAAAATGAAATTTTCTGAGAATTGGATTACTGGATTTGGACAATTATTGAGAAAGATATGAATTTTCTAATTTTGGAAAATGCATAAAGCATCAATTAATCATTTAATGATTTTCGATACAGAGACGAGGTTGAAACTAATTTTAATAAATAGAACATTTAAAATGAACATTAACAAAGACTGGTTTTATGCAATTTGGATAAAAATTGAATTAGTTACGCATTTTACAAGTTTAATCGATTTAATAAAGGCAAATGTAAAAGCATTTCGTAAATACTAAAGCTCTTAATACTTCTTCTACCGACGCACGGCTAGCCCGACCATCGACAGCGGGCCCGCGCGAAAATGTCGACCAGAGGGCTGCGCGCATAGGTGACGTCGAAGGCGTATTCAAAGAATACGTCTTCGCTAACAACGCAATCCTAACACATATGCCCAAAGAAAATACGCTTCTTGAAAGAGAAAACGATTAACAAAACTACACAATCCCTAACCGACATTCCGGCCCACATAACGACTCGTAGAATTAAAACGACTAGATTTGAATCCTAAAACAGGTTTAACACGAGAGGGCCCACAAGTCGCTGACCTAACGTAACCGTGTTTAGCGATAACTAAGCTTCGCGGCTCGTCGTCAAGACGCGACGGGACGGCGGCGCGCGCGCGCAGTGATCTAGCAAACCGGTGAGTTTCAAGACGAGTGAGTGGTACCTTAAGGTTCGCAAAGACCTCACGAACTCGGTGACGGTGACGCGGAGCCCAATGGTCGCCGGAGATGGGCTCACGACGGCCGAGGCGGAGAAGAAGCTACGGCTCGCAGAAGGCGCTCTGCACTTCGGCGGCCGAGAAGGTGCGCCACGGATCGCGGAGACACCAGAACGATAAGCCCACGAGCTTGATGATGGAGGAGGACGGTGGCGCCGAATTGACACGCGGCGCTTTACCGAGTTTGAGAAGAAAGCGACGCACACCTCTGGTGATGCACCAAAGAGCGAAACAAGGTCACGGTTAGACTCAGCACAGTGATGCGATCCTAAGGGACCAAGTGACGAAGCTGGAAACTCACCAGAGCGCCAATAAGCTTGCAGAGCCGAGATCACCGGAGGCGGAGACGACGAAGTGGCTCCGGATGATTCACTGGGTGCTACGAGCTCGGAACGGGCAAAATGGATGCGGCGAGGAGAGTGGATCACCGCGGTGCGGTCGCGGGCTCGAGGGCGGCGCTAACACGGCATTGCTTCGGGTTCTTCTCCCACGGAAAGGAAATTTGGGCGGAGAAAACACGAATGGACGCGAAGGGTAGTGGATGGGCTCGGTGGGTAGATGAGATCCCGGCGATGCTTCACGTCCGACACGAGGACAAAAAGGTGGCAGCGACGAGGGACGTGGCAAGCATGCGCACACGGCCGTGAGCTCCGGTGAGGTGCGGAGAAGACGAGGTCGATGCTGACAGGTGGGACCCACATGTCAGCGACAGGAGCAAAGCGGTGCGAGCCTGAGACTGGCACGGTGCGATTGGGTGGTTTGACTCGATCAGGAACGTGTCGACCGTTGGATCTGAGATGGACGGTCGAGATTGATGTATGCATTCGGACAGGTCGGTTGCATACGCACACGTGGACCGTTCGATCCGCATCGGACGGTGGCGACACCATCGACGCCGCGGTGCAACTAGTTGGTTCGACCGAGCCAAGCGGTGCGAGTCGGACTCGAGCCTGAGGTTGGGTCCGAGCCCGAGAAACAGTGTTTCCAGGTTTGAATAAAAAGGGCTGAGTTAGTTTGGGGAATTTTTAGAGGTAGCTCCTGAGCTCCAAAAATTTCGAAATTTTTATGGTAGCTACTAGGGACAGAGGACAAGCTTGTATAATTTTTCCAGAACCTTTTATGCACTGCATTGTTCTAGAGAAAATTCACAAGCTGCTGTACAGGGAGTTTGACCAGATTTCAAACAGAGTTGACTTGGCCATTTGAAATAGCAAACAAAATCTAAAAATTGTGAAATAATTCAGGGAGGTAGATAGGATGATCAAGATGGTAGGAAAAATAATTTCAGAGGATGATCACAAGTTTGAAAGTTAAGAATCTGCTGACAACAATCTCCATTCACAAGAATTTAATTCTAGAAAATGGAAATTGCTAGGGAAAAATGTAGAAACTTTCAAATGATTTGAAGAGACAATAAAAGTTTTTATTTCCCCTCAAAATTTACATTTGAAATACAAACCCTAAGTTAGGGCTCTTACAAAGTCCATCCTTATTAAATAACATAATCATCCATAAATAGTTAAGCATTTGGCTAGAATTTCATCGACTTTATTACAACATGAGTTGATGAACCAAGTGCATTATTGTGGTTCCGCTCTACCCATCCCATGAATGCTCAACAATCTCCTGTAGGGGGGAAAACAAGGGTGAGATAAAAATCTCAAGAAGCAAACTGCTTAATGTGCTATTCGGACTACAAACAAATATACAAAGATCATTAAAGTATCCATATGTCCACATCCATAATGTGAATCCACATTCATTTACAAGCTAAATAAACTACAAAGATATTAAGCATCAATATCCAATTCCCATAATGATCACAATTATAGCCTCAACCATATTTACTACCAATGATAGTAAAATATTAACAATTGAATCTTGATCAACTGCTTCATATTATTCACCACTACCACTACCAATGACAATAAAGTATTAACATGAAATATTAACAATTGAACCTTGATCAACTGTTTCATATTATTCACCACTACCACTACCAATGACAATAAAGTATTAACATGTTTTACCTCATAACTTTACTATTTCTCGCATCCACAACTGCTATCAACAATTACCACAAGAGAGAAGAATCTCATGCCACAATCACAACCTCTACCATACCACAAGGGATGAACCCCATTCCACAACCACAACCACATTACTCATACCACAAGAGACTCTCATGAGTCAATTTCCACATTGCAACTATGAAGTTGCGTTTGTTTGCAAAATAACTTCACCTCAATATATTGCATAAGTATGCAAATGATCTTTCCACAATGTAATGCATATGCATGCTATGCTCCACTGCACCTTTACCCAATAAGGTAAAAGTGTGCATCGTGCTACGGCAATGCACAATGTTGTACCGGTACGGTCGCGGCTATAAGCGGCGACATCCACAATGCAAATGTTATAACCACGAAGGTCAACAACATACTCATCATGAATACTTCCTCATAATCCACATGTGTCTCATTAAGCATAATACCATTGTGTCATAAGACCATTACCACATAACCCCCACTCGATTCACCAAGATCAAAATCAGTCGATCTAAAGGGAGTTCTACCACATAGACCACAACATGATCATCATGAATGTAACCACAAGGAATTATCAACATGTCCACATTGAGTTTATTTTCATATTCCGCATTTGGCTCATTAAGCAAATTACCACAATACTACCCAAACTCATCCAAACATAGCAATTGATTAATATCTTGCTACCACATTCTTACTTAGAAAACATGTAACCATGGCATATCATTTAACATTACGTCAATCATACATAGTGCAAGTACTAAGAGTGACGGGTTAAACCGTAGCACAACCGCTACATTTACTTGCCTCTACCGGCGAAGCGACGCAATCACGTACGATCAGGAGCAAAACCACCTGTTCAAAAGTACACCTCAGCACCATACAACAGCAATCAAAAATGATTCTTAAGAAGCAAAGGTGTCGCTAAGCCCCGAAATCCCACAACATCCTTTCCCGCGTAACGGTTCTACAATATCCCCACTGCAGCAGCGCTGCTTAACATTTTCCTATCTTTAAAAATATAAGACTAATCACAGCAAAAGATATATATCTGGATTCCTCACTTAAATACCTACACTTTTCATGTAGATCATATATTTTTATTTTGTTCTTAGCATGGTGTAACTAAATGCTCAAAACAGAGAACATCCCCTGTTTTGTCGGTCAGGACAGTCAGGTTCAAAAGCTTCCCAACAACAGAGTATGGCTCTAAAAATTCTGATTTTTATACAGAATCTAGCTTACTAAATTCCCTACAACTTTCTCAATGGTGGCCAAAAATATAGAATTCATCTACTATCCCTAATTCCCATCTGAACAGCGGTCTGTCCCTGTCTGCAACCCTGATGGACAGCGAGATTCCAGATCCTGGTACGACTAAATTACGCAGCCAATAAATCTGAAAAAAATACAGTAGATGCGTATCGTCGTCCCATACGTTTTTCCTTTTGGGAGACCTCGGAAAAATCGTATTAGGGGTCTAAATCGCACGAACAAAGCAAAGACATGCGAATCAATCTACAAAGGCACAAAGCAGGATTCTCTAATCGGGGTTTCTAAAAATGCTAATCCCCACAAAACTTGGACCAAGAACCCTAAATACAGCATAAAAAGAGGGATTGGGGTGAGGGGAAATTACCTAACCTTGGGGATCACCCTCTTTTCTTCTCCTCTTCCTCTCTTCCTTCCCTTCCTTCTCTTCTCGCTTCTCCTTCTTCTCCTTCTTCTCCTTTGCACCAATGGCAGCACCCATGGGGAAGGGAGGGGAGGGTGGCGGCTGGGAAAGGGAAAGGGAAGGAGGGGCTGCAAATAGGGGAGGAAAAGAGGTGGGGCGGCTAGGGTTGGAGGGGTGGGTTTGGCCACCCCTTGGGCCTCCGGCCCAAGGTGGCAGGCCCACCCTCCGGCCCGTCCAGAAAAGGATTTATTTAAATAAAAAAAAAGAATACATTCTTTTCTATATTTCTTTCACTTTAGCTAAAACCAAAAAAATATATTTCTTTCCTTCCCGCGCTTTACCGAAAAACCGGGCGACTCTGCGATTAATTTAAATCCGAAGCCGAAACGACGTTCAGGGTATTACAATATTCATGATGATCATGTTGTGGTCTATGTGGTAGAGTTCCCTTTAGATCGATTGATTTTGATCTTGGTGAATCGAGTGTGGGTTATGTGGTAATGGTCTTATGACATAGTGGTATTGTGCTTAATGAGACACATGTGGATTATGAGAAAATATTCATGATGAGTATGTTGTTGACCATCGTGGTTAAATTCTTGTGGTTTATGATTATCATATCATTCATGACATATCATGACATTTGCATTGTGGATGCCGCCGCTTATAGCCGCGAATCAGACGGTACAACATCGTGCATTGCCGTAGCACGATGCATACTTTTACCTTGTTGGGTAAAGGTGCAGTGGAGCATAGCATACATATGCATTACATTGTGGAAAGATCATTTGCATACTTATGCAAGATATTGTGGTGAAGTTATATTACAAACAGTTGCAACTTTATAGTTGTAATGTGGAATTGGCTCATGAGAGTCACTTGTGGTGTGAGGAAGGTGGCTATGATCGTGGATTGGGGTTCATCCCTTGTGGAATGGTAGTGGTTGTGATTGTGGCTTGAGATTCTACTCTCTTGTGGTAATTGTTGATAGCAGTTGTGGATGCGAGAAATAGTAAAGAGATGAGGTAAAACTTGTTAATACTTTATTGTCATTGGTAGTGGTAGTGGTGAATAATATGAAGAAGTTAATCAAGACTCATTTGCTAATATTTTACTATTGATGGTAGTAAATATGGTTGAGGCTATAATTGTGATCATTATGGGAAATGGATATTGATGCTTAATATCTTTGTAGTTTAATTAACTTGTAATGAATGTGGATGCACATTATGGATGTGGACTTGTGGATACTTGTAATGATGTTGTATATTTGTTTGTAGTCCGAATAGCCTGTTAAATAGTTTGCTTGTTGAGATTTTTATCTCACCCTTGTTTTTCCTCCTACAGTGATTGTTGAGCATTCATGGGTTGGGTAGAGCGGCACCACAATAATGCACTTGGTTCATCAACTCATGTTTGTAATAAAGTCGATGAAATTCTAGTCAAATGCTTAGCTATTCGAGGATGAATATTTTATTTAATAATGATGGACTTGTGAACTATTTCTTTGATTAATCTGCTAGAGGTTGTTTTAATTATTGAACTTGTTATCGTTTTCTTTGTTCCCTTAGTTGTTTATGCTTCCGCTTATTGCTTCATGTCTAGAAATTGTTGCCAGATTAAATTATCTTGAAATTTCTGGCTAGCTGAGTGGTTTAGTAGCATTCCAGGGTAATGTGGGTCCTGGGGTGTTACACTTTGCTATGTTTATTGCTTGGTATGTCACAGAGAAACAACATAAGACACAAACATCCCAATGCATAGTATTTAATTAAAAGTGGGTTCAAACAATAGATTTCTCTACCCCTCTTTCCTTCCCACGTTCTCTCTCCCCACCCCTCCCCTCCCCTTCCCGGATTGGAATCCTCTGACATCCAATGGGAATGTCATAGGTAAACAGTGCCGTGACATTCGGTAGATCTGAGCCGTCGGTTCCGGGAAGATTAACGGTCCAGATTAACAGCTATAGTGATGCTACAGCACTCATGAACAGTGTATATGCTATAGTGTTTTGCTATCATGTTTGGGAACAGTGCATGCCTAGATCTCAGCCTCTCGTTTCGATCCGACCGCCCGTACGCAATGTCATGGCACTGTTCACCCATGACATTACTATGTAATGTTAGAGGATACGTTTCCCCTCCCCACGTTCTTTTCTTCCCAGATCTCGTGTACAACGGACCGTGTTGCCGCGACGAGGCGGGCGAGCGGCGCGACGTGATCAGGCGGTGTCGGGACATGGATTTCTGAATCCAGAACCCTGTCTTTAACAGCACTAGCCCCTGTATCAGTAGCTAGTGCACATAGTTGCATCATTGAATATTAACACATATTTGTAAACGTAAAACTATTGCATAATATTGAACAAAAGAGTGATGATCTTATGGTCGAAGCTTACACCTTAAAATCGAAGCTTACAATTACCACCCTTTCAAGCTAAATAACTCGAATAAACTGTAGCGGAAGAAGATAAAACCAAGTGATGGCCCATCCATATGCTCATAGGCAATCGTCTAGGGCTCGCGGCCTAGCACTCCGGGTGTCCTTCGTTATAGCCACACGAGTAGAAGTCGTAATCCTCCTCGGCATCATTAAAGGCTTTTGAGATTTATTTTAAGTGTAGCATGTGACTACATAAAGTACTCCACAAGTCTTGGGAAAAATGCAATATGCAAGGTTTAATAATGAGGCTTATATGGTTCTTTTGCACAGAGCAATATTTTAAGTCTCAACAGTTTTCCTAAAACAATCATTTGACAAAATTAGTTTCCATAATTAAACTAATTATATCACTAATGAAGTTTCTAGCCACCAACCACTAGTATATCAAAGCTCTATCTGCCAAGGTTCGATTTTGGTTGCATTTGAAATTTTATTGAAATTTGTGGATTTTCAAAAACTTTTGTTGCACTGGGTAAAATTACAAAAATTTGGGTGCATTTCAAAACTCAAATGAAAATCCTAGCCTTAATTGGAATTAATAAAAATCTAAAAGAAAAGTTAAGCCCCAAAATATCTCTGAATTGGATCCAATACAAATTCATCCTTGAATTAATTCAAACATTTACAAAAACATATTATTCCCTCTCTCTCCCCTCGAGCTGGACCAACCGCCCTCTCCTTCCTGACCCGCGCTTGTGCCCGACGCGCCATCCTTGCTCCACCTTCCTCTTTTTTTTTTACCTCACGGCCCACCTTCCCTTGCTGGCCCACTCCCGTGCCTCTCCCCTCTTTCTTCATTATTTCCTTCGACCGTGGCGCAGTCTTTGGCCCAGCTCCCATGCGCTCGTCCGCTTACTCGTGCTGAGTCGGTGCGAGTGGTTCTGTGCCCCACCTGTCGGTGCCCACATTGACTTTCTTCTTCAATGCCAGCTCGCCCTACTCGCCTCTCTCTCTCTCCTCTCTGCTCCCCTAACACCGAGGCACTCGAGCTCCTATCGCCATTAGACCTCGAGCGCCACCCCTCTCTCCGCTGTGACCTTGTCATATCGAATCGCTAGTCGTAGGCCCTTAATTCATGAGCAATCACGAGAAACCGTCGAGATGGCTGTGACATTGCTGTCACCTTCTCGCCCTCTCCACAGATATAAAGCCTCCCCATGCGTGTCACCATCTTAGCCTGATCCTCCTCGTGCTTTTGCTCTCACTCACTCCCTCCATCTCTCGCTCAATCACCAGGAAGGAGCCAAGGTTCGAGCCTTCGATTTGTCGTGGCCATCGTCATCACTGCCCATTCCTCGCCGCCCCAGTGAGCCCCAACCTTGAAGGTCCTGCCCTTTGGCACCTCCTCGTTCTTGTCACGGTCTATTTTTCGGATGTGATTAGTAACTACCATTTGGTTTTCGATTTTCAGCCGTATTTCAAATTATCCAGTAATTTCAAAACTTCTAAGCTTTTAGCTAAGTTCCAATTAGTGTTTTGGACCTCCTTGTATTTTCCTGAATTCAAAACTCGATTTGAATTCATCTTTTTCATTTTGAGCCCTTTCTCAAAATTGTATCTTCTTTCCTTAGGCTCAGCCCTATTCCTTGGGCCGGCCCATTCTCCCCTCCTGGCCCACCTGGCCATCCACCCGGCCCACTCCCCGGTCTTTCTTTCCTAGCCCGACTCCCACGCCTCCTTCTTCCTCCAGCCGAGCGCCCGAGCCGCTCCTGTGCGCCTCTGCTGCACCCACGCCGCTCCCATCCCAGCTACGGCTCCCGCGCTGCTCGGTCAGTGCCTGCGACACCCATGCCGGCCATGCTAGAGGTGTCGCCTCCCTCACTTGCTCTGTCCCTCCGCGACGCACGAGCCAACTCCCTTGTCTTCCCCCACACCCGAGCTTCCCCATGCCATCCTCAACTTCGGCGCCGTCCTCGGTTGGTCCCATCACCCGCACGGCCGCACGACACCGCCTGCGCATGTCGTCACCCGCGCCCCATCCCTCAACTACTTTGTCCTCACTAATACACGACCGCGTGCTCCCGTGGCCACCCAGGACGCCCGTGCACACACGCCCATCCCACGCGCCCACATCTTGCGCCGCAGCTCGCGCCAAGCCTCCCCCAGTTGGACCTCCCCTCCACCTCCGGCTATAAGAGCCCAAGCATCCCCTCTTGACCCCTCCCTTCATTCCCCTCTTCTCCGGTAAGTCCTCCTGAAAGAATCGCCGCACCTGAGCCCCTCTCGGCTGCGTCGCCCCTCCGGTGAGCTCCTCGCTCGGGCAACCCTGTCACCGGATGCCCCACGACACAAGGATGTGATCCCCCATCTCCCCTCGCCTTCCCCGCCGCCGAGACAAGCCGCCACCGTGGCCCCTTCTCCTCCCGCCCTGGCAGCCACCGCCGAACCGCCACGGGCTGCCACCGACCTCCCCAACTGGCTCCATGCCTCCCTCATGGTCGCGCGCAACTCGTGCGCACGCCGCCCTCCCCTCCGTGCCACTCCATCATCGGTGCCGTCGCGTAGCCCGCGTGCCTATGGTGCCCGCCGCTGCCTTTGGTCGCACCACTATCACACCAGGCCCTCTTTGGCGCTACCGCCACCTCCCATGGGATCCCCACCCTGTCGGGAGCCCATCTTACCCACTTACCGGTCGCCCCGTGCCTCCTCCTGCCGGTGTCACCACCGCTCCCTGCCGCCCGCCCCTCCCTCTGCTCTCTTCTCTCTGTGAACTGAAGAGAAATCAAATGGGGAATGGGCTTTGCTTTGTGGCCCCCACTTGCCATCGGTCTTAACCCCCTCCTTGACCGCCAAGTGGGACTGGCCACAATAGCCCCTCCAATGCACCCATGAACCCCTGCGCGTGGACTTGGTCCATGAACTATTGGGTGCACCAACCCTCTCTCCTCTGTTAATTTAATTCAAACCCGAACTTCGGAAGACCCTTTCTCCCTCGTCGTAACTCCAAAAATAGTGAAGTTTGTTTCTAAAAATTTATAAATTCAAGGTCTTGCCAATAGCATAGGTCTTGTTTAATTCAGAGTTTACTTGTTATTGGTTTAGTATTTATTTGTTCTATTTGCTTGTTTGTACCTTTTTCTAGTACGTTCGTCTAATTAGGATTCAAAGATGCGGAGGATCTCCACTTCGATCAAGCACAAGATTATCAAGACTCTCTTACCTATAATCCAAAGGAGTCAATACTTTGATCATATTGAGCCTACATTTTATGCAAATTATATTTCTTTAAATTACCAAAATTTCATGCTTTAATTCTTTAAGCAAATGTATGTTAAAGCTTAAGGTAGTTAAATACCCACTTGATGATTAATTAATTATTATGCCATTCCTTGACAAATTGAATCCCTTAATCTTTGTCACTATAGTAACTATATGGTAAATACTAGTGTAGTTTGTACTTAAGCGACATGCTAGTCTTGCTTAAGTACCGGGACATTAAAATGTCCCAATCATCATCTTTTAAACATAAAAATGGTTTTGGGCAGTCATTGTGGGTAAATGATTAAGATTGTTGAGTATATATTTTACTCTTCAAAAACCCTAATAACTTGTTGTTATTATCTAGGCAGATGGTGAGGCGGATGGTATAACAATGGGCGCTAATGTAGCCCAAGGAATGTTATTTTATGAATGGTATGTTGAATGAACTACCTAGATAAACTTAAGGATTTCATCTTGTCACGACCTCCCGAGTAAAACAAGTACAACCACAAGTCTACAAAAATTACAACTTGGCTTAGTAAATTTATCAAATCCTGAAAGTCATATCACTGGAGGAATAATAGGGCGCAGGCTTTGGATACGTTTGGCTTAATGGGACACCGAGTCAAGGGTGAAGTCGCCAGTTGCTGAGGTGTAGCCACGCTATGCCAGTCGCTGAGGTGAACATCCCGTGCAATGTATGGGCGCAACCCCATATGTGTGAAATAATGGAAGGGGCGAGATGATTTGAAAAGTGTTGTGATAACCTCTCGACTACACGACTAAGGAATCGTGTAGGGCAACGAGTTAATTATCTCTTGTGGATAAAGTGTACAATCTCTATAGAGTAATAAACTATTTAAACAACCGTGTCTACGGTCAAAGGTGGACATGGGAACTTAACTTGAGTTAGTTCTATTTCAAAAATCCTTGTAGGTGGTATGGAAATCAGGTCGGGCTCACCTAGCCCTGAGATTGGATTTTCCCTGGGTCCTCGGACTCAGCGATGTTAATAAATGGGGATAGCCCCAATCAAATTAAGCATAAAGGTGGAGGTAGCCTCTGCTGATTATAAATATTGCACAGTTACTCTCTTTACCAAAAATGCAATTTGATTAAAATGCTTAGTGATAGGAATTTGTAATTACTGTAATTGAAAATATTGCTTTAAGCAAATAAAAGAACCCGAGCCATCCTTTTTTAGCCTTGCATGTATATTATTGCATTGTGTGTTCGCTCGCAAGCACGAAAGTTGTGCTCATTCTCGCTCTTTCCCTAAAAACCTTGAGAAGCAGGAAATCCTAGAGATTACGACTACTACGAGGATCCAGAGGATGGAGGCCCAGGAGAGGATGAAGCATAGTATAGTCTTTAGTTGTTCTAGTCTTGCCTCAGTCCAGCTGACTCTGTCGGTGCTTGCGTGTATCCTATGTTACCTGAGTCTTTGGGTAATATCGGACGCACACGGGTTTCCCCAGTCGCTTGCCTGTGGAGAGATGTGCTCTCACCCCTTTTGCTTCCGTTGTCATTTACGCTACTTTTGTAGTGTAATTAGTTTGACCTGTTCGGCCCTTATTATAAAACCTGACCCGATGTGGTCTATGTAAACTCTGATGTGTTAAATTAATGAGTGGTATGGTTTTACGCCATGTATGAATTGACTCGGTGATGTATCTGTGAGTGCTATCTACTGATCTTGGGAATAGCACAGTGTTTTCACAGAGGATTTGGATTTGTGAAATCCGGGTCCGACAGTTCTCCTCTTGCTAATGCTCCTCTTCTTTTTTCCTTTCGGAGCACCAAAGTTCTGGAGCCCCTTGCACCTCGCCATCAGAATAGTTCCGCTGTAGAGCCCATTCTTCCTCTTCTCATCTCCGGTGAGCCCCTTCCTCCTTTCTTTGTGCCATAACATATGTCTCGCCCCCATGAACGATGACGAGTTTTGTCGGTATCCCCCCATACTCAAGCAGTACCTAGGTTTGCCGCCAGCCTGTCTTCAGAGGCTGGAAAACCCAGGTTCTGGATTGAGTCTCGTTCCATGAAGATTGAGTTCATTGCTCACACCTTCAGAACCGAGCACGCTAGAAGCCGCTGTTCTCATGCAATTCAGGACGTAGCTCATTTCGCCTCAGCTCGTCTGTGCCAGATGCACGAGGAGAACCTGCTGGGATCTCCATTCCTCTTCTATCCATCTCTTCAGGAAGGATTGCGCTACCCCGACATCTTCGACGTCAGGATGGATGACCCACGCCTGTCCCACCAGGTGCAGCTCACTTAGGCCTTGACAACTTCCCTCGTCGCCGCTGTGTACGAGATTGGACAACTCCGGATGCTTCTCACCAGTAGCTACAACCACTTCGATACCCTCCGCAACCGGTTGATCAGATGGGATGCAGCCCTTTCTAGGGTAAAGCAGGACAGAGACGCCACCGTCGCAGAGTTGGCATGCCTCACAGAAGCTACTGTAATCTCCGCCCTAGTTCCTCCGCCAGCCGTCGCCTCCAGCGACCAGACGCTTGATCAACCACTCCGACTCAGAGGAGCCCGCACCAGGATTATTGCGCACAAGAGCGTGCGATGCCCTAGTCCGTCGCCTGTCATCAACATCGAAGACTCCAGTTGAGGACGCAGCCTTTCTCGTTCTTGCTCTTGTTCCCGATCGCCTGACTTCAATTGCAACCGTTCTCGTTCCCACTCCCCGGGCAACTGCACCACTTGTAGTGGTCAGCCCCTGTTGGAGTAGTCAGGCTAGTCTAGGTTAGCTAGCAGTGCTTGCTAGGCAGTCTTTTGGGCTCCAAGCACCTTTTTCTTCTTTTACCCCAGTCAGTAGACGTTGTGTTTGTATCTTGTGTCGTGGCTTAGCATGGCCTATATGCTGTGCCTCAGGAGTCGTGTAACACCTAACTCTCTTAATATAATGCAGCCACTCTTGGCTTTGTATTGTACTTGATTCTTTCTCCTCGTTGGTTTAAGTTCTTCTGTGTGCTCTAAAGGGCCAATAACCCTCATATACTCCCCTTCTAGTTCTAAGCTGAGTTGTTCCCTCAGATGGCACCAAAGAGAACACCAGTCCAAAGAAGTGGTGCCAGTCGCAAAGGATGCTTCTGTCTTCCTCCCTCGTTCTCTTTCGTCTAGAGTGCTTTTCCCTCTCACCTATCGTGCTTTCTTCCTCTCATCTATGAAACCTGTGAAGGATTGTTGAAAATTGTTCAAATAGGTAAGTCGCATGGAAGCTATTCTTGTTGGGATTAACTAGTGTATTTGGATGCCAAGCTAGATAGTTTTGGGAAAATCTTGATAGGACTGATTTTGGAAATTGGAAATTTTAAGAATTGCCAATGTTATAAGAAGTTCTTGTGAATACTAGAATATGATGATGGATAAGTCTTGATTATGAATGGTTTAAAAGAATAACAAATTAGTCGATTATATAGATTATGGAGAAAGAAAATAATCGTGGAGGAAAATTTTGATTGATCATGAAGGATCTAGAAATCTTAAGTACCAATTTGATTATTAGGAGAAATTGGATTATTATCGAATCTTAAGTTGATTATGATGTTTGTTGGAAGCTTGGAATTGAGATATGTGTGCATTAAAGGTAGAGAGTAAAATGCAAAAAGAATTAGATTTTTTTTTATCGATTCATGATGTTAATTTGGTTGAGTCGGTTAAATCTTGGTTGGATTGTAGAAATACATGATTATTGGACTATAGAAATATAATTGTTGAAGATTGGATTATAGGATTACCAATTCATGATATTGATTTTGGTAGATTAGCTTGAATCAAGAAAATTTGGAATTAATTGGTTATATTGGTAACATTGGATTCAATTGGATATGATTAATAGAGAAGTTGGGATTTAAAAGGAATTTCGGTTGGATTATAGAGATATGTCTGGATCATATTATAGAACTGTATAATTGTTGGATGTTTGATTATAAGAATACCATACTATTGGATTATAGCAATACCCGATTGGTGAAAAGAATGGATGATAGGAATGCGTGATTCTTGGAAAATGATTATAAGATTATACAATTGTTGATTGTTGGATTATTGGATTGAATGATTATTGAAGATTGGTTTACCGATATATAATCATTGGTGATTGGATTATAGAAAGTAGATCATTGTTGAGAGTTGGATATTCGAAATACATTATTATTAACTATTGGATTGTTGGATATTCAAATACGATTCTTATATTGATGAATATCTTACTGATATTGAAATTGGACTAAATAATCACTTGATAGATGGTGATAAAATAAATGGGCAGATTAAATTTGAAATTACGGATTATAAGTAGTCGTTTGGAAAGCTCTATAATAAAGGAATTGAATTATATAAAGAGTCTGGAGGATCGCGATCGATAAATATGCTTGAGGAATTAAGTGAATGATGTCGTGGATTTAGTCAAGAATTTTGGTAATGTGAGTGTTGGCCCGATCTTCCGAAAGGTACTGATACGTCGATTGTGGAGAACACGACGTTGATGATCCAAAGGCTACGATCCGAACAGATCGGACCCCTCGCAATCACTATACCACTGCTCCGTTGGTTATCAACCGTGCTGAACGCGGTTGACCTCACCAACAAGGCTATCTCCTGCAAGCGAATCGAGAACACAAGCAAGAGAGTAGAAGATGCAATCTGAAATTGTATTACGAATAATAATGAAGCTCACAAAGTTGAGGTTCCTCAAACCGAACGAATGGCGAAAACTGTGATGCAGAAAATTCTAAAAGAAAAACCCAAATTGGACTAAATGGCGACGGCTCCTATATGAGGAGGGCGACCAAGATGTGGAAACCCTAGGTGAGGCCCCCGGGGGTGGCTATTCCACATATGGGCCAAGTCAGCCCATAGGACTCGGATACAAACCTTGTAGGCTAAAGAAAAAGGTGACACAACACCAAGTAAAGGGTGGCCGAAGCTCTTTAAGTTGGAGGCCACAAATTCTTCATCTACTTTGGCCATTGTTATTGCCTTCTCCTTCCTTGATGCATATCATCAACTCCTTGCTGTCCCGTCCTAAATTCCTAAGCACAAGCAAATCATCTCGATTAGGCAGCATCATAGAGTTCTTAAGTGATACACTCAACCCTAGAAACGAATTTACCTGATAATTTAGTTAACGAGCACATGCCCGAGTAATTGGACCTTGGACATCATTCATGGTAGTGGTAAGAGGAGTGTTCATATCAGTCGAAGTGATGTCCTCATCATCCTCCCCTTCTTGAATTGGAGTCATCCTCCGCTCCGAAGAATGGTCGTAGATCTGCAATGTTAAAGGTGGGGCTAATCCCAAAATCTGCAGGCAAGTCTAACTTATATGCATTATCATTAATACGTTCAAGCACTTTAAAAGGACCATCGGCACGAGGCATGAGTTTAGACTTTCTCAATTCAGGGAATCGCTCTTTACGCAAGTGTAACCACACAAGATCACCATGTTCAAAAGTGTGAGAAACCGAACTAATTAAGCCAAGCGAATTCTTGTAAATCAATAATTAGCAATAATCAAACAGTCATTTAGCATAAGAACAATTGTCAGCTCAATGTGTTAGAAAAATCATCTCAAGCAATTCATACAAGTTAATGCTATAAAGAATTCATAACCAGAAAGTCTGCAATATAATCATTGTCCCAATTATCAATTGTCAATATAATCCCAGAGTCCATTACAGTAATCCATGTTAAAGCAAGAACATTATATTACAAAATCAATCCTCATTACAAAAATGCCTTACAACCAATCAAGATATACATTACATCAGGTAATCAACAAAATACAATCTAAATCATTGCATGCATCTCCGAAGCCTTCCTGCCACTTTGATCATGTATCGCCAAACCTTTGAACCATTCCTCAATCCAAACCCTTTGTGCAGCCCAAACACTCAGAAAACCATTGATACACCAAAAAGACAGTACTACTACCGTATTGCTACAGAGGAAGAAACCACGCAGACCGGAGTACCTGATACTGATCTCATCGGCACCGACCATTTCTACTACTACGAAGGCAAGCTATTCTCTTGAACATAAATATAGTTATATTAAATATAAACGGTATACTGCTTTACTATATATATATTGCATAAAAATTATGTCTCAAAATCAAATCAAATGAACGAGATTGAGATGAAAGATATGAGAAAGATGATAGAGATGAGAAAGAGAATTATATGGCTGGTAAAGGGGGCCCGTGGCAGGTAGAGATGATGGCAAGAGGTGGGACCCTTTACATAGGGCTAAAATATAAGGACTAACAAAACTCTCACCGGATAAGAGGCCGTAAATCAAGTGCCAACCATTTTCCCGTTGCGACGGGCAGAAAATGCTACCTTGTTACGTGATTAAAATCTTCACATCGGGTAAGTACTATGTGTGAGTGTGATGGAGGAACCCAGAGCCGGTAGAGAGTCCGAGAGTGGGTGATCCAAGGCGCTATAGCGCTAAGGTGGAGTGTTGGGTGTGGGGAGGCCAGCCCAACCAACATTACTAGAACTCGGTGGGTGATTAGGCCAGCATCGTGGCATGGTCAACACCGACAGAAGGTAATGGGTGGAGACTTAATCACGTAACATGGAAAACGTTCTGTATTCTGATCTCGAACCCGCATCAAAGGAAATGCAGGGAACCCAGTTAAGTAAGGGTCAGAATAGCTGTGGTTAAAGTGGTACAAGCCTGCGTAATGCTAAATAAAATCATGAATTCATGCCTGTTCCTGGATTGGAACTTACGGGAACCACTAGGGGTCTATCTTCTATTCGTGTGACAAGTAGTATTTTCAGTATTAAAATTTGCCACCTAAAGATTTGAATGAGTTGATTTATTTTCCAGAAAAGAGATGATTAGAAATTGTGATAACGAACAGAGATGTCATACAGTGCATTTTTGCTATTAATGCTTGCTGAGTACACTAGTACTCACTCTTGCTATCTCTCCCCTTTGCTTAGATCCTAGTCCGGCCGGGAGATATCCCGAGTGGGATGAGGGATTTGCAGGTACTGATGAGGTTGCAGGAGGCGAGGGCACCGACTATGAGAACCAGGGCGAGATGGGTGCCATATTCGACATGTGGGACGAGTAGACAACATGAAGATCAAGTCAAGCGAGCGAGGGGAAATCCGTTTCCCATTGTAATTAAGTAATTGTAATGTAAAGATATAGCCTTGCGTGGCTAATGCTGTAATAAAGATGTACAGTTTCTATCTACTGTTCTGCTACGCTAACTTTGGTAATGGCTTACTATTCGTTGGAGCAGTGTTCTACTGAGTAAACAAATAGTAATCCGTATGCCTAAGTGTGATTACCCCTGGGGTAATGACACGGGGCACCACAAAAAGTAACATGTTTGCATCCCTGACTTCCAGCAACTTTAAATTTAGCATTCATAAGCTCAATGTTCTCTTTAGTTGTCTCATGCATCTTAAGTATCAAATCAGCACGTTGTTGAGCGTCAAGATTTACCTTCTCCGAAGCTGGAAGAGGCAACAAGTCGATAGGTGCACGAGGGATGAAACCATAAACAATCTCAAAAGGGCACTTCTTTGTGGTAGAATGTAGCGAGTGATTATAAGCAAATTCCACATGAGGCAAACATTCTTCCCACATTTTTAAGTTCTTTTTAAGCAGAGCCTTAAGCATAGTAGACAAGGTTCTATTGACTACCTCAGTTTGTCCATCGGTTTGGGGATGACAAGTAGTAGAAAATAACAGCTTAGTCCCCAATTTAGCCCACAAAGTTCTCCAAAAATGACTAATAAATTTAGCATCACGATCGGAAACTATCGTATTCGGAATACCATGCAAGTGAACAATTTCCTTAAAGAACAAATCAGCAACATTTGTAGCATCATCACTTTTATGACATGGTATAAAATGAGCCATCTGAGAGAATCTATCCATGACAACAAAAATACTATCCATCCCCTTCTTTGTTCTAGGCAGACCTAAAACAAAGTCCACAGAAATATCTTTCCAAGATGTGCTTGGAACAAGAAGAGGCATGTATAAACCATAAGGATTAAGTCGTGACTTAGCTTTTTGGCACGTGGTGTAGCGGGCAATGAAGCGTTCGACGTCTCGCCTCATCTTTGGCCAATAAAAGTGGTCGGTCAGAATGTCCTCGGTCTTCTTCACTCCGAAGTGACCCATTAATCCTCCTCCATGCGCCTCCTGTAACAACAAAAGACGAACGGAGCTAGCTGAAATGCACAGCTTGTTAGCACGGTACAAGAACCCATCATGCACCACAAATTTATTCCAACCCTTTCCCTCTTGACAATTGAGCAACACATCTTTAAAATCAGCATCATGCACATATTGCTCCTTTATTGTCTCTTATCCAAAGATTTTGAAGTCAAGTTGTGAAAGCATGGTACATCTCCTAGACAATGCATCAGTTATTATATTTTCTTTGCCCTTTTTATTTTTAATGACATAAGGGAAAGACTCAATAAACTCAACCCACTTAGCATGTCTACGGTTCAGATTGGTTTGACTTCGAATATGCTTCAAAGATTCATGATCAGAATGTATTACAAACTCTTTGGGCCATAAATAATGTTGCCATGTTTTCAAAGTTTGAACTAGAGTATATAATTCTTTATCATAGGTAGAATAGTTCAAACTAGGTCCACTTAATTTTTCACTAAAGTAAGCAACAGGTTTTCCTTCTTGAATTAACACACCACCAAGACCTATGCCACTAGCATCACATTCTAATTCAAAAGTCTTGCAAAAATCAGGTAGTTGAAGCAAAAGGGCGTGTGTCAACTTATCTTTGAGAGCGTCGAAAGCTTGTTGCTGTATGGTGCCCCAAGTAAAAGGAACACCCTTATTTGTAAGCTCATTCAGCGGTGCAGCGATGGTGCTGAAATCCCGAACAAAACGCCGATAGAAGCCAGCAAGCCCGAGAAAACTCCGCACTTGTGTGACTGTTTTAGGAGGCGGCCAACTCTAGATAGCTATGATCTTGGCCTGATCAACTTCAATGCCCTGTGGAGTAACAACATAGCCAAGAAACGATATTCGATCAGTGCAAAAGGTGCACTTCTCAAGGTTACCAAACAAACGTGCATCTCGCAAAGCATTAAAAATAGCACATAAATGATTCAGGTGTTCTTCATATGACTTGCTATATATCATAATATCATCAAAATAAACCACCACAAATTTTCCAATGAAAGCACGCAAAACTTCGTTCATCGAATGCATGAAAGTGCTAGGTGCATTAGTTAAACCAAAAGGCATCACTAACCACTCATATAGCCCGAACTTAGTTTTAAACGTTGTTTTCCATTCATCTCCCAATTTCATTCTAATCTGGTGGTACCCCCTACGCAAGTCAATCTTTGTGAAAATAATAGAACCACTCAACTCATCTAGCATGTCGTCCAACCTAGGAATAGGAAGACGATACCGTATTGTGATATTATTAATAGCTTTACAATCAACACACATATGCCAACTACCGTCTTTCTTAGGAACCAAAAGAACAGGAATAGCACAAGGGCTAAGGCTTTCCCGTACATACCCTCGGTCCAAAAGATCTTGGACTTGTTGTTGAATTTCCTTAGTCTCCTCCGGATTGGTTCTATACGCCGCACGGTTTGGCAAGGTCGCTCCCGGAATTAAGTCAATTTTGGTGTTTAATCCCTCTAATAGGTGGCAGTCCCGGGGGTAGTTCAGCTGGAAACACATCCTCATACTCCTGGAAAAGGTTAGTGACAGCAGACGACAAAAAGCTAGATATATCATCAAGTGAAAATAAAGCGTCTTTGCATATCAAAGCATAGCATGGCATATCATTATCGACAATTTCAGCAAGATTAGATTCGGTTGCAAGCATGACACAACCCTTTAATTTAATTTCCTTAGTTCTAGAACTAGGTGCTAGCTTCTCTTTCTTAGGTGGGAAAATGTTCTTCACTACTTGCTGATTTTCAGATTCATGTTCATGTTCTTTCCTCTCATTTGCAACTATCTCCTTTTCACATTACACAATTTCAGCAGGTGTCAAAGGTAGCAAAATTATTTTCTTTCCTTTATGCATAAGAGAGTACTTATTACTTCTACCATGATGAGTTGTATCGGTATCAAATTCTCATGGACGACCTAATAAAAGTGAGCAAGCTTGCATAAGCACTACGTCAAAATCAGCAACATCATGATAGGAACCAATGGAAAAATACACTCTCACAGATTGTGTTACCTTCACCTTACCGCTGTGTTACCTTCACCTTACCGCTGTTGTTGAACCACTGAATGTGGTATGGATGAGGATGTGCATGTGTGATCAAGCCAAGCTTCTTGGCCAAATCTAAACTCACCAAGTTATTACAACTCCCACCATCAATTATGACACGAACACGGCAATCCTTGACGATGAGGAACATCTGAAACAAATTACGGCGTTGTAGCTTCTCCGCTTGCTCCCTTTGAGTGCTCAACACTTGCTGCACAATTATGGTCCTATAATTCTCCGTAGCAGCGGTACCTAGAATTTCCTCCCCTTCGCTATGTTCCTCTGGATCATCATCATTACCTGCAAGGTTAGCTGCAAGAGCATATTCATCCTCAACATCACTAGCATTTACATAACCACCATCTTCTATCGCAATGTACGCTCGCTGACTTGGGCAATCTTTCATGACGTGTCCCATCCCTTTGCAACGATGGCATATAATCCCCGTCATACGACCTATGGAAGCAACCGATGAAGAGCTCTGTGCTGGTGCCTGCACACTAGTAGATTTTCTCATCTCAGGTGCGCGTGATGGTGGTGGCGGTGCTGCTGAACACGCCCTACTCACGGAGGGGGTAGCAGACTGAAAAGCAGGAGGTGGGGTTGTCTTGGCTTGCCCCAGTGTCGATCTCGATGTAGACGTACTTCCAAAATTGCTCCTAGTCCTTTGTTGTCTTCCCTGCAATTCTTTTTCTTGCAAACAAGCAAGCTGGAACAACCTATTGATATCATTATACTCCTTGTAATCAACTATGTCCTGAATTTCATGCCTTAAGACCTCATAAAAGCGAGCCATCTTATCCTCCTCATCCTCAACAACATTACAACGCAGCATGCCTATTTGTAATTCTTGGTAATATTCTTCGATAGATCTATTACCTTGGTCTAAGTACTGCAATTTCTTTTGCATATCATGTTTAAAAGTAGGAGGAACAAATCTAGCACGCATAGCTACCTTCAATCTATCTCATGTATCAGGTGTTAAGCCAGAATTAACTACTTGATTCCACCAAATGATAGCAAAATCTTTAAATTCACTAGTAGCTTGTCTGACTCTATGCACTTCAGGAACTAGATGGGCATTAAATTTTTGTTCAACTGTCATCTCTCAATCTAGATAAATTTTAGCATCATAAACACCCGCAAAAGATGGTATGGTAAATTTAACTTTAGCAAATGGGTCATCATTAGCACGAACATTGTGGTGCTGAAAATTATTACGTCCCATACCGTGACGGTTGTGTTGTAGGCGGTGTCGTAGACGTGCATCTTGAGCGTCACGGTTTTGCCCCTCATTATCATCTCCCACCTCAAGATCCTGGGCTGCATCGTGATCATACTCGCGTCCATTGTGAGGTGGCCGATTCACCATTCTTTCAAGGCGTGTGGTGAGCGCTGCAATACTATCATTAATTGAGCGCTGCAATGTAGTCGTAGTAGCTTGAAGCTTCCTGTCAATGTCCTCATTAATGGTAATACGTTGTTCATCCAAGAGCGTCATCAAAGAAGTGTATGTACGCACACGCAACGATCAATGTGACTTGATGTAAGTAAAGGATAACCTCACAACAAGTGCTAGGAGATACACTAGCCCACTACTCAAATTTCTTTCTAAGGGCACAAGATTATTCGCGCGATGTAGAACACAAAACAGCGATATCGGTAAAAACGCGAACAACCCTCTAGATTGAGCAGAAACAACAGCTAGTCTCAAATGATGAAAAGACAAAGTTTTATATGGCTTATATATACTCGTTTGAAAGGTTTCAACGAGATCTACAACTTTCTCAACTGGACGAATCCCAAATTCCGAAGGGAAGACCGAAAGAATCACCAAAAAAAGAAAATCAAAAACTTGCAACACAATTTTGGGGCTAAAGATGGCCGATTTTGGGGATCTTGAAGGGCGACAAGTGCTTTGCATGTAGGATTTTCAGATGCGCGTCATTGATATCTTCAAAACGAGCATAAGAACGTCGAATTCCGACTCCGTATGCAAAAGTTATGCCCGTTTTACTGAAGGTGTGTCGGAAACGGACTCACCTCGGATTGAAATTGCTATAACTTTTGATTCCTTGGGCCAAACATGCTCAATGTTTTTGTGGAAGCTTGTGGATGTATTAAGAAGGGCTCCACCAAATTTCACTAGATTTGGCGAAGGTTTGATAGCTTTTCAAATTTCGGACAGAGGGGACACTCTTTGCTGTTTTTTCCTTCTTTCTCTTCTTTTTTCTATTTTTTTTTGCTTCTCTTATTTTTTCCTTTTTTCCTGTCAAATATCGAAATCAAACTCTCTCTTTTTTCTTTTCCTTTGAGCTTGAAACCCTAATTTTTTTTCTTCTTCTCTTGCACAAAACCAAGACAAGCCAGAGGCGCGGCAGGATGGCAGGGGTTGTCGCAGTGGTAAGCTGTCGAGGCGGTGGCGGAGGATGGCAGCGCCTGGGGTGGCGGCGGCAAGGGGTGTCCGCGGCAAGGGTTGGCATGTAATACCCTGAAAGTGTGAAAAACATTTGAATCTGGAGAGATTATTTAATCGGGAGAGATTAATTAATCGGGAGGAGGGTTCTTTTAGAAAATCACCAAAACAGGAAATGAGAGGGGGTTCTTCGCATTTAGTTGGCAACCTGGGCTTGGGCCTAGGCCCATGTGGGGCTGGCCGGCCATAGGGGGGGAGGCGCCACCCCCTCCCCCAAACCCTAGCCGCCCCCCATCTTTCCCCCTCCTCCCCACTTGTGGCCGCCACCTCCCACTCCCCTTTGGCCGCCTCCCCTGCACCTCCTCCCCCACACACAGCTCCTCCCCCCCTGCTGAAGCCCTCCCACTGCCGGTGAAGAAGCCTCCTGTGGCTGCCGGCCAAGAGAAGGACAGCTCGCGTGGAGGCCGGTCAAGAAAGGAGATGGGAAGAAGGAAGATCAACTTCGCGGGGGGCAAGATATTCATCTTTCTGCGATTCTACAAGGGTAGCGTCGCGTGTTCTTCGTTGGTTGATGCGTAGTAGTTGCGGTTGATGTCGTTTGGTAGATTGTTTTGCGTCGGTTTAATAGATCGCATTCTGTCCAGATTATTGTGTGGTCAGTTTCATGTGTTTAGCGGCCGAATTAGGAGTTTTGATCTCCTAGAGTTTTGTAGGTCTTGTTCTTAGCTTTCAATGGCCGCCAAGAACGCCCAAATCCGATTAACGGTTAGAAAGTTATGAATTGTTTAGTACCGCTGTCTGGTTAATCTGTCAACAGCCTGACAGTTTGTAGAAAACTGAGTTAATCTATTAGTTAAGAACGAAATCAGAGGATCTCAGTATAACGCAAAATGTAGGTAATTTCCATACCTTTTCAGAGAGATAAAGAACGCAAGATTTGGACGTTCGTAGGAAAAGTTATGGTTGTTTTAGTGTACTGTCCAGAGAACCCGACGTGAATTTTGATGTTCTGTAGTTTGGCTTGGTAGAGGTAGTAATTGGCAGAATCAAAAGGGCTCCCCAACTAAGTTTATTTGGGTAATTTAGTTACCTTTCCAGAAAGTCTGAGAACATCTTAATTGGACCCCTGAGCAGAAAGTTATGTATTTTAGAAGTTGACTGTCCGCAGTGAACACCAAAGCGATCGCTAGAAATTGGAAGATTGGAAAAATACTTGGAAGTTTAGTGAGTTCAATTGGGTTGTTATTTATGCTTTTGGTCCAGTATGTTGGTCTTAGATTGGGTTATCTTTATGTTCAGGTGGGAGCGTGATCCCAGGGGCAGCTCCCTCTTCGCGTCCATCGTTCTCGCACGGTTAAGGCAAGTATTCGGGTTATCGTATAATTATGCTGGTATGCTGTGATTGTTTGTGTTTGGCTTATACTAGCCATGTATGGATGTTATTGTGATGAGTTCCAATTTCCAATTTATCTTGGTGAATGCAAGTACTCTGCTTGAGTGAATAATTATGACTGTTTGATAGAGGATGCTAATACTTTGATGCGTAATAACCATGCAAGGTTGATAGTGTGATATGTATGAATAAGGATGGTGAATACTTGAGATATGGTTAACTGTTATTCATGAGGGATTGTTCATGTTTGCTAGTATTATGAATATATGTGCTGTTCATGGATGCTAGAATGGTATGAATACCAATGATGAGGAATGCTAGAAGTATGAATAAGTTTATTCATGTATGACATTGTTGTGAATACATATGTACGATGGTTAAAGTTTTGTTCATGTGCATTGTACTATCATATTGAAGGCTTGGTCACGTGGTGACTATGCTTATTTGAGGTCCCCGTCATGTAGATGATGGGCTTGAGGTCCCCACATTCGTAGAATGTGGGCAATGAGTAAAGAGGTCCCCATCATTAAGATGATGGGCAAAGGTCCCTATACATGTGGTGTATAGGCTCTTGGTCCTCGTGCGGAGGGCACAGGCAAGGGTACACATCGACGGATGTATACCCCGTCTTACTGGTAAAATGCGAAAAGAGATAAAGTTCAAAAGGTGCATTGCATTGATCGCATTCCATGAGTATGAAAGCTATGATTAGTATAATGTTATTGTGGATTATTGATGCTATGACTGTGAACTCATATTAGCCTTGTTGATACTTGCTGAGTCTTTGGGCTCACTCTTGCTTTGATTTGTTTTAGGTACAACTGGCAGGAACGACATGCATGGGAGGGAGTAGATGTTGGATGCACTCACTACCTCACGACCTTAAGGCGTTTTCCATTTAGTTTCATTTCAGGATTAAGTAAACTGCTTGAGAATGACTCATAGATGGTTATGAGTACTATGTTAATTGTGATAATGAGAATAGCAAGTCTGGATTACGTTTATTCGATCATCTTGCATGCTTGTGTAAACTTGATTATGAAGATATTGACAAATGCCATGATTAATTGTTGGAACCTCGGTATAGTTGACTGTACAAAGGAGGTTTTGCCGAAATTTGTAATTGGTCCTAGTTTAGTTTAGTTTAATTTAATTTTAGTAGCATTCCAGGCTCAATGCTGAGCTGGGGTGTTACAGTTGGTATTAGAGCCAGGTTTTAGGTCCGTGGTTAATAGAAAAATATTAAATTGACACACTGTGCACAGTAGGTGGGGTTGGGAATTACATTGCTTCCGCATTATCTGTTGTTATGTTTCATTTGTTGAGCAATTGTTGAAGTGCCTCTCTGCTATCTTTCTTGTTGTTAATCTATGATATGTTATGCTATGATATTCTATATCTACGAATCTATTCTATGATTGCCATGAGATGATCAGGTATAATCATATTTGATTATATTGTTTATGTGTGTCGATAATGGTTGCTAAGAAGTGGAGGCCGTGGTTGTGACCTTGGACTTTGTCAGGTTATACCACCGTTCGTGGTAGACGAATAGAGTAGTTACACCGAATACCGTAGTTGCAGGAGTTGAGCGTGAGCTGCTTTAGAAAGTTGTTTTCTTTCTTGACCTCAAATCTTGGCAAATTCTTGTTCTGTGGTGGATGATGAATTTCTCTTGGATTCGTGGTTCTTGGTAGTTGTTGTGTTTCATAGTCTCTAATGGTTCTCTGAAATAATTATCGTTTTCCGACTGTTGAGCCGTTTTTATTACTTGTGATCTTCTTCAATTGGCAATATGGATAATTCCATGGTTGTTCCTTCTTTCTCTTTGGCAAAGAATGACTAATTTATTCGTTTAATAGTTTGGGTAATGAGAGTTTCTGTTGCAAGTTTGTTAGCATGAGAAAGCTTTGACTCTATGTGTTCCTTTTGGATTATTTCGAGTGTTGAAGTTTAAGGCATCTCTTTTCTGTTGGAAATTGTTAAAATCCTTTTCTGATGCCTTGTTATGGTTAAGTCAGAGTTTGTATTCAAATAACTTGTTTTGGTATGGGTATCAAGTTGAGTCATTGGTATGGTGCATAATTAATATTAATTAGTAACTTGAAAGTGAAATTGATTAAGTTCATGTGGTCTTCTACTAGTTCTTAATGAACGGTATATATGAGTAGTAATTGGGGGATATCAAGAAGTATAGAACCTTGATGAACTAGTCTGGTCATTAAAACTGTTTAGGTTGCTTAACTTGTTGGGTTCTTTGGTTCCAATAGATTAATTTGTGTGAAAAAGGAAACTAGAAAAAATACCAGATTTACATAATCCTTAGTATGATTAATTATCGGAATTGTGTTTAATCGGTTGAAGGGATTGAATATGGGTGGATCTAGAATTTATGGGAGGAGTTCTATATAGTTCCTCTATACAGAATGACTTAATGAAAGTGGTTGTAGTGTTGTGGAGACTTTTGATCGATAGAAGATTTCGATTTTTGAAGTTTTAGTGTATGTTTGCCGAAATCTAAATATGAGGAGGAACAATTGAATATGTGCTTGTAATTATCCATGTGACTAGGAAAGAAAAGTAGGTAGCAACTGGATTTCATAATGAAGCCAGTTGATAACAACAATGGTTGTAGTATAACTGTTGTGTGTTGAAGTTGATGTTGAGCATCGCTAAAAGTTGAACTGATATGATATAATAGGTGGCTTATGCCCACATGATTGTGAAATAAACGGATGATATTGTGTCCTTGATGAAAGAGTTTTGGTAGGAGCTTTTCAATTGTATAGTAGACCCCTTCTAAACTTAAGGGGTTGAGGTAGTGATGTTGTATGATTTTGGGTATACTCTCATTTTAAAGATGGGATGAAAAGGTAGTATGAAACAATTTGGTGAAACTTTGGGGGTTTTCTAATAGAATAGTTGATGATAAACATTCGTGTTCAGAGTATATTAATCTTGATGTTAGTAAGATTATCTGCAAGAGATTGTGACTTGTGTGAGTGGTGATTGAGTTGCTTTGAACAAAGTGACATGTTGAAAGGTTTTATTGGTTCTTAAGTGGTTCCTATGATTTGGTCTTAAGAGCTTATCTTGTTTAAGCTGGCAACGTGATGTAGTAATCACAGAAAATAACCTTCCTTGTTAAAGGAAGGAGTGAAGTATAAGTATTTGAGATTTAAGTCACGTTTCGCATCTTGCAGTTTATTTGATAGTGCTTAAACCTTATGCAGTTGTTCCATAAGAGTTTATCAATTTTCAAAGGGCATTACCTTCTTCTCATTTGTGGTTTGGTATTCGCTTTCAGTAGGGCTTGAGCCCTCGACTGTTGACTTTCCCTTATGTTTTCCGAATACTTTGCTTAAGAGACTATTTTCCTTGGTCATGTGTTCACTATAGGTGGCACATGTTTTCCTAGTTGATGAAAAAAAATTTGATTCCATTCGCTCTTTCTTCTGTTAAAGAATCAACCTATTCGTTTCACCTGAGTCTTTTGAGGTGTTTAATAATTGTAGTTGTGAAACTATGGTTTGTAAGGTATTCGATGAGCATTGGAGGATGAAATAATTTCGTAATTTAGTTCCTTGAGAGAAATTTATATCAATAGAAGATTGTCTTTGGAGGTTAAACTGATTGCATTGTTACAACTAGTAGAACCTATAGTGATTGTGATCTAAGATCTTTGTTTCACTTCGAGTGGAACATTAGAATTATCTAAAGTATGAAAATCTTGATCAATTCTATAGAGTATCGCAAATTGGTAGTATTATGAGGCTATGAAAGTTATTCTTGAAGATGTGGTTTAATGAGAGTGGGAATATAAAGTAATCGAATCGTCATGTCAATTAATGGGATAATAGAAAATGTTAACTACTCTCAGCTCAAGAAATGTCTCAGAGTACCTGAAGAGTAGACTTCCGTCGAAGCCATCGCCCTTCAGAAAGGTCTAACTTATCTAGAGCAACCGATCAAGATCCTCGACGGTGTTGAGAAGCGAACAAGACATTAGATGATCCGCCTCTGCAAAGTTTAGTGAAGCCACTACTCAGCAAAAGAAGCCACTACTCAGCAGTCAGATGTTGGGGTAAACCGCATCAAGGAAAATGTCAAGAACGGAACAGCCAAGTGCTTCTCCGTAGATGAGCTTGGTGTCTTGAGGTTCGGGCAACGCCTCGTGGTTCCAAAGGACATAGAGTTGCGGAATTTGATCCTCCGCAAAGCCCACGATTCCCCGTTATCCAGTCATCCCGGGGCCACGAAGATGTACCAGGATCTTCGCCAGAGATTTTGGTGGACCCGAATGAAGAGGGAGATCGCGAGGTTCGTTGCCGAGTGCGACGTGTGTCGTCGTGTCAAGGCCGAGCATCGGCGTCCACCGGATTGCTTCACCCTTGCCCATTCGGAGTGGAAGTGGGATTCGGTCGGGATGGATTTTATCACCGCCTACCCAGTCACCGCGGGGCAATGATGCCATTTGGGTTATCATTGACCGGTTGACAAAAGTGGCGCACTTTCTTCCATCAAGACCAAGATTCGTACGACCACCTTGCGAGCTCTATCTCGCCAGATAGTGAGCTTGCATGGTGTGTGCAAGACGATCATTTCGATCGTGGTTCCATCTTCACTTCCTAGCTCGCATAGCTTGCAAGAAGCTATGGAACTCGTCTTTCTTCGACCTGAGATATCACCCCCAAACAGATGGTCGACCGAGAGGGTCAACCAAGTTTTGGAGGACATGTCATGAGCTTGTGTTCTTTCTGTGGGAAGCACTGGGAGAAGTGCTTGCCATTCGCCGAGTTTTCTTACAACAACGGTTTCAAGCCGCCTCGGCATGGCACCATTCGAGGCCTTATACGGGAGAAAGTGTAGAACCCGTTGAACTGGTGCGAGACCGGTGAAAGACCTTTCTTTGGCCCGGCTCGATTAATGAGGCCGAGGTCAAGTCCACTCATTCGTGATCGCTGCGCATGGCTCAATCCAGCGAGAAGAGCTATGCGGATCGTCGTCGTCGTGAGTTGAGCTTTGAGCCCAATGACTTCGTTTATCTCAAGGTTTCTCCTCGAAAGGTCACCGCGTTTTGGTGTCAAGGAAAGTTAGCTCCTCGATATGTCGCCCCTCCGTATTATCGAGAAGAAGGAGCTGGTTCCTACAAGTTGGAGTTGCTGCTGCACTTGCGGAGTACATGATGTGTTCCATGTGTCCCGGCTAAAGAAGTGCCTCCGTGTTCCAACAGAGGAAGCTCGTTGGAAACTCTTGATGTCCGGGAAGATTTGACCTACCGCGAGCGTCCTGTTCGCATACTCGAGGAAGCTGAACGAAGAACGAGGAATAAGACCATCAAGTTCCTTAAGGTTCAGTGGTCGAATCATTCCGAGGATGAGGCTACTTGGGAGCGAGAAGATCGTCTCCGTGCAGACTACCCCTCTTTCTTTTCCGAGTGAACCAAATCTCGGGACGAGATTTTTGTAAGGGGGGGAGGTTTGTAACATCCCCAATTTCAACTTGTGTTGTAAGTGTAAGAAAATGAGTAGAAATTAAAACTTTTTCTTACATCATGTGTTTCCTGTGTGTACTAAACAATTATTTCACCAGAGTATGGGAATACTAAGTCACAAGTCTGTTGATCATCTCCTAGGAAATATTTTTCCTAAGTTCTTGGGTTGATATGTGACCCCTCTGAAAAATTTCACACTTTTCAGAAATTGATTGAATAGTTTTATGGGTCAGTCAAACTTGCTTGACTCATAGTCAAACCCTAGCTCAAAGCATTGTATAATTTCGGAGAAAATGCTCAAAGACAAAACTCCTAAAAATTTTATACAAGGTCCAACTCGAGGTCGACAAGCTCTGTCAAGATTTCATAGAATTTGGAGCTAGTTTGCTAGCTCTAAAAGTCCCTTCAAGATCCTGCCCAATTTAAACCCTAAACCAGTCGACCTCCGTGTCTTGGTCGCACCGGGCCGCTTGAGCCGTGTCGGGCTCGGGCATTTGGACACAGGTGGTCTGGGCCGTTGGATTTTAAATCCGACGCTCAAAGACCTCCTCGGGTCCTTGTAAAGGACCTCCCACCCGCACGACCTCCTCAGGTTCTTTTACAAAGACAACCTCGAGGGCCTCCCCAGACCTCCTTTGCACCTTTGCAAAGACCACCTGGCGACCTCCTCACCCTCCACGACCACCCCTAGCGCTGGGGTGATCGTGGGCCATCTCTCTTGAGATCTGCGGCTCAGACCTCCCCTAAGTGTTAGGACCTCTAATACTTGGCTCAAGATCCGAGCCCTTGGATTTCAATCCAACAGCTCACGACCTCCCTAGTGGGAGCTCAGTGCTGATTTTAGCCGTTGAGCTCTTTTGACTGATCCTCTCACCGTCGGGTGGGCACAGGCATTATCAATTTTTGTGCATGGCGAGAGAGCGCCTTGTCAACTCTAAGGTCGACAAGCGGCTAGGTGTCGCCAACATTAAATGTCTGCAGCACCTTTGCCCAAAAGTCTCCCGACAACCTACTCCCATCGGTTTAGTGTACTTGGGCTCGGTGCACCTACTGACTTTGCCATCCTTCCCACGGCTATATTTGAAGCTCAAGCTTCCTCTCATAGTTCCTTTAGTCACTCTCTTGCACCCTAGCTCATCTCGCCTCTCTTGTGCTCAAACACTGAAAGCCATTGCCACCATTGCCGGACATTGGAGCTCTCGGCGACCTCCGAGCTTCAATGGTTCAACATTGCAATAGTGGCAATCATCTTGTTCCCTTGGTCACCTCAAGCCTCCCTAACTCGCTTTGTTTGACCTTCACAGAGGTTGACAAGGTGGGCGCTTGCTGCTCGTGGCCGGGAGCTTCGTCTTCTTCATCTCCGGCGACCTCCACCGTCACGGAGCTACCGCGACCACTCCCTGTTCTCCTTCAATCCCGGTGAGTACTTGATTCCAAAACCCGATCCCATTAGACCTCTTCGGTTTTCGTTTTTGGCGCATTGGTCCCCGCGGTTATCTCCTTAGCGCCGGTTGGTGGTGCTTCGGTGTAGCTTTGGCACCCTTAGGTTCTCCGTCCTATTTGGAGCTCATTCGTGCCTTTGGTTTCCGCCGACGAGGTCCACATCGCGGCGACAAGCCATTGCTTGCGCTCGGTTTTGTCGGTTCAAAACCTCCCATTTTCGTCATCTTCTTAGGACCACTTTAATGCTCAAATCATTGCTCATCATTGGTGCATTAATTGTGTCCTAATTTGTCTTCGTGGAGTCATCATCGTGTAGGCGGGGCCTTAGTCATTAAGTGTTCCGTTAGATTCATTTATGGTCAATCATTAGATGCATTAAGTGTCTTAGCCGCCACTGTCTAGAGATCCTGCACCATTAAAACCACTCTAGGACCTCCTCGGGCTAATCTTAGCCGTCCCCGAGCTCTCCAAGTTCAGATCTGGGCCTTAGGATCTTTCCAAAAATCCTAAGTCTCTGGACCTCCCACCATATAGAATCTGGCCGTTAAAGACCTCCGTAGGTTAAATCCCAGCCGCTAGGATCACCCTCCTCCTTGGGGTCCTCTTTGCAAAAGACCTCCTTGAGGTCCTCTGTGCGAAGAGGTCACCCCGGTCGTTTTTGTCAAAACCGGCCTCTCGGACCTCCTTGGGGTCCTCCTTGCAAAAGGTCCTTCCTTAGTCGTTTTCTAAAAACCACCCTGAGCCACCCCACCAAGGTCCTCTTTTGCAAAAGACCACCCCTGGTCTTTTGTAAAGAAAACCTTCAAAACCACCCCAGGGTCCTCTTTACAAAAGACCACCCTTGGTCTCTTTGTAAAGAGAACCTCGAGACCTCCTCGTCTTTGGTCTTAACCATGAGGACCTCCCGCCTAGATCTGGACCACTCGGGACCTCTCCCATGGAGATCTGAGCCATCCAGATCTCTCTCTGTATAGCACTGTGTTGGAGGACCTCCCCGAGGGACATCTCGACCGTTAGGACCTCCTCGGTGAGATCCTAACCGTCAAGACCTCCCGCTGTTAAGCTCACCGCTTAGATCCTCTCCTCCGACGGATCTAGACCGTTAAGACCTCCTCGGAAATCTTAACCGTCCGCACCTTCCTTAGCGAGTTAGCCGTAGGACCTCCTCGTGGAGCTCGGGCCGCGAGATCCAGATCCGACGTCCACGACCTCCCTAGTCGCGAGGACCTCCTTCGCGGTGTTTGTGCATCCAGTGGTCTGAGCCGTTGGATTCAATATCAACGGCTAAGACCTCTCTAGGCGCGGCAAGGTCTTTGCGCCAGAGAGCTCGTGCGGGTTTTAGCATCGAGATCGTGAGCCGTGCGATCTTTGATCAACGACCCACGACCTCCCCGCTTTTATGGGTTTTCCAGTTTAGTCCGAGAAGCTTTTATTTGCACATATTAATTGTTTTAAACTTCAAAATTGCATAACTTTTCTCTCAGTAGCTCCAAATTTAACAAACTAAAGTTCTATAAATGCATCTGTTAAAGTACTTTAGCTTAGTATAGGTTTTGCATGAGTCTTTAATACTGAAATTAATCATGTCTTAGATTTAAAACTTAGAAAAATCATAACTAAATCATTTTAACTCCAAATGACCTGAAATTTTATATGGGTTACCACTATACCAGTAGGTAGCTACCATAAAAGTTTCAGCTTCAAAATCTTTCTAGAAAATATTTTTGCTACAGTGCTAATTATGGCGAAATTAGGTTTTTAGAGAATATCTTTTGCACCACAAATCCAAATTAAGTTTTTCCAGTTTCTATGTCTAGGTATGTTCGTATTTTACCTTGTGTATAAGTTTCACACATTTGGATAATTTTTGCTTGCTCTTTTGTTTAAGTGTTGCTCGTCTTATTGGTTGTTTTCGCTCTTTCGCTTAGGATTCGATATTTGCGGTAATCCCGAGAACGACCCTCCGCAACAAATTGAGCAACGACAAGCGAACAAGCGCTTTGATCATTTCAAGAATCCCATTACTTTTAAAGTCTACTATTTTGTTTAACTTCTATGTATGCATTGCTATTTTGTTGTTAAATTGATTAGTTAGACCTCTAGTTGCATAATCTGTAGGTAAATAATTATCCTCTACTACCCGAGCCTAGGTTATTTCTTTGTGATTAGAGTTCGTTGGATGAGCTCTTGTCACTTAGTAGATTCGAATAAATATTGCTTAGCCATGCCTAGCATCGGTAGTATTGGGCGATCATCGACTTAGTCGGTGATCTTGATCACACAAATACTTATATTATTCCATTATGTCCAACCCTTGTGTTTTACCATTTTGCAAATCAAAACGAAAACAAAAATTATATCTTGGCTTGGGCACAATGGTATGTTGGGTGATCTGTTGGGTGTGATCGAATGGTGCCTAAGTCCCTAAGGACCGAGTTACTTGTGCCATTGATCCAAGCAATTATTGCGTGCTAACCACACGAGGGGATATGGAACCTCTCTTGACTAAGTACTTTGGGAGGTGTTAATTATGAGCTGGTCGGTGGGTGTGTTCTGTGTGTGTGTGTTTGTGGTGTTGGAGGGAGCATTAGCGGACCGGTTAGGCTGTCTAATGTGTCTTTCTCCGTGGGTTGCGGCTCTTAATTAGCATCGTCCATTGGAAAGCGTCTTGTTAGACTTAGCCATGCCGCATACCAAAGGAAGTGTGCTAACCGTGGTGGTGGAAAGGCGGTCTATCGTGTGGGTACATTGGTACACCCTGCGAGGTTAAAACTATTCGAATAGCCTCGTCCTAGGTTATGGACACGCTTGGTTATTTCCCACAAGAACTAGACTACAACCTTTTAAAAACTTAAACTTGACATGGGTGGTATGAAGGGGTACTTCATGCTATTGTTGTGGTGACTATGGGTTAGTCACTTCTAGGTTGGTGTTGTTCTCTATCTATGTTATTATTGTCTCTCTTTTATTTGAACACTAAAAGTTAATTGCAAACTTGCTTTGAATCTATTACCTTATTGCAAATGAAAACTTGCTTTATGCTGAAAATAAGTCCAAAGCCTCATCCACTTAAATAAAGCTTGCATGTAGTTAATTATAGTTCTGTTATCTCACACGTCAGTCTTGCGAGTACAAAAACAAGTTTTGTACTCATCTGCTTTGCTTAATATTAATTATTGCAGAGGAAGAAGGTGAGCCCCAAGGGCCTCACTTTTGTGAGTTGTGTTGCGGCGCTGTTTGGGACGATTAGCTTGGCGGTCCGGTTGGTTGCCTTGTGGGTAAAGGCACACCGATTGGCTTCTGCTATTGCCATCTTATGGCCATTGTAACAGCCCTAACTTAGGGTTTGTATTTCAAATGTAAAATTTTGAGGAGAAATAAAAACTTTTGTTGTCTCTTCAAATCATTTGAAAGTTTCTACAATTTTCCCTAGCAATTTCCAATTTTTAGAATTTAATTCTTGTGATTGGAAATTGTTGTTATCAGATTCTTAGCTTTCAAACTTATGATCATCCTCTGAAATTATTTTTCCTATCATCTTGATCATCCTATCTACCTCCCTGAATTATTTCACAATTTTTAGATTTTATTTGCTATTTCAAATGGCCAAGTCAAACTAGTTGAAAATCTGGTCAAATCCTAGGTCAGCATGCTTGAGAATTTTCTGCAGAACTTTTCAGTGCATAAAAAGTTCTGGAAAATTTATGCAATGTTGTTCTCTGTCTCTAGTAGCTACCATAAAAATTTCGAAATTTTTAGAGCTCAGGAGCTACCTCTAAAATTCCCAAAACCTTCTCTGTCTTTTAAATCAAATTCCAAAGTACTGTTCTCGGGCCCAACCCAACTCGGGCTCGAGTCCGACTCGCACCACTTGGCTCGGTCGCGTCAACTAAGCGTCTCGCCGAGTCCAATCAATCGTGACCGTCCGATGAAGATCGAGCGATCCACGTCGCGTCGCAACCGACTGTCCGAATGCATACACCAATCCCACCGTCCATTTCGGATCCAACGGTCGGTGCGTCGCCGATCAAATCAAACCACCGGTTCGCACCACCGATCGCCGCCGACATATGGGTCCCACTGTCGAGTTCTTCCTCGCCGACTCCGGCGCCTCGGAGCTCGGCGGCGATCGCGCATGCGTGCCACGCAGCTCGTCGCCGCCACGCAGGGGCGCGTGTGCGCTCCGAGAGGATCGCTCAAGTCCATCTACCTCATAGGGTCGTCCATTCCTTCGCACCATTCTTGCGCCTCTCGCCCATTTCTTAGCTTCGCCGAGAAAACTCGGCGTAGCGCGCCGTTCGAGCCGCCTTGAGCCGATCGCACCATCGTGTTCCTCTTGCCTCGCCGCCTCCATTTTGCCTATTCCGTGTCCTTGGCGTCCGTGGATCACCAAGAGCGGTATTGTCGTCTCGCCTCGGCGATCTCGATCCGTGAGCTCGTTTGCGACTGGTGAGTTTCGGCTCCGTCACTTAGTCCCTTAGGATCGCATTGATGCACCGAGTCTAACGGTGGGCTTGTTTACGCCTTTTGTGCATCGTTGCGGGCGTGCGACCAATTCTTCTCAAGCTCGGTTTCGCGCCGTGGAAATTCCGGTCACCTCGGGCTTTCTTCGTCGGCGTTATCGTGTGCTTCTTGCTCCGGTGTTGAGGCGGCTTAAGCACACCTTCCGAGTCTTCTAGAAGTCCGTATCGCCTTCTCGCGTGGGCGTGCTTTCTTCTCGCCTCGGTCGTCGTGAGCTCAACTCGGTGACCATCGGACCCCGCGTCGCCACCACTGGGTTCGCCGAGTCTCTGTGAACCCGAAGGTATCACTCGCTCGCTTTGAAACCCACTAGTTCGCGAGATCCACTGCGCGGCCGCGCCGCCGTCCCCGTGCGCGCCGGCGAGCCGCCGGTGGCGTTCAGTTAGCACTAATATTTGTTTAGTTATGTCACTGATTTGTGGGCCCTCTCTGGTAATCGTGTTTAGTAAACTCTAATCCAACCGTTATATTTCCCTCTGAGTCACTGCCATGTGGGCCCATGATGTCAGTTAGTGGGTGTGTAACCCTTGGCGATATGTTTTCTCGTTTGGCGTATTTCTCTGTGAGTATGTGTTAGAAGTACACTTTGATGTGTCAAAGACGTATTCTCGAATACGCCGACGTCACCTTCGGCAAGCGGGGTGTCTGGTCAAGACTTTCGCGGGCCCGCCTGTCGATTGTGCGGGCTAGATAGCGTGGGTAGAAAAAGGATTTAATGCTTTAGTATTTACGTAATATGTTTTCTTTGCCTTCGTTAGTTCATTTAAACTTAGAAAATGCATAACTAATTCAATTTTTATCCAAATTGTATGAAACAGTCTTGTTAATTTTCATTTTAAGTGTACTATTTGATAAAATTAACTTCACCCATGTCTCTGTAGCAAAAATCTGTTAGCTAATAAAATGATGTCTTATGTATCTTCTAAATTAGAAAATGCATATCTCTTCCAATAATTGTCCAAATTAAATGAATCCAATTCAGTAAAATTTCATTTTCAGTATACTAACTATTAGGATAGATTTTATACACTGGTTCTGTTCATGAAAATTTGTTAAGTAATTAACTAGTGACTTGTTGTGTTTTTAGCTTAGAAAATTCATAGAAAATTGCTAATAACTTAAAATGATTGGTTCTCTGTTTCTAAAATTCTGTTATTTCATAATTAGGCTCTTTGTGTGAGTTTTGGCTTGTTTGATGTTGTTGAATGTTTGAGTTTAAATCGGTGTTTTTCGTTCTTATTTGTTTGTTATGTTCGATCGTTAGGCTTCGATATTTGCGGCAACCACGAGGACGATCCTCCGCACCATATTGAGCAACGAAGCCAGAACAAGCGCTTTGATCATGATAATCCCAAGACTTTAAATTCTAATATTTTGTTTCAAATTGTATGTATGCATTGCTTAATTTGTGTTAAAATGGATTAGTTAAATCCGTGTTGCATATCCTGTAGACAAATATTGATCTCTACTACACGAGCCTAGGTTATTTGTCGTGATTAGAGATCATTGGATGATTTCTTGTCACTTAGTAGATACGATTTCAGTTGCTTAGACATGCTTAGTATCGGTAGAAGCTGGCGGTTATCGACTTTAGTCGGTAACCTTGATCACACAAAATTTACTACAACTTTATGTTTCAGCATTTCGCTATGTTTAATTGCAAAACTAAAAATGAAAACAAAAATGATTTGGGCGCGCACAATGGTAAGATTGGTGTGATCTTTTGGGTGTATCGAAAGGTGCCGGGTCAATTAAGGACCGAACATCTTGTGAGTGAATTTTTATCCAGGCATTTCGCGTGCTAACCACACTAGAGTATATGGGACCTCTCTTGACCTAGTACTTTGGCGTGTATTGGCTCGGGTCGCGGGAGGTCGCAGGAGGGATGGAGGTGGGAGCATGGTAGTTGTCCAAAAGCTTTATCCCGAGTGGGTAGTTGTCTTTTCGGCTTTACCATGTAAGCGTATGGGTTTCTATCCATACGAGCGGCTCGTAGTTAATACATAATATTGGAAAAAGTCTCAGAGGACTTAGCTGTGCGACATACCTTCGGAAGTGTGCTTTGGCTTAAAGGCGATGCAAGTGTGGAGTATGATGGTACACCTGCGCAGGTTAAAACTATTCGAATAGCCTCGTCCTAGGTGATGGACACGCTTGGGTAAGCTTTTCAAGAGTTAGACTACAACATTTAAATTAAAACTTGATGGGTGGTACGAATCTGGGATTCGTGCTATTGTTGTGGTGACTATTGGGATAGTCACTTCTAGGTTGTTTATCTTTCGCTTTTGTTATTAGTATCTTTACTGTTATTTCAATCTTAAAAATGAATTGCAAACTTGCCTTTAGAACTGTATTACCTTATTGCAAATGAAAATTGGCTTTATGCAAATGAAACATATGACCTCCACCAAATAAGCCTGCATGTAGCATATGAGCAGTGCCGCTAGTTCACACGTCGATCTTGCGGGTACAAAGACAATCTTTGTACTCGGTGCTTTGCTTGATGTTTTGGTTGCGAGAGGAGGAAGGTGAGCCTCGGGGCCTCACTACGTGAGTGTCTTTGCCGCTCGTGGGTGACGACTAGTCTTGGCGGTCCGGTCAGATGCCTTGTGGGTTGAAGGCACACTGATTGGCTTTGTTTGGCATTTTTGCTTCCGCTGTCGTTCTTGTCTATTTGTGTATCTTGTGGCACAGCCGGCCTATATACATAATATTGTTACTATTTGTTTATCTTCCGTTTGTAGTGTAATGTTTGGACTCTATGTTTTGAATGGAGTTGATGTCTAATTTTGTAACGAGGTGCGTATCGCTGCGGAAGTATACATATCTCGAGGATCAGTTTAATTGATTTGTGATGCTAGGACCAGGTGGTTGGTTAAGCATTACAAGCCAAATAAACTGGGGTCCTCACAGCCATTTTGCTTCCGCTGTGTATTTATCTATTTGTATGTCTTTTGGCCGGTCGGCCTCTCTTTTGTAATAACTCTATTTAAAGTATCTATGTCTTTCAGTTGTTGCTTTTTGCTTCGGCTCTATGTGTATGAATGGAATTGATGCATGATTTTGTAACGGGGTGTGTATACTGCATTTCTGGGAAGTATACATATCTCGAGGCTTGGTTTATTTGGTTGGTACTGTTAGGACCAAGTGGTGAGTTAAACGATGCAGCCGAATAAACCGGGTCCTCACAAAGTTGGTATCGAGCCATTCCGACCGTAGTAACCCAAGCTTGGTCGTCCTTAGGATATTTTGAAAACCTTATTTTCAAAGGGTCAAATGATTTGTGAGCGCTAAGTAAGTTCTCGGATTTTATTCCTTACCTATCTTAGCTTTCTTCTCTCGTCTTGCTCTAATTTGAGTTTTAAAAGTGTTTTCCCTTTCCTTCTCTCAAAAGATAGTCATTATCGATTAATTGGGTTTTGGGACCAATGAGCTTGGCAAATTGAAATGTTAGCCGCCCTCTACAAGGTTTTGAAGCTTCCGAGTTGAAGATTTCAATTAGGAGGCTTGGATGCAAAATCGGACAGCGATCATTCAGTTTCGGACAGCAAGCTCGGAGGTTCTAACGGGTAGAAAATGAGAGGTTAATCAAGTAAAACTTGTGGGAATAAAAGGGTAAGATGTGATACTAGTTAGCTAAGTATCTAACGTTATTTTTATCGCCTTAACCTTGTTCTTGAGTAGTATTAGGCTGGTTGTAGTGAGCTGAAATTTTTATCTTCTCACACTATTACTCGTTCATTCAATACGGGTTAATGGCATTGAGAAGTTGAGCTTGGTTTGGAGTTTCCTTGCTGTTTTGGAGCTTCTTTGGAAACATTTAAAGTTGTTACTTGCTGTTTTGGCTTTCGGTTAGGGTGATGTCTCATTCCCTAATCGTTAGTCGATCGCTTTCATCAACTTCTAATGTTAGTGCTTTGGTTTCTAACCTAAGTTTCTTAAGCGGATGGTGGAGGTACTCGTAGCGGCCGTGGTCGCACTGGTTTGGATGAGGAGCTTCGCCTCCTCAGACCATGGCCGAGGTCCTTCTCCGGATCGAGCGCAACCGCTCGGAGGACGAGAGGGTCTGCTGGATGTTGTGCGCGCAACACCTCCGCCCTTTCCGGTGCCTCGGGATCCGGCGGGGTGGACATCGATCCGTGGGGCCTTGCGAGTTTCTTCGCACTCAACCCCACGTTCTCGTGTCCGAGGACCCATTGGGCGCGATGACCGGCTGCGTCGAGTTGGCGTAAGCTCGACGTTGCTCGATGCTGGACCAGGGCGGGCACTCTTTGCCTCCCATCGCCTTCAGGCGGCACTCTCTGGTGGGAGAACTTCTTGGCCATGCAGCCGCCGGCCACACCGTCTCTTGGGATGAGTTCGGACGGCGTTCGTCGAGCTCACATCCTGCCGGCTTGATGAAGCTGAAGAAGAAGGAGTTTCTCGCGCTCAAGCAAGGCGTAAGTCGGTGATGGAGTACATGCGAGTTCAACCACTTGGCTCGTTATGCTCCATCCGAGGTGACCACCGATGAGGCCAGCGAGAAGTTCATGGAGGGTTTGTGCGAGGAGCCGCAAGACAAAGCTCCATTGTGGACTTTGCGACTTCCGGGCCTTGGTGGACAAGGCCATTGTTGTTGAGCACAAAGCGAAGGGCTGGCGAGTCCCGCAGCGCAAGTGGGAGGCCCATGTCCGCACAGCGGCCTCTCTCTTCCTCGTGTCGGGCCTACCCGGGGCCCGTTCGTGGCTTCCCTACCACCGAGGCCGCGGCACGGTTCCTCGCCCTCGCGAGCGTGCCCGATCCACGTGGGCTGCGAACCAGCGAGTGGCCCCGCAATCCGGCCGCCGGGTCACTTGCTTTTCGTGCAACCGAAGGGCATTATGCCAATAGTTGCCCTAACAGATCGAGCGGCCTCGTCCTAATGGAGGGCGCGGCGGGAGGTGGTTCTTCCGGGATCAAAGGTTGTCCCGCTACCCAAGGCGTGGGTAGTGGCGCGTCAACCTCATCTCCGTGGAGGAGGCACGGGAGGCACCCGCGTCGTGTTGGGTACCCTTTGGTTAACTCTTTCCACGCTACTGATTTTGTTTGATTGAGCGCATCTCATTCGTTTGTTTCAGTCTTTTGCTCTGTGGGGTCTTCTTTTACTCCATTGTTGGTCCCGCTGCTCATTCGCTCTCCGGTTCGGAGTTGAGAGTGAGTCCGAGTGTAGGGATGTCCTGTTGAGATAGAAGGGTAGGATTCTTGGCAAACCTTATCCTCCTTCGATCGGCGAGCTTAGATGTAATCCTAGGCATGGATTGGTTGTCTCAAAGACATGGGACAAATTGATTGCGCTAGGAGGCTCATCTACCTCACGATCCTTACGGCGGCGGGTTACGCTTTCGCCGCGAAGGCTGCAGGATCCGCATCTCTTCGCGCAGGCGAAGCCGACTCTAGATATTAGCGAAGTCCCGGTGGTGTGTGACTTTGTTGATGTCTTCCCGGCGACCTTCGGGGATGCCACGATTCGAGACCTCGAGTTTGTCATTGAGTTGGTTCCTGTACGCCCGATTTCAAAGAGGCCTTACCGAATGGACCCGCTTGAGTTGGTGGAGTTGAAGAAGCAACTAGGTGAGCTTCAAGAGAAGGGTTTCATCCGCCTAGCTCATCTCCTTGGGGATGCTCAGCAATCTTTGTCCCAAAAGGACAAGACAGCTGCGCATGTGCGTTGATTACCGTCCACTTAATGAAGTAACGGTAAGAACAAGTACCCTTTGCCCGTATAGATGACCTCTTCGATCAATTAACTGGGCTCGAGTTTTCTCCAAGATTGATCTCGAGTGGGATATCATCGAGTTCGGATTCGGCCGGAGGATATTCCAAAGCGGCTTTTTCTACTCGTTATGGCATGCGAGTATACCGTCATGTCTTTCGCTTAACCAATGCTCGGCCTTGTTCATGAACCTCATGAATTCGGTGTTCATGGAGTATTTGGATAGGTTCGTTGTGGTCTTCATCGATGATATTCTTATCTACTCCAAGAGCGATGAGGAACACACAGAGCATTTGAAGCTTGTGTTGGGCAAGCTTCGCGAGCACAAGTTATATGCGAAGTTCAGCAAGTGCGCGTTACGTTGAAGGAAGTAGCCTTCTTAGGCCATATTCTTTCGGCGGGAGGCGTGGCGTGGATCCTAGCAAGATCGCGATGTGCTTTCTGAGTCGACCCGCCGGTCACCGAAGTTGGAGTTTTCTTGGGTTAGCGGGATATTATCGTCGCTTTATCGAGAACTTCTCCAAGATAGCGGCCGATGACGGAGTTGCTCAAGAAGGACAAGAAGTTCTCGTGGTCCCCGATTGCAGGACGCTTTCAAGCACTTAGAAGCGATTGACCACGCTCATGTTCTTGTTCTCCCCGATGTCCGTCGAAGCTTCGATATCTTTTGTGACGCTTCTCGTCGAGGCCTCGGTTGTGTCCTTATGCAAGAAGGCAAGGTAGTTGCCTATGCATCAAGGCAATTGAGACCTCATGAACTCAACTATCCTACCCATGACTTGGAGTTAGCCGCTGTGATCCATGCACTTAAGATTTGGCGACATTACCTAATCGGTAATCGTTGTGAAGTGTATTCGGATCACAAAAGCTTAAAGTATTTGTTCACCCAACCAGATCTGAACCTCCGGCAAAGGAGATGGTTGGAGTTGATCAAGGACTATGACATGGGTATTCACTACCATCCGGGCAAGGCCAATGTCGTTGCGGATGCGCTTAGTCGCAGCGCATTGCAATGCATTGTTGCTTCAGAGCATCGACCCCCTCTTCTAGAGGAGTTTCGTCTCAACTTGGGTTTGGTTGAGCATGGTTCCTCGCCGCCTTGGTTGTACACCAACCTTGGTGGATCGGATCAGTGCGCTCGGCGATCGGATGTTGGGGTAAACCGCATCAAGGAAAATGTCAAGAACGAACGACCAAGTGCTTCTCCGTAGATGAGCTTGGTGTCTTGAGGTTCGAACAACGCCTCGTGGTTCCAAAGGACATAGAGTTGCGAATTTGATCCTCCGCGAAGCCCACGATTCCCGTTATCCATTCATCCGGGGCCACGAAGATGTACCGGATCTTCGCGAAGATTTTGGTGGACCCGAATGAAGAGGGAGATCGCGAGGTTCGTTGCCGAGTGCGGCGTGTGTCGTCGTGTCAAGGCCGAGCATCGGCGTCGGTGGATTGCTTCACCCTTGCCCATTCGGAGTGGAAGTGGGATTCGGTCGGGATGGATTTTATCACCGCCTACCAGTCACCGCGGGGCAATGATGCCATTTGGGTTATCATTGACCGGTTGACAAAAGTGGCGCACTTTCTTCGATCAAGACCAAGATTCGTGCGGTCACCTTGCGGAGCTCTATCTCGCCGAGGATAGTGAGCTTGCATGGGGTGCGAAGACGATCATTTACGATCGTGGTTCCATCTTCACTTCCGATTACGGCATAGCTTGCAAGAAGCTATGGGAACTCGTCTTTCTTCGGCCTGACATATCACCCCCAAGCGGATGGTCGACCGAGAGGTCAGCCAAGTTTTGGAGGACATCTGCGAGCTTGTGTTCTTTCTGTGGGAAGCACTGGGAGAAGTGCTTGCCATTCGCGAGTTTTCTTACAACAACGGTTTCAAGCCGGTCTCGGCATGGCACCATTCGAGGCCTTATACGGGAGAAAGTGTAGAACCCGTTGAACTGTGCGAGACCGGTGAAAGACCTTTCTTTGGCGGGCTCGATTAATGAGGCCGAGGTCAAGTCCGGCTCATTCGTGACGCTTGCGCACGGCTCAATCGAGCGAGAAGAGCTATGCGGATCGTCGTCGTCGTGAGTTGAGCTTTGAGCCCAATGACCGTTTATCTCAAGGTTTCTCCTCGAAAGGTCACCGCGTTTTGGTGTCAAGGAAAGTTAGCTCCTCGATATGTCGGCCCCTACTGTATTATCGAGAAGAAGGGAGCTGTTGCCTACAAGTTGGAGTTACTGCTGCACTTGCGGAGTACATGATGTGTTCCATGTGTCCCGGCTAAAGAAGTGCCTCCGTGTTCCAACAGAGGAAGCTCCGTTGGAAACTCTTGATGTCGGGAAGATTTGACCTACATGAGCATCCTGTTCGCATACTCGAGGAAGTGAGCGAAGAGCGAGGAATAAGACCATCAAGTTCCTTAAGGTTCGGTGGTGAATCATTCGAGGATGAGGCTACTTGGGAGCGAGAAGATCGTCTCGTGCTGAGACTACCCTCTTTCTTTTCCGAGTGAACCAAATCTCGGGCGAGATTTTTGTAAGGGGGAGGTTTGTAACATCCCCAATTTCAACTTGTGTTGTAAGTGTAAGAAAATGAGTAGAAATTAAAACTTTTCTTACATCATGTGTTTCTGTGTGTACTAAACAATTATTTCACGAGTATGGGAATACTAAGTCACAAGTCTGTTGATCATCTCCTAGGAAATATTTTCCTAAGTTCTTGGGTTGATATGTGACCCTCTGAAAAATTTCACACTTTTGAGAAATTGATTGAATAGTTTTATGGGTCAGTCAAACTTGCTTGACTCATAGTCAAACCCTAGCTCAAAGCATTGTATAATTTACGGAGAAAAATGCTCAGCACAAAACTCCTAAAAATTTTATACAAGGTCCAACTCGAGGTCGACAAGCTCTGTCAAGATTTCATAGAATTTGGAGCTAGTTTGCTAGCTCTAAAAGTCCCTTCAAGATCCCGGTTCAATTTAAACCTAAACCAGTCGGACCTCCGGTCTTGGTCGCCAGGGCCGCTTGAGCCGTGTCGGGCTCGGGCATTTGGACACAGGTGGTCTAGGCCGTTGGATTTTAAATCCGACGCTCAAAGACCTCCTCGGGTCCTTGTAAAGGACCTCCCACCCGCACGACCTCCTCAGGTTCTTTTACAAAGACAACCCTCGAGGGCCTCCCTCAGGACCTCCTTTGCACCTTTTGCAAAGACCACCTTGGGCGACCTCCTCAGCCCTCCACGACCACCCCTAGCGCTTGGGTGATCGTGGGCCATCTCTCTTGAGATCTGCGGCTCAGACCTCCCCTAAGTGTTAGGACCTCTAATACTTGGCTCAAGATCCGAGCCCTTGGATTTCAATCCAACAACTCACGACCTCCCTAGTGGGAGCTCTGTGCTGATTTTAGCCGTTGAGCTCTTTTGACCTGGTCCTCTCACCATCGGGTGGGCACAGGCATTATCAATTTTGTGCATGGCGGTGAGAGCGGTGCCTTGTCAACTCTAAGGTGACAAGCGGCTAGGTGTCGCCAACATTAAATGTCTGCGGCACCTTTTGCTCAAAAGTCTCACGACAACCTACTCCCATCGGTTTAGTGTACTTGGGCTCGGTGCACGGTGACTTTGCCATCCTTCCCACGGCTATATTTGAAGCTCAAGCTTCCTCTCATAGTTCCTTTAGTCACTCTCTTGCACCCTAGCTCATCTCGGTTCTCTTGTGCTCAAACACCGAAAGCCATTGCCACCATTGCGGACATTGGAGCTCTCGGCGACCTCAGAGCCGGTGGTTCAACATTGCAATAGTGGCGATCATCTTGTTCCCTTGGTCACCTCAAGCCTCCTAACTCGCTTTGTTTGACCTTCACGAGAGGTTGACAAGGTGGGCGCTTGCTTGTTCGTGGCGGGAGCCGTCTTCTTCATCTCGGCGACCTCCACCGTCACCGGAGCTACCGCGACCACTCGATTCTCCTTCAATCCGGGTGAGTACTTGATTCCAAAACCCGATCCCATTAGACCTCTTCGGTTTCGTTTTTGCGCATTGGTCCCCGCGGTTATCTCCGGTTAACCGCGGTTGGTGGTGCTTCGGTGTAGCTTTGGCACCCTTAGGTTCTCCGTCCTATTTGGAGCTCATTCGTGCCTTTGGTTTCCGCCGACGAGGTCCACATCGCGGCGACAAGCAGCTGTGCACCTTCGGGTTTTGTCGGTTCAAAACCTCCCATTTCGTCATCTTCTTAGGACCACTTTAATGCTCAAATCATTGCTCATCATTGGTGCATTAATTGTGTCCTAATTTGTGCCGTGGAGTCAGCATGCGTGTAGGCGGGGCCTTAGTCATTAAGTGTTAGTTAGATTCATTTATGGTCAATCATTAGATGCATTAAGTGTCTTAGCGCCCTTTGTCTAGAGATCTGCACCATTAAAACCACTCTAGGACCTCCTCGGGCTAATCTTAGCCGTCCCGACCTCTCAAGTTCAGATCTGGGCCTTAGGATCTTTTAGAAAAATCCTAAGTCTCTGGACCTCCCACCATATAGAATCACGGCCGTTAAAGACCTCAGTAGGTTAAATCCCACCCGCTAGGATCACCCTCCTCCTTGGGGTCCTCTTTGCAAAAGACCTCCTTGAGGTCCTCGTGCGAAGAGGTCACCCGTCGTTTTGTCAAAACCGCCTCTCGGACCTCCTTGGGGTCCTCCTTGCAAAAGGTCCTTCCTTAGTCGTTTTCTAAAAACCACCTGAGCCACCCCACCAAGGTCCTCTTTTGCAAAAGACCACCCTGGTCTTTTGTAAAGAAAACCTTCAAAACCACCCGGGGTCCTCTTTACAAAAGACCACCCCTTGGTCTCTTTGTAAAGAGAATCTCGAGACCTCCTCGTCTTGGTCTTAACCATGAGGACCTCCCGCCTAGATCGACCACTCGGGACCTCTCCCATGGAGATCCGAGCCATCCGAGATCTCTCTCTGATATATGCTTGTGTTGGAGGACCTCCAGAGGACATCTCGGCCGTTAGGACCTCCTCGGTGAGATCCTAACCGTCAAGACCTCCCATTGTTAAGCTCACCGCTTAGATCCTCTCCTCCGATCGGATCTAGACCGTTAAGACCTCCTCGGAAATCTTAACCGTCGGACCTTCCCCTTAGCGAGTTAGCCGTAGGACCTCCTCGTGGAGCTCGGGGCGCGAGATCGGTCGGCGTCCACGACCTCCCTAGTCGCGAGGACCTCCTTCGCGGTCTTTGTGCATCCGATGGTCGGGCCGTTGGATTCAATATCAACGGCTAAGACCTCTCTAAGCGCAGCAAGGTCTTTGCGCCAGGAGCTCGTGCGGGTTTTAGCATCGAGATCGTGAGCGTGCGATCTTTGATCAACGACCCGACCTCCCGATTTTATGGGTTTTCAGTTTAGTCAGAAGCTTTTATTTGCACATATTAATTGTTTTAAACTTCAAAATTGCATAACTTTTTCTCTGTAGCTCCAAATTTAACAAACTAAAGTTCTATAAATGCATCTGTTAAAGTACTTTAGCTTAGTATAGGTTTCTGCAATAGTCTTTAATACTGAAATTAATCATGTCTTAGATTTAAAACTTAGAAAAATCATAACTAAATCATTTTAACTCCAAATGACCTGAAATTTTATATGGGTTACCACTATACCAGTAGGTAGCTACCATAAAAGTTTCAGCTTCAAAATCTTTCTAGAAAATATTTTTGCTCTGATGCTAATTATGGTAGAAATTAGGTTTTAGAGAATATCTTTTGCACCACAAATCCAAATTAAGTTTTCCAGTTTCTATGTCTAGGTATGTTCGTATTTTACCTTGTGTATAAGTTTCGTCACATTTGGATAATTTTTGCTTGCTCTTTTGTTTAAGTGTTGCTCGTCTTATTGGTTGTTTTCGCTCTTTCGCTTAGGATTCGATATTTGCGGTAATCCCAGAACGACCCTCCATAACAAATTGAGCAACGACAAGCGAAAGCAGTTTGATCATTTCCAGATAATCCCATTACTTTTAAATTCTACTATTTTGTTTAACTTCTATGTATGCATTGCTATTTTGTTGTTAAATTGATTAGTTAGACCTCTAGTTGCATAATCTGTAGGTAAATAATTATCCTCTACTACCGAGCCTAGGTTATTTGTGTGATTAGAGTTCGTTGGATGAGCTCTTGTCACTTAGTAGATTCGAATAAATATTGCTTAGCCATGCCTAGCATCGGTAGTATTGGGCGATCATCGACTTAGTCGGTGATCTTGATCACCTAAATACTTATATTATTCCATTATGTCCAACCCTTGTGTTTTACCATTTTGCAAATCAAAAGCTGAAAACAAAAATTATATCTTGGCTTGGGCACAATGGTATGTTGGGTGATCTGTTGGGTGTGGCTGAATGGTGCCTAAGTCCCTAAGGACCGAGTTACTTGTGCCATTGATCCAAGCAATTGTGCGTGCTAACCACACGAGGGGATATGGAACCTCTCTTGACTAAGTACTTTGGGAGGTGTTAATTATGAGCTGGTCGGTGGGTGTGTTCTGTGTGTGTGTGTTTGTGGTGTTGGAGGGGAGCATTAGCGGACCGGTTAGGGCATCTAATGTGTCTTTCTCCGTGGGTTGTAGCTCTTAATTAGCATCGTCCATTGGAAAGCGTCTTGTTAGACTTAGTCATGCACATACCAAAGGAAGTGTGCTAACAGTGGTGGTGGAAAGCGGTCTATCGTGTGGGTACATTGGTACACCTGCAGGTTAAAACTATTCGAATAGCCTCGTCCTAGGTTATGGACACGCTTGGTTATTTCCCACAAGAACTAGACTACAACCTTTTAAAAACTTAAACTTGACATGGGTGGTATGAAGGGGTACTTCATGCTATTGTTGTGGTGACTATGGGTTAGTCACTTCTAGGTTGGTGTTGTTCTCTATCTATGTTATTATTGTCTCTCTTTTATTTGAACACTAAAAGTTAATTGCAAACTTGCTTTGAATCTATTACCTTATTGCAAATGAAAACTTGCTTTATCTTTGAAAATAAGTCCAAAGCCTCATCCACTTAAATAAAGCTTGCATGTAGTTAATTATAGTTCTGTTATCTCACACGTCAGTCTTGCGAGTACAAAAACAAGTTTTGTACTCATCTGCTTTGCTTAATATTAATTGTTGCAGAGGAAGAAGGTGAGCCCCAAGGGCCTCACTTTTGTGAGTTGTGTTCTTGCTGTTTGGGACGATTAGCTTGGCGGTCCGGTTGGTTGCCTTGTGGGTAAGGCACACCGATTGGCTTCTCGCTATTGCCATCTTATGGCCATTTGCTTCATTGTGTATTTATCTATTTGTATGTCTTTTGGCAGTCAAAGATCTCTTTTGTAATAACTCTATTTAAAGTATCTATGTCTTTCGATTGTTGCTTTTTGCTTGACTCTATGTGTATGAATGGAATTGATGCATGATTTTGTAACAGGGTGTGTATCTTGCATTTAGGAAGTATACATATCTCGAGGCTTAGTTTATTTGGTTGGTACTTGTTAGGACCAAGTGGTGAGTTAAAGTGCGGGGGCGGCGCCAATTTCGCGACCTTATCGAATGCCGGTGACGAGTTAGCGAGAAATGAAGAAGCGATTGAAGAACTTCGAGAAAGGTTTTGTAAGACCAAGTTCGTCGCAGTGAGAGCACCGGTCTTGTTTGTCAAGAAGAAAGCGGAAGCATGAGGATGTGTATCGACTACCGTTCTCTCAACGAGGTCACTATCAAGAATAAGTATCCATTGCCGGGATAGACGATGCATTTTACCGGATGAAGGGGCCGGTGTTCTCAAAGATCGACTTGCGATCGGGCTACCATCGATTGAAGATCTACCCTAGGGATATACCAAAGACCGCTTTCTCAGCGGTATGGACATTATGAGTTCTTGGTCATGTCATTTGGGTGACAAATGCCCGACTTACTTCATGAACATGATGAACAAAGTCTTCATGGAATACTGGACAAGTTTGTAGTGGTGTTCATTGGCGATATTCGGTTTATTCCAAATCGGAGGAGGAACACGCGAGAACACACGAGGTTAATTTTGGAGAAACTCGGGAGCATCGGTTGTATGCCAAGTTCGTAAGTGTGACTTTTGGAAGAAGGAGGTGGATTTCCTTGGCCATGTGATGACCGCGATGGAGTAGCGATTGACCACTGAAAAGTAAAGCGGTGTTACAGCTGGGACGGCCCAGGCCTGGTCGCGATTTCTTGGGGATGGCGGGTTATTACCGCGTTTTATCGAAGATTCTCATCGATTGCTAAGCCTCTTACGCAATTGTTGAAGAAGGAGAAAAGTTCACTTGGACTCCACTGTGAGGAAAGTTTCGAGAGTTAAAGAAGCGCTTGACCTCGGCCCGTCTTTGATTTTGCGGATATTCGCAAGGATTTGATATCTATTGTGATGTAGTCAAGGACTAGGGTGTGTCGATGCAAGAAGGGAAAGCGATTGCGTATCGTCAAGACAATTGAGACCACATGAAGAGAATTACCCTACTCATGATGCGGAATTAGTGCAGTAGTGCATGCCTTAAAGATTTGGCATCATTACCTCATCGGTAATCATTGTGAAGTCTACGGATCATAAAAGTCCAAGTACATCTTTACCCGTCGGATCTGAATATGAGACAGAGAAGATGGTTGGAATTGATTAAGGATTATAATCTTGGAATCCACTACCATCCGGAAAAGCCAATGTAGTTCGGCGCTCTAAGTCGTAAGAGTTCTTGTAATGCCTTGAAAGTAAAGGAAAATTTCCCGAACTTTATGAAGAATTTGGCTAAAGCTAGAAGTTGTGTCAGGGGATTTGTGGCCAATTTGGAGTGCAGTCTACCTTGGAGAAACAGATTCGTGAAGCACAACCAAAGGATCGTGTTGTCGGACATCAAGATCAAAATGGCGGAGAAATTCAAAGATTTCACCAAGGATGATCAAGACATACTGGATTAATGGTCGTATCTGTGTACCAGATATCGATGGTCTAAGACAGTTAATCTTAAAAAAAGCCCATGACTCAAAGTATTCGATTCACCCTGGAAGTACCAAGATGTACCAGGATGTTAAGAATAAGTTTTGGTGGCCAAATTTGAGCGATCGCGAGTTCGTTGCCTTGTGCGACACTGTCGGAAAATAAAGGCGAACACGAGACAGCGAGGTTTCTTTGAGCCGTTGAAGATTCCAGAATGGAAGTGGGAAGAAATCGGGATGGATTTCATCACCGGTTTACCCAAGACCCAATCAGGTTACGATTCAATCTGGGTAATAGTTGATCGATTGACCAAGGTCGCACATTTTCTGCCAGTCAAAACCACGTACTCGGGAGATCGCCTTGCGGTTGTACATGGCAATTGTCGGTTGCATGGAGTGCCCAAGAAAATAGTGTCGGTCGAGGATCTCGGTTCACCTCTCGCTTTTAGCGAGTTTGCATGAAGCATTGGTACCCATCGAATTTCGATCGCATATCATCCACGACGGATGGGACGGTGAAAGAGTCAATCGAATATTGGAGGATATCTTGAGAGCTTGCGCTCTAGCGAATGCTACGATGGGATAAAAGTTTGCCGTATCAGAGTTCGTACAACAACGATTATCAAGCGATGCAAATGTCGCCATTTGAAGCTTTGTATGGCGTGCTGCCGAACCCCGTTAAATTGGTCGAGAACAAGCCGAACGTCTGATGTTGGGCGAGATATCATCAAGAGGCGAAGAACAGTTGCTATGATCGGAAAGGCTAAAAATAGCCCGATCAAGCGAGAAGAGTTGTCGCGATAACGCCGTCGAGATCTCGATTTGAGCGAGAAGATTTTGTCTATCTTGAGTGACCCGCTGAAGGTGTCAAGGTTTCATGCCAAAGGAAGCTTGCTAGGTATGTTGGCCCATTCAAGATTTTGGGCAGTGGGAAGTTGCTTACCAATTGGAGCTACCGCGATCGTTAGCGGGAGTACATGATGTCTTTCATGTCTCGATTGAAAAGTGTCTTCGTGTGCGGAAGAGCAAGCCCGTTGGAATCAATTGTTTTGAAAGAGGATCTTACCTACAAGAGCAGCCGGTCAAGATCTTGGATGCCACGAGCGCCTCACGAAGCAAGGCTTCGTTTTTGCAAGGTTCGGTGGAGCAACCACTCGGAAGGAGAAGCAACGTGGGGCGTGAAGAAGAGTGGCCAAGTTCCCTAGCCTTTTCTCTAGCCTTTGAATCTCGGGTCGAGATTCCTTTAAGGGAGGTTTGTAACATCCCAATTTTAAGGCTTAAAATCTTTTAAATAGTTAGTAGGGAAAAATTCACCATTTGGATTTATTTGAATTTAATTCAAAAGCTTAATATTGGACTTTATAATAAAAACGTTTAATGTGAATAATCCCAACATGAACAATAGCCAAAACTATTTTATTTGGGTTCTATGTGCTCGGATATATTTTCTAGATTTTCTAGAATTTTTACGAGTTCATTTGCTATTTTCTATTGCCTATTTGAATTTACGGTATTTTCTAAAATGGAAAATCTATTTAAAATCTCGAAACCTTCTTGGTAGAATCTCTCGGCCCAACTCCTATCCGCGCTCGCCCGACCACTCACCAGCGCATGTGTGCTGCCTCTCCCATTGTGGTGGACCCGCACTCGGCCCTCTCCTCTCTCCTGGCGCGCTTCTCTCCACCGTTCGATCAGGTTTGGATGGTGGATGCGCGTGAGGTAACGAACGGTCGAATGTTTCATTGATTGTGGACCGTTGGATCAAGATCGGCCTCGGATCAAATCGGCCGTAGCGCTTTCAGCCCTCACCGGCAGGTGGGCCGCCGAGTCGTCGTCTCCGTAGCGGCTTCTTCTCCGCGTCCGTCGGTCACCGCGCCATGGAGCTTCTAAGCTCAATCGACAACGAGCTTTCTATCTAAAACTTCTGTTTTATTGCCAAATCTTATCCCTAATCTCCCGTACCTATTCCGGTAAAATCATATCCCGAATTTCTTTTAAGCACGAGATTGAGTTCGTGCCCTTCTCGTCTCTTTGTTTTAGGGTTTGCCGCGCGCCTCCCGGACCCGAGCTCCTATAAATAGGACCCCGGGATCGCTTGATCACCCGCACCAAAACCCCAACCCTAGATCACCCGAGCCCCTGCGCTTGCCGTTGCTAATTTTTGGTTTTTACCGCAGTTCTGGCGTGCTCCTTGTGCGTCCGTCTGGCCGTGACCTCATCGTCGCACCTCGGCCGCAATAGCCAGGCTAGCTCACGTGCCATCTACCACGAGCACCACCGTTCACTCGTCCCGCGCGTGTGACTCACCGCCCGCTCGAACCTGCGCCGCCAGCCGCGCCGTTGTCCCCGAGACCGCGGTACGTACTCCCTTAGCGCCCTGTACCCACGAACCCTTCGTCACCGCCGGCGAGCCACGTTCGCGGGACCTTAATCCGGCCGCGCCGCGACAAGCGACACGGCGCTGCATGTCGCCACCTCCACTGCCGGCTCGGGGTTGTGCTTGCGTGGTGCCTACGTGGCGACCGCAGTGCTTCGTGGGTAGTCCACCGGACCGAGTCGAGGCTCGGTGGACCTAGTCCAGTGAGCCTAGCTACGACATGTGGTCCCACATGTTAGAGATTTCTTTATTATTTCTTTTCCGAAATTCCTCCACGCGTCGGCTTGCGCAATAATCTGATTTTCCTTTAGGAAAATAATTCGGAAATTCATGAAATCTTGATTTTCAGCATTTTATGTATTTTCAATCTTCAAAGGCCATAACTTTTGCATCCTAACTCGATTGAGCCCATTCAAATTTCTAAATTTGTCTAAATTCAAGATCTATTTATCTGAGATTTTTATTTAATTTTTGGAGTTTGTTTTGCCTCTGTTATTTATTTGTTTGGTTGTTTTGCTTCGTTTGTGCGTGAGGCGTCGATACTGGGGTTTTAAGAAGGCTTCAACCAAGTTCAAGACCAGTACGTAGACCTATTCCAAGGCAAGGCATACCTTTGATCATATTGAATCCCAGTTTTCCAAATTATATTGTGTGGAAGTATTGCATTTACTTTAATTATGTATTTAATCGCTTTTGGGCTAGTTATTGATCCAAACTATTATGTTCACCTTGCCTACTTGTATACCTTAATCTTTTGTCGCCCTAGATTGGTTTATTATTTAGTTGGTATTAACATATTGCCAACATGGTTGGTTAGACCGACTAGAATTGCTTAGCCATGCTACAGTCATCATCTCATGTGAGTGCAATTATGAAATTGACTAAGTGATTATGGGCGTGTGATAAAGTGTGTCTTGTGTGCTATTACTCGTGATGGCATGTGTTGCACTAAACCAACTGGGTGGTAAAAGATTTAGAGCGAGGCAAGTGGTGGATCTTGTGAACCGGTGGCTTTGTGATTGGGATTTATCGTGTGGTTTAGTTAGAAAAGCTGGAAGTCTTGCCTTGGTCAATTAAGGACTTAACTTTGTGCGCCATTGGTGAGCTTTAATGTACGACCGCGTATGCAGTGAGGCCTAACTTAGTAGGTTACGGAGTTTCAACATTGGGGTTGGTGGATAGGTTAAGCTTTGTGATATGGGACGTGTGAATAAGACGTCAATGTTGAGACAAAGTTGAAGCGTATGTTACGATTAGTGCTAGCTACACTAGTAGTATCATGTGGGTAAAGTGTACAAACCTCTGCAGAGTGTTAATCAATCTATTCGAATAGCCGCGTCCTCGGTCATGGACAACGCTCGGATTTCACATGAGGGTAGTGTTCATAAAATGTGGGATTGGGATGTGTGATCTCAATCATATGGTATGTGAATTAATGCTTTAGTTGTGTGTCTTTGTGGAAACAATTGTTAAGTTAATATTGCTTATTTGTTTTAAATTATGCTTTCAATCTATTACTTGTATTCAATTGCAAATGTTGCATTTCGCAAATAACCACGAAGCCATTCCTTTGGAATAAGCCATCTATATATTGCATGTGGTATGATTTGCGAATGCGGTTGTGTACTCACGCTTGTTGTAAAACTTGCGTCCAAACCTCTGAAGTGGAGGAGTCTTTGCTAGGAGGAGTTTGTGGAAGGGTTGATCGCTAGGTCATCGATCGATCGGTTACTGTGGTGTCTTGATTGGAGTTGCGAGTTTATTTCGTTCCATGCGGTATTTCTTTAGTGTTAGCCTGCGTGGTAATAAGTTGTAACCCCGACCTTAGGTCAAAACTCTAAGTTGTTACTCAAACTATTCGTTTATGTTATATTTCGCTTGTGTGGATTGATATTCACCTATGTTCCGATGTGTGTGTGAGGACTCGGAATATTTAACTAGTAACACTTAACCTCCAATTGGTTCTAGCATTACTAATTAAACATTCTAAGCCTCGATGGGCATATGTTTCCTGATTGCAACATATGCACATCATCACAAAATTACATCATTTCCATACAACATACATTACTAAGTCCAACAACGACATACATAAAGTAAAGTTATTACAAAAGAGAGCCATGCCCAAATAGAACAATATACAAGAATGACAGAGCAAAGCGCCATAAGATGGCTAGAACAAAAGTCGACCGGTTAGCCATACACCCACAGGCAGCCAGGGCACGCCAAGCTAGTCGCCCATAAACTACCACAACACAGCTCATAAAGTGAGGCCCTTCGAGCTCACCTTCTTCCTCTACATGAGAACAATTAAGCATAGCATCGAGTACAAAGATTGTCTTTGTACCTTAAGACCGCGACGTGGGAATAGCACACTATTCATAAACTACATGCAAGCTTATTTAGGTGGAGGTTGTATGTCTCATTTTGCATGAAGCCAACTTTATTTGCAATAATGTAATATATTTCAAAAGCAAGTTTGCAAATCTGTTTTGTTATCAAAGTAACTGATAGTAAAGATACATACAAGTAACCACCGAGTGACTATCCCAATAGCCACCACAACATAGCACGAATCCCGATTCGTACCACCCATCAAGTTTTAATTTAAAAGGTTGTAGTCTAACTCTTGAAAGACCTTGCCAAGCGTGTCCATAACCTAGGGCGAGGCTATTCGAATAGTTTTAAACCTGTGCGGGGTGTACCAATGTACCCCGCGGAGCAGCCTTTAAGCCACAAAGCACTTCCGAAGGTATCTTGTACGGCTAAGTCCTACGAGACTTTTCCAATATTGTGTATCAACCACGAGCCGCTCGTATGGGTAGAAACACCATGCGCTATTGCAAGCGAAAGACAACAAATCCCATCACGGGTGAAGTCTTTCGGACACTACAATCTCCCAACACCATCCCTCTGCGACCTCCTGCGACAGGAGCAATACACGCCAAAGTACTAAGTCAAGAGGTCCCATACCCTCTAATGTGGTTAGCACGCTAAAATGCTTGGTTTAGTGTAACAAGATGTTCGGTCCTTGTTGACTGGGCACCATTCGATCACACAAAATCACACCAACATACCATTGTGCCCAAGTCTAAATCATTTTGTTTTAGTTTAGTTTTCATAAGTAGACATGGCACAAGGTGGAAATCATAAATCATAATAAGTTTTGTGTGATCAAGGTTATCGACAAGTCGATAACCCCATTTCTAGAAGCTAAGCATGGCTAAGCAATTAATCGCAACTACTAAGTGACAAGAGCCCATCCATGAACTCTAAATCACAGCAAGTAACCTAGGCTCATGGTAGTAGAGGATAATCATTTGCTAAGGAATGCATCTACTAGGCCAACTATTAAAACAAAGTAGCAATGCATACATAGAATTTGTAATCAACATAAATACTTAAAATCTGGGATTAACATGATCAATGCCTTCTTGCTGTTTGCTCAATGCATGTGTGGAGAGTCGTTCTCGGGATTACATGAATGTCGAATCCTAAGCGAGAGGCAAAAGAACCAAGAACAACCAATAAGACGGCCACAATAAACCAATGAGCAAGCAACAATTATCCAAATGCGACAAAATTTATACATAAGGTAGAATACGAATATACTAGACATAGAAACTGGAAAAACCTAATTTGGATTTGTGGTGCAAAGATATTGCCTAAAAACACATTTCGGCCATAATTAGTACTGTGTGCAAAAATATTTTCTAGAAAGATTTTGAAGCTGAAATTTTTATGGTAGCTACCTACTGATATAGAGGTAACCCATATAAAATTTTAGGTCATTTGGAGTTAAAATGATTTAGTTATGATTTTCCTAAGATGCAAAACTAGCATAATGCACTTTCGAGAAATATAAACATGTGCAAAACCTATTTCACATTATAGTATGATATGAGGATTTCCTAACATCAAATTTCTATTTTTAGGATTTGAGAATTCTGTGTCTATTACCTCATTAAATGAATTTTTAATTGCTACTAATAAGGTTAAATCTACTAACATATTTTTAGTCTTTGATATAGACCTTCCACCATTTTTAGATTAAAGTTTAGTTAATGACAAATTTATCAAAGTTAAAATCATTCAATTAGCGGATATCTGAAAAAGATATGCATTTTCCAAGTTTTAATACAATTCGGAATATATAAAAGTAGCGAGAAAACCAACTATTAAAGATTACGAATTTTCTACTACTGACATGTGGTGATCGAATCGAGGAGGTCCTAAGGTTGTCGCGGTGGTTTGGTGTCACGACAGGGAGTCCTTAAGCCGACGACAACCAACCCTTCAATGACTAATAATTACCAATCATTGCGCTATAGGGCTATCAAGTAGGGCACACAAAACCCGAGGTTAAAGACAAGCTCACCGGCAGACTCAGGACATGGCGGAGAGCCAAGGACAAGGGTAGGTCCAAAATAGTGAGGTGAACCTAGAGGTGCCAACAACTACCAGAACACACCTCCACAGACTAAGCGGAGATGATCGCGGAGGCACAAAAATGGCAAATACAGAACTAAAGTAGACCCACATTGTTAATCAAGGCAAAAGCTCGAACACTAAGGGACTAAGCAGGGTTACACGAGGCGATGAAGCCAAGGAGATAGTAGGAGGAGCTCTGGCGACCAAAAAGCTTACGAGAGATGAGGAAGAAAGAAATTCGACTTCAGCGTGTTCCCACTTCCTCCTCGTGAAGTCAACAAAAACAAGTTAGGAATGCTTGAAGTGACCAAAATGACAAGTTGATATGCCAAGAATTTCAATGGAACCACTTTGGAGCTCGGACGGCCTCGAGGAGCTCCAAAGTATGGGAATCTTGGGAGAGGAAGTTTCTGCAGTTGCGTGAGGGCAGAGCGTGAGAGGCTTAGGTGGCAACAATGGCAACCAGAGGAGCTAAGGAGGAGCTCGGGGCCCTATATGGCTAAGAGAGCAGGAGGAGCTTAGGCCACTTCCATGGTTCACGGCTTTGCGAGGAAAGCGGCGTTATGGGCGGCTAGGGCACGACTTTGGGCAAGTGACACGCATTCAATGCAAGGTGGCAAAAGCTGACAAAAGGACATAAAGTGACAAGGCTGCGAGCTTCTTGCCATGTCCCACGCGCCAAGAAAGTAATGGCGATGACTTTCGGTCCCACGCGGTGAAAGAGCAGGAGAGTGCAGTCGAGAAAAGTCCAACGGTTGGGAAAAGTCTTGACATGCAATAAAGGTGGCGAGCTAGCCGTTGACAAACAAGAAATGACAAGTCCTTGCTTAAAACTACCCAAGCTCGCACATACAAGGCGCGTGAACGATGATGACCAGTCGAAGGTCCCACGATCGGTGAGAGCCCCACAAGGTCCAATCAGGCATAGCGTTGGGTGGACTAGAGCTCGGGTTAGGAGGTCAGGCGGTTGGATTTGAATCGAAGGGCCGGACTAAAAGAAGTGATCGAGTGCGGATGGCACACACGAGGAGGAGGTCCTGGCAAGGTATGAGACGGTCGGAGGATGGGCCCACGATCACCCAATGCTAGGGGTGGTTGAGGAGGTCTTTTGAGGATGCCTAAAGTGGTCTTTGAAAAAATTGCAAGGAGAGTCCTATGGGTTGTTTGCGAAAGACCAGCGGGGTGGTCTTTGAAAAATGCCGGCGTGGTTTGAGGAGGTCTTGGAGATCCGGAGGAGGTCAGGAGGTTGTCTTTGCAAAATGGACACGGGGTGGTCGTGTGAGTGGGAGGTCCTAGGGTGGTCTTTTGAGGGAGTCCATGATCGTTGGATTGAAATCCAGCGGTCCAGACCACGATGCCCAAATTGACCGCCGGTGCGGTTAGGTGGCTAGCGCGACCAAGACCAGGTTGGGCTCAGTGCGAGTGAAGTTCGACTCGGACTTGTGAAGAATTTTGAAATTAGGGCTTAGAAGGACAGAAACTTTGAGGTTTTTGTTTGAGGTAGCAAACCAACTCCAAAAGTTCTGAAATTTTACAGCTTGACTTGAGGATTGACCTTGCATAAAATTTTTAGAGGTTTTCATGTAGTGAATTTTCCTCAAAAATTCAGCAAGTCTTGACGAATGTTTGACCAGATCTCAAGCTGGTTTATTGCCCTCTAAATACATTCAAACAATCTTCTAAAATTCAGTTGTTGAGAGAGGTCACACATTAACCAAGAGCTTAGGAAAAATATTTCCATGGGATGATCATAAGTTTGACAAGAAGGTTTTATTTTTGAAGGGTAAGGTTTAGGCCAAAATGACTTGTGACTTTGTATTTCCTATTTCCTTTACAAGAATTTCTCGAACACCAAGGAAATACAAGATGTAAGAAGTTTTAATTTCTACTCATTTTCTTACATTTGAAACACAAGTCTAATATTGGGATGTTACACCATAGTAGTGCCGTTGGCGTATGTCATCTTCCTCCTTGCCGATCCAGCATCCGGTGCACTCCGGTGAACCTCTGCACACAGCCGTCGTGGATAGCATCGCCATGCCGCGTACAAGCACACCCAAGTATTGGTTTGCCAATCGCCCGTGGTAGTAGTACCTAGCAACAATGGAGCCATGTATTGCCGTCGTCGCGCCATCGCCTCAAGCCATCCTCGACACACCGCCACCACCAATAGGACGCTATAGCCACCACATCCCATTTGGCCATCCCGGGAGCTAGCCAAGCCCCTTCCGCCAACGACAAGCTCCTCTCGAGCCAACCATGGAGCTCCTCTGCCTCTACTCGTGTTGTGTGGGAGGTCTGATCGATGTGGCATCTCCACGTGGACCGCCATTAGGTTAGCCGGTACATTAAGGTTAAGTTAATCTGTTATTAGTTAGAGTATGACACTGGACCCTACCATTAGTTAGTTAATGAAACCATAGGTTTAGAAAGGTTAGTGCATGGACCAGTCGTGGTGTGGACCCACCTATTAGCCTCTTGGGTTTTCTGATTAAAAATAATATTTCAAAGCCTTTGTATGCTCTCCATTGCTTGTGTGTATAAGGTCTATATTATTGAGTATATAACTTCGATCATAGGGATCAATTTCTAGTCGCGTAACTTCATAATAATTTTGCAGCTTCCGCATAATTTCCTTGATTGAGACAACATCCATTTCCGTTAAATATATTGAGCGTCGTCGAAGATCTAAATCCTTCTTCAAGTCAAGACCAAGACCCATCCACATTTGAGCAAGGCAAGTCCTTACCATTGATCATGTTGAACCTACTTTTCAACTTCAAAGTATTTCAATTTATGTTTTTACTTGCGCTTATTATTTATGAAATGTTATGTTAAATGTTGTGTAACACCCACCCAACATGAGCAGAAATGCTACTAAACTAACAATATAGTGAGATGAAACTAAGACACCTTACTAAAATTTTGTGAACCTCCTTTGTATAGCTAACTAAACCGGGGTTCCAACAAATACGAATATCATAATTAAACAATCCAACATTTAGCATAATCAATAGGCATTCAAGATATGCTAAATGACTAAAGCATAATCATAGGTATCCAAAATATGCTACTCATCATTATTACAAATAATCTAGCGTAAGCAAAACCATAATAAATCCATTAAGAAGTTTGCTCATTTATTAAGGCATGATATGAAATCTAAACAACTATAAAGGTTCATGACGGTGTGTGCGACAAATAACTCCCTCCCATGCATGTCGTTCTTGTATTGGGTACCTAAAACAACAACAACGACAGAGTGAGTCCACAGACTCGAAGTGCGTATAAAAGACATTACAATACAAAATTATAAGATCAGCATCCCTTTCGAAACTTTGCATTAAACCAAACCACATGCATATGTAATGCTCAATGCATCATTTCTCTTTAACTCTTTTTGTATTTTACAGTAATGCAGGTATGCAACGTCATTGCATACCCATGCACAGTGCTCATAAGCATAGGGACCAAGTGCCCAATACTCCTTAAGTAATGGGGACCTCAATCCCACACTCCACAAGTGTGGGGACCTTAACCCATCATATACATGACGGGACCTCAAAGATATACATGTTTGGTCACCACGTGACCAAGCCTCAACATGATCTCAATATGCACATGCATTACTCTATTCATCATCAAGATACAATAGCAATAACATCATACATGAATAGAACTTAAGGGAGGACTAGGAGTCGGACATACGGTGGGAAGCTTCCACCAAATACGCCTCCCGTGTCGACACCCATATATCTTTTCTAGCTAGCTCCCTCGTGAAGTAGACTAGTACTAGTAGTATACTATGTGTAGCTTAGCTAGGGCTAAGTGCTCAACTAATACTAGCTAGGGTGCACTTGTTTAGTCGGTCAGTGATGCGATTAAAGGATCGGTGCATGTAGCGGATGCTCAATTATGTTGTTACGGTATGCGTCACGTGATGCAATAGTTTATACCAATAGAGTCTCAATGTTGTGGTTTAATTGTTCTTGTGTATCGGAGAACAATGGTTGCAACATTTCGGACAACGTTTGCAACATCACATTAAAAACAAAGTATTTTGAAAAAATGTGTTGAAAAATTGCAACATCGCGTGAGCAGTATGTATGCAACATTTTTTTATAGATACAACACTTGCAACATCCCGGACAACGGTTGCTACATTCTTGGACAATAGTTGCAACATCCCGAGACAATAGTTGTAACATCCTAGAACAATGGTTGCAACATCAACATCCCGAGACAACGGTTGCAACATCCCCGGACAACGGTTGCAACATCACAAATCAAAAACAAAGCATCGAAAAACCGTTGGAAAAAATTGCAACATCGCCGTGAACGATATGCAATATTTTTTCTCTGATGCAACACTTGCAACATCTCGGACAATGGTTACAACATCATAGGACAATGGTTGCAACATCCCGGACAACGGTTGCAACATTACAAATCAAAAATCGTGAACCGTCAGGATGCACGGCAGCACATCTGAGGTGATAGCATTTCCCACATCTAATCTTTACTCGTTCTCTATCTTGTTTTGACTCCATTGACCTCCATTGTAATACTCGGAAGTGTGAGAAGTCAAGAATCGGATTAATAAAAATTCGGTGAGTTATTATTCGGGAAGAGAAATTTATTGAATTTTCAAGTGCAATATAGTTTAGAGAGGATTTCTTTTAAGCAGTATCCATCGGTGATTATGTAATATCTGTTTAACATTAGAGTTAATTGAAATGAGAAAGGTATTTAACAGGAATTAAAGAAATCAGTTTTTAGAGGAGATTTAATCTTGGGCTTTAGGCCCACGTTGTTTTAGCCCAAGTGGGAAGTTGGTTTAGAAGGGCCAACAAACCCTAGGTCTTTTACTGTGTGCACGCTGATGCTACGCCCGCCACTGTAGCAACTCTCCTCCCCTTTGCTGCCACGCCCTCCATGTCGCCCCTTTCTTGCTCCTTGCTCTGGTCTTGGGGAGGAAGAAGGGAGAGAAAGGAGGAGAAGAAGGGGATCTTCTTCATGGATTCAACCAGCATTTCCCAAGGTTCTACAAGGGTAGAGATGCCTTCCCGCTGTTTGATCCTTAGTAGATCGAAACCGATTAAATTGTTGGTTAATTGTTGGGCTGCAGAAGATTCAATTCTGTCAGTACCTTGCGTGGGTTTTTCGTGTATTTAGAGGCTGAATTTTAAGATTCCATCTCCTAGAGATATGTGGGATATGTTGTTATGTTTCAGTAGCCGCGAAGATCACTCGATTCGAGGTCTGAGTCAAAAGTTATGATCATTTTATTATCTGCTGCCAGAAATCTGACGAGAATAATCTGGTTATTTCTTAAAATATGAAAGGGAATTTGGTAGAATCTGAAAGTTCACCCAACTAGGTTATTGTAGGTAATTCGATAACCTTTTCAGATTGATAAAGAACGATCAATTTGGAGTTACCTATTAAAAGTTATGGTCATTTAGTTTGCTGTTGTTCGATTGTGTAGGCAGTTTCTGTACTGAAAGTTCAGACAATGGTTAGCCTAATATTATGGCCGAATTGGTTTATCGTGTCAACTAGAGTTTGTAGATTATTCAGTTAAAATTTACAGAAATTGGGTTTACCTCATTTTGACTTCCAGTTCATGAGTTATGTCATTTACCGTGCTGCTGTCCAGAATCAGTATATGGCAGGAAGCGTTGTTTCGGTTTCAACTTTGTAAACTCGTTTTGAGTCATCAAGTAAGCGTTGTAGAATGCCGATTAGTAGCGCTGAGTATATTATGTCTTAATGAAATTATTTTACCTGTTTAGGAGGTGAAGCCTCAGGTTTAGAAGTATCAGTTTGTCGGCTAGCGTCGCATCGTGGAAGGCAAGTAAATGTAGCGGTTGTGCTACGGTTTAACCCGTTTTCTTACTATTTGCACTATGCATGATTGACGTAATGTTAAATGATATGCCCTGGTTACATGTTTTCCAAGTAAAAATGTGGTGGCAAGATATTAATCAATTGCTATGTTTGGATAAGTTTGGGTAGTATCGTGGTAATCGCTTAATGAGCCAAATGCGAATATGAAAATAAACTCAAGGTGGACATGTTGTTAATTCCTTGTGGTTATTTTCATGATGATCATGTGGTGGTCTATGTGATAGAGTTCCATCTATATCGATTGATTTTGATCTTGGTGAATCAGGTGTGGGTTATGTGGTGGTCTTATGACACGATGGTATTGTGTTGAGACACATGTGGATTATGAGAAAATATTCATGATGAGTATGTTGTTGACCTTCGTGGTTAAATTCTTGTGGTTTATGATTATCATATCATTCATGACATATCATGACATTTGCATTGTGGATGTCGCCGCATATGACCAAATGCAGAATACAACATCGTGCATTCCGTAGCACGATGCATACCTTTACCTTGTTGGGTAAAGGTGCGATGGAGCATAGCATACATATGCATTACATTGTGGAAAGATCATTTGCATACTTGTGCAAGATATTGAGGTGAAGTTATTTTGCAAACAAGCAACTTCACGGTTGCAATGTGAAATTGACTCATGAGAGTCTCTTGTGGTATGAGTAATGTGTTGTGGTTGTGGAATGGGGTTCACCTTGTGGTATGGTAGAGGTTGTGGTTGTGGCATGAGATTCTTCTCTCTTGTGGTAATTGTGGATAGATTGTGGATCGAGAAATAGTAAAGTTATGAGGTAAAACACGCTAATACTTTATTGTCATTGGTAGTGGTAGTGTGATTAACATGGGCGATTGATCAAGATTCAATTGTTAATATTTTACTATCTTTGGTAGTAAATATGGTTGAGGCTATAATTGTGATCATTATGGGGATTGGATATTGATGCTTAATATCTTTGTAGTTTAATTGGTGGTAAATGAATGTGGATTCACATTATGGGTGGGGACATTTGGATACTTTAATGATGTTGTATGTTTGTTTGTAGTCGAATAGCCTGGTTAAGCTTTGCTTGCTGAGATTTTATCTCACCCTTGTTTTCTTTCCCCTACGGTGATTGTTGAGCATTCATGGGATGGGTAGAGCGGCACCACAATACACATGGTTCATCAACTCATGTTGTAATAAAGTCGGAAATTTTAGCCAAATGCTTAACTATTGGTGGAGGATTATGTTATTTAATAAGGATGGACTTGTGAACCATTCTTTGATTAATGCTAGAGGTTGTTTAATTATTGAACTTATTCTGTTATCTTTATTCCCTTAGATGATTATGCTTCGCTTAATGCTTTTTGTCTAGAGATGTTGCCGAATTAATTTATCTTGAAATTATTGGCTGTGTAGAGTGGTTTAGTAGCATTCGGGTAATGTGGTGTCTTGGGGTGTCTGATTGGTATCGAGCGGGCTTTAGTGCATGTAATTAAAAATATTAAATTGACACCTTTGGTGCAGTGGATGGGATGGGACAAGCATTGCATTCAAGCTTTGACATGTTATTTTGATGATTCATGCTTGAGATAATCTTGTATGTTTATGATTTGTTTATATGGTGCTTTGAGTGAGGATAGGCAATGATATGAGTAGGGATTGCGATTGTTGCCTTGGGCATTGCGGTTATACCCGTTCGTAGTCACGGGGATTTTGATCTGATTACCTCGGTAACTTAGTTGCGGATGTCTTGGGTAAGTTTCTTAGAAAAGTGTTATCCTCCTTGAATTGATGTTGGCGATTCTTGGCCTATACGATTAATGATTTTCTCTTGAGGTTAGCTGTTTATTGCGGTTGTTGGTTGTCATTAGGCCTCTAATTGTTCTTGAGGCCAAGTATTGTTTCTTTCGATTGATGGGTTGTTTGTTGCTCGTGGCGGTGCTTTTGAGAGACTAGTATTTTCCGTGTTGTTCCATCTTTCTTCTGAAAACATGACTCTTGTATTTCGTTTGATTTTTTTAGAGAGAATCAAAGCTTTATGTGGAAGTTCATTAACTTGTGGAAGCATTGACTCTATGCATTTCTTGAGTTATTTGACTTTTGAAGTTTGATTTCTCTCTAGAAGTGTTAAAACCCTTTGTGATGTTTTGTTGTGTTTAAGTAGTAGGTGGAAATTATGTAAATAATTGATAGATTGTGAATTATCAAGTTGAAAAGTTAGTGTGGTACATCATTAAGTTCTACTAACATCTTTAGAAGTGAAGTCGATTAATATGATGTTGTCTGTTGTAGTTTCTTGAAGATCTTTGGCTAAGAAATTTAGCGATACATGTGTAGAACTCATGCATTTATCAAGGAATATGAAAAACAATTGTTTTGATTATTGTAGTTGTTTAATTTTCCCAACTTGTTGGATGTATTGGATTGATTGATCTTAAGTAATTAATCGACCATTCGGGATGGTCAAGTAAGAGAGTGTTGGAATATTGCCTTAATAAGATTAACCTTTTATATGTCCTCTCTTTACATACTTGATGAGCATGTACAAGCTATTAAATTTATGTAACTTTTACCATGCTAAATTGTTGAAATATGTATAAAGAAATGGATACAGGTGATATTGACTTGTGGAATCTTGTCTCATAAAGTGGTATTATTGATGTTTAAAGTTATTTTATTTTTTTAATATCTTAACATAAGGTGGAGTATTGAATCATGCTCTTTATTGTCTTTGTGATTGCAAATTAGAGATAGGATCATTAATGCTATCTTTGATGAAAAATTAATAATCAATTATTGCAATGACAATGGCTAGAGTGTAATTACCTTTTGCTAAACTAGAGTTGAGCATCGATCTGAGATAAATGTATGAAATCTAATAAGAGATTCATACTAGCATGTTTTGTGAGGTTGTTATGTTCTAATATCATCTTGTTAAAGAGTTTGTTTTAATATGATGGCTTATGCACTAGGTTTAACTAGATTAAGTAGTTGGAATCTTATTTGGATAATAAGAACATGATGAAGTGATTTATGGTGTTCCTTTTGGAAAAATATGAAGGAGTGAGATGATATGATGATTTTTGCAAAGAATGTTTTATCTTGTTGTGAATACAATTGATAGCATGTAGTTGTGATTATGGTGTTGAATGTTTTAAAAATAAAGGAATTTGTTAATTCCATAATACTAATTGAATTGAAGGGTGTGAGATTTCTGGTTGGAATCTTTTGGACCTTATGACTTGTGTGATAGCGAGGTTGCTTTGAGTAAGCGACATGTTGAATGATCTTTTGGTTTTATCTCAATCTGTGTTTGTGGTCTTCAAGCATCCTTTGTTGGAATTGGCGGGATCTTTGCTATAAAAGAAAAATTGTTTCTTATTGAAAGAAAAGTTGTACTATAAGTATTTGAGAATGAGATGATCTATCCGTGTTTTTCCAACCTCAATGCTATCTATTTTTTCCCTTGGTCTTTTGGTCTTTGGCTCTGTGATGATGACCATTTTCTATCTTTGGAATTTATTTCTTCTTACCTCTTCTTCTAAGAACATGGTAATTGTTGTGGGTTCACGATGCCTTTTGTTGAGTCGTGGTTTTGGGTTAGAGTATGATGATTTCGGGCGTGGAGTCTATCTACAATGGTGTAGATGATGTACTCAATTGAGCTAATTGTTGAGGTGGCCAACTTGAGATAAATGAGTTGGTGTGTTGGGTAATGATTTGAAAATCCTTGGTTCAAGGAAGTTAAATTATTAAAAAAATGAATTAGGAAATTATTGTTATGTCAAGTAGTGCGATGCTCTCTTGATTCTTGTTTTTCTTTGTGTGTTTATGGCGAGTCCATTTGCAAATTGAGTTGACTTATGTTGGGCGTAGTCTTTTCAGTTAGGAAAAGAAATTGATTGTTTTATGCATCGGTGATTTTCACTCTTAGCTTATGTGGTGTGGTTCTTCAATTGTCTTTTGTGAGTAGAAATACTTTGTGGTGAATCCTTTGATTTGGATCGTGGTCCTTTGAAGGAAAGTTGGTTGCTAGTGTGATGCTTGAGCTCTTTACTCTTACATTCTTTGGGTTCTATTTGCAAAGATACCGTTGTGCTTCTAGTAGAATGATGTGAGTGGAATTTGTGATCAAATTCTTTAAAGGGGTATCGTGTTATCCAGTATATTTAATAAGAGAAAAGTGTTTTAAGAAAGATGATGGTTTGAAAGGTGGTCTTAATAGTTATTACGGGAATTTTGCCAAAATGGCAGGACACATGTTGGTGCTCGGGGCGACAAAATTATGCGGATGTTGGCGCCGAGTTGGAGTTTGCGGTGAAGCCTTGTGCTCCTTTGGGTGTCTCCAACCAAGGGTATTGTTCATTTGGTACCAGAAACTTTGCATGACATCAGTACTTTTCGTGGTTGCTCGGGTGGGTAGTTTGGCTCGTTTGGGTTGCCAAACTCTTTGAGTGGTGTGCACAATGTTTTCCATGTCTATCTTGAGAAATACTTGCGGATCGAGAACACAAGCTTGACACAGAGCAGTCACGATGGAAGCGAGATCTCCTTGTGGAGCGTCGGCGGTTCGTATCTTAGATCGTCAGCGAGTCTTGAGAATAAGACCATCAAGTATGTGAAGGTCCTTTGGACGAATCGATCGGAGAGAGAGCTACGTGGGAGGCGGAGGATCTTTTGCGAAAAAGTACCCGAGCTCTTGAGGCTGGTGAGTACACCTAGTTTGAGTTCTTTGTTTGTTGTTGTTCTTTTCTTTGTGTGCATGAGAGTTGGATTCGAGCGAATCCTTTAAAGGTGGGAAGAATGTAATACTAAGTGTGAGAAGTCAAGAATCGGATTAATAAAAATTAATCGGTGAGAATTATTATTCGGGAAGAGAAATTTATTGAATTTTCAAGTGCAATATAGTTTAGAGAGGATTTCTTTTAAACAGGAAAGTATCCATCAGTGATTATGTAATATCTGTTTAACATTAGAGAATTAATTGAAATGAGAAAGGTATTTAACAGGAATTAAAAGAAATCAGTTTTTAGAGAGATTTAATCTTGGGCTTTCTTACACGTTGTTTTAGCCCAAGTGGGAGTTGGTTTAAGAAGGGCCAACCAAACCCTAGGTCTTTTTACTGTAGCGCAGCTCAGTGCACACGCCCTCAGCAACTCTCCTCCCCTTTGCTGCCACGCCCTCCATGTCGCCCTTTGCTCCTTGCTCACGGTCTTGGGAGGAAGAAGGAGAGAGAAAGGAGGAGAAGAGGATCTTCTTCATGGATTCAACCAGCATTTCCCCAGGTTCTACAAGGGTAACAGATGCCTTCCCGCTGTTTGATCCTTAGTAGATCACGAAACCGATTAGGTTGTTGGTTAATTGTTGGGCTGCAGAAGATTCAATTCTGTCCAGTACCTTGCGTGGGTTTTTCGTGTATTTAGAGGCTGAATTTTAGATTCCATCTCCTAGAGATATGTGGGATATGTTGTTATGTTTCAGTAGCCGCGAAGATCACTCGATTCCGAGGTCTGAGTCAAAGTTATGATCATTTTATTATCTGCTGCCAGAAATCTGACGAGAATAATCTGTCTGGTTATTTCTTAAAATATGAAAGAATTTGGTAGAATCTGAAAGTTCACCCAACTAGGTTATTGTAGGTAATTCGATAACCTTTTCAGATTGATAAAGAACGATCAATTTGGAGTTACCTATTAAAAGTTATGGTCATTTTAGTTTTGCTGTTCGATTGTGTAGGCAGTTTCTGTACTGAAAGTTCAGACAATGGTTAGCCTAATATTATGGCCAATTGGTTTATCGTGTCAACTAGAGTATTGTAGATTATTCAGTTAAATTTACAGAAATTGGGTTTACCTCATTTTGACTTCCAGTTCATGAGTTATGTCATTTACCGTGCTGCTGTCCAGAATCAGTATATGGCAGGAAAGCGTTGTTTTGGTTTCAACTTTGTAAACTCGTTTTGAGTCATCAAGTAAGCGTTGTAGAATGCCGATTAGTAGCGAGTATATTATGTCTTAATTGAAATTATTTTACCTGTTTAGGAGGTGAAGCCTCAGGTTTAGGAGTATCGGTTTTGTCATTGCGCGTCGCATCGTGGAAGGCAAGTAAATGTAGCGGTTGTGCTACGGTTTAACCCGTTTTCTTACTATTTGCACTATGCATGATTGACGTAATGTTAAATGATATGCCACTGTTTATGTTTTCCAAGTAAAAATGTGGTGGCAAGATATTAATCAATTGCTATGTTTGGATAAGTTTGGGTAGTATCGTGGTAATTAGCAATGAGCCAAATCACGAGAATATGAAAATAAACTCAAGGTGGACATGTTGTTAATTCCTTGTGGTTATTTTCATGATGATCATGTGGTGGTCTATGTGATAGAGTTCCATCTATATCGATTGATTTTGATCTTGGTGATCGGTGTGGTTATGTGGTAATGGTCTTATGACACGATGGTATTGTGCAGAGACACATGTGGATTATGAGAAAATATTCATGATGAGTATGTTGTTGACCTTCGTTAAATTCTTGTGGTTTATGATTATCATATCATTCATGACATATCATGACATTTGCATTGTGGATGTCGCTTATAGCAGCGACAATCTGGTACAACATCATGCATTGCGTATTTGATGCATACCTTTACCTTGTTGGGTAAAGGTGCGATGGAGCATAGCATACATATGCATTACATTGTGGAAAGATCATTTGCATACTTGTGCAAGATATTGAGGTGAAGTTATTTTTGCAAACAAGCGCCTTCACGGTTGCAATGTGGAAATTGACTCATGAGAGTCTCTTGTGGTATGAGTAATGTGGTTGTGGTTGTGGAATGGGGTTCACCCTGTGGTATAGTAGAGGTTGTGGTTGTGGCATGAGATTCTTCTCTCTTGTGGTAATTGTGGATAGAGTTGTGGATCGAAATAATAGTAAGTTATGAGGTAAAACACGCTAATACTTTATTGTCATTGGTAGTGGTAGTGGTGATTAACATGGGCGAGTTGATCAAGATTCAATTGTTAATATTTTACTATCTTTGGTAGTAAATATGGTTGAGGCTATAATTGTGATCATTATGGAGATTGGATATTGATGCTTAATATCTTTGTAGTTTAATTGGTTGGTAAATGAATGTGGATTCACATTATGGGTGGGGACATTTGGATACTTTAATGATGTTGTATGTTTGTTTGTGTCACGAATAGCACATTAAGCAGTTTGCTTCTTGATTTTTATCTCACCCTTGTTTTCTTTCCCACGGTGATTGTTGAGCATTCATGGGATGGGTAGAGCGGCACCACAATAATGCACATGGTTCATCAACTCATGTTGTAATAAAGTCGATGAAATTTTAGCCAAATGCTTAACTATTGGTGGAGGATTATGTTATTTAATAAGGATGGACTTGTGAACCATTCTTTGATTAATGCTAGAGGTTGTTTAATTATTGAACTTATTCTTTATCTTTATTCCCTTAGATGATTATGCTTCCGCTTAATGCTTCTAGAGATGTTGCGAATTAATTTATCTTGAAATTATTGGCTAGTGTAAGTGGTTTAGTAGCATTCCGGTAATGTGGGTCTTGAGGTGTTACATCGCGGTCTCTTGGTATTGTCGGCTGATGCCTAAACTTATCCATTGGATAAGAAACAAGAAATACTGATGAGTCACGGTGTCGATCTTCCGATAGGTTCGATTGGTTTCATCGTGAGGGCGTTGGCGCAGAGGCCGACCAGCGGTCGTCACCTCGCAATTCGCTACACTTACATTTATCGTTATCAACCACGCTTTGCCGCGATCGACCTTACCGAGGTTATTGTTCCTTCAAGTCAAGCAACTCTCAGAACAAGGAAAATGCAATCGATTGTATTGCGAATATGAATGAAGTTCACAATGTGGGTTCCTCAAACCGATAAAGCGGTGAAGCTGCAAAGTGGCGAATAATGAAAAACCCACCTAAGCGCTAGTGTTGCATATATATGGGAGGTAATGTGAGGTTGACCTAGGGTTGTGCGACCATGGGAGCGTACACAACCTAGGCATTGACCCCGAGCAACACAAGGCCTATTGGGCCCAAAATAGTGTCATGACACCTAATGGTGAGTCGTAGGCGTGAGACCTAGTCGTGATTAGTGGTGTAGTCTTTGGCGAACCTTGTCGAGGAGCTTGAGATGTGTATGGCGTTGCGAACCTAGTCGAGGATCTTGAGACTTGGTCGTGTGGCGCGGGAAGCTGATCGTAGGGCTTGTAGCACAGTCGTGACCCAGGGATCCATTATTCTAAGTAACAACAGATCACAATTATTAGGTAGTGTTGGAGATATGCCTAGAGGCAATCATATTGATGATGATATTTCGTTGTATCCATGATTTAATAAATGTTCCTTGAATATTGCCTTTGTGTTGATTAACAAGTATGTGACTTGTTTGTGAAACTCTTTACTTGTATGGTTATTCTAAAGTTGTCCTAGTCGGAGTTTATGTGAGGACACGTGAATGATGGATTAGCACATGTATCGGTTGATGACCATGTTTCACAGGTCATAGACATGGAGATGTCAAACCAATAATGTGGACACATGTTTAGAACATGGAGTTGGACCACCCAACATGAGACATAGTAATTATTCTTATGGTTCTCTCTACACAATGTATACGCCTTGTCCTTAGACACAGATTGTCGTATGTACTTGAGATGTGAATCGATACTTAGGGCTATCAACGCTACTCAAATGGCAGGTAGTTATAAAGGTAGCTTTCGGGTTTGTCATGAAGCATCTTTGCGAGGCATGGTCGTCGAGATGGGATTTGCCCTCTCTGCGAGAGATATCTGGGCCTCAGTGATCGGATCAGATGCATGGCCATGCTACTTAAGGTTAAGGTTAACCTAGTAAGAGGATCGGATCAGGATCGAGAAAGAGTGGTCAGCTTGGGCTCATTGAATATCGTGAGGCAAAGGTTGACATGTACATAACGTTGTGATGGTTCGTCAGATATGATCTTTACGTATGTTTAGGAGTTGGCACGTCTTGCTAGAGGCGCTACCAACTATTGACCAAGTATGTGTACTCGCGTCATGTCTAAACATATGTGAACCATAAGTCACACACTTAGAGGCTGAAGCCTAGTCGGATTGGATCTAAATTAGGCGGGCATTGAGTCCTAATGGGCCTCTATTCGTAGAAGCCCATTATAAGGCGATAAAAGAGGCGGTAGCGTTGGTTGAGGTTGAGTTTTCGTGACATCCTCAAACCACCGCCCACCTCCCACGCCTAGTCGCTCGCGCGGATCTAGTAGTCCGCGTCGTCGCTTCCTCCGTCGTGTGGATACCTTTGGAGCGCTGCATGCGTGGCGTTGGGACGAACAAGAAAGGCATGCGTGGGGCGCGCGGCGGGCGAGGAATCGACCACTACGCCCGAAGCGTCTTGCATCAGCCCGATGCGACTACTGCCCGGCGTCTTGCATCAACTTCGCTTTCGCGTCTGAGTGGTAAGACCGTGATCTATAATGAGTGATCTTGGTTTGGGTAGAATTTTTTAATTTGCGCTAGTGTAGCCTCTGTTTCCCCAGGTGGTATCAGGCGATTCTTTGTCATGTTATAGGTTGGGTGATTTGCATATGGCGATATGTAAATCGGTATGATCGATGTGATCGATTGTATAGATCTGTAATGGATTGATCTGGTTTCGTGATCATCTTTGCTAGGTCGTGAAACAACATACCCCTACCTCGGATTCGCCATCGGGTGAAGCGGTGACACGTAAAACGGATTGCGAATCGAAGATCAATATGATTGATCGAATCGGAACCTAGATTAATAATCGATGTACGTGATCATCTTGCTAAGGTCGTGAAACAACATACGCCCTTAACGGTGGTGATCGAATCGAGGAGGTCCTTAAGGTTGTCGCGGAGGTGGTTTGGTGTACGACAACAGGAGGTCCTTAAGCCGACGACTTAACCAACCCTTCCGACAGCTAATAATTACCAATCATTGCGCTATAGGGGCTATCCGAGTAGGGCACGACAAAAACCCCGAGGTTAAAGACAAGCTCACCGCCGACAGCTCCAGACATGGCAGAGGAAACCAAGGACAAGGGTAGGTCCAAAATAGTGAGGTGAACCTAGAGGTGCCAACAACTACCACCAGAACACCTCCCACCAGCGGCTAGCCGGAGATGATCGCCGGAGGCACAAAAATGGCAAATACCCGAACTAAAGTAGACCCACATTGTTAATCAAGGCAAAAGCTCGAACACTAAGGGACTAAACAGGGGTTACCTGAGGACGATGAAGCCAAGGAGATAGTAGGAGGAGCTCTGGCGACCAAAAAGCTTACCAGAGATGAGGAAGAAAGAAATTCTGACTTCAAGGAACGTGTTCCCACTTTGACCTCCTCTGTGAAGTCAACAAAAACAAGTTAGGGAATGCTTGAAGTGACCAAAATGACAAGTTGATATGCCAAGAATTTCAATGGAACCACTGGAGCTCGGACGGCCTCGAGGAGCTCCAAAGTATGGGAATGCCGGAGAGGAAGTTTCTCTGGTTGCGTGAGGGCAAGAACGTAGAGAGGAGCTTAGGTGGCAACAATGGCAACCAAGAGGAGCTAAGGAGGAGCTCAGGGCCCTATATGGCTAAGAGAGCAAGGAGGAGCTTAGGCCACTTCCATGGTTCACGGCTTTGCCAGGGAAAGGCCGACGTTATGGGAACAGCTAGGGCACGACTTTGGGCAAGCTGACACGCATTCAATGCAAGGTGGCAAAAAGCTGCTGACAAGGACATAAAGTGACAAGGCACTGCAGGCTTCACTGCCATGTCCCACGCGCACAAGGAAAGTGACGATGACTAGCTCAGGGGGTCCCACCTGCCAGTGAAAGAGCCCGAGGAGGTCTGGTCAGAAGAGTCCAACGGTTGGGGAAAAGTGCTGACATGCAATAAAGGCTGGCAGAGCTAGCCGTTGACAAGGGCAAGAAATGACAAGTCACTGCTTAAAACTACCCAAGCTCTGGCACACATACAAGCGCGTGAAAACGATGATGACCAGTCCCAGAGGTCCCACCAGTCAGTGAGAGGCCCACAAGAAACTGGTCAAGGAGCATAGCGTTCGGGTGGACTAGAGCTCGGGTTAGGAGGTCCGGGCAGTTGGATTTGAATCGAAGGGCCCAGACTAAAAGAAGTGATCAGAGGTCTGGATGGCACACACGAGGAGGAGGTCCTACGCGCAAGGAGGTATGAGGCACAGATCAGAGGATGGACGGCCCACGATCACCCAATGCTAGGGGTGGTTGAGGAGGTCTTTTGAGGATGCCTAAAGGTGGTCTTTGAAAAAATTGCAAGGGAGGTCCTATGGGTTGTTTTGCGAAAGACCAGCGGGGTGGTCTTTGAAAAAATGCCGACGTGGTTTGAGGAGGTCTTCGGGAGATCTGGAGGAGGTCCGGGAGGGTTGTCTTTGCAAAATGGACACGGGGTGGTCGTGTGAGTGGGAGGTCCTAGGGTGGTCTTTTGAGGAGGTCCATGATCGTTGGATTGAAATCCAACGGTCCAGACCACACGTGCCCAAATTGACCGCGCCCAGTGCAGTTAGGTGGCTAGGCGCGACCAAGACCGGAGGTTGGGCTCGGGTCTGAGACTGAGTTCGACTCAGACTTGACAGAGAATTTTTGAAATTAGGGCTTAGAAGGGACAGAAACTTTGAGGGTTTGTTTGAGGTAGCAAACCAACTCCAAAAGTTCTGAAATTTTTACAGTAGCTTGCTGACTTGAGGATTGACCTTGCATAAAATTTTTAGAGGTTTTCATGTAGTGAATTTTCCTCCAAAAATTCAGCAAGGTACTGAGCGAATGTTTGACCAGATCTCAAGCTGGTTTGACTGCCCTCTAAATACATTCAAACAATCTTCTAAAAATTGTCAGATTGTTCAGAGAGGTCACACATTAACCCAAGAGCTTAGGAAAAATATTTCCATGGGATGATCATAAGTTTGACAAGAAGGTTTTATTTTTGAAGGGTAAGGTTTAGGCCAAAATGACTTGTGACTTTGTATTTCCCTATTTCCTTTACAAGAATTTCTCAGAACACCAAGGAAATACAAGATGTAAGAAAAGTTTTAATTTCTACTCATTTTCTTACATTTGAAACACAAGTCTAATATTGGGATGTTACACCATTGTAGTGCCGTTGCGGCGTATGTCATCTTCCTCACTGCCAGTCACCGCATCCAGTGCACTCCAGTGAACCTCTATGCACACCGCCGTCGTGGATAGCATCGCCATGGCCCGTACAAGCACACCCAAGTATTGGTCACTTGCCAATCGCCCCGTAGGGTAGTAGCCCCTGTAGCAACAATGGAGCCGCCACTGTCTCGTCGTCGCGCCATCGCCTCAAGCCATCTCCCGACACACCGCCACCACCAATAGGACCGCTATAGCCACCACATCCCATTTTGGCCATCCCAGGAGCTAGCCAAGCCCCGCACCGCCAACGACAAGCTCCTCTCGAGCCAACCATGGAGCTCCTCTGCCTCTACTCTGTGTTGTGTGGGAGGTGCTGATCGATGTGGCATCTCCACGTGGACCGCCATTAGGTTAAGCCGGTACATTAAGGTTAAGTTAATCTGTTATTAGTTAGAGTATGACACTGGACCCTACGCCATTAGTTAGTTAATGAAACCATAGGTTTAGAAAGGTTAGTGCATGGACCGAGTCTGTGGACTGTGGACCCACCTATTAGCCTCTTGGGTTTTCCTGATTAAAAATAATATTTCAAAGCCTTTGTATGCTCTCCATTGCTTGTGTGTATAAGGTCTATATTATTGAGTATATAACTTCGATCATAGGGATCAATTTCTAGTCGCGTAACTTCATAATAATTTTGCAAAGCTTCCGCATAATTTCCTTCAGATTGAGACAACATCCATTTCACGTTAAATATATTCGAACGTCGTCGAAGATCTCGTCACTGCTTCAAGTCAAGACCAAGACCCATCCACATTTGAGCAAGGCAAGTCCTTACCATTGATCATGTTGAACCTACTTTTCAACTTCAAAGTATTTCAATTTATGTTTTTACTTGCGTGCTTATTATTTATGAAATGTTATGTTAAATGTTGTGTAACACCCCAGCCCAACATGAGCCTGAAATGCTACTAAACTAACAATATAGTGAGATGAAACTAAGACACCTTACTAAAATTTTGACAGAACCTCCTTTGTATAGCTAACTAAACCAGGGTTCCAACAAATACGAATATCATAATTAAACAATCCAACATTTAGCATAATCAATAGGCATTCAAGATATGCTAAATGACTAAAGCATAATCATAGGTATCCAAAATATGCTACTCATCATTATTACAAATAATCTAGCGCGTAAAGCAAAACCATAATAAATCCATTAAGAAGTTTGCTCATTTATTAAGGCATGATATGAAATCTAAACAACTATAAAGGTTCATGACAGTGTGTGTGCGACAAATGGCTACTCCCTCCCATGCATGTCGTTCTTGTATTGGGTACCTAAAACAACAACAACAGCAAGAGTGAGTCCACAGACTCAGCAAGTACGTATAAAAGACATTACAATACAAAATTATAAGATCAGCATCCCTTTCCAGAAACTTTGCATTAAACCAAACCACATGCATATGTAATGCTCAATGCATCATTTCTCTTTAACTCTTTTTGTATTTTACCGGTAATGCAAGGTATGCAACCGTCGCTGCATACCCATGCCTGTGCTCGCAAGCATAGGGACCAAGTGCCCAATACTCCGCAAGTAATGGGGACCTCAATCCCACACTCCACAAGTGTGGGGACCTTAAGCCCATCATATACATGACGGGGACCTCAAAGATATACATGTTTGGTCACCACGTGACCAAGCCTCAACATGATCTCAATATGCACATGCACAGTTACTCTATTCATCATCAAGATACAATAGCAATAACATCATACATGAATAGAACTTAAGGGAGGGACTAGGAGTCGGACATACGGTGGGAAGCTTCCACCCGTACGCCCCTCCCGTGTCGACACCCATATATCTTTTCTAGCTAGCTCCCTCTGTGAAGTAGACTAGTACTAGTAGTATACTATGTGTCACTAGCTTAGCTAGGGCTAAGTGCTCAACTAATACTAGCTAGGGTGCACTTGTTTAGTCGGTCGAAGTGATCTGATTAAAGGATCGGTGCATGTAGCCGGATGCTCAATTATGTTGTTCTGGTGTACGTACGTGATGCAATAGTTTATACCAATAGAGTCTCAATGTTGTGGTTTAATTGTTCTTGTGTATCGGAGAACAATGGTTGCAACATTTTCGGACAACGGTTGCAACATCACAAATTAAAAAACAAAGTATTTTGAAAAAAATGTGTTGAAAAAATTGCAACATCGACGTGAACAGTATGTATGCAACATTTTTTTCTATAGATACAACACTTGCAACATCCCCGGACAACGGTTGCTACATTCTTGGACAATAGTTGCAACATCCCCAGACAATAGTTGTAACATCCTAGAACAATGGTTGCAACATCAACATCCCCAGACAACGGTTGCAACATCCCCGGACAACGGTTGCAACATCACAAATCAAAAAACAAAGCATCTGAAAAAAACACGTTGGAAAAAATTGCAACATCGCCGTGAACAGTATGCAATATTTTTTTTCTACAGATGCAACACTTGCAACATCTCCGGACAATGGTTACAACATCATAGGACAATGGTTGCAACATCCCCGGACAACGGTTGCAACATTACAAATCAAAAAATACGTGAACCGTCCGGATGCACCAGACGCACATACAGACGATAGCATTTCCCACATCTAATCTTGCTTACTCGTTCTCTATCTTGTTTTGACTCCATTGACCTCCGCTGTAATACTCCGGAAGTGTGAGAAGTCAAGAATCGGATTAATAAAAATTAATCGGTAGAGAATTATTATTCGGGGAAGAGAAATTTATTGAATTTTCAAGTGCAATATAGTTTAGAGAGGGATTTCTTTTAAACAGGAAAGTATCCATCAGTGATTATGTAATATCCTGTTTAACATTAGAGAATTAATTGAAATGAGAAAGGTATTTAACAGGAATTAAAAAGAGAAATCAGTTTTTTAGAGGAGATTTAATCTTGGGCTTTCGGCCCACGTTGTTTGGCCCAAGTGGGAAGTTGGTTTAAGAAGGGGCCAACCAAACCCTAGGTCTTTTTTACTGTAGCACGCAGCTACAGTACCCGCCGCCCCTGTAGCAACTCTCCTCCCCTTTGCTGCCACGCCCTCCATGTCGCCCTTTGTCGCTCCTTGCTACTGGGTCTTCGGGAGGAAGAAGGGAGAGAAAGGAGGAGAAGAAGGGATCTTCTTCATGGATTCAACCAGCATTTCCCAAGGTTCTACAAGGGTAACGAGATGCCTTCCCGCTGTTTGATCCTTAGTAGATGCGAAACCGATTAGAATTGTTGGTTAATTGTTGGGCTGCAGAAGATTCAATTCTGTCCAGTACCTTGCGTGGGTTTTTCGTGTATTTAGAGGCTGAATTTTAAGATTCCATCTCCTAGAGATATGTGGGATATGTTGTTATGTTTCAGTAGCCGCGAAGATCACTCGATTCCGAGGTCTGAGTCAAAAGTTATGATCATTTTATTATCTGCTGCCAGAAATCTGACGAGAATAATCTGTCTGGTTATTTCTTAAAATATGAAAGGGAATTTGGTAGAATCTGAAAGTTCACCCAACTAGGTTATTGTAGGTAATTCGATAACCTTTTCAGATTGATAAAGAACGATCAATTTGGAGTTACCTATTAAAAGTTATGGTCATTTTAGTTTTGCTGTTCGATTGTGTAGGCAGTTTCTGTACTGAAAGTTCAGACAATGGTTAGCCTAATATTATGGCCGAATTGGTTTATCGTGTCAACTAGAGTATTGTAGATTATTCAGTTAAGAATTTACAGAAATTGGGTTTACCTCATTTTGACTTCCAGTTCATGAGTTATGTCATTTACCGTGCTGCTGTCCAGAATCAGTATATGGCAGGAAACGTTGTTTTTCGGTTTCAACTTTGTAAACTCGTTTTGAGTCATCAAGTAAGCGTTGTAGAATGCCGATTAGTAGCGCTGAGTATATTATGTCTTAATTGAAATTATTTTACCTGTTTAGGAGGTGAAGCCTCAGGTTTAGGAGTATCGGTTTGTGTCGCCAACGCGTCGCATCGTGGAAGGCAAGTAAATGTAGCGGTTGTGCTACGGTTTAACCCGTTTTTCTTACTATTTGCACTATGCATGATTGACGTAATGTTAAATGATATGCCCTGGTTACATGTTTTCCAAGTAAAAATGTGGTGGCAAGATATTAATCAATTGCTATGTTTGGATAAGTTTGGGTAGTATCGTGGTAATTCGCTTAATGAGCCAAATGCAGAATATGAAAATAAACTCAAGGTGGACATGTTGTTAATTCCTTGTGGTTATTTTCATGATGATCATGTGGTGGTCTATGTGATAGAGTTCCATCTATATCGATTGATTTTGATCTTGGTGAATCAGGTGTGGGTTATGTGGTAATGGTCTTATGACACGATGGTATTGTGCTTAACGAGACACATGTGGATTATGAGAAAATATTCATGATGAGTATGTTGTTGACCTTCGTGGTTAAATTCTTGTGGTTTATGATTATCATATCATTCATGACATATCATGACATTTGCATTGTGGATGTCGCCGCTTATAGCCGCGATCAGATTACAACATCGTGCATTGCCAGAGACGATGCATACCTTTACCTTGTTGGGTAAAGGTGCAGTGGAGCATAGCATACATATGCATTACATTGTGGAAAGATCATTTGCATACTTGTGCAAGATATTGAGGTGAAGTTATTTTTGCAAACAAACGCAACTTCACAGTTGCAATGTGGAAATTGACTCATGAGAGTCTCTTGTGGTATGAGTAATGTGGTTGTGGTTGTGGAATGGGGTTCACCCCTTGTGGTATGGTAGAGGTTGTGGTTGTGGCATGAGATTCTTCTCTCTTGTGGTAATTGTGGATAGCAGTTGTGGATGCGAGAAATAGTAAAGTTATGAGGTAAAACACGCTAATACTTTATTGTCATTGGTAGTGGTAGTGGTGATTAACATGGAGCAGTTGATCAAGATTCAATTGTTAATATTTTACTATCTTTGGTAGTAAATATGGTTGAGGCTATAATTGTGATCATTATGGGGATTGGATATTGATGCTTAATATCTTTGTAGTTTAATTGGCTGGTAAATGAATGTGGATTCACATTATGGGTGGGGACATTTGGATACTTTAATGATGTTGTATGTTTGTTTGTAGTCTGAATAGCCGGTTAAACAGTTTGCTTGCTGAGATTTTTATCTCACCCTTGTTTTCTTTCCCCCCTACAGGTGATTGTTGAGCATTCATGGGATGGGTAGAGCGGCACCACAATAATGCACATGGTTCATCAACTCATGTTGTAATAAAGTCGATGAAATTTTAGCCAAATGCTTAACTATTGGTGGAGGATTATGTTATTTAATAAGGATGGACTTGTGAACCATTCTTTGATTAATCTGCTAGAGGTTGTTTAATTATTGAACTTGTTACTGTTATCTTTATTCCCTTAGATGATTATGCTTCCGCTTAATGCTTTTTGTCTAGAGATGTTGCCGAATTAATTTATCTTGAAATTATTGGCTAGTCAGAGAGTGGTTTAGTAGCATTCCAGGTAATGTGGGTCTTGGGGTGTTACAGCTTGGTATCGAGCGGGCTTTAGGTCCGTGGTAATTAAAAATATTAAATTGACACACCGTGCAGAGAGGATGGGATGGGACAAGCATTGCATTCAAGCTTTGACATGTTATTTTGATGATTCATGCTTGGAGATAATCTTGTATGTTTATGATTTGTTTATATGATGCTTTGAGTGAGGATAGGCAATGATATGAGGTAGGGATTGCGCTTGTTGCCTTGGGCATTGCGACTTATACCCGCTCGTAGTACGGGGATTTTGATGCAGCACCTCGGGTAACTTAGTTGCGGATGTCTTGGGTAAGTTTCTTAGAAAAGTGTTATCCTCCTTGAATTGATGTTGGCGATTCTTGGCCTATTACGCTTAATGATTTTCTCTTGGGTTAGCTGTTTATTGCGGTTGTTGGTTGTCATTAGGCCTCTAATTGTTCTTGAGGCCAAGTATTGTTTCTTTCGATTGATGGGTTGTTTGACCGCTCGTGAGCAAGGCTTTTGGAGAGACTAGTATTTTCCGTGTTGTTCCATCTTTCTTGCCGGAAAACATGACTCTTGTATTTCGTTTGATTTTTTTAGAGAGAATCAAAGCTTTATGTGGAAGTTCATTAACTTGTGGAAGCATTGACTCTATGCATTTCTTCTGAGTTATTTCGACTTTTGAAGTTTGATTTCTCTCTAGAAGGGAGTGTTAAAACCCCTTTGTGATGTTTTGTTGTGTTTAAGTAGTAGGTGGAAATTATGTAAATAATTGATAGATTGTGAATTATCAAGTTGAAAAGTTAGTGTGGTACATCATTAAGTTCTACTAACATCTTTAGAAGTGAAGTCGATTAATATGATGTTGTCTGTTGTAGTTTCTTGAAGATCTTTGGCTAAGAAATTTAGCGATACATGTGTAGAACTCATGCATTTATCAAGGAATATGAAAAACAATTGTTTTGATTATTGTAGTTGTTTAATTTTCCCAACTTGTTGGATGTATTGGATTGATTGATCTTAAGTAATTAATCGACCATTCGGGATGGTCAAGTAAGGAGGTGTTGGAATATTGCCTTAATAAGATTAACCTTTTATATGTCCTCTCTTTACATACTTGATGAGCATGTACAATCATTAAATTTATGTAACTTTTACCATGCTAAATTGTTGAAATATGTATAAAGAAATGGATACAGCCGATGTATTGACTTGTGGAATCTTGTCTCATAAAGTCGGTATTATTGATGTTTAAAGTTATTTTATTTTTTTAATATCTTAACATAAGGTGGAGTATTGAATCAGGTGCTCTTTATTGTCTTTGTGATTGCAAATTAGAGATAGGATCATTAATGCTATGTGATGAAAAATTAATAATCAATTATTGACAGAGAATGGCTAGAGTGTAATTACCTTTTGCTAAACTAGAGTTGAGCATCAAGATGAGATAAATGTATGAAATCTAATAAGAGATTCATACTAGCATGTTTTGTGAGGTTGTTATGTTCTAATATCATCTTGTTAAAGAGTTTGTTTTAATATGATGGCTTATGCACTAGGTTTAACTAGATTAAGTAGTTGGAATCTTATTTGGATAATAAGAACATGATGAAGTGATTTATGGTGTTCCTTTTGGAAAAATATGAAGGAGTGAGATGATATGATGATTTTTGCAAAGAATGTTTTATCTTGTTGTGAATACAATTGATAGCATGTAGTTGTGATTATGGTGTTGAATGTTTTAAAAATAAAGGAATTTGTTAATTCCATAATACTAATTGAATTGAAGGGTGTGAGATTTACTGTTGGAATCTTTTGGACCTTATGACTTGTGTGATAGCCGAGGTTGCTTTGAGTAAAGCGACATGTTGAATGATCTTTTGGTTTTATCTCAATCTGTGTTGTGGTCTTCAAGCATCCTTTGTTGGAATTGGCGGGATGCTGCTATAAAAGAAAAATTGTTTCTTATTGAAAGAAAAAGTTGTACTATAAGTATTTGAGGTACAGATGATCTATCTGGTGTTTTTCCAACCTCAATGCTATCTATTTTTTTCCCTTGGTCTTTTGGTCTTTTGGCTCTGTGATGATGACCATTTTCAGATGTCGAATTTATTTCTTCTTACCTCTTCTTCTAAGAACATGGTAATTGTTGTGGGTTGCGATGCCTTTTGTTGGTCGTGGTTTTGGGTTAGAGTATGATTTGCGGGGCAGTGAGAGTCTATCTACAATGGTGTAGATGATGTACTCAATTGAGCTAATTGTTGAGGTGGCCAACTTGAGATAAATGAGTTGGTGTGTTGGGTAATGATTTGAAAATCCTTGGTTCAAGGAAGTTAAATTATTAAAAGAAATGAATTGGGAAATTATTGTTATGTCAAGTAGTGCGATGCTCTCTTGATTCTTGTTTTTGCTGTGTGTGTTTATGGCGAGTCCATTTGCAAATTGAGTTGACTTATGTTGAGGCGTAGTCTTTTCCAGTTAGGAAAAGAAATTGATTGTTTTGGTCTGTCGAGTGATTTTCACTCTTAGCTTATGTGGTGTGGTTCTTCAATTGTCTTTTTGACGAGTAGAAATACTTTGTGGTGAATCCTTTGATTTGGATCGTGGTCCTTTGAAGGAAAGCTGGTTGCTAGTGTGATGCTTGAGAGCTCTTTACTCTTCTGTTGCTGGGTTCTATTTGCAAAAGATACCGTTGTGCTTCTAGTAGAATGATGTGAGTGGAATTTGTGATCAAATTCTTTAAAAGGGGTATGTCGTGTTATCCCGAGTATATTTAATAAGAGAAAAGTGTTTTAAGAAAGATGATGGTTTGAGAAGGTGGTCTTAATAGTTATTGCGGGAAATTTTGCCAAAATGGCAGGACCTGTTGGCTGCTCAGGGCCGACAAAAGAATTATGCGGATGTTCGGCGCCGAGAATTGGAGTTTGCGGTGGGAAGCCTTGTGCTCCTTTGGGTGTCTCCAACCAAGGGTATTGTTCATTTTGGTACCACCGGGAAGCTTAGCCCGCGGTACATCGGTACTTTTCCAGTGGTTGCTCGGGTGGGTAGTTTGGCTTATCGTTTGGAGTTGCCAAACTCTTTGAGTGGTGTGCACAATGTTTTCCATGTGTCTATGCTGAGGAAATACTTGCGGGATCCAGAACACAAGCTTGACCTGGAACAGGTCACAGTGGAGCAGGATCTCACTGTGGAGCGTCGGCCAGTTCGTATCTTAGATACGCCGAGCGGTCTTGAGGAATAAGACCATCAAGTATGTGAAGGTCCTTTGGACGAATCAGTCGGAGAGAGAGGCTACGTGGGAGCTGGAGGATCTTTTGCGAAAGAAGTACCCCGAGCTCTTCGAGGCTGGTGAGTACACCTAGTTTGGGTTGCTGTTTGCTTGTTGTTCTTTTCTTTGTGGTCTGTAGAGTTGGATTCGAGGGCGAATCCTTTAAAGGTGGGAAGAATGTAATACTCCGGAAGTGTGAGAAGTCAAGAATCGGATTAATAAAAATTAATCGGTAGAGAATTATTATTCGGGGAAGAGAAATTTATTGAATTTTCAAGTGCAATATAGTTTAGAGAGGGATTTCTTTTAAACAGAAAGTATCCATCGCTGATTATGTAATATCCTGTTTAACATTAGAGAATTAATTGAAATGAGAAAGGTATTTAACAGGAATTAAAAAGAGAAATCAGTTTTTTAGAGGAGATTTAATCTTGGGCTTTCGGCCCACGTTGTTTGGCCCAAGTGGGAAGTTGGTTTAAGAAGGGGCCAACCAAACCCTAGGTCTTTTTTACTGTAGCACGCAGCTACAGTACCCGCCGCCCCTGTAGCAACTCTCCTCCCCTTTGCTGCCACGCCCTCCATGTCGCCCCTTTTGCTGCTCCTTGCTACTGGTCTTCGGGAGGAAGAAGGGAGAGAAAGGAGGAGAAGAAGGGGATCTTCTTCATGGATTCAACCAACATTTCCCCAAGGTTCTACAAGGGTAACGAGATGCCTTCCCCGCTGTTTGATCCTTAGTAGATGCGAAACCGATTAGAATTGTTGGTTAATTGTTGGGCTGCAGAAGATTCAATTCTGTCCAGTACCTTGCGTGGGTTTTTTCGTGTATTTAGAGGCTGAATTTTAAGATTCCATCTCCTAGAGATATGTGGGATATGTTGTTATGTTTCAGTAGCCGCGAAGATCACTCGATTCCGAGGTCTGAGTCAAAAGTTATGATCATTTTATTATCTGCTGCCAGAAATCTGACGAGAATAATCTGTCTGGTTATTTCTTAAAATATGAAAGGGAATTTGGTAGAATCTGAAAGTTCACCCAACTAGGTTATTGTAGGTAATTCGATAACCTTTTCAGATTGATAAAGAACGATCAATTTGGAGTTACCTATTAAAAGTTATGGTCATTTTAGTTTTGCTGTTCGATTGTGTAGGCAGTTTCTGTACTGAAAGTTCAGACAATGGTTAGCCTAATATTATGGCCGAATTGGTTTATCGTGTCAACTAGAGTATTGTAGATTATTCAGTTAAGAATTTACAGAAATTGGGTTTACCTCATTTTGACTTCCAGTTCATGAGTTATGTCATTTACCGTGCTGCTGTCCAGAATCAGTATATGGCAGGAAACGTTGTTTTCGGTTTCAACTTTGTAAACTCGTTTTGAGTCATCAAGTAAGCGTTGTAGAATGCCGATTAGTAGCGCTGAGTATATTATGTCTTAATTGAAATTATTTTACCTGTTTAGGAGGTGAAGCCTCAGGTTTAGGAGTATCGCTTTTGTCGCTAACGCGCCGCATCGTGGAAGGCAAGTAAATGTAGCGGTTGTGCTACGGTTTAACCCGTTTTCTTACTATTTGCACTATGCATGATTGACGTAATGTTAAATGATATGCCCTGGTTACATGTTTTCCAAGTAAAAATGTGGTGGCAAGATATTAATCAATTGCTATGTTTGGATAAGTTTGGGTAGTATCGTGGTAATTCGCTTAATGAGCCAATGCGAATATGAAAATAAACTCAAGGTGGACATGTTGTTAATTCCTTGTGGTTATTTTCATGATGATCATGTGGTGGTCTATGTGATAGAGTTCCATCTATATCGATTGATTTTGATCTTGGTGAATCGGTGTGGGTTATGTGGTAATGGTCTTATGACACGATGGTATTGTGCTTAATGAGACACATGTGGATTATGAGAAAATATTCATGATGAGTATGTTGTTGACCTTCGTGGTTAAATTCTTGTGGTTTATGATTATCATATCATTCATGACATATCATGACATTTGCATTGTGGATGTCGCGCTTATAGCCGCGATCAGACTGCAAGACAACATCGCATTGTCAGAAAGACGATGCATACCTTTACCTTGTTGGGTAAAGGTGCAGTGGAGCATAGCATACATATGCATTACATTGTGGAAAGATCATTTGCATACTTGTGCAAGATATTGAGGTGAAGTTATTTTTGAAACAAACGCAACTTCACAGTTGTAATGTGGAAATTGACTCATGAGAGTCTCTTGTGGTATGAGTAATGTGGTTGTGGTTGTGGAATGGGGTTCACCCTTGTGGTATGGTAGAGGTTGTGGTTGTGGCATGAGATTCTTCTCTCTTGTGGTAATTGTGGATAGCAGTTGTGGATGCGAGAAATAGTAAAGTTATGAGGTAAAACACGCTAATACTTTATTGTCATTGGTAGTGGTAGTGGTGATTAACATGGAGCAGTTGATCAAGATTCAATTGTTAATATTTTACTATCTTTGGTAGTAAATATGGTTGAGGCTATAATTGTGATCATTATGGGGATTGGATATTGATGCTTAATATCTTTGTAGTTTAATTGGTGGTAAATGAATGTGGATTCACATTATGGGTGGGGACATTTGGATACTTTAATGATGTTGTATGTTTGTTTGTAGTCCGAATAGCTCATTAAACAGTTTGCTTGCTGAGATTTTTATCTCACCCTTGTTTTCTTTCCCCTACTGTGATTGTTGAGCATTCATGGGATGGGTAGAGCGGCACCACAATAATGCACATGGTTCATCAACTCATGTTGTAATAAAGTCGATGAAATTTTAGCCAAATGCTTAACTATTGGTGGAGGATTATGTTATTTAATAAGGATGGACTTGTGAACCATTCTTTGATTAATCTGCTAGAGGTTGTTTAATTATTGAACTTGTTACTGTTATCTTTATTCCCTTAGATGATTATGCTTCCGCTTAATGCTTTTTGTCTAGAGATGTTGCCGAATTAATTTATCTTGAAATTATTGGCTAGCTGTAGAGTGGTTTAGTAGCATTCCAGGGTAATGTGGGTCTTGGGGTGTTACATCCGCGGTCTCTTGACTGTTATCAGCAGTGCCTAAACTTATCCACATTGGATAAGAAACAAGGAAATACTACTGATGAGTCACGGTGTCCCGATCTTCCGATAGGTTCGATTGGTTTCATCGTGAGGACGTTGACGCTTTGAGGCTTTCGACCAGCAGATCGTCACCTCGCAATTCGCTACACCCGCACGACTGTCGTTATCAACCACGCTCGCACGCGATCGACCTTACCACGAGGGTTATTGTTCCTTCAAGCAATCGAAGCAACTCTCAAGAACAAGGAAAATGCAATCTGAATTGTATTGCGAATATGAATGAAGTTCACAATGTGGGGTTCCTCAAACCGATAAACGGTGAAACTGCAAAGTGGCAGAATAATCTAAGAAAAACCCCACCCTAAACTGTGGCGGCTGCTGTATATATATAGGGGGGGTAATGTGAGGGGGTTGACCTAGGGTTGTGCGACCATGGGGAGAGGCGTACACAACCTAGGCATTGACCCCGACACGCTTACAAGGCCCTATTAGGCCCAAAATAGTGTCGCAGCACCTAATGACTGGTCGTAGAGCGTGAGACCTAGTCGTAGCGCTGATTGGTCTGGTCGTAGTGCTGGCGAACCTTGTCGAGGAGCTTGAGATGTGGTCGTAGCGCTGGCGAACCTAGTCGAGGATCTTGAGACTTGGTCGTAGCGCTGGCAGGACTGGTCGTAGGGCTTGTAGACCTGGTCGTAGACCTTGGGGATCCATTATTCCTAAGTAACAACAGATCACAATTATTAGGTAGTGTTGGAGATATGCCCTAGAGGCAATCATATTGATGATGATATTTCGTTGTATCCATGATTTAATAAATGTTCCTTGAATATTGCCTTTGTGTTGATTAACAAGTATGTGACTTGTTTGTGAAACTCTTTACTTGTATGGTTATTCTAAAGTTGTCCCTAGTCGGAGTTTATGTGAGGACACACGTGAATGATGGATTAGCACATGTATCGGTTGATGACCATGTTTCACAGGTCATAGACATGGAGATGTCAAACCAATAATGTGGACACATGTTTAGAACATGGGGTTGGACCGACCCAACATGAGACATAGTAATTATTCTTATGGTTCTCTCTACACAATGTGTACGCCTTGTCCTTAGACACGAGATTGTCGTATGTACTTGAGATGTGAATCGACCTACTTAGGGGCTATCAAACGCTACTCAGAATCGGGTAGTTATAAAGGTAGCTTTCGGGTTTGTCATGAAGCATGCTTTGCGAGGCATGGTCGGTCGAGATGGGATTTGCCCTCTCTACCGAGAGAGATATCTCTGGCCTCGAGTGATCGGATCCAAATGCATGGCCATGCTACTTAAGGTTAAGAGTTAACCTAGTAAGGGATTCCGGATCACGGATCGAGAAAGAGTGGTCACTTGGAGCTCGATCGAATATCGTGAGGCAAAGGGATTGACATGTACATAACGCTGTGATGGTTCGTCCGATATGATCTTTACGTATGTTTAGGAGTTGGCACGCCTTGCTAGAGGCCGCTACCAACTATTGACCAAGTATGTGTACTCGCGTCATGTCTAAACATATGTGAACCATAGGGTCACACACTTAGGGGTGAAGCCTAATTCGGATTGGATCTAAATTAGACTGGGCATTGAGTCCTAATGGGCCTCTATTCGTAGAAGCCCATTATAAGGACGTCTATAAAAGGAGGGCAGGGGCGCGCTGGTTGAGGGTTGAGTTTTTCGTGACATCCTCAAACCCTGCCGCCACCCTCCCACGCCCTAGTCGCCGCGCGATCTAGTAGTCCGGCGGCGCCGCTTCCTCCGCACGTGTGGATACCTTTGAGGCGCCGATTCGTGGCGTTGGGACGAACCGCAAGAAAGGAGCAGACGTGGGACGCCGCGACGAGGACGAGGAAGTAGTACGACTACTGCGCCCGACGCATCGCATCAATCGAGTACGACTACACCGCCCGACGCGTCGCATCAACTTCCGCACTGCGCGTCTAGTGGTAAGACCGTGATCTATAATCAAGTGATCTTGGTTTACGGGTAGAATTTTTAATTTGCGCTAGTGTAGCCTACCTGCTTTCCCAACAAAGGGTATCGAGCGCTGCCGTCATGTTATAGGTTCGGTGATTTGCATATGGCGATATGTAAATCGGTATGATCGATGTGATCGATTGTATAGATCTGTAATGGATTGATCCGTTTCGTGATCATGCCGCTAAGGTCGTGAAACAACATACCCCTACCGGTCGGATTCGCCATCGGGTAGACAAGGACACGTAAAACGCTTGCGAATGCGAAGATCAATATGATTGATCGAATCGAACCTAGATTAATAATCGATGTACCGTGATCATGCCGCTAAGGTCGTGAAACAACATACCCCTACCGGTCGGATTCGCCATCGGGTAGACAAGTGACACGTAAAACCGGTTGCGGCATGCGAAGATCGCACAAATTGGTCGAATCGAACGAAGAGTCGATTTGTGGTAAATATGATTTGCCGATCAAAATCCTATGTAAAACCGCATAGATTGGATCTCTTTTTTTACCATGGGGAAACCCCTCGACCCCCTATCCGGTAAGATTGCGATTCTATGCATAAACTTGTTTTTGCAGGATGTATGTGACCGTATGGCCTAATGTGTATGTGATGCATGTTTGTAATATTTGCATGACCTGCGTGTCGTGGTACGCAACACGGCCGAGCCATTGTGTTGTCAAAGTATTGTATTAACGGCTGCGTGCCGACTTGTGATGATTCCTAGTATCCATGTATTTTATTACTAGTCATTATGAGTAATAGCTTATAGTAGTACTCGGAGGACACATCACTTGGAGGGATGGCACACATGAACCATGGAGATGGAGATCATCATGGTGGATAGATTCTATGGCGATGGAGATCACCATGAGAAAATGGGCCATACTGAGTCACAACTGTGTGAATGTTATTCCTATTGTTTTACTCCTATGCATGTTTGAATGGTAGAAGTATAGCGATCCCTCACAAAATGTTAAGTTAAACATATGCCCTCCCAATTAAACTTTGCACCATCCCATGTCTTGTAAATTGATGGTGGGTCTATAAAATTAGGGCACCATCAACTTTCCTTGACTAGATGGGTTTTGTATCGGATACTTACATGCATAAGGATTGGTGAACTTAACAAGGTTATCATAAAGGTTATGGGCCTTGGGGCATAAAGGTTGGGCGCCGGGGCATAGAGATGTCACCCAACAACAAGAGTCATATAGAGATATGATTAGCAAGGTGTTGCTTATCAAGTACCTTGTCTCCTAGCGGTGATGCAAAAGCTCACTAGTAGACTCGTTAATCATGGATCTTGAATCGCTAAGAATCAACAGAGGATGTTGATTTTAGTGGGTACATTCTATTAAATTTGTTTAATACGCTTTACTCTATCATGGTTTTATTTGTCTTAGTATTTTGCATTTCCTATTGTAGATCAATGGCATCTAGCAACCACGCACACCCTTTTGCTTTGCGATCGATTCTTGAGAAAGAGAAATTAAATGGAACAAACTATTCGATGGTCCGTAACTCGAGAATTGTTCTCGTGGCGTATAAAAAGGAAAACGCTCGACACCCCAATCCCGTAAGAACCTCGCAAATAATGCGTCACTGTTTGTTAAAAATGCCTACAAGAAAGCATGTGATGACTCTCTTGAGATTAGTCGTCTTATGCTTGCATGCATGGAACCCGACCTTCAAAAGCGCTTGAGGATCGAAGCGTATGATATGATCATAGCGCTTAAGGACATGTTCCGCATACGTGCCAGACCGAACGGTTCAATGTCTCTAAGGCTTTTCGGAATGCAAGTTAATGTAAGGTGCACCCGTAGGCCCACATGTGATCAAAATGGTTGGTTACATCGGACTTTGGATAAACTTGGTTTTCCAATTGGCCAAGAGTTGGCAATCGATTTCATTTAGCGTCTCTTCCACCTAGCTATGGGCATTTCATTTCGAACTACCATATGCATGGGGCGGATAAGGGCCTTAATGAGCTTTGTGGGATGCTCAAAACAAGCAGAATGACATTAAGAAGTGTGCGGCCTAGCCATGTGATGGTCAGTGCAACAAGTCTAGCTTCAAGAAAAAGGGTAAGAAGCCATGGCCAAAGAATAAGGGTAAGGTTAAAGATATGATCTCAAGCCAACGCCTAAGCCTAATGTCGGACTCGAGTCGAGACAAGATGCTTCTATTGTAAAGAAACTGGCCACTGGAAGAGAAACTGCAAGAAGTACATGGATTCCGATGAATGCAAGAAGAAGGCTCGAAGTAAGACTTCCACCCATGGTACACTTGTCATAAATGTTTTAGACATTTTTCTCGCAGATTCTCCTATTAACTCTTGGGTATTTGATACCGGATCGCTTGCTCACATTTGCAACTCGATGCAGGGCTAATAAGAAGTAGAGGAGTCGCAAGAGGTGAAGTTGATTTTCGTCGGAATAAAGCAAGGGTTGCTGCGTTGACCGTCGGCACCATGCAACTTCAGCTTCCTTCAAGATTTATTATGGAATTGAATAATTGTTATTATGTTCCTAGTATGAGTCGAAACATTTTATCCCCCTCATGTTTGATGAGAGATGGTTATTCATTTGCAAGTAAAGACAATGGTTGTTTGATCTCTAAAAATGGAATGTTTATGGCTTTTTGCCCATTGTGAATGGGTTATTTATTTTAAATCTTGATGATGCGCCTATCTTTAACATAAATGCTAAAAGACTTCGACCTAATGATTTGAATCCCACCTACGCTTGGCATTGTCGTTTGGGTCACATATGAAAAGCGCATGAAGAAGCTCCATGTCGATGGTCTTCTAACTTCGCTTGATTTTGAATCATACGAGACATGTGAAGCTTGTTTGCTTGGTAAGATGACCAAATCACCTTTCAAAGGTTCTTTTGAGAGGGCGTCGACTTGTTGGAAATCATACATACCGATGTATGTGGACCAATGAGCACGATCGCTAGAGGTGGATTTCATTACTTCATAACTTTCATCGATGATTTTAGTAGATATGGCTATGTCTACTTAATGAAGCATAAGTCCAAACTTTTGAAAAGTTCAAAGAGTTCCGAATGAGGTTGAAAATCAACGTGCCAAGAAAATTAAGGCTCGCGATCCGATCGTGGTGGCGAGTATTTGAGTCATGAATTTAGCAATCATCCAAGAGTTGCGGAATTGTTCCACAACTAACACCGCCCGAACGCCTCAAAGAAACGGGTATCCGAGCGCGAATCGACCTTGTTGGACATGGTTCGATCGATGATGAGCCATCAGATTTACCATTATCCTTTGGGGTTACGCCTAGAAACGGCAGCTTTCACACTTAATAGGTACCGTCTAAATCAGTAGTTAAGACACCATATGAGATATGGACCGGGAAGAGTCACGCTTGTCTTTTCTAAAGATTTGGGGATGTGAGGCGTTTGTCAGCGACTACAATCGGACAAGCTCACACCCAAGTCTGATAAATGCATTTTCGTGGGATATCCGAAGGAAACCTTTGATATTACTTCTACAACCGACTAGAGGGCAAAGTGTTTGTCGCTCAAGTGGTGTTTTCCTAGAGAAAGAGTTTCTCAACAGGAGACAAGTGGAAGAACGGTGCAGCTTGAAGAAGTTCAAGATGAACCAATCGGGAAGACTCGACGAATGATGCCCATGTGGCGTAACAAGTTGAGGAACCCATGGCAAAGGAAGCACCACCACCACGGTTGGTCTGAAGGCTCGCAATGCGCGAGATATATTATTGTTAGACAATGATGAGCCTACGACCTATGCGAAGCAATGATGGACCAGCACTGAGAAATGGCATAGTGCCATGAGATCCGAGATAGCATCCATGGAGACAATCAAGTTTGGAATTTGGTTGACCCGCTTGATGGTGTTAAAACCATAGAGTTCAAATGGATCTATAAAAGGAAGATTGATATGGATGGAAATGTTCATATCCATAAAGCTCGACTTGTCGCAAAGGTTTTCGCAAGTTCAAGGAGTTGACTACGATGAGACTTTCTCACCGTAGCGATGCTTAAATCAATACGGATCATTCTAGCTATTGCGCATATTTCGACTATGAGATATGGCGATGGATGTCAAAACGGCTTTCCTTAATGGAAATTTAACCGAGGACGTGTATATGATACAGCCCGAGGGTTTTGTCGATCCAAACAATGCTAGAAAAGTATGCAAACTTCAAAAATCCATTTATGGATTGAAGCAAGCATCTCGGAGTTGGAACATTCGTTTTGATGAAGTGGTCAAAGGGTTTGACTTCATCAAAAACGAAGAAGAATCTTGTGTTTACAAGAAGACAAGTGGGAGCTCACTCGTATTTCTAATCTTATATGTAGATGACATATTACCGATTGGAAATGATATTCCTATGCTCGAGTCCGTTAAGACCTCACCAAAAATAGTTTCTCAATGAAGGACTTAGGGAAGCGGCATATATTTTGGGTATTAAGATCTATAGAGATAGATCAAAAGGCTAATAGGATTAAGCCGAGTACTTACATTGACAAAGTGTTGAAACGGTTCAACATGGAGGAGGCAAAGAAAGGGTTCTTGCCCATGTCTCATGGCATAAATCTTGGCAAGACTCGGTGTCCTTCGACAACCGATGAGCAAGATCGCATGAGTAAGATTCCATATGCTTCGCCATTGGATCTATCATGTATGCTATGATGTGTACTCGCCAGATGTTTCCTATGCTCTAAGTGTTACGAGCAGATACTCAGCCGATCCAGTGAGAGTCATCGACAAGCAGCTTAAAAACATCCTCAAGTATTTGAGAAGAACTAAGGATGTGTTCCTAGTCTACGAAGGTGAGGAAGAGCTCGTTGTAAATGGTTACACCGATGCAAGCTTCCAAACCGACAAAGATGATTACAAATCGCAATCGGGTTTTGTGTTCCTTTTGAACGGTGGTGCGGTAAGTTGGAAGAGTTCCAAGCAGAGATCATTGTCGACTCTACAACGGAGGCCGAGTACATTGCGCTTCAAGCAAAGAAAGGAAGGTGTTTGGATAAGGAAGTTCATAACTGAACTAGGTGTGGTTCCTAGTGCGTGCAGCCCTCCTCGGATCTTTATCGTGATAACAAGGGGCCATTGCAAGCCAAGGAGCCGAGGAATCACCAAAAGAACAAACACATATCATGGTGGTTTCATCTCATTCGAGAGATCCTTAATCGAGGAGATTTAAAGATATGCAAAATACACACGGATTTGAATATTTCAGATCCTTTGACGAAGCCTCTCCCACAGCCTAAGCATGAGGCGCACACAAGAGCTATGGGTATTAGATATCTTCTAGATTGACTCTAGTGCAAGTGGGAGACTGTTGGAGATATGCCCTAGAGGCAATCATATTGATGATGATATTTCGTTGTATCCATGATTTAATAAATGTTCCTTGAATATTGCCTTTGTGTTGATTAACAAGTATGTGACTTGTTTGTGAAACTCTTTACTTGTATGGTTATTCTAAAGTTGTCCCTAGTCGGAGTTCATGTGAGGACACACGTGAATGATGGATTAGCACATGTATCGGTTGATGACCATGTTTCACAGGTCATAGACATGGAGATGTCAAACCAATAATGTGGACACATGTTTAGAACATGGGGTTGGACCGACCCAACATGAGACATAGTAATTATTCTTATGGTTCTCTCTACACAATGTGTACGCTTTGTCCTTAGACCCGAGATTGTCGTATGTACTTGAGATGTGAATCGACCTACTTAGGGGCTATCAAACGCTACTCCGTGAATCGGGTAGTTATAAAGGTAGCTTTGGTTTGTCATGAAGCATGTCATGAGGCATGGTCGGTCGAGATGGGATTTGCCCTCTCTACCGAGAGAGATATCTCGGCCCTCGAGTGATCGGATCCGTAAATGCATGGCCATGCTACTTAAGGTTAAGAGTTAACCTAGTAAGGGATTCCGGATCACGGATCGAGAAAGAGTGGTCACTTGGAGCTCGACCGAATATCGTGAGGCAAAGGGATTGACATGTACATAACGCTGTGATGGTTCGTCCGATATGATCTTTACGTATGTTTAGGAGTTGACACGCCTTGCTAGAGGCCGCTACCAACTATTGACCAAGTATGTGTACTGCGTCATGTCTAAACATATGTGAACCATAGGGTCACACACTTAAGGGTGAAGCCTAATTCGGATTGGATCTAAATTAGATCGGGCATTGAGTCCTAATGGGCCTCTATTCGTAGAAGCCCATTATAAAGACGTCTATAAAAGGAGGGCGGGGCGCTGGTTGAGGGTTGAGTTTTTCGTGACATCCTCAAACCTCGCCGCCACCCTCCCACGCCCTAGTCGCCGCGCGATCTAGTAGTCCGGCGTGCGCCGCTTCCTCCCGCACGTGTGGATACCTTTGAGGCGCCGCATCCGTGGCGCTGGGACGAACCGCAAGAAAGGAGTCAGACGTGGGGCGCCGCGACGAGGACGAGGAAGTAGTACGACTACTCGCCCGACGCATCGCATCAATCGAGTACGACTACACCGCCCGACGTGTTGCATCAACTTCCGCACCGCGCCTAGTGGTAAGACCGTGATCTATAATCGCAGTGATCTTGGTTTACGGTAGAATTTTTTTAATTTGCGCTAGTGTAGCCTACCGTTTCCCAACAGTAGTATACCATTCTGCATAGATAAATTATTAGCACCTAGAAACGAGCTCACCTCATAATTTAAGTGACGTGCACGAGCTCTTGTCATAGGGCCTTGTAGTTTCGCAACTGATCCGTAGTATTTTGTGTAGTGTGTGTATCCGAAGGAGTGATGTCCTCATCATCCTCCCCTCTTGAATTGGAGTCGCCCTCGACTCAAACTCATCCGCTTCTCCCACGTATGGCTTCAAGTCCAAATGTTAAATGTGGGCTAACCCCAAAATCTGCAGTAGCTCCAATTGATAGGCATTGTCATTTATCTTCTTAATTATCTTAAATGGTCCATCACTCTAGGCATCAATTTTGATTTTCTTAACTCGAAACCTGTCTTTCCTCAAATGCACCCAAACTAAATCACCTCAGGCAAATTTTATTTCTTTCCTACCTTTACTTCCAAAGAACCCTATATTTTTCAATCATACGCTCTATATTTTCTTTAGTTGTTTCATGCAACTTAAGAACAAATTCAGCACGCTTCTTAGCATCTAAATTAATGTGTTCAGAGGTAGGCAAAGGTAGTAAATCAATAGGAGCACGGGGGTTAAAACCATACACTACCAGAAACGGACTTACCTTGGTGGTGGAGTGTACCGACCTATTGTAAGCAAACTCAATGTGCGGTAAACACTCTTCCCACATCTTCAAATTCTTCTTTAAAACAGCCCGCAACATGGTGGATAACGTGCGGTTGACAACCTCTGCTTGTCCATCGCTTTGGGGATGGCACGTAGTAGAAAACAGCAGCTTTGTCCCCAATTTGTTCCAAAGTGATCTCCAAAAGTGGCTCAAAAATTTTGTGTCGCGATCCGAGACAATAGTATTGGGCACTCCATGTAAGCGAATGATTTCTCGAAAAAATAAATCAGCTATGTTTGTAGCATCATCGCTCTTGTGACAAGGTATAAAATGTGCCATTTTAGAAAATCGATCCACTACTACAAATATACTGTCTCTCCCCCTCTTTGTCCTTGGCAATCCTAAAACAAAATCCATAGAAATATCCTCCCAAGGGGCGCTAGGAATAGGGAGAGGCATATAAAGTCCATGTGTATTGAGACGGGACTTAGCTTTGTTGCATGTAGTGCAGCGAGCCACATAGCGCTCAACATCGCGCCTCATCTTTGGCCAAAAGAAGTGGGCGGCCAGCACATCTTCTGTCTTCTTTGCTCCAAAATGCGCCATCAAACCTCCTCCATGCGCCTCCGCAACAACAAAAGACGAACGGAGCTAGCCGAATGCTTAGCTTGTTAGCACGATAGATCAAATCATCAATTATCACATATTTATTCCATGTTCTCCCTCCTTTACAAAGCTCAAGCACTTCTTTAAAGTCCAAATCAGTAGCATATAACTCCTTAATGGCCTCTAAACAAAAAATCTTATGGTCAAGTTGAGATAACATGGTATAACGTCTAGAAAGCGCATCAGCAATCACATTGTCCTTACCTTTCTTATGCTTTATGACATATGGAAACGACTCAATAAATTCTACCCATTTAGCATGTCGTTTAATTAGGTTAGCTTGGCTTCTAATATGTTTTAGCGATTCATGATCTGAATGTATAACAAATTCTTTGGGCCATAGATAATGTTGCCAAGTTTGAAGCACACGAACTAAAGCATACAGTTCTTTGTCATAGGTAGAATAATTCAGACTAGGCCCATTTAGTTTCTCACCAAATATGCAACTGGTTTACCTTCTTGAATCAATACACCACCTATCCCAATCCCGCTAGCATCACATTCAATCTCAAAAGTCTTACCAAAATCGGGAGTTGGAGTAGGGGTGCTTGGGTGAGCTTCTCTTTCAATAAGTGGAATGCCTTCTCTTGCGCAGTCCCCATTGGAATGACACTTTCTTTGTCAATTCATTCAATGGTGCAAAGAATGGTGCTGAAATCCCGCACAAAACGCCGATAGAATTCAGAAGTCCATGGAAGCTCCGCACTGTGACACGAGAGGGGGCGCCGGCCAGCTTTGGATGGCTGCGCTTTGCCCCATCCACCTCAATTCCCGTGGTGTCACAACATAACCAAGAAACGCAACTCGATCGGTGCAAAAGGTGCACTTCTCAAGGTTACCAAACAAACGTGCATCTCTCAAGGCATTAAAAACAGCACGATATGATTCAAGTGTAGCTCATGTGACTTGCTATAAATCAAGATATCATCAAAATAAACCACCACAAATTTCCCAATGAAAAGACGTAAAACCTCGCTCATTAATCGCATGAAGGTACTAAGTGCATTAGTTAGACCAAAAGGCATCACTAACCATTCATATAGTCCGAACTTAGTTTTAAAAGCGCTTTTCCATTCATCTCCCGGCCATTCTAATCGTGGTAGCCACTTCGCAAGTCAATCTTTGTGAAAATAATAGCGCCACTCAACTCATCAAGCATGTCGTCTAGCCTAGGAATAGGATGACGATACCTTATGGTAATATTATTAATGGCTCTACAATCAACACACATACGCCAAGTTCCATCTTTCTTAGGAACCAAAAGAACAGGAACAACACAAGGACTAAGGCTTTCTCTTACGCACTCCACGGTCCAAAAGATCTTGGACTTGTCGCTGAATTTCTTTAGTCTCCTCTGGATTGGTCCTATATGCAGCACTGTTTGGCAAAGTCGCTCCCGGAATCAAATCAATTTGATGCTCTATCCCTCGAATAGGGGGCAACCCCGGGGGTATATCAGCTGGAAATACATCCACATACTCCTGCAAAAGATTAGCAACAGCAGGGGCAAAGAGCTAGATATATCTTCAAGTGAAAATAAAGCATCTTTGCATATCAAAGCATAGCATAGCAGCTCATTATCACAAATTTCAGCAAGCTCAGATTTAGTGGCAAGCATGACACACCCTTTCAATTTAATTCCCTCGGCCTTGGAACTAGGCGCCACTTTCTCCTTTTTAGGTGGGTAAACATGTTTCGCTACTTGCTGATTTTCAGAATTTTGTTCATTGGTGTTTCTTTCATTGCTAGCACGCTCTACTTCATCTTTCACAATTTCAGCAGGTGTCAAAGGCAACAACTTAATCTTCTTACCCCTATGTGAGAATGAGTAGGTATTAGCTCTACCATGGTGCAAAACATCATTATCATATATCCAAGGCCTACCGAGCAACAACGAGCATGCTTGCATAGGCACTACATCAAAGTCGGTACTATCTTTGTAATTACCAAATGAAAATTGTACTCTCACAACTTTGTTTACCTTTAACTTACCACACGAATTGAACCATTGGATGTAGTAGGACGTGGGTGTGGTTGTGTGGTCAAACCAAGATTCTCGACCATCTCGGAGCTTGCAAGGTTGTTGCAACTCCTCCATCAATGATGACTCGCAGCTCTCTCCTTCACGAGGAACTGGATTGGAACAAGTTGTGCCGCTGATTTTGCTCCGCTCTCTCCAGCCAGTGCGCCAAAGACTCGCGCAAACAAGGCTCACATGAGTCCTCGTGTCAACAGCAGCTACTTGTTCTTCCACATCATCAAGATCACCGCTTGTCTCATCTCCTCCACTGCAATGTTAGCCGCAAGCACATACTCATCCTCAATATCACTAGCACTTACATAACCTCCGTCTTCGGTGGCAAGGTAGGCTCACGACTTGGGCAGTCCCTCATGACATGGCCCATTCCCTTGCAACGATGGCAAATAATCCCAGCCGTACGACCTGTGGAAACAACCGAAGAAGAACTCTTGGCTCGAGCCCGCACACTAGTAGATTTGTATACCTCGGTGCATGTGTTGGTGTCGAGGTGTCGCTGACGCGCCCTACTCGAGGAGGGGGCAGCAGACCACGTAGCTGAAGGTTGGACTATTTTAACGTGCCCTGATGTTGATCGTGGTGTAGACGTGCTTCCAAAATGGTTCCTTGGCCTCTGCTGTCGACCCTGCAATTCTTTTTCTGCCAAACAAGCAAGGTGGAACAATCTAGGAACACTATCATATTCTTTGTAGTCAACTATGTCCTGAATTTCACGTATTAGTCCTCCATAAAAACGTGTCATAGCAGCCTCTTCATCCTCAATAATATCACAACGCAACATACTAATTTGTAGCTCTTGATAATATTCTTCTACAGATCTATTGCCTTGGTTTAAGCGCTGCAATTTCTTACGCAAGTCCCTTTTAAAAGAGGGTGGAATAAATCTGTTACGCATAGCAACCTTTAAAGCATCCCAAGTAGTAGGCGCTAATCCATCATTGCATACTCTACTCCACCAAATGATGGCAAAATTTTTAAATTCACTTGTAGTTTGCCTAACTCTATGCACTTCGGGAACTAAGTGAGCATTAAATTTCTGTTCTACCGTCATCTCCCAATCTAAATATACTTCAGCATCATAAGCACCGGCAAAAGATGGTATAGTGAACTTGACTTTAGCATATGGATCATCATTATCACGTGCATTATGTTGCGGAAAGTTATTACCTCTCATACCTTGACGGTTGAAGTTCAATCGGTTCCGTTGTCGTGCATCAAGGGCATCGCGGTTGCGCATCTCATTATCGTTGTCGATCTCATGGTCGTGGACTGCACCTTGAGGATCCACACGACCATTGTTCGGCGGTTGATTGGTCATACCATCAATACGTGCATTGAGTGTTGCAATGCTAGCATTGAGTCTGTTGTAGTGTAGCATTTGTCTCTGCAAACTTCCTTTCGATGTCGCCATTAATAGCATGACGGTGCTCATCCAACACCCTTGTAAGCTCTTCCTCACAACACAATCTTGCGCATTCAATTCCTCACCGCCATTGTTAGTAGGAGACAAAAGACAATACAAATGTATTATCCCTACCAACTACTACGTGGTGGAAGGTGGAATCACACACTCAAGCCGCCTTACCAAGATCTTATGAATTTCTTACCAAATTGCGCAGTGGTCCGATCGGAGAGGGTGGGATGTATGATCACAGCGGAGGCGAATGCGAGGATCCAAATCGAGGGCCAAAAGTACGTGGAGCTCGGACAGCAATGTTTAGTAGCAAGGAGCAGCAATAATGAAATCAGATTAGCAATGTTAAATCAAAGTCCACAAGACTCGCCACGCTTGTTTGGTCCAAACGCGCTCCTAGCACTAGCTCAAGCAAGTCAAAGATAGGGTAGATACAAGCTCAAAGAACAAAGTTGCAAAGCAACCGTTATCTCTGTGGGTGGTCGTGGAGCTCTGGTGGGTTGTCGTAGACCAACTGAGGGTGGTCGTGAGCCAACTGAGGTGGTCTCTTTTTCTTTTTGATTCTCTTTTTTCTTTTTTTTTGATTCTTTCTTCTTTTTTTTTTTGACTGACGAAACCCAACCTAGGATTCTTTTTTTTTTGCGCAAGTGACCTTGACTCACAACTCTTCAAAACCCTTTTTCAGGCCTAAGGATAGATATAGGTCACAAACATTTTCCGGAGACTAGTGGTAATAAGGTAATAAAAAGATACTCTCTCTCTCTCTCTGTCTGAACTTTGGCTATCTCTGTTTTGGCTATGGGATTTCTTCTCGGTCCTTGTTGGGTCGAACACGATATGATGAGTGTGTGGGTGTCCGAGAGCAACCAGAAACAGATAGACTTGCCGGGGGACGAATACTCGAGCAGGTGGTCGAACCCGAGAAGGTGGTCAAACTCGAGTAGGTGGTCGAATCCGACGAGGTGGTCGAACTCGATGTAGGTGGTCGAATCCGACTGGGTGGTCGAATCCGAGTAGGTGGTCGGATGGGAATGTTGGCTCGAGTAAGTGGTCGGATGGGGGTGGTGTCACGAGTAAGTGGTCGGATGGGGGGTGACTCAATTCTTGGCTATAGCAGACAAACCCTAATTGCAACGGATGCAACAAAGGACAAGCCGAGATACACGATGACCCAAACAGCAAAGACTCGACGCTAGAAACTAGACCACGACGACTAGACCAGCAACAAAGACACCGACGATGGACTCGAACTCAACAACGCGAATACTGAAAACAAAATTGCGAAAGGCACAACGTGGTTTGGACAATGGAAAGACTAAGATCTAAAACTTTTGTAGGGCAATTTTCCGACTATAGGTGATGGAAAACAACTAACAAAAGGGGATAAACGAGATTACCTAACGGGCAACCTTCGCTCGATACCAAATGATGAGTCACGGTGTCCCGATCTTCCGATAGGTTCGATTGGTTTCGCTGTGAGGACGTTGACGCTTTGAGGCTTTCGACCGCCAGATCGTCACCTCGCATTCGCTACACCCGCATCGCATCGCCGTTATCAACCACGCCGCACGCGATCGACCTTACCACGAGGGTTATTGTTCCCGCAAGCAATCGAAGCAACTCTCAAGAACAAGGAAAATGCAATCTGAATTGTATTGCGAATATGAATGAAGTTCACAATGTGGGGTTCTCAAACCGATAAATGTGAAACCGCAAAGTGGCGAATAATCTAAGAAAACCCCACCCTAAACCGTGGCGGCCTTGTATATATATAGGGGTAATGTGAGGGTTGACCTAGGTTGTGCGACCATGGGAGAGGCGACACAACCTAGGCATTGACCCGACACGCTTACAAGGCCCTATTAGGCCCAAAAAAAGGTCGCAAAGACCTAATGACTGGTCGTAGAGCGTGAGACCTAGTCGTAGCGCTGATTGGTCTGGTCGTAGTGCTGGCGAACCTTGTCGAGGAGCTTGAGATGTGGTCGTAGCGCTGGCGAACCTAGTCGAGGATCTTGAGACTTGGTCGTAGCGCTGGCAGGACTGGTCGTAGGGCTTGTAGACCTGGTCGTAGACCTTGGGGATCCATTATTCCTAAGTAACAACATATCACAATTATTAGGTAGTATACCATTCTGCATAGATAAATTATTAGCACCTAGAAACGAGCTCACCTCATAATTTAAGTGACGTGCACGAGCTCTTGTCATAGGGCCTTGTAGTTTCGCAACTGGATCCGTAGGATTTTGTGTAGTGTGTGTATCCGAAGGAGTGATGTCCTCATCAACTACTAAAGTCTTCCAACCCTGGCTCTTGAAAGCCTCTAGCATGTACTCTCTAGCTTCTAGCTCATCGTGCACGGTGGTCCAACGACTTGTCTGACGCTGGACATGGGAACTTGGAAAGATGCATTCATGAGGTTTTCAGAGGAACAAGGAGATGCCGATTCCTTTCACGCACCAAAGAGTGTTTCTACGGGAAGCGTACGATGGGATATTAAAAATTGGACATCCTCACGGTATCGTTTCCCAGAAGTTAATCATACTTTGAGCATTCACCATTAGTAATACACATATCATGCCAACAACCATGCATCGCTATCATGTATCAAATACATGCAATCATGATCAAGCATTCACAATTAATCTATCAATCAATGTACTTGCTTCAGCCGTGTGAGAATGAAGGACGCGAAGAGGGCACTGCCCCCGGAACCAATCCCCCACCTGAATTAAGTTAACAAGCACTCTAAGATAACAATACTGGACCAAAACAAAGCTAAAAGCAATTACGAAAAAGCTATACTCTCTCGCGCAACCCCAATTCCAAAATCCTAAACAACAGTCCGTCCCATCGACAGACAGTCCTAATAAAAAATTGATATCTTTTAGTACAGAGATCAAAATGGGGTGTTCTTGGACTTTCTAGAAAGCTTATGAAATCCTCCATCTAAACCTAGTTGGTGAGCCTTCCATATTCGGCCATTTACTATCCTTACCGAGCTGATTAACAGAACCGCTAATTCACATCGGGTTTCTGGATAGTAATATTAAAACTATCATAACTTTCAGTACATTTATCCAAATTTCGCGTTCTTTAGCTTTCTCGAAAGCTAAGCCAATTATATACATCTTTAGTTATAGTGAGACCTTCCATATTTTCCTTTAACTATCCGCTTATGTCTGATTACTAATAACTGTCAGAATTATAGCAGATTTACCGAACAACAGCGTTACGAAATTCATAACTTTTGAACCACTGTCTAAACGATATGATCCAAGACTCTATTGAAAGCTAAAGACGTGACCTACAAATCTCTAGGAGATGTCCAGATCAAATTACGCAGTTAACATCCTCAAAACAGTCGGAAACTACAGACTACCCTAAACCGATTCAATACCGACATTGCCTAAATTCAAGAATACACGACGAATCGAACAAGATCAGGGGTTACCCTTGGAGAATCTACTGAAGAACACGAGAACCACCACGTGATCCCTCTCCCTTCTCTTCTCCCTTCTCCCCCCTTCCTCTTCCTTTCTTGTTCTTGTTCTTCTTCTTCTTCTTTCCTTTCCTTTCTCCTGTTCTCCTCCTCTTGGCATAGCAGCAGGGAAGGGATGTGCTACAGTACCCATGCGCTACAGTGCAGTGTGGCACTGTAGCAGGAGTGCTAGGGTTTGTTTGATCCCCCCTTGCCTTCTAGTGGACAGCCATGGGCCTTGGGCCACAATGACCAGTTTTTCCCCTACTTGAAAATAGATTGGTGGCCCATTCCTCCCTAAAAAATTTGATTTTTCCTCATTTAATTCCTTTAATTCTCTCTCTAATTTATTTGCACTCTCTAATGATATTCAGGATATTACATGTTGATATCTAGTTATACCAAAGTTGATTATCATTATGAATCCACTCCTTGATTATTGACACTCCTATACCTTGTCACCCTAAGGATAATTATTACATGAGTAAAATATCCCGTTGATTAAATGAAAATGACTATTGATTGTGCTTAGATATTGCTTAGTAATTGAACGTGGATATGACACAAACATTGCTACAATGAGAACTTGGACACTTTTGAACCGAGTGTGGTGACATAGGATACACCTAGAAACAGGAAAATGAATTTATAAATGGTTGGGACTTGGGTGAGTAGATGATTGAGATTAGTGCTATGTGCACATAGTAAATTGGTGGATTATCTCGCCTGAATCGATTAAGAACCAATTCATGTGTTCCATTCACACCTTCTAAGCTATGCAACCACAAGTTTAGTATGGTATAGACCCGGCCTATAACACTACTTATCTTTGACGCGAAGACTCGTGCCACTATATTATATTAACTGAAGAAGTGCAGTGACTCCCTAGGAACGAAGGGTCCCCTCGTAGAAGATGTCCTGTGTAAAATGGGAACATCCTTGGGCACAGTATGTGGGCAGTTTTTGTAGTTGTTGAGGGGTAAAGCCTGACGTAGTGGGTTTAGTGTCGGGGATGGAAATTTAGAAAAAACTTTGTTATGATCGTCTCTATTGCACGCCCGAGGAAGCATGTCATGACCGACATATGAGATTGATCATATCTTGTGGATAAAGCTGCACAATCTGTGTAGAGTGTTTTAAACCTATTCGAATAACCGTGCCCCTGGTCATGGTCAAATGTGAAGTTCACCACCACTGGTTATTTTTATTAAATTAAAATTGTAAACTAAAACATGTTGGGAACGATGACATGTTGGTAAAGCTTGGTTGCTGAGTTTTGGGCATGTTGGTAAAGCACGATGGTTGTGGTCGTGACATGCTGGTAAAGCATGGGCGCTATATGGGACATGCTGGTAAAGCATGGTTGTTGGGAGTGTGATCATGTTAGGTAAACATGGTCGAGATAATAAATGTTCATACAGAAGAAACTTTGGTTTTAAAGTTAAACATGCTAAGTCATATATTTAAAAAATAATTATAGTATTTGAACAAACTGGCTTTGTGCTAAAATAAACATACAACCCCTCCCTTGGAAGCCTTGCATCTATATAACTGTATTTGCGGTGATGGCTTGTTGAGTACTTTTGTACTCATGGTTGCTTGCTCATATATAAGGTGGTGTGAGAGCCACACTGACTGTAGGCTAAACCATAGTTAGAACAACCATTAGTTAAGGATTTTGTGTGAAAAAACATTATTTTCTAAAAATTTAGGAATTCATCACAACAAAAATATATATAAGCTTTCTACTGTTGTATCTTCCTCTTACTCTAAAGTATCTCGCTCTTGTCTTACTTATGACAATTTCATTAAATTAGTTACTTATCTTTTTCTGCTCTTCCCTTTTTTCCTTTATAGACACCGAAGCCATGCAACATCACTGTAATGTCCCAAAATTTAGGTTTTTAAAAATCTTTTCAGTAGTTTAGGTCCCTGAATTTTTTTACAAATTTTCCTTGAATTAATAAAACTTAATTGGGAATTTCCTGAATTAAAACTATTTAATTTTACTAATGTAAACATCCATTAAATCATTGTGTTCCAAGGAATTTTCTTGAATTTTCTTAGATTTTTTGAGTTTATTTGCTATTTATTTTGCCCTATTTGAATTTCAGCCTTTTTTAAAATTCTTAAATGAATTTCTATTTAGAAAAATCCTTGTGGGCTAAATTTGGCTCGGCCCACTCCTCTCTCTCTCTATATCGGCCCATCTCCCTCACTCATTCCCAGGCCCCGCTTCCTCTACCGACCTCTTTCCCCAGCCTATGCCACCACTGCAAGCCAACCAGTCCAGCCGCGCGCCCAGGGCTTACCTACCAGCTACTGCAGTCGTCGTAGTGCATGCGTGTCATAGCCGCCGCAGACTCCTCTCGCTACCGTCCAATGTCCGTTCCACACCCACCTTCCTGGGTTATAAAAGCCCAGTCCATCCTCGTGCCACGTGCCTCGCAAGCCGCTGCCTTCGTGCCCTGGCCGCCATCGACCGAGATGCCGCCCACCACCGCCGCTTGGGGTCATCTTCTCTGAAGTCGGCGCCGCGCTTTTTTCACCATTCCTCCACTGTGTAAGCTCCTCGTGCTGAGCCCTAGCACCATCAGCATTGTCTCACTGTCCTCTACACGATGCGCCCATCGGCTTGAGCTCTAGATTCACCGTCTTCATCTTCATCTTATCCACCTCCAACCACGCTCGCGCAGCCGAAAACACTTCCTCCATGTTCCTCGCCATCCTGGTGAGTTACTCTCAAATCCGTCCGCATCATCTTGTGTTCCACTTCTCGATCTACACTTTTTATTTCGTGTTTCGTCCATCGCACGCCGAGTTCTCTCCCTTTCCTCTCTTTCCAGCCACTACCATTTGCCGGCCGATTGCGCCACCACCCATGAGCTTCACCGTTCATCTTCACCACCATCTTACCCCTCGCATCACGTTCTATGCCTTCCTCCCTTTTCCCAAAGCATCACCGCAACGCCATCGTCACCAGAGCCGACCTTGCGTCGCCGCTTGGAGCTCATCGCCAGCCATCTCTGACGTGTCGTTGACCCCACAACCGCGTCATCTTCTTCACCTCATCGCCCTCTTTCCGTTTTGTCCCTTCCTAGCCTTTGTTGTAGCCACTGCCATCGGCCAGCCGTCGAGTCCCGAGTGCTGTCCCCACTAGTGACATGCCACCACCCACATTAGCAGCTATGTTGGCAGCCCTCTCCTCTATGGCCGCCATGTGCATGCTACACAAGCAACTCTGCCACCTAAACAACAACCTATGCATCACCCTAAACCCAAACCTCGGTTAACTTAGTCCACCGTGAGCCACTCACATGCGGGCCCCGCATGTCTAGTCAAACCTAGCCAACCCTAGCCGCATGGACCCGGTTCACCATGAACCTCTCTCTTGCCGTGCACTTGGTCTATGGACCAGTGGCCCACATGTAACTCTCTTTGTCCTTTTCTGGAATTATTTTAATTCTAGAATATTAATAAATTTCAGTGGGTCCCACATGTCATACACTTAGCCTTTTTCCAAAAAAAATCCTGAAGTAAAGATTCTCGGGAATATTCTGTGGACCCCACATGTCAGTTTCTCTTCCTTTTCTTTTTCAGTATTTCCCTTTCCGATCAAACTTCCGAGAGCTCATTCTCCCTTATACAAACTCCAATTGAACCCATTCAAGTTTCTAAATTCATCTAAATTCAAGATCTACCTTCCTGTACCATTCAAATTAAATTTGGAGTTTATTTGATTTATCTTTTTAAATTTTGTTTGTATTTGCGCTTTCTCTCTTGTTAGACGTTGACATTTTGGAATCGTGTGAAAGGGTTGAAGGTCAAAGAAGTAGAAGATCAAAGAGAAAAGAAGAACATCATTGCTATAGCAAGGCAAGTTGTACCTTTGACCATGTTGAACCCAGTTTTTCAAAACTACTTAGATTCAAATTATTGCATGTTACTTTAATTATTTAATTCATTAAATGTTTTGGAATTAGCCATACACCTATTTGATTATATCCACTTTGCTCGTTGTATTACCATGATATTTTGTCACCCTACATTGGTTAAGTATTAGATGGCATTATCATAGCGCCCACGTGGGTTGGTTAGAAAAGAATAGTCCGCTTAGCCATGCAACAGGTTATTGATATTATTTTGAGTTGCAAATCTAAACTTGACTAAGTGATTATGAAACTTTTTTTTGTAAAAATTGTGTACTTTATGTTGTTACTCGTTGATGGCATTTGATGCACTTAACCAACAGGATGGAAAAAGATTTAGACTGAGGCGAGTGGAAAGAATTGTGATATGGTGGAACTTTGTGCTTGAGAAAATATGAATCTTGGTAATTTGGTTAGAAATTGGGCAGTCTCGCCTTGGTAAATTAAGGACTTAACTTTGTGCGCCATTGAACTGAGCCATAACTGTACGACCACATGCCTAGTATGGGACATGCCTAACTTTGTAAGCTATTGAATCTTGGCATTGACTATTCAGGCATGTAAGTTAGACTATGTGCCAGGGTGGAGGTGTGTACTACTGTGTCGAGTCACACTTATGAGCGGTTCACTGTCTCTAGGAACAAGGATGTGTGTCGAACCAAAGCACTTCGTCAGGGTTGGTACGGTAGTAAAACAAATCAGGAGGGTTAATTGTCAAGATCAAGTTTCAGAAAGGTTTTGTTGTGATCAACTCTGTACAAGTTGACTGCATCTTGTGGGTAAAGTGTACAAACTTATGCAGAGTGTTAATCAATCTATTCGAATAGCCGCGTCTCATTAATTAACACCCTCCAAAGTACTTAGTCAATAGAGGTCCCATATCCCTCTAGTGTGGTTAGCACGCAAATATCACTTGGCTTAGTGACATAAGTAACTCGGTCCTTGGGGACTTAGGCACCATTCCAATCACACCCAACAGATCACACCAACATACCATTGTGCCCAAGTCTAAATCATTTTGTTTTCAGTTTTGGTTTTCACGAATAAACAAAGCACAAGGTACAGATTAAAAGTAATAGCAAGTTTTTGTGTGACCAAGGTCATCGACTAAGTCGATAACCACCCAATTCTACCGGTAACTAAGCATTGCTAAGCATCATATCGTAAAGACAAATAAAAGGCCCTAAATCATTCATCGGGCTCTAATTCGCCAGTGAGGATAATACTCCTAAGGTAGTGGCAGGGGTGAACAATTTTAGGGCAACAATACAATGGGATTAACTACCTCTAATCGACAAAATTAATCATTGACACAAAAGCATGCATACATACGAGTAAAACAAAGTATTAGATTTTAAAAGTAACGGGATTAAGTGGATATGATCAAACTGCTTGCCTTGGCTTTGCTAGAGATATTCGACTTGCTGCAGAGGATCACTCTCGCATTCAATAATTTCGTCGGATCCTATCGACAGAATCGAAAAGACCAATAAATAAGAACGAATAACACCGAGAATACTCAAATAATCAAAATCATCTAAAAATCATGAAAATTACAAAGAAGGTAGAGCATGATTTTAAATGAATTTAGCAACAAGAAACATTCCATTTGGATAAAGTATGTAAAAGTTATAGCAGTTTGAATGTCAGTTTTCAGAAAAAATCCAATTTAATTGTAATCTATTACTGTTCACTGAATTTAATTATTTGGTCAAAATTTTGCAGAGCAGTGGGGAGACAAAGGATTACATGGATGGATAGTGAATATTAATATAAGACCAAAATAACTTGGTTCAACTCATTTGGAGTTCCGAAACATTTTCTACGCATTTTCAAAGTTAAAAACATTTTTAGTGCAAAAGTAATTCTGTTTTTGGATCAATTTCCAAAAATAATATTTTCTGTGACACAAACATATTTCAAAGCTATTTGACCTTAAAATTCATTTAAAAATAAAATTTTCAAACTTGGTTTCACTTGATTTGGAGTTGGTTTGCACTAGTTATGAATTTTTGAAGTTCAAAGAATTTGCCGTGCACAAATAGTTGTATTCCAAATTTTTCCAAATCATTTAATACTTTTGCACACATGCTAACCTAGCCTCTGTCATGACAAATGGGGCCTACGTATTTTCTTTTCTTTTCCATTTAATTCCTAAAGCAAAACATCTACCGACAAATCTAATCTTCTCATAAGCATATACTTCACCGATTCTCCGGTGTCGAATCCAATCACATGCATAACACTCTCCAATCATATTCTCATATCTTCATCTAAATCTCGTACTAACCTCCACTAAGACATTATCAAGGTAGTCAACCCATCGAGTGATGCCTGAACTCACGATCTTCCAAATATACAACCTATCCGATAATTACACGAAATCCACCGACTCATGGGCATATGACCATGATTGAATCCATCGATGGTTCTCTGATATACTATTTAAGCTAATGCTAACTATCTAGCTCTTCTAGTCTTGCCTTGGCAAATCACAATCGCATACACTCAATTTTCCACCGATCAAGGCTTAATTGACAAACCGATACCTAATGATCTTTACAATTTAAGAACACATCAAACATCTAATTGCTCACTAATTGAGAGACCATGTGGAGGTCATCCCTTGTGTGTGATGAGTAATTGACATTGGTTTAGGTAAGTCGAGTTTGGTTTGAGTAGTTCGGAGTCGAGTCGTTGCGTGGCGCAGTTGGGCTCGATCGGACTTTGGTCAAATTTGGTCGTACGGGATTAGGTTGCATATTCTGTTTGTTCGACAGGTTTGGACTTCGGCATGGTAAGTGATGGTAGTTATGCTTTCATGTATCGAGCGGTGCTATTTGATGTGTTTCTTGTCTGTGTGACCGCAGGACATCGGGTGAAGTCGTGGCAAGACACGGTGGACCGGACTAGGCGCAGGTGGCGCTGAGGTCAGAACGGTCGGGATGTGTCGAAGACGACGTGGACTCGAGGTGGTTGCGAAGTCGTGGCGAGACACGGTGGACCGGACTAGGCGCAGGTGGCGCTGAGGTCAGAACGGTCGGGATGTGTCGAAGACGACGTGGACTCGAGGTGGCTGCGAGGCGTGCAAGACAAAGAGCGCGGAAGCTTCCCGGAAGGTGCAGGAGGGGCGAAACGGGAATTTCGTAAGGCTGCACAAGCGGGAGCGGGCTCCGTTGGACTTAGCGGGCGTAATGGGGTGGAGACCCGTTAGCCATGGGCTATAAATAGGTTGGAGGGACTGCAAGCCCAGGTGAACACTTCAAAGGATTTTAGGGTTTCCTTTAGTCAAAAGAGGCTTTAGAGTCTGCTTTGGCTTTAGGCTTTAGTGGTTGAGAGTTGTTGGTGGAGGCAGAGTTGTGTTCCCTCTGTGTCCCTTTCGTTGGGTTCTTGAAAGACTGTGTATCATTCCCTCTCAAGCATGTATCTGTTCTGTTCTTGAGTTGGAGAGGGAGAGGATGGTTTGACGAGCTTGTAATCTTTCTTGTTCGATTGTCCTTGCGTATTGGGACGTATCTCCTTGTATCTCACTCCTGATTCAATGAGTGGAAACCTGAAGTTTTCTTCTATTCATGCTCTCTGTCCTCTCTGTTCTTGTTCTTCTTTTTTTTTGGTTGATTCCTGAGATTTCGTGTTGTAAGTTTTTGCTTGAATTCTTGCTGTGATCTAACTTGCTGCAACATGTGGGAACCCATCTAGGGTTATCTTGATCATCAATTACCCACGAGCAAGTCTCTAGATCAGATTTCGTTTTTTGACTCGGTTTTTGAACCACCTTCACTCAAATGGAGAAATGTCTGAACTTTGGCAAGGATCTTCACGATCGTTGCTCGAAATAGGTTCCTGACATCCTTGAGAAGGTGTGTGTCAAGTCTCGTGAAGTTTGGAGATGTGGAGCAAAAGTTAGATCAATTTTCGATTTTGAAATTGTGCTGAAGTTCAGTTTCTTGTGCTGATTTTACTGTAGCTACGAGTACTATTCATTTTGAGTTCTTGCTACGAGTACTGTAGCATCGAGTACCGAGTACTGTAGCTTCAAGTACTATTCTTTCGAGCCCTATTCTTTATCGAGTACTGTTCATCGAGTTATATTCATTTCGAGTGCTAGCTACGAGTACTGCAACACGGCACTGTAGCTACGAGTACTGTAGCATCGAGTAATATTCATCTCAAGTTCTTGCTACGAGTACTGTAGCAAGACACTGTAGCTTCGAGTACTCTTCTTTCGAGCACTGTTCATTTCGAGTACAAGCTACGAGTACTGTTCATCGACCACCGTAGCGCCGAGCATCGCTCATCGCCGCTCCTTGTGTTTGTGGTCGTTTCTTTTGGGGTTTTGATTGGATTCAATACAAGTCTTCCGTTGTGCTTGATTGATTGATCTTCATAGCTTTCATAGCTATTGGAGTGAAATTCGTATTGAATTTGATTTGGGAGACAAAGAGTTTGTGCTCCTATTCACCCCCCTCTAGTCGCCTTTCCAGTCCTACAATTGGTATCAGAGCCGGTTAGCTCTAATCAATAGATCTTAACCGGTCTCAAGAGCCATGGCGATGGACAAGTGCACGACCAAGCCGCCCAATTTCGATGGCATCGACTACCCTTTCTGGAAGAGTCGAATGGAGACATACATCCGTGCTCGAGGGTACGCTTATCCGCGCAAGGTCAAGGTCCGGTTTGTTGTTCCCGGCGATGAGAACATCAATGCCGGAATATGCATGATGTTGAGGCAAACGCTAAGGCAAGGAACATCATTATTCGTGGCTCGAGTCGTGAGCGAAGTTCGACGCATCTCTCACCGTCGTCCGCCTACGATATCCGGGTGACCTCGACGCATACCATGAGGACACCACCCGATCAAGACGGTTCGACAGACCAGCCAAGCGAGAATATAACAAATTCGAGATGCTTGCCGTGAGTCCTCGATGAGTGCTTCGCGTGTTTCCACAAGATCTTAAGCAACCTCCGAGCGGTCGGTCTCACATACCCGACTCGGACAAATGCTCGCCGATGCTCGCGGCACTTGATCTGCGTGTTTGGGAGATGAAAGTGACCACCATCAAGGACACGACAGACCTCTCGACCTTGACTCTTGACGCGCTGTACTCACGCCTCAAGACTCACGAGATTGACGTTGTCTCTCGTAAGTCGAAGTCACAGTCGATGGCTTTGGTCACTGATCCAACGTTGGCTTCTGGTTCCTCTTCTTCTGATTCTCTTTGCGGATTCTCCCTTGCTGCTCTCTGTGACATAACTGATGATCAGTTAGAGCAGCTTGCGGATGAGCAGCTGGCCCTCCTTGCTCGAAGATTCTCCCATGCTTACAAGGGGAGGAGGGACAGAAAGAGAGGAGGACCGGTGATTTGCTTTGAGTGTGGTGGCCCCAACCACATTCGGGCAAACTGCCCCAAGCTAGAGAAAGGCAAGAATGACTATGGCGGTTCGGGCAAGAATGACTACACAGATAAGAACCGCAACAAGAAGCCTCCAGCTCCTGCACAAGGCAAGAAGAAGTTCCGCAATTTTGGCAAAGCTAAGAAGCTCTTCCACCGCGTCCTCACCGCCTTCGACGACCTCGACCTCAGCGAGGTGGAAGGATGGAGCGACGACGACGGGACGGGTGACCAAGAGCCCAAGGATGGCGACAATGACTTCTCCGGCATGTGCTTCATGGCCCTCGAGGGCGAACTGAGCGACAACGAGCTGTACTCCGACTCAGATGAGGTATGCCCCACCTACGACCAGCTCAATCATGCTTTTCTTAAGCTAGGTGGTTTTCATGCTAGAGCTAGGGCTAGGTGTACTGAGTTAAAGAAGGAAGTAGATAGACTATCACAGGAGCTTACTTCTCTTACATCTGCTCCCTCCCGTGATAATTGTGATACATGCTGTGCTCTATTGGGTGACATGGAGAAACTAAGGACCTCGCATGATAGTGTGTCCTCCGAGCTTGATATTGTTAAGGTGAAGAATGTTAGTCTGCTTGCTGAGTTAGAATTGAGTAGGATGGCTGTTACCCTACTTACTACTGATGAGACTACTTCTCCCACCTCATGTGAGGATAAGAACATTGCTGCTAGAGGATCTTATGCCATGCTCCTTGATCTGCCCGAGTCTTGTGAAAATTGCAATAACTTGAAGATGAACTTAAAACGGGCAGATCATAAAATTGCTGAACTACAAGCTTCTTTACTTGAGCCGATTGATTCTTGCTTAAACTGTCCTAAGTTAACTGCTGAACTTGAAGCTGTCTCCAAACAGTTTCAAGATATGATTGATCATGATAGGAAGTTGGCACAGTATGCTACTAAGGTCCCTGTTAGCTCACCATGCATTAATTGTAACAAACTAAAATCTGACTTGATTGCTTTGGATGAGAAATGTGTGAAGCTAACTAAGGACCTTCTAGAGAAGCCACATTGTGTGTGTAATGTGATTGTGGAGAAGGGGGAGAAGCCCCAGGGTAAGGATGAGACGCTTAGCGACGTGAACCAACCGCTAGCGTGAGGACTGCCCTTCGTGAGTCTACCGTGCGTGCACAAGCCATTCTTCCTCTCTTTTGGTTCTTCTTTTGCTCCCTTACCTTCTGCTGTCTCTTCTTCCCCTCTCTTCTTGCACCTCTCTTTCGGGAGTGTTAGTACCTTATGAACACTCTCGAGAGATTTGTAGGAGGCAAGAAGAAGCTCAATCTTATTCTAGACCAATCTAAGATCTGCAGATTTAATCAAGGTCTAGGATATGATTTTTATGAGGACATAAGGAAGCATCCACCGCCGCTCTTAGACCCATAGCACTGTGTGTGATCGAGACTAAGCCCAGACAAAGAAAGTCCAATTTAAGTCGGCGGGCTATGTCCAGGGATTTGACGAAGAAGGTGATTGCACCTACCGCTTCCTCTCTCGTATATGAAGCCTCCCGTCTTTGCTTCTACCTCTCACAAGGTGAAGTATCACCGCACTTTCGCCGAAGGATGGACACACATCGATCGATGCTTCAGCGCGCCAAGATCGCGCGAGAGACCGTGTTGAGTCTCTTGGGCGTATTCGTGGTCGGCCCGGCACCTTGAGTGCACCTGGGACCAACACGAGGTCTAGGATCGTTGAGTCTCGTGGTTGGGCAAGATCGAGGACTCGGTTTTACCGAAGTTTTCGGTTTTCGCCCTCGATATGCTCCCGGTCGTGACTTCGCCGTCCCGAGGGTAGATCTCGCTTTCCTCATCAAGACAACTACCCACGGCGTGTTCAAAGATGTTGCGGATGCTCGACTCGCGCTCCTCGAGCGCTTGGACCTAGCAACGCCTTCTGTATACTCATAGACCTTCTGCTTTGAGTGACAGAGAGCGTAGGGTAGATAGAGGTCAGTCGTGCTTGACTATCTCATCTGCTCGACATGTTACTCAGTATTGGGTGCCAAAATCACTGTTGATTTACCCCAGTGCTGAGACTTTACTCTCTTGTTGACTCAGGTTCGCCGGGTAGGGAAGGGAAAGGTTTGGGTCGTCGACTCCGGGTGTTCTCGACACATGGCCGGAGATTCTTGTTGGTTTTCTTCCCTAGTCCGTGCTCCAGGTGATGAGAAGATCACCTTCGGAGATGCTTCATCTGGGCGCGTCATCGCCAAAGGTACTATGCACGTGAATGATTCTTTCATTTTGAAAGATGTTGCCTTGGTTAGTAAGCTCCAGTATAATTTGCTTTCAGTTTCTCAGCTTACCGATGACGGTTTCGAGGTGAGCTTTAAGAAAAACAATTGCAAAATTCTTGATTCTTCTGTAGACTGGTTTATGGATTTCGTTATGGGAGGATCTTTCGTGCTGAGTTTTCTGAGTCATCTGGTTATCCTCTCAGGTGTTTAGTTGCTTCTAAGTCCCGCGACCTCTCTTTCTGGCATAGGAAACTTGGTCATATTGGATTTGACCATTTGACCCGAGTTAGCGGCCACGATCTCATTCGTGGTCTGCCGAAACTCAAGATGGTCAAAGATCTTGTTTGCGCTCCATGCCAGCACGGCAAGATGGTTGCCGCTTCTCATCCTCCGGTCATAGTTACTATGACCGATGCACCGGGACAGCTGCTCCACATGGACACAGTTGGACCAGCTCGAGTACAGTCAGCAGGAGGGAAGTGGTATGTTCTTGTTGTGGTCGATGACTTCTCGAGGTATTCTTGGGTGTTTTTCTTAGCCTCGAAGGATGAGACATTTTCACATTTCCGAGGTCTTTTTAGTAGGCTTTCTGTTGAGCTTCCAGGTGCCTTACAAGCGATCCGCAGTGACAATGGCACGGAGTTGAAGAATTCCTACTTTGAGAGTTTTTGTGGGGAGACAGGTGTAGAGCACCAGTTCTCTTCTCCATACGTCCCTCAGCAGAATGGTGTTGTGGAGAGGAAGAACCATACCTTGGTCGAGATGGCCAGGACGATGCTTGATGAGTACTCTACACCGAGGAAGTTTTGGGCTGAAGCCATTGCGACCGCGTGTCATGTTTCGAATCAAGTTTTTTTCGGGAACACTTGCACCGCACTTCTTATGAGCTAAGATACGGGCGAAAGCCTAGCGTCTCTCATTTTCGTGTGTTTGGTTGCAAATGCTTTATTCTGAAGTCTGGGAACCTAGACAAGTTCGAGTCACATTCCTGTGACGGTATCTTTCTAGGCTACTTGACTTCTTCGCGGGCTTTTAGGGTCTGGAACTGCGAGTCTAGCAAGTTGGTAGAGACCTGCGAGGTGACCTTGGACGAGGCCACCGGGACTAGGCCGATATCTCGTGTTCTTTAGAGCATCCGAGACCATCTTTGTGGATGATGAGGATGATGGAGACGATGGTTGTTTACTCCGATCCAGCCTCCTCATCCTCCCTTGAGATGCCTTCTTCCACGGCACCTCAAGGTGATCACCCTACCATCGCTTCCTCCAGAGCTAGTGGCTCTGTCCCTGCCTCGTCTGCACACGAGGTAGAGGCCACTTCTTCTCCTCATCCAGGACCTCCCCGACATATCTAGAAAAGGCATCCTTCAGAGCAGATTATTAGAAACCTCTTCGAGCGTATCACACGCTCTAAGTCTGGCTTTTCTCAATTCTGTCTCTATTCTTCCTTTGTTGCCTCCTTTGAGCCCAATGACGTTTGTCACGCCCTTTCTGATGAGTCTTGGGTCAATGCCATGCATGAGGAGCTAGAAAATTTCGAGAGGAACAAGGTCTGGTCGCTTGTCGAGCCCCCGCGAGGTCACAATATTATTGGGACTAAGTGGGTGTTCAAGAACAAGCAGAGCGAGGATGGAGTGGTTATTCGAAACAAGGCTAGACTGGTAGCTCAGGGGTTCTCTCAGGTTGAGGGTCTAGATTTCGAGGAGACCTTTGCCCCTGTAGCTAGACTAGAAGCCATTAGAATCCTGCTTTCCTTTTTTTAGCTTCTAAGGGTTTCAAGCTCTACCAGATGGATGTCAAGAGTGCCTTTCTCAATGGCTTTATTGAGGAAGAGGTCTACGTCTGACAGCCTCCAGGTTTCGAAAACCCCAAATACCCAAACGATGTCTTCAAGCTTTCCAAAGCTTTGTATGGACTTAAGCAAGCCCCGAGAGCTTGGTATGAGAGGCTTAAGTCCTACTTGTTAAGTCATGGTTTTGAGATGGGTAAAGTAGACAAGACCTTGTTCATCCGCCGGCATGGCACCGACTTTCTGCTCGTTCAGATTTATGTGGATGACATCATATTTGGCGGCTCTTCCCATACTCGGTTTCACGCTTCTGATGTCATGAGCACCGAGTTTGAGACGAGTATGATGGGTGAGTTGACTTTCTTCCTTGGCTTTCAGATCAAGCGCACTCGGAGGGTACCTTTCTTCATCGTGAAAGTACACTCGTGACCTCCCGAGACGCCGACATAAGTGATGGTAAGCCCGTGTCGACTCCCATGGCTTCTGACCTATCTTGACCTGTATGAGGATGGCGAGCCGATTGATCAAAAGGAGTTTCGCAAAGATGATTGGCTCCTCTTGTACCTCATCGCCTCGAGACCGGACATACATTTTTCTCGTGTCCAGGCGCTCGTTTTGAGCTTCTCCTCGCGTCTCTCACCGTCAAAGCGGTGAAACGATCTTCGGTACCTTCGAGCTACCATTGACTATGGTATCTGGTACTCTTCCTCATCCTGTCTTCCTTGAGAGCCTTCTCGGATGCAGACTTTGCCGGCTGTAGGATAGATAGGAAGAGCACTTCTGGCACCTGCCAATTTATTGTCACTTCTCTTGTTTCCTGGTCTTCAAGGAAGCAGTCCGGTGTTGCACAGTCCACCGTAGAGGCCGAGTACGTTGCTGCAGCCAGTTGCTGTAGCCAAGTGCTTTGGATGGCTTCGACCCTGCGGGACTTTGGGTTAGTTATAGATAGTGTTCCACTCTTTTGTGATAACACTTCGCGATTAACATTGCTAAGAACCCTGTGCAGCACTCTCGGACCAAGCATATTGATATTCGCTTTCACTTCCTTAGAGACCATGTAGAGAAGGGTGATATAGTGCTCCAGTTTGTGGAGAGTGACCACCAGTTGGTTGACATCTTCACAAGCCATTGGATAGTTCGAGGTTTTCAACTCTACAAGGAGAGCTTGGGGTGGTCTGTCCTTATGGACTGTAGTGAGGGGGAGTTTCTATTCTTTACTGCTTACTATACTAATTATGCTCTTACTCCTTGTTGTTGCATTGCATTTTGGGTGCATTTGGGATTAGTCCTCCTAGCATAGATTAGAGTGTTTCTCTAGTCGAGTTGCTTAGTCTTCCTACTCTTATCTTGTGGTTCTAGGATACTGCTTATTAGCTGTCTCTCTTCTCTCTAGGTTGAGCTCACTCACTACTTTTAGGTTCTAGCGAGGGTCGGGCCACCCTCGGGTAGACAAGGTACGTGTTTGCTCCTAGGTGTGTTAGGTGGGCAGTTGATAGTCCTAGAGTCATATGGGGTAGATGAGAGTCAGTCTAAGCCATAGCTTTCTCTATATCTTATCTATGTTTTAAGGACTGCCTATTTGCTGTTTTCTTTGCTAGCTTCACGTTTTTATTGCTTTAGTTCAGGGGGAGTTCTTTTGGGGGCTACTGGAGCTTAATTTTGACTTAACTCAACTTGAACTAAAAGTTGCATCTAATGTTGAGAGGGAGCTGGACTTTCTTGCATTTTCAGCATCTAGCATTGTAATATATTTGCATTGAACCTTGATTATTATCCTATTATGACATGCTTCAATGCTTTACACCTTGCCATGACTTGTGCTTAGTTTGCTAGATTTATCATGACTTCATATGTATGGACTAGCTTCTGCCATGATAAGTTAATTAAAATTGTTCAACTTAAACTAAGACTTGTCATGTTAGCACTCGAGATTAGTCTTTCTTGAGCTATCCTTTTATGATTCATGCCATGTCAAATAGGCTGGGTAGAGCGTTGAATCTATAATGAGCCTTAGATTGAGCTGTTTTAGTCTCTTGATGTTGCATGAGTTAGCACAACTTGTTAAAAGGCAAAAAGATCTGTTTTGTGCGAAAAAACTGATCTCACCAATTCTTTCCTATGAGACGGCTTGCCATTGCACTTGGCATGAACTTAGGGGGAGTTTTGGGTGACCTAGACTATCTTCTTAAGCTTCTCGCTTGGAGTAGTCGCATAAGGCTTGAGACCTAGCACATGATAAAACAAAAATCTGGTTGGCAACAACCATGAATTTCAAAAGAAAATATGTTTTATGTGTTCAATTTGTTTAAAGCTACAAAAAGAATCAAGTACTTAACTAATGTTTCAATCTTGAGCATAGCTCTCTATTTGGTCTCAATAGTACTTCCTTGTTCTGCTTAGCTTATTGACATGGCCTGCATCATCCTTGGATATCTCTAGCTAGACTTTGCTTATTGATGACTTGACTTATTCATAAAATGCATTACATTTTAGATTGTCATCTATGTGTTCTAGTTGGCTTATATTTATGTTGTCATGATCTAGATAGCCTTTTATTGAGTTATGGCTGGGTGTAGTTCATTATGGTAATTATGGATAATTCTCATGGCTCAAAATGCTTAGAAATAATCAAACTTCAGTCTTTTCATCCATATTTGTGATCTTATTCTCTCTTTTACTTTCTTGATGTGTTTATTGCCAAAAGGGGGAGAATAGAGAAGAAAAAGCTAGTTTGGGATCTTTTTAGAGCTTTGGAGAAAAAATTGCTCTTTCAGTTGTTGCTCTAGTATTCCTTCTGTCGACATGGTCATTAGTTTCATTCTTTTCTTTGGACCATGTTGGACTTTGCAAATCAAACTCAACTTCATCTTTTTCTGGGTTTGTCAATATACTCATCAAGGGGGAGATTGAGAGACCATGTGGAGGTCATCCCTTGTGTGTGATGAGTAATTGACATTGGTTTAGGTAAGTTGAGTTTGGTTTGAGTAGTTCGGAGTCGAGTCGCTGCGTGGCGCGATTGGGCTCGATCGGACTTTGGTCAAACTTGGTCGTGCGGATTAGGTTGCATATTCGCTTGTTCGACGAGTTTGGACTTCGCATGGTAAGTGATGGTAGTTATGCTTTCATGTATCGAGCGGTGCTATTTGATGTGTTTCTTGTCTGTGTGACCGCAGGACATCGGGTGAAGTCGTGGCAAGACACAGTGGACCGGACTAGGCGCAAGTGGCGCTGAGGTCAGAACGGTCAGGATGTGTCGAAGACGACGTGGACTCGAGGTGGTTGCGAGGCATGCAAGACAAGGAGCGCGGTGAAGTCGTGGAAAGACACGGTGGACCGGACTAGGCGCAGGTGGCGCTGAGGTCAGAACGGTCGGGATGTGTCGAAGACGACGTGGACTCGTGGTGGTTGCGAAGTCGTGGCGAGACATGGTGGACTGGACTAGGCGCAGGTGGCGCTGAGGTCAGAACGGTCGGGATGTGTCGAAGACGACGTGGACTCGAGGTGGTTGCGAGGCGTGCAAGACAAGGAGTGCGGAAGCTTCCCGGAAGGTGCAGGAGGGGAGAAACGAGAATTTCGTAAGGCTGCACAAGCGGGAGCGGGCTCCGTTGGACTTAGCGGGCGTAACGGGGTGGAGACCCGTTAGCCATGGGCTATAAATAGGTTGGAGGGGTTGCAAGCCCAGGTGAACACTTCAAAGGATTTTAGGGTTTCCTTTAGTCAAAAGAGGCTTTAGAGTCTGCTTTGGCTTTAGGCTTTAGTGGTTGAGAGTTGTGTTCCCTCTATGTCCCCTTTGTTGGGTTCTTGAAAGACTGTGTATCATTCCCACTCAAGCATGTATGGGTTGTGTTCTTGAGTTGGAGAGGGAGAGGATGGTTTGACGAGCTTGTAATCTTTCTTGTTCGATTGTCCTTGCGTATTGGGACGTATCTCTTTGTATCTCACTCCTGATTTAATGAGTGGAAACCTGAAGTTTTCTTCTATTCATGCTCTCTGTCCTCTCTGTTCTTGTTCTTCTTTTTTTTGGTTGATTCCTGAGATTTCGTGTTGTAAGTTTTTGCTTGAATTCTTGCTGTGATCTAACTTGCTGCAACATGTGGGAACCCATCTAGGGTTATCTTGATCATCAATTACCCGCGAGCAAGTCTCTAGATCAGATTTCGTTTTTTGACTCGGTTTTTGAACAACCTTCACTCAAATGGAGAAATGTCTGAACTTTGGCAAGGATCTTCACGATCGTTGCTCGAAATAGGTTCCTGACATCCTTGAGAAGGTGTGTGTCAAGTCTCGTGAAGTTTGGAGTTGTGGAGCAAAAGTTAGATCAATTTTCGATTTCGAAATCGTGCTGAAGTTCAGTTTCTTGTGCTGATTTTACTGTAGCTACGAGTACTATTCTTTCGAGCCCTATTCTTTATCGAGTACTGTTCATCGAGTTATATTCATTTCGAGTGCTAGCTACGAGTACTACAGCACGATACTGTAGCTATGAGTACTGTAGTATCGAGTACTATTCATCTCGAGTTCTTGCTACGAGTACTGTAGCAAGACATTGTAGCTTCGAGCACTCTTCTTTCGAGCACTGTTTATTCCGAGTACAAGCTACAAGTACTATTCACCGACCACTGTAGCTTCGAGTACTGTTCATCAGGCTGTCTCCTTGTGTTTGTGGTCATTTCTTTTGGGGTTTTGATTGGATTCAATACAAGTCTTCCGCTGTGCTTGATTGATTGATCTTCATAGCTTTCATAGCTATTGGAGTGAGATTCGTATTGAATTTGATTTGAGAGAAAAAGAGTTTGTGCTCCTATTCACCCCCCTCTAGTCGCCTTTCCGGTCCTACACTAATCAATCAACTTATATCCATACCACCGAACTTAGTTGTGAACGACCTCTACCAATCCAATTATATATGTGCCTCCACGATCAACTAACAATCATTTATCCACTAACTCAAATGAGGTACAAATCTATCAACTCGGCACATAGAACTTATCTACTAATCACATTGCAATCCAATCATTTATCTACACACAAATAATCTATTGTTTCCTTCTCTTAATTCTAGCATATATGACTCACACATTATTGCTAAAATCACCCGATCAATTTGCTCGTGATTAAATAAATCACCCGATTCAACCTCCATATCTCCATAAATATCCACACAAGAGCTATCCATCAAGCAATAAATCATAAAATTCTTAAGCGTTCTAACTTCCAAAAATTACTAATCCAACGTGAGGGAAAATCTTTAATTAATTTACCCTCAAAGATCACCACAATTTCACATACAACTCCAAAATATCATCCGGTCAAACAATCCAATGTATATTTAATCTAGCATCCACCGATCAACAATACACACATTTCGCCTCAATAATCTAATTATTCGCATTCACCAATATATCAACACATAATCATGCCTATGCACAAATAAGACATAACCGGAGAATTATACCGGTCTTAAATTACCAAATCATTTTTGCAATTAAACACGCATAAATAGATGACATGCACATGACTAATATGCAACATGCACAACTAATATCGTAATGCGATAGCACAATTTAACGCAAAGTATTTTACCACGGCACTAGGCGTGCCTAATATGGCCGGACGTCATCTTCTCGGCTCCCCATCCGTGTTCACCATAGTCGTCGTCGCCGATGTTTGTCCGCTTCCGCGTCCGTGTCGACTGTAGTCATCACCGAGCTCAAGCGCGACATGCCATACCGCCTTGCCTCGCTCACTCTTGACGCCGTCGTCTTCGGTGCTCAAGTCACCCGCGGTCTTCCTCGCCTTATTGCCGCCGCACCTTCGGTCGCCGTCGAGCTCGGCCGTGTGCATGCATGGCTCCGGCTGCATGCACCGCTGCTCGGCCACGTCGGCTCCGCCATCTCGGTGTCGTGCCACAACGAGCCAAACCGCTGCCGCTCGATAGCACCACTCTGAGCCACGTCGCGCTCTCGGTCGACTCCTCCACACCGTCGTCTTCGCGCCGCTGGCCATGTTGCCAAGCCTCGCGTCCTCGGCATCACCGAGCTGCCTCCTCACCTCTGGCCGTGCACAGCGCTGGCCTTGGGTTGGCCTCGCCGGTGCTGCTCCTCGTTGCCACTCCTTCCAAGCTGCTGCGTGTTAGCCCTCGGCCGCCTCGGCTCGGGCCACCACACTGCTACTGCAACCAGGTGCTGGCCGCATGCACTAGTGCGCCACCAAGCATTGGATGATGCTGCTCCACTGCTGCTAGCTCTTGCTCCCTAGAACCGAGCAGCACCACTGCTAACTCTCCTCCTCTCTCTCAAAATGCTCAAACGGTCGTGCATGCAAAAACTACTTGGAGGGATGGAATGCTAGAGTGATGAGGAAGGTGTAGGTATGACATGCATCACTTGGTTCTCAGTTTTTGATTTGGAACATGAGGAGAGAAGTGAGGGAGATGGAAGGAGTTCAGGCTTGCTGTTCTTGTTATGGAAAGAAGAAAGGCAGTGGGGAAGAAAGAAATGAACGGCTGTGGTCTGTTGTGTGTTGGGGAATAGAAAATGGCATGGGCAGAGAATGGCAATGAGGCTCTCGGCTGGGCATCAAACAATGGTCATGCATGGCTTTGAGTGGTTCGGTTTTGGGGGAAAACCGAATGGCAACGAGCATACATGATGAAATGGCTGTGTACTGCTGTTGGGGTCTTGCGAAGAGAAAATGGCAGTGAGCTAAATAAACAATGGCATGGTAATGGGGCTGCTTCGGTTGGGGGAAAGGCAGTGGTGTGGGATGCTCTTTTGAGAAGAGAGATGACAGGTCATGGAGAGAAGAAAATAGTGCTGCCTGGGAGGGAGAATAAGAAATTGCTCTAGGGGTGGTTCGGCTGGGAGTAGAGAAATGGGTAGTGAGTGCTTTGGGTTGGGAATAAAGAAATGGTAAGTAGGGGGAATGGCAGTGGAGAGGAAAGAGGCATGGGGCTTAGCACTTGTTCCTGGCTTGCAAAAAGAAATGGCAGTGTAAGTTAGGAACGTTTTGACTGTTGGAGAGATGTCACTAAAAAGGATAGTTCACGTAAACATCTCGCCGGCAGTCGATCGAACTAGAAGTGACATCAATGTTATGAATGAATGACAACAATATTTTTTTTATAAAAAAAAATACATGCTAAGACAAGAACTCAAAGTAATCCAATTTAAATGCAGACTTTCAATTCGATTCGATTTTAAGAAGCAACGTTTTAATTAAACATGTGAAAATTTTGAAACATTGCCAAATATTTATTAGATCATCAAATTAAATATTAGCATCCCGATTCTGAAAATCAAGATGTTACAAATCCCAAGTAGGTAGCGAATGCTTAATCAACGCGGTTAACAACAGGAATGGTTACAACAATACCTCATTAACGCTAAAACTCAAAATCTTATACAAAAGAATTACATTACAAGTGTAATTGAAATATTTTCGCGAACTCAATATTAATTACATAAGCTCAATACATCAAGGACTCGGCAATGTTACAATCTTGAACACGTTACAACAAACCTCAGTGTATCTTACAAGAGTTAATTAATTTACAATACAATTCTTGCATTCATGTTGCAGAAGCCCTCCTTGCCACCTTGTCGATGTACTGTCAAACCATTAAACCACCCCTCGTCCCGTAGTCCATCGTTCGCCAAAAACTCGGGATGCAGTTAGTAAACTAAAAAGGCAGTAGCAATGAGTTAGAATAAAAAGAAGGTGTCGTCAGATTTCCCGAAGTTCAGTCGGTTCCCAAACTAACTTAAGTCCGCCGGCACCATGATCGTCAAGGTTCCCAAACCCACCTTAGTCAGTTGGCGCCTTGATCGTCAAAATACCAGGCCAACTCAAGTTAGTTAGCACCGTATCATTTCCGTGGGTTTCCTCATTCGGCATTTATCAAAACCCAACACCCACGTTTGTAAAACAACCAAACAGTAGCCGAAGCACCCTATTAACCAGTTGGCATTGCATGAACAGTGCCTTGTGAGGAGGGAAGGGATAAGAAGAAAGGACAAGCTCACAGCCGAGCCATCCCCCCTGCACAAAGGCCTTATGCCTCTCACAGCCACACAAAGCCTCCATTCGCACAAAGCCAGAGCCAAGCCAAGCTCTGCCCCCATCCACCAGCAGCGTATAGGAAGAAGGGAGCCAGGGAACAAGAAAGCCCGAAGAGCAAGGGTGATGCCGACGGCAGCAGTGGAACCGCAAGCAACCACCGAGGCCACGCCGAGTCCAGCAGGAGGACCACCCTCCACACTATCGGCATCCCCTTTGGACCACGCCGGTCACCACAACGAACATCACCCACAAGCCGACCCCAATCCCAAACCAGCAGGTAAACAACCCTCAGGCCCTCATATCATTTTGCCGTTCATTCCTTGGGATGAACTTCACATACACAGTGAGCATTTCCCATTAGCAAAATAGCTCTCAGGATCATCATAACAGAACAAGGGAGAAGAGGAAGCACAAGGAGCAAGAACGACGCCGGTGACAGCATTGAACCATCAACCACCACTAGGACCACGCCGACCGACAGAGGCAAGAACCAGGAGGACCGAAAGCACCGGGGAGCCCCACGACCACCCGATCGTCATCACCAACACACTGCTGTCACCGGTCAAACCCCCAATCCAACCGGTAAACCACCCTTTCTCCCCCACTGCTATTCTTAGTTTTGTTTACCAAAGCCAAACCCACAGTAGCCCTAATCCCTAACCATGTCCCTCAATACACATCATCGGGCATAAAGCCGAAAACGCACATCAAAATCACCCTCTCAGCATCCATTGTTGCATCACAGAGCAGTAGAGGAAGAAGGGGAGTAGGGAAGCATGTTGTACCGCAATAGATCAGAGTAGCAGCCTCATCCCCATCTTGCTTCTTGCCATTTCCTCCATGCATGCACAGACCTGCATTCATACATCACGCTAGTAGTGTCAGATCTGAAAACTCCCACTAGCATAGCAGAATCTGGTAGTTAGATTAGCATCGGCACCCAAAAGCTGGTTCTTGCTCAACCATAAAGGCCTCAACAGCAAGAAATGGTGGTAGTAGTAGTAGTAGTAGTAGTAGTAGAAGTAGAGAGAGAGGGATAGAGAGAGAAGAGTGAGCCGGGCGCCGGAGGCCGAAGGCCGGGTCGGCAGCCACCAGGGGAGGTGGCATCGAGCCAAGCTGGGCAGCCGGAAGGCGGGGTGAAGGCATAAGGGAAACCGGGCCACTAGATACCAGGACGAAGAGATCTAGAGGGTAGATCGGAATAGGGGGAGGAAGGAAGAGGTAGATCCGGGAGGAGGGAGATCCAGGAGTGGGGGAAACAGGTAGGGGGCATAGGGGAGAGGAGTCGTGGTGGTAAGCCCGCGGTCGGCAGTGGCGGCGCCTGAAGCCGAGCTGGCCGAATGGGGAGAAGAACCGAGAGGAGAACTCTGTGGAGGAGTTGTAGTTGGGAGTAGAGGAAGAGGATGGGGGAGAGAAGCATACGCCTGGGGGGGTGTCGGCTGAGTGAGGGGAGATGAGGAGGAAGTTGGGGAGTTAGTAGGAATAGGATTAGGGTTAGGGGATTAGATTAGGGGTTAAGGTATTGGTTGAGCATTGCATTTTCAGAGAATAGAATCATCATCTGTCTTTAGACTTTCCAGCATGTTTGATTTAGTAATTTGATGCATTAAATCAGATCTAGAATAAAAAGAATTGGTAAATGCTAACACTAGATAGATGTTCAACTAAAGAGCTGAATAGCCTTGGCTTTCTTTAGTAGCCGGATCGCCTTTGGGCATGCCAAACCTACAGGTATTAGACGGGTAGATAGTCAATCAGCCACCTTGGGGAGTGCTAACTTAGTAGAGACCGAAAAATGTTGCTAAACTAAAATTTGGCTAACACAATAGAAGTTACTAATCTATGTATGTATGGTATCACTCAAACTCAACGAAGTATTTTTTTTATATATTATTCGTGCTACCGCATTGCTAGAGAAGAAGAGACCACGAATATCGGAGTACCTGATACTGATCTCATCGGCATTGACCAGTTCTACTACTATGAAGGCAAGCTATGCTCTTGAACATGAATATAGTTATATTAAATGTAAACTGTAAACTGCTTTACTATATATGATTATTGCATCAAAATTATGTCTCAAAAATCAAATCAGATGAATGAGATTGAGATGAAAGATATGAGAAAGATGAGAAAGATAATTATATGGCTGGTAAAGGGGCCTGTGGCAGGTAGAGATGATGGCAAGAGGTGGGACCCTTTACATAGGGCTAAAATATAAGGACCAACAAACTCTCACCGGATAAAAGGCCGTAAATTAAGTACCAACTATTTTCCCGTTGCGACGGGCAGAAAATGCTACCTTGTTACGTGATTAAAATCCCCACATCGGGTAAGTATTATGTGTGAGTGTGATGGAGGAACCTAGAGCCGGTATAGAGTCCGGGAGTGGGTGATCCAAGGCGCTATAGCGCTAAGGTGGAGTGTTGGGTGCGGGGAGGCCGGCCCAACCAACATTGCTGAAACTCGGTGGGTGATTAGGCCAGCATCGTGGCAAGGTCAACACCGACAGAAGGTAATGGGTGTTTACTGTAATACTCCGGAAGTGTGAGAAGTCAAGAATCGGGTTAATTAAATTTAATCGGTAGAGAATAATTTAATCGAGGAAGTTTTATTTTCTTTTCTTCACAAATCCTTAGAGAGGGCATTTCTGTTGTTTTGCTTCCTTTTGGGCTGGGCCTTGGCCCATCTCCTAGTGGTGGCCGGCCAAAGGGGGGGAGGGCCACCCTCCCCAAACCCTAGCCGCCCCTCCCTTTCCCCTTTTCCTCCTCCTCTAGCAGCCGCCTCCTCCTCCTCTTGGCGAATCCTCTCCTCCCCTTGCACCTCCCCTCTCCCAAGGTGCTGTCCCCTGCACCTCCCTATCCCAAGGTGCTGCCCCTTGCAAGGAAGAAGAAAGAGAGGGAGAAAAGAAGGAGAAGAAGGAGAAGAAGGAGAAGAAGAAGAAGAAGAGTTTGTGTGGGGTTTGGTTCAGCGAATCCTAGTGGTTCTACAAGGGAGGTGAAGCCTCAGGTTTAGGAGTATCATCTTTGCCGGCTAACGCGTCGCACCGTGGAAGGCAAGTAAATGTAGCGGTTGTGCTACGGTTTAACCCGTTTTTCTTACTACTTGCACTATGCATGATTGACGTAGTGTTAAATGATATGCCATGGTTACATGTTTTCTAAGTAAGAATGTGGTAGCAAGATATTAATCAATTGCTATGTTTGGATGAGTTTGGGTAGTATTGTGGTAATTCGCGTAATGAGCCAAATGCGGAATATGAGAATAAACTCAAGGTGGACATGTTGATAATTCATTGTGGTTATTTTCATGATGATCATGTGGTGGTCTATGTGATAGAGTTTCATCTAGATCGATTGATTTTGATCTTGGTGAATCGGGTGTGGGTTATGTGGTAATGGTCTTATGACACGTTGGTATTGTGCTTAATGAGACACATGTGGATTATGAGAAAATATTCATGATGAGTACGTTGTTGATCTCCGTGGTTAAATTCTTGTGGTTTATGATTATCATATCATATCATTCATGACATATCATGACATTTGCATTGTGGATGTCGCCGCTTATAGCCGCGATCAGATGCGGTACAACATCGTGCATTGCCGTAGCACGATGCATACCTTTACCTTGTTGGGTAAAGGTGCAGTGGAGCATAGCATACATATGCATTACATTGTGGAAAGTTCATTTGCATTCTCATGCAAGATATTGAGGTGAATTTATTTTGCAATCAAACGCAACTTCATAGTTGCAATGTGGAAATTGACTCATGAGAGTCTCTTGTGGAATGAGTAATGTGGTTGTGGTTGTGGAATGGGGTTTATCCCTTGTGGTATGGTAGAGGTTGTGATTGTGGCATGAGATTCTTCTCTCTTGTGGTAATCGTTGATAGCGATTGTGGATGTGAGAAATAGTAAAGTTATGAGGTAAAACATGTTAATACTCTATTGTCATTGGTAGTGGTAGTGGTGAATAATATGAAGCGCTTGATCAAGATTTTGTTGTTAATATTTTACTATCTTTGGTAGTAACTATGGTTGAGGCTATAATTGTGTTCATTATGAGAATTGGATATTGATGCTTAATATCTTTGTAGTTTAATTAGCTTGTAAATGAATGTGGATTCACATTATGGATGTGGACATATGGATACTTTAATGATGTTGTATATTTATTTGTAGTCCGATTAGCTGTTAAATGTTTGCTTGCTGAGATTTTTATCTCACCCTTGTTTCCCCTACAGGTGATTGTTGAACATTCATGGGATGGGTAGAGCGGCACCACAATAATGCACTTGGTTCATCAACCTATGTTGTAATAAAGACGATGAAATTCTAGCCAAATGCTTAACTATTTGTGGATGATTATGTTGTTAAATAAGGATGGACTTGTGAACCATTCTTTGTTTAATCTGCTAGAGGTTGTTTAATTATTGAACTTGTTACCGTCATCTTTATTCCCTTAGTTGTTTATGCTTCCGCTTAGTGCTTCTTGTCTAGAGTTGCTGCCGAATTAATTTTGTCTTGAAATTATTGGCTAGTCAGAGAGTGGTTAAGTAGCATTCCAGGTAATGTGGATCCCGGGTGTTACAGTTAGTATCAGAGCGGGCTTTAGGTCTGTGGTAATTAAAAATATTAAATTGACACACTGGTGCACAGTAGGATGGGATGGGTCAAGCATTGCATTCGTGCTTTGACATGTTATATTGATTATTCATGCTATGAGATAATCCTGTATGTTTATGTGTTGTTTCTATGGTCATATGAGTGAGGATAGTCAATGATAAGAGGTAGGGTTTGCGGTACATTGCCTTGGGCATTGCCGCTTATACCCCATTCGTGGTACAGGATATTGATGCGGTTACCTCGGGTAACTTAGTTGCGGATGTCATGGGTATGTTTCTTAGAAAAGTGTTATCCTCCTTGAATTGATGTTGGCCGATTCTTGGCCTATTGCAGTTAATGATTTTTTTCTTTCGGGTTAGCCGTTTATTGCGCTTGTTGGGTGTCACTAGTCCTCCAATTGTTCTTGAGGCCAAGTATTGTTTCTTTCGATTGATGGGTTGTTTGACCGCTCGTGAGCAAGTGCTTTTGGAGAGACGGTATTTTTCGCGTTGTTCCATCTTTCTTCTTTGGAAAACATGACTCTTGTATTTCGTTTGATATTTTGAGAGAGAATCAAAGCTTACGTGGGAAGTTCATTAACTTGTGGAGCGTTGGCTCTATGCTTTTCTTCCGAGTTATTTCGACTTTTGAAGTTTGATTTTCTCCTAGAAGGAGTGTTAAAATCCCTTTATGTTGTTTTGTTGTGTTTAAGTAGTAGGTGGTAATTATGTAAATAATTGATAGATTGTGAATTATCAAGTTGAAAAGTTAGTGTGGTACATCATTAATTCCTACTAACATCTTTAGAAGTGAAGTTGATTAATATGATGTTGTCTGTTGTAGTTTCTTGAAGATTTGTGGCTAAGAATTTAGCGATACATGTGTAGAACTCATGCATTTATTAAGGATTATGAAAAACAATTGTATTGACTATTGTAGTTGTTTAATTTTCCCAACTTGTTGGATAGATTGGATTGATTGATCTTAAGTAATTAATGTGACCATTCGGGATGGTCAAGTAAGGAGGTGTTGGAATATTGCCTTAATAAGATTAACCTTAATTATGTCCTCTCTTTACATACTTGATGAGCATGTACAATCTGTTAAAGTTATGTAACTTTTACCATGCTAAATTGTTGAATTATGTATAAAGAAATGGATGAAGGTGGATGTATTGACTTGCGGAATCTTGTCTTATAAAGTGGTATTATTGATGTTTAAAGTTATTTTGTTTTAATATCTTAGCATAAGGTGGAGTATCGAATCAGGCTCTTTATTGTCTTTGTGATTGCAAATTAGAGATAGGATCATTAATGCTATGCTGATAAAAATTAATAATCAATTATCGACAAAGAATGGCTAGAGTGTATTTACTTGTTGCTAAACTAGAGTTGAGCATCAAGATGCGAGATAAATGTATGGAATCTAATAAGAGATTCATACTAGCATGTTTTGTGAGGTTGTTATGTTCTAATATTATCTTGTTAAAGAGTTTGATTTAATGTGATGGCTTATGCACTAGTTTTAACTAGATTAAGTAGTTGGAATCTTATTTGGATAATAAGAACATGATGAAGTGATTAATGGTGTTCCTTTTGGAAAAATATGAAGGAGTGGGACGATATGATGATTTTTTTTTGTAAAGAACGTTTATCTTGTTGTGAATACAACCGATAGCATGTAGTTGTGATTATGGTGTTGAATGTTTTAAAAATAAAGGAATTTGTTAATTCCATAATACTAATTGCATTGAAGGGTGTGAGATTTACGGTTGGAATCTTTTTGGACCTTATGACTTGTGTCATAGTCGATGTTGCTCTGAGTAAAGCGACGTGTTGATTGATCTTATTGGTTTTATTTGAATCTTGTGTTGTGGTCTTCAAGCATCCTTTGTTGGAAATGGCGGGATGTTGTAATCAAAGAAAATTGCTTCTTATTGAAAGGAAAAGTTGTACTAGAAGTATTTGAGGTACAGATGATCTTATCTTGTGTTTTTCCAACCTCATTGCTATTTGTTATTCTTTTGGTCTTTTGGCTATTGTGATGATAACCATTTTACGTATCTTTGGAATTTATTTCTTCTTACCTCTTCTTCTAAGAACATGGTAATTGTTGTGGGTTCAAGCCTTTTGTTGGTCGTGGTTTTGGGATAGAGTATGATTTGCGGGGCGAGAGAGTCTATCTACAATGGTGTAGATGATGTACTCAATTGAGATAATTGTTGAGGTGGCCAACTTGAGTTAAATGAGTTGGTGTGTTGGGTAATGATTTGAAAATCCTTTGTTCAAGGAAGTTAAATTATTAAAAGAAATGAATTGGGAAATTATTGTTTTGTCAAGTAGTGCGATGCTCTCTTGATTCTTGTTTATCTTTGTGTGTTTATGGCGAGACCATTTGCATTTTGAGTTGACGTATGTTGAGGCGTAGTCTTTTCCAGTTAGGAAAAGAAATTGATTATTTAGGTCCATCAGTGTTTTTTTCACTCTTAGTTTATGTGGTGTGGTTCTCCAATTGTCTACTTGGCGAGTAGAAATATTTTGTGGTGAATCCTTTGTTTTGGATCGTGGTCCTTTGAAGGAAAGCTGGTTGCTAGTGTGATGCTTGAGAGTTCTTTACTCTTCTGTTGCTGGGTTCTGTTTGCAAAAGATACCGTTGTGCTCCAAGTAGAATGATGTGAGTGGAATTTGTGATCAAATTCTTTAAAAGGGGTATATTGGGTTATCCCGAGTATATTTAATAAGAGAGAAGTGTTTTAAGAAAGAGAATGGTTTGAGAAAGTGGTCTTAATAGTTATTGCGGGAAATTTTGCCAAAATGGCAGGACCTGTTGGCTGCTCAGGGCCGACAAAAGAATTATGCGGATGTTCGGCGCCGAGAATTGGAGTTTGCGGTGGGAAGCCTTGTGCTCCTTTGGGTGTCTCCAACCAAGGGTATTGTTCATTTTGGTACCACCGGGAAGCTTAGCCCGTGGTACATCGGTACTTTTCCAGTGGTTGCTCGGGTGGGTAGTTTGGCTTATCGTTTGGAGTTGCCAAACTCTTTGAGTGGTGTGCACAATGTTTTTCTTGTGTCTATCTTGAGAAATTCTTGCGGGATCCGAACACAAGTTTGACTCGAGCAGTCACGGTGGAGCAGATCTCACCGTGGAGAGTCGGCCGATTCGTATCTTGGACACGTCGGAGCGGGTCTTAAGGAATAAGACCATCAAGTATGTGAAGGTCCTTTGGGCGAATCGATCGAGAGAGAAGCTACGTGGGAGTTGGAGGATCTTTGCGAAAAGAAGTACCCCGAGCTCTTCGAGGTGGTGAGTACTCCTAGTTTGGGTTGCTTTTGCTTGTTGTTCTTCTCTTTGTGGTGCAGAGAGTAGGATTCGAGGCGAATCCTTTTAAGGTGGGAAGAGTGTAATACTCGGAAGTGTGAGAAGTCAAGAATCGGGTTAATTAAATTTAATCGGTGAGAATAATTTAATCGGGAAGTTTTATTTTCTTTTTCACAAATCCGGCTTAGAGAGGGCTTTTCTGTTGTTTTGCTTCCTTTTGGGTGGGCCTTGGCCCATCTCCTAGTGGTGGCCGGCCAAAGGGGGAGGGCCACCTCCCAAACCCTAGCCGCCCCCTCCCTTTCCCCTTTTTCCTCCTCCTCTAGCAGCCCCTCCTCCTCCTCTTGGCAATCCTCTCCTCCCCTTGCACCTCCCCTCTCCCAAGGTGCTGTCCCCGCACCTCCCCTATCCCAAGGTGCTGCCCCTTGCATGCAGGAAGAAGAAAGAGAGGAGAAAAGAAGGAGAAGAAGGAGAAGAAGGAGAAGAAGAAGAAGAAGAGTTTGTGTGGGGTTTGGTTCAGCGAATCCTAGTGGTTCTACAAGGAGGTGAAGCCTCGTGTTTAGGAGTATCATCTTTGCCGCTAACGCGTCGCACCGTGGAAGGCAAGTAAATGTAGCGGTTGTGCTACGGTTTAACCTGTTTTTCTTACTACTTGCACTATGCATGATTGACGTAGTGTTAAATGATATGCCATGGTTACATGTTTTCTAAGTAAGAATGTGGTAGCAAGATATTAATCAATTGCTATGTTTGGATGAGTTTGGGTAGTATTGTGGTAATTCGCGTAATGAGCCAAATGCGGAATATGAGAATAAACTCAAGGTGGACATGTTGATAATTCATTGTGGTTATTTTCATGATGATCATGTGGTGGTCTATGTGATAGAGTTTCATCTAGATCGATTGATTTTGATCTTGGTGAATCGGGTGTGGGTTATGTGGTAATGGTCTTATGACACGCTTGGTATTGTGCTTAATGAGACACATGTGGATTATGAGAAAATATTCATGATGAGTACGTTGTTGATCTCCGTGGTTAAATTCTTGTGGTTTATGATTATCATATCATATCATTCATGACATATCATGACATTTGCATTGTGGATGTCGCGCTTATAGCCGCGATCAGATGCAGGTACAACATCGTGCATTGTCAGTAGACGATGCATACCTTTACCTTGTTGGGTAAAGGTGCGATGGAGCATAGCATACATATGCATTACATTGTGGAAAGTTCATTTGCATTCTCATGCAAGATATTGAGGTGAATTTATTTTGCAATCAAACGCAACTTCATAGTTGCAATGTGGAAATTGACTCATGAGAGTCTCTTGTGGAATGAGTAATGTGGTTGTGGTTGTGGAATGGGGTTTATCCCTTGTGGTATGGTAGAGGTTGTGATTGTGGCATGAGATTCTTCTCTCTTGTGGTAATCGTTGATAGCAGATTGTGGATGTGAGAAATAGTAAAGTTATGAGGTAAAACATGTTAATACTCTATTGTCATTGGTAGTGGTAGTGGTGAATAATATGAAGCGGTTGATCAAGATTTTGTTGTTAATATTTTACTATCTTTGGTAGTAACTATGGTTGAGGCTATAATTGTGTTCATTATGAGAATTGGATATTGATGCTTAATATCTTTGTAGTTTAATTAGCTTGTAAATGAATGTGGATTCACATTATGGATGTGGACATATGGATACTTTAATGATGTTGTATATTTATTTGTAGTCCGATTAGCTCATTAAATGTTTGCTTGTTGAGATTTTTATCTCACCCTTGTTCCCCCTACGGTGATTGTTGAACATTCATGGGATGGGTAGAGCGGCACCACAATAATGCACTTGGTTCATCAACCTATGTTGTAATAAAGACGATGAAATTCTAGCCAAATGCTTAACTATTTGTGGATGATTATGTTGTTAAATAAGGATGGACTTGTGAACCATTCTTTGTTTAATCTGCTAGAGGTTGTTTAATTATTGAACTTGTTACCGTCATCTTTATTCCCTTAGTTGTTTATGCTTCCGCTTAGTGCTTCTTGTCTAGAGTTGCTGCCGAATTAATTTTGTCTTGAAATTATTGGCTAGCTGTAGAGTGGTTAAGTAGCATTCCAGGGTAATGTGGATCCTGGGGTGTTACATTTACTTAATCATGTAACCTGAAAAACGTTCTGTATTCTGATCTCTAGCCTGCATCAAAGGAAATGCAGGGGACCCAGTTAAGTAGGTGTCAGAGTAGCTGTGGGTAAAGTGGTACAAGCCTGCGCAGTGCTAAATAAAATCATGAATTCATGCCTGTTCCTGGATTGGAACTTACAGGAACCACTGGGGGTCTATCTTCTATTCGTGTGACAAGTAGTCTTTTCAGTATTAAAATTTGCCACCTCAAGATTTGAATGAGATTATTTATTTTTCCAGAAAAGAGATGATTAGAAATTGTGATAACGAACAGAGATGTCATACAGTGTATTTTTGCTATTAATGCTTGCTGAGTACACTAGTACTCACTCTTGCTATCTCTCCCCTTGCTTAGATCCTTGTCCAGCTGGGAGATATCCCGAGTGGGATGAGGGATTTTGCAGGTACCGTTGAGGCTGCAGGAGGCGAGGGCGCCGACTATAAGAACCAGGGTGAAATGGGTGCCATGTTCGACACGTGGGACGAGTAGACAACAGGAAGATCAAGTCAGGCGAGCGAGGGGAAATCTGTTTTCCCATTGTAATTAAGTAATTGTAATGTAAGACCAAAGCCTTGCGTGGCTAATGTTGTAATAAAGATGTACAATTTCTATCTATTATTCTGCTACGCTAACTCTCGTAAAGGCTTGCTATTCGTTGGAGCGGTGTTCTACCGGGCAGACAAATAGTAATCCGTATGCCTAAATGTGATTACCCCTAGGATAATGACACGGGGTGCCACAGTCCCATTCTACCCCAATAGCCATTTTCCAGTGGTGGACTACACTCCAGCCAGCCTAGAGCCTTAGGTGGATGACGATCCCCTACCCACCCACGACGAACTAATGGTGGAGGACCACTAGGAATATGCCGACAGGATAGGCCGTAGAGCTCACTTAGTACGATTTGGGAAGTGAGCTTGCACCTTTATTTTCTGCATGACCTTAGAACAATGTAATAATATTTGTACTTTGTATGCTCATGATTTGCATAAATCACCTAAGTGTGATATGTAATGTAGTCATGTAAGATTTGCTTTTTAATTAATTTTAGCTGTTGGTTTTATCTTTTTTTTTTCTAAGTACCCTTTGGTACTTGTGTTGCTAAACTGCTCTACTTTACTTACTCTCTTTTCTTACATATGCTTGTAACCAAGCAGGATGGCCGGAGGACGTCGCAACCAGCAATCACCACCACCACCACCACTGCCATAGGCCACAACCATGGCTGACGTGATGTCACGCCAGACTCAGTTGTTAGAGATGCTCACCCAGAACGCTTCATCTTTAGGAGGATCATCTTGATTGGGGGAGTTCATGAGGACCAAGCCCCCAACCTTCGCCACTTCTAGGGCACCTTTGGACGCTGACGATTGGTTTCGGACTATAGAGAAGAAATTGGACATAGCTCGGTGCACCAACCCGGAGAAGGTTCTCTATGCCATCCATTAGTTGGAAGGACCTGCCGAGGATTGGTAGGACAATTTCAGGGCAACCTAGGAAGAAGGTCACATCGTGACATGGACAGAGTTTACCATGGCTTTTCGCAAGTTCTTTATCCCAATCGGTCTAATGATGCTGAAGAACAAGGAGTTCAGGGAACTCAAGCACGGGAACATGTCATTCATGAGTATGTGACAAAATTCAACTAGCTGGCTCGATATGCTTCGATAGATATTAAGGATGACGAGGAGAAACAAGAGCAGATTACGGACGGACTACATGAAGTGATCAACCTACAACTATCATCCAATGATTTCACTGATTTCCAACATCTTGTGGACAAAGCCCTAGTGCTCTAGAACATTTGGAAGATCTTCGAAAGCAACCTCAAGCGTATGATGCCGCAACCAGGATTCAACCCGAGCACTTCGCAAAGAGCTCGAGGAAGGAAATTCACTCCCAATAGATTCATCCCTACCACCCAATACAGAGCACTCACCGCAGCACCACATCCTGCTAACTAGTCTTTCTGCTCCCTAAACCAGGGAGGCCATCAGCAACTAGGCAACAACCTAGCCATCGGATTCACATGCTTTCATTGCAGAGAAAGGGGACATTTTGCCAGTAGATGCCCCAAAGGATGCAAACGCCGGTTAGGACCAACCCATCCGCCACTCCAGCTAGAGCACCAACATCCCCACAACAAACAGAGGACCAACTTAGACACCTGCAACAACCCGACCAGCTTTTGGACCAGGGCACATCAATCACATCTCTGTTGAGGAAGCCCAAGAAGCTATAGATGTTGTGCTAGGTACATTCCTTGTAAATTATGTACTTGCCATCATTCTTTTTTATTATGAAGCTTCGCATTCATTCATTTCGCGTCATTTTATGGAAAGGCATTAGATGCCAATTTTTCTACTAAAGAATCCAATGATAGTTCAGTCACCCTGGCGTGAAATGAGAGCTAGTTTAGTTAGCCTAACCACTCAGATACTGATTAAAGGATTAGAATTCTTGACCACCTTGATGCTATTGGATTCTGCAACCTTAGATGTGATATTGGGAATGGATTGGTTGACCAAACATCAATGTCAGATCCAACATGCAGACAGGGCAGTGACCCTAGTCATCACAAAAGGAATTGAAGTTAACTTCATCAATGGAACCCCGTTCTGCCAAGCTTGTGCAGTACACAACTTGAAGAGCTTATCCCTAGAGGATGTGCCCATCGTCAGGGAATATAAGGACGTTTTCCCATAGGATATACCCAGCATGCCGCCTGATAGAGATTTGGAGTTCATAATTGAATTGGCACTGAGCACAACACCTATAGCCAAGAGACCCTATAGGATTCACACCAATGAATTGGAGGAACTAAGGAAGCTTTATGACAACTTATGTAAGTGTGAATTCTGTCTAAAGGAAGTTGCATTCCTTGGACATGTGATGTCAGCCGGAGTAGTTGTGGATCCCTCCAAGGTGGAGGCAGTTCTCAATTAGAAATAGCCCACATCAGTGATGGAGTGATGCGAGGTGCTAGATCTTCTCGATGCAGGATCAAACATAACTTGCACGCTTGACTTGACTAATCGTAGTTGCTCACCCTATGCGAATGCATAAACTTACAACTCTTTAATTCGCCCAATCTCATGTTACTCCACCTGACGACCAAGCGGAGTTTTAACATCATGTGTTCCATTCACACCTTCTAAGCCGTGCAACCACAAGTCTAGTATGGTAGAGACCTGGCCTATAAAACTACTTATCTTCGACGCGAAGACCCACACCCTATATTAAGTTAATTGGAGTAGGGTCATGACTCACTAGCAACGACGAGTCCCTTGTAGAAGATGTCCTATGTAAAATGGGAACATCCTGCGAAGTAGGAACCGTATGCGGGCACTTTTTGCAGTTGTCGAGGGGTAAATCCCGACAGAGCGGGTTTAGTGTTGGTGATGCGGTTTGTAAAAGCTTTGTTATGATCATCTTCATCGCATGACCAAGGAAGCATGTCATGGCCAACATTATGGGTTGATTATATGTTGTGGGTATTGCTGTACAACCTCTGCAGAGTATTTTAAACCTATTCAAATAGTTGTGGCCACGGTCATGGGCAAATGTGAAGTTCACCACCACTGGTTAGTTTTAGTAAATTAAAATTGAATAATCATTGGTAATTAGTGGTTAGTATTAAATGACTGTCGGCAATGACTCATTAAGTCACTGTTAGGTGGGCCCTCAGCCACTTAAACCCCCTCTGTGCGAAAACATTAGGACACATTTAATGCTAATCATCACTAATCATTAGATTGGTAATTCATCGCTGTCCTAAACCACCCTTTGTCTCACTAACATGTGGGCCCGCGCATTTAAAACTGCCCAGCACACTTACAACCCTCGTGTGTTTTATGCGTGTATCGTGGACCGTTGATCTCGTGATCAACTGTGAGGACCCCGGTTTATTCGGCTTGTACTGTTTAACCATCCACTTGGTCCTAACAGTACAAATCAAATAAACCAAGCCTCGAGATATGTATACTTCCCAGAATTGCAGTATACACACCCCGTTACAAAATCATGCATCAATTCCATTCGTATACATAGAGCCGAAGCAAAGCAACAACTAAAAGACATAGATAATATAAAGAGAGTTATTACAAAAGAGAGGCCGACCGGCCAAATAACACATAAGTAACTAATTTAAACAGCGGAAGCAAAATGGCCATAAGATGGCGATAAACAAAAGCCAATCGGTGTGCCTTTACCCACAAGGCAACCAACCGGACCGCCAAGCTAAACATCCCAAACAGCGCCGCAACACAGCTCACAAAAGTGAGGCCCTTGGGGCTCACCTTCTTCCTCTGCAACAATTAATATTAAGCAAAGCAGATGAGTACAAAAATTGTTTTTGTACTCGCAAGACTGACGTGTAAGATAACAGAACTATAATTTAACTATATGCAAGCTTTATTTAAGTGGAGGAGGCTCTGGACTTATTTTCAGCACAAAGCAAGTTTTCATTTGCAATAGGGTAATAGATTCAAAGCAAGTTTGCAATTAACTTTTATTGTTCAAATAAAAGAGAGACAATTATAACAATAGATAGATGACAACACCAACCTAGAAGTGACTAACCCATAGTCACCACAACAATAGCATGAAGTACCCCTTCATACCACCCATGTCAAGTTTACATTTTTAAAAGGTTGTAGCCTAGTTCTTGTGGGAAATAACCAAGCGTGTCCATAACCTAGGACGAGGCTATTTGAATAGTTTTAACCCTGCAGGGGTGTACCAATGTACCCACACGATAGACCGCCTTTCCACCAGCCACGGTTAGCACACTTCCTTTGGTATGCAGGCATGGCTAAGTCTAACAAGACGCTTTCCAATGGGCGATGCTAATTAAGAGCCGCAACCCACGGAGAAAGACACATTAGATGCCTAACCGGTCCGCTAATGCTCCCCTCAACACCACAACACACACACACAGAACACACCCACCACCAGCTCATAATTAACACCTTCCAAAGTACTTAGTCAAGAGAGGTTCCATATCCCCCTTATGTGGTTAGCACGCAATAATTGCTTGGATCAATGGCACAAGTAACTTGGTGTAACAGCCCCAATCTTATCAACAGTAATAATCATTTTATGAGCGATAATAGACTACTGTTCATATCATTCTTGTTCTTAATCTCGGTTGGGAGTTCTTTGTTACCAAATAAAACCTTCCTTTTGCCAAAGTCCAAAACCTACTTAGAATATTTAAAGGAATACAAGGTAACACTTGTATTATGACTGGAAGTATTTTTATTAAAGCCTAGATAAATTATCTTGGCTAAAAATATTTTCGTTGCATTTTAGAAATTATTTGGACTTAAAGAAAATTTATGGTCTTTAAATAAACATTTTCGGCTGAAATAGATATTTATGTATTTTATAAAGTGAAAATGTGGTTTATGAAATTTATCTGGGAAATATATCATCCCAGTAGCTTACAATAAAAATTTCATGATTTTATAAATTTATTTGATATTTTAAAGTCCTACAAACCTTTTAAATATATGAATAAGGTTTGGTCAACCAAACCGGTCCAAACCCGACCCTTACCTTTATAGCGACCCGACCTCATGTGTCTCGGTCCAACCCAATCAAATTTATGCGGCTCGGTCACGTTCGGCGCGAGCGAACTCCACGACTAACATGAGCCGTCGATCTTCCATCGAGCGAGCGAAGCAATAACGCCCGCGAGCTGTCCACGTGTCCACTTAAATCTGCGCGTTGGATCTTAATCCAACGGCGTGATTAGTGTATGCAACCGGACAACTCCGGATCCCTATTCAATCACCACCGTTCGTTTCTAATCCAACCGTGGCGCCCTTTTCGTTTTAAACCTAAAGCGCTTTTATCTCGGCCGTTAGATTCAAATCCTCGGCTTTTCCCTTTTCCTCGTGTTATAAAGCTCGCACTCCTGCGGACCGTTGGATCTTCATCGTATGGCCCGATCGTGTGTATGCATTCGGACGACTCGGATCCCGCTGTCGTGGCCGTCCATCCTTGATCGGCGGCATCGTTTATTTCTATTTGAAACGGGCGCGCGTTAATGTGGGCCTTTGATTTCAATCTCACGGCACTCCATTTAGACCGTGGGCCTTTAAAGCCCAAAATCGATGGATCGTTGGATTTTAATCGTGCGGACCACATGGTTGTATGCAATCGGACCATCGGTTCAATTTTACATCTGACCGTAGAAATTAAATCCAACGGTGTTAAACCATCGCATCTAAAAGGGTGGCGTGTATATCTTTTAATTGATCGTTGGATTTCAATCCAACGCGTCTGCTTGAAAGCGGAACCGCGGCACCATCGGGATTTCGTTTTAATCTCGTTCGATCGATCTTGATCGTGCGGTCAATATTAAATGATACCGATTCACATCATTTAATCTCTCTATTTATCGTAGCGCTTATTTCTAATCGGACGGTGACTTTTATTCGAGCCTTTACGAGGTGCGCGGTGAGGATGACAATGGGGCCCACATGTCGGTTGGCTCTTATCTCCTTCCTCTCTCTCTGTTGCAGATTTCTCTGGAAATCAAGGAGAGGATTATCCCAAAGTTTTTGCAACTAATTTTTGGGATAATTAGCCTAAATGGACACCTCATCAACTCTAGATCTTTCTCTCTTGCTCTGTAGCTCCACATCCACATATATAAACCCTAGTTTTTGAGTCACGACCATTGTTGACCACCAAGCTCATCCTTTTCTTGTTAACCGGTGGAGTTTCTTGCTTCTTGCTCATCGCTTATCCATCTTAAACTCTGGTTACACTTACAATCAAGATTGGTTATCTTTTGTAGGTTAAATCGAGTTTAACTCTCTGTTGTTCAACATCGGGTTGTCGGAACCCTTAGCATATTTCTTCTCTGGTAAGCTAAACCTAGTCATAACATCTTGAGCATCTTAAGGACTTGAGAAGCTCCTGTGAATCATTCTTTTAAGCATCGGTAGCTTCAATGACTTTAAAGCGAAAAGTTGATATTGCACCTTTCGGTTTTCATGTCATTTTCAAGACCTAGGTATCTTCTGTCAACTTATCATCTTATTTAGATTTTGACTAAACCTAGCAGCATGACAAGTTGGTCTTTCAATTCTTGTCATCATCTATTTTGACTCTTAGTTGAAATCGTCTCTGTTCTCTTGTCGGCTCAGCCGACAAAATAGGTTTTGCTTTAGCTTTTGCAATCTAACTAGTTAGGGTTAGACTAAGGTTGGTTTGGGATGTTAATTACCTAAAAGATCATGCTAAGTTTCATTTATGAACTTTTGCATGATCTATACTTCTATTTCGAAAATTGCAATCTGTCTGTTTTGGCTCTTTTCAAATCAAAAGCGGAACTTTGCAATAAACTCTAATTCTGTCTTTTGAAAGCAGTGAGCTAGATAATGGGTTATTATCATTATTATGGGTAGTTATGGCTTAAGCATCTGTAATCATGCATTTCTAGATTGATCATGCATATTTCTTCCATGTTGGACTTATTGTCGAGTTTGGTATTTATTGGATCTTATTGTCTCTTTAGAATGCAGTTACTGTTGAAGCCATCGAATCTTTTACGAGCAATCGAGCACTGCAGAAGTCTATTATTACCAAGGCAAGCATCCTCTTTGCACCATATTGAACCCAGATTTTGTACAATAGTCTTTACAAATCTAGTGATATCTGAGCATGCTATTTGTCCTAAAATACAAAATATGACTTGTAATAGCTAGCTATGACTGACATGGTGGATTACCTTGATTATGACCATACACTCAACTCTAGTGTAGTCTTGTATAATATATGGTCTATTCTCGATTTGGCTTAGATATGCGATCTAGAGATTTTAGAGTTTGACAAGCATATCTTGTCAAACATGGGAATCTAATCAACTATTGTCATTTTCAAACTCTTTGTCAGTTCCTTTAAATCAGTCTTGTATTTGAAATCTAAATTGATCTGGACAAGAGGAAGCTAGTGATGGTGCCTTCGTGCGAGATTGGGTTTGTGGTGGGCTTGTCAGGGTTAATTAAGGACCGAACTCGATTATTCAATTCAAGCCCCCACGTACTTCCACATGCAGTGTATGGCGCTGTTTGGTTAAGTAAAATGTTGAGACTATTGAGTTGGAAACAGAGAGTAAGGATATGTGTATTGGCCTTGCATGGCATAGATGCTTAGGTCCGAGGATGTGTCTTATGCCATGTGAGCTTTGTATGTCGATGTCGGATGTTCTTAGGAGGGTGAGGCGTATATGTGCCTCGTCGCATATACGATACCTTAATAGTGCCGATGGCATTCTATTATGGGTGGTGAGCCCAATTTGTTTTTAAATTGTTTGGATCGGCATTCTTGACACAACATGTGTGCCACTGTGGTTAGTAGGTGGTGTAGCCTACACTATGGGATTAGTTCACACATGGGGTCCAACTCAATAGTGTTAACTTGTTGAAAAATACCAAATCTTAGTTTCCCGGTCGGCATACCAAAGGAAGTGTGTCATCATTCGGAGGCATCCAGAGGCAACGAACTAACTAAGTCATGTGGGTAAAGATGTACACCTGCGGGTATAAACTGTTCGAATAGCCGTGTCACGGTCATGGACGACAACTTGAATTGATGTCACCAGTATAGAAGTTTGATTTTCAAAACCTGGTTTTGGTTATTTTCGGTTTGCATGAGGGTATCATGCCTTTGTCTTCGTTTATTTTATGTCATTTATGTCTTGTTTTAAGCAAACTTTGATTTATTAAATCGCTTTACCAAAATTTAGCCTTTGTAGGTTAAGATGTATCGCTTTATGCAAATTTGAACCTTTATACCTTCTGTTGTAACCTTATGCATGTAAAAACTCTACTCCTTTGGTTAGGCTCTAATCACCACTTTATTTTATTAGTTTGAGTAAGACTTCTTGAGTACCTTCAGTACTCAAGGTGCTACTACCTATTGTTGCGGTGAGGATGGTTTCCTTTATGAAGTACCGTTAGCGCCGATCGGGTGGCGCTAACGAGTAACGCTACTTCTTGCCTCCACGCAATTGCTGCGGTGGATGGGGCCATTGGTGGACATTTTCCGTTTGTTTTGCTTCCATTGATATCTTTGTTATAGTGACCAAGTCACTTAATATTGTAGTATTAACCGAATGATGTAACCTTATGTTTAATTATATCAATGTATGACTTGTATGTGTTTGATGCAATGTTGATGAAGGATATATATGCAATGGTCGTTGATCACGGGAACCATTGTGGTACATATATATCAGAATCTGTTTATTGAAATTGTTACTTGTTAAGTTCATACCTTTAGCATGATTTTTAATTAAGGGCATACTTTTTCCTTAATTATGAATTGTGTTCTTGTATGAATTTAATTTAGTAACATTTCCAATAACAGGGGTCCTCACGCGTTAGTATCGAGCATACATTGCTGTAGGTTAGAGTAGCATGGCGAAGTTATTAGAGGATCCTCTGCTAAAATTATTTTCAAACGACAATTTATTTTCAAAGCTTAAGCATGACATCTTTTATTCCTTATCTTTCTTAATGTCACTTCTTGCCCAAACTTCATTGGTTCATTTAAAAGTGAATTGTTCCTTATCTTGTCTTTTATCTATAGATGAGCGGTTGGTATTTGGTCAAGGAGACTCGAGCGAGGATGTTGATGGGTTTCGACATTACTCAGGGACATGATGTGGCGCTCAATTTCACCTACCACCGAGTATGCCATTTATCGGCGGGATCGAGGACCGAGGATGGAGGAATACCGCGCCTTCATCAACGTCATCGCTAGGCATGTAGCGGCGGTGTCCTCTTCGTGTCCAGCGCTTGCCACCTCCGGCGATGGCGATTCGAGAAGCGGCAAGTAGGATGATGAGTCTTCTTCGTCATGATTTGTGAATTGTCTCAACCACCCTATGACCACTTCCGAATCGGGGCCCTACCTGCGAGGTGAGCATGTTCGCGAGATCTGATTTGGCGAAGACCCAGTGCGGCGGTTGGCAAGGATGGTCCGTATCATGGACCAAGTCCATCGTTGTCTTGTGAGGAGTTATGGAAACTTCGGCATCGCCTTAATGAGGCCCAGAGTACCTACTTCTTGGAGTCAACATGAACCGCGTTCCTGCAGCGTGCTTTATGGTGACAACGAGATCTCCTGCTGCGCTGCCGCACCACCTCTTACCGACTTCCGAAGTGGCGGGTGCGTGCTGTTTATGGACAAGTGCGCCAAGCCGGATGACTACTGAGGTTTCCTCGCACTCTGCGGACTGCACCTCTGGAGGTCATCGACCATTGTTGGGTTCTCAGGCGTCTCATTAGTCCCTTGGATCCGGTTGACACAGTTCCCTGGAGCTCACCTTACGAATGAGTTTCGGTGAACTTTAATCGGGATCTTTACGCTAGCACCTCGACGATGAATCCCGTGGTTGAGTGTCTTTTAGTCTAGTAGTTGCCCTTAAATAAATTGTATGTAATAGGGCAGCGATATGTTGTCTGAGTATGAAAGTTTAACTTTCGGTTTGTAATCGACATTATGGCCAACTATAATGTAAGACTGAACCAAATTTTTCTTTATATATATGAAGTTTACAGTTTGGTGTTAACTTGAATGCATAACATAACATGATGCATTATATGTACGATATTTGCTTCTTTTCTAATTGTAAACTTGTTTGTGTTTGCAGTATGTCCTTGTTGTGTTGTTAACCATGTTGTGGTAACAGGATGGCAGACCTACTACTCGTCGCAAGCGCAACAAGGAAAGAGTATTTCATCTTGGTTCCCCATTCTCGGGAGGGCCGATCGAACCTTCCAGTTTCGTGGTCCGCAAGGTGGTCCTCGGGAAGAGGAGCTTCCTCCACCACCTTCTATGGCGATGTGCTCATGCAAATTGGCGCAACCGGATGGATCGACGCGCATCACAGAGCAGTTGCGCGCAATACTTCTACTCTGTTGCATCGGCGATCGAGCGAGAGGCCACCATGTGCGTGCGATCTTGCGACTTTGGCGGACTAACCGCGGTGTTCTCGATTCTCGAGACCCTATGGAAGCGAGGATTGGCGGACCATTGAAAAGAAGCTTCGATTACTCAATGCTCCGAAAGGGAAAAGGTTCTCTTTGCGATTATCACTCGATGGGCGACCAACATATGGTGGGATAATCTTCTTGCCATTCAACTGCTGGACATGTCCCTACTTGGGATGAGTTCGTAGAAGCCTTTCGCGAAGCTCACATTCTGAAGGGTCATGATGATCAAACAGAAGAGTTTCTCGCTCTCAAGCAAGGGCGAAAGTGCAGTAACGAATATCGCATGAGTTCAACTTCCCGGCGGATATGCTCGATGACGTTTCGACCGACCTTCGCCGTCCGAAACCGGTTCTTGAATGGGCTATCGAAGAATCTGCGAGATGGTCGTAGCTTTGCATGACTTCCGAACTTCTCGCATCCGGTCAACAAAGCTATTGTGGCGAAAGCAAGAGTAAGGCATTGGATGAGTCACGCATAGCGGCAATGGACTTCTCGCTTTATTCACGGTGGCAGCTCACCAAGGCCTCGTATGTGGTTGTCTAGGCCACCACGAGCACCACTCCATTTTCACCAAGGCCACGGTGTTTGCTCCTCGTCCATCTCCTCCCACGATCGGGCGAGATCAAGTGGGAATCAGCCCGTCTGTCAACAATGTTAACCTGGGTTATTTGTTATCATTGTGGTCGTCCCGGGCATTATGCCAACAAGTGTGTGGCAAGCGGCAAGGATTGCCACTGTTCGACCATATCCGATGTCGGTGCGGCGGTCCTTCGCAGAGGCCCCTATTAAAGCGATCGGCTCGATTCGTGGGCATGTGAACGGATCATCTGCTTGAAGAGGCGGTGATACACTGAAGTTGTTATGGGTATGCTCCTAGTTAATTTCATCCAGCTCTTGTTTTATTCGACTGGAGCATCTCATTCTTTTATTAGCAATCATTTTGTTGTGCAACACCGATTAAACATGCATACCCTCCAACCATCTTTTATTATTCAATCACAGGGTCGGTCTTTAAAACCGATCGATTTGTTAATGGGGTCAACATAACAATCCTTGGGGTGAAGTTTTTAGCAAACCTAATTGTGATTGACTCTAAAGGGTTGGGCGTCATTTTGGGTATGGATTGGTGTCCAAAAACGAGGTCAAATCAATTGTTCCCAACGGTCTATTTCTATGACCAATGCCGACGGCATTCAAGTTGTTTATCATTCTAAAGCGATTGGCTCTCATCTTTGTGCTCACCAAGTTGATACCACTCCTTCTTTGGAGTCGGTACCAATTATGCGTGAGTATCGCGATGTTTTTCTGAAGACCTTCCCGTTTACCACGGATCGGGAAGTGGAGTTTGTTATTGAACTCGTTCTGGAACGCTCCGATATCCGTGAGTCCTTATCGAATGCTGTCAGCGAGCTGGTTGAATTGAAGAAGCAACTCGGAGAATTGCTTGACAAGGGTTTCATTCGACCGAGTTCCTCACCTTGGGGATGCCCGCAATCTTTGTCAAGAAGAAAGACAATACTTTACGGATGTGTGTGGATTACCGTCCGTTAAATGAGGTCACTATCAAGAATAAATATCCTCTACCTCGAATTGATGATCTTTTGATCGGTTGGTTGGTGCCGTGTCTTTTCAAAGATTGATTTGCGATCGGGCTATCATCGGATCAAGGTTAGAGCGAGGACATTCCTAAGACAGACTTTCTCTACTCGTTATGGTTTATACGAGTATACGGTTATGTCCTTTGGTTTGACCAATGCTCCAAAGATATTTCATGAACCTTATGAATTCGGTGTTCATGGAATTCTTGGATAAATTCGTTGTCGTGTTTATTGACGACATCCTTATTTATTCCAAGTCGATAAGGATCATGAACAACATTTGCGACTTGTCTTTGCCGAAACACTTCGTCGGCATCAATTGTATGCCAAGTTTAGCAAGTGTGCTTTACGGCTCGAGAAGTTGCCTTTACGGGGCATGTGTTATCCAAGAAGGTATCATTTGTTGATCCAAGCAAGGTACAAGATGTGCTAAATTGGAAGCCTCCCAAGAGTGTCCCGGATATTCGGAGTTTTCTTGGACTTGCGGGTTATTACCGGAGGTTCATTGAAAATTTCTCCAAGATTGCTAGACCTTTGACTCACTCTTGCGAAAGGGAAGAAATTTGAATGGTCACTAAGTGTGAAGAGAGTTTTCGACTTTTGAGAACTCTCTTGACCAAAGCTCGATTCTTATTCTTCCTGATGTTCTTAAGAGCTTGACATATATTGCGATGCATCTCGCCATGGACTTGGTTGTGTGCTTATGCAAGAAGGCCAAGTTGTGGCATATGCATCCGGCGATTGCGCCCTCATGAAGTTAATTATCCTACTCATGATTTGGAATTGGCTGCCGTGGTCCATGCATTAAAGATTTGGCGGCATTACCTTCTAGGTAATCGTTGTGAGATCTACACCGATCATAAAGCTCAAGTACATATTCACTCAATCGATTTGAATATGAGACAACGAAGATGGCTTGAACCGATCAAGGACTACGATATGGGTATTCATTATCATCTGGTAAAGCCAATGTTGTGGCGCACGCTTTAGCGAAAGTCACAATGCAACTACATATCCTCTTTACTGCCGAAAGAGACTGTGTGCTGATTTTGGCGCCTAAGTCTTGAATTTGTGGAAAAGGATTCCTCATTGCATTACATGTGGAGCCGACCTTAGAATCCCAGTTACGGAGGCCTAAAACCGATGCCGAGGTAGTCGAAATCGGGGAAAACATGCAAGCGGTAAAGCCAACGAATTTTACGAAGATGATCGCGGTATAATTCGATATCGCCATCGTTTGGTAGTACTGCTGATTCGAATTGAAGAGTCTAATTCTTAGGGAAGCTCATAATTCCAAGTTTTCTTTGCATCCCGGGAGTACCAAAATGTACCAGATTTGAAGAAAATATTTTGGTGGAGCCAAATGAAGAGGCAAATTGCTCAAGTATGTTCTTTGAATGTGATATTTGCCAAAGGGTTAAAGCTGAACATCTAAAGCCACCGGTACCCTTGACCTTTGCCTATTCCCGGTGGAAGTGGGAAGAGATCGGTATGGATTTTGTTCTTGGTCTTCCCAAGACTTCCAAGGGATCGATGCCATTTGGGTGATCATTGATCGTTTAACTAAAGTGGCTCATTTTATTCCTGGCCGGACCGATTTCAATGGCAAGCAATTAGCGAGCTTTATATTGCTAGAATTGTTTGCCTTCATGGTGTTCCTAAAGTCATTGTTTCGACCGTGGTCCCCGGTTTACTTCCCATTTTTGGAATAGCCTTCATCGAGGCTATGGGGTGAACTCTCCTTGATCTTACCATCCTCAAACCGTGGTCAAACCGAAAGAGTGAACCAAGTGATGGAAGATCTTCTTGAGCCTATGTGCTATCTTATAGCAAAGGCGGAGAAATCTTTGCCATATGTGGAATTTTCCTACAATAATAGCTACCAAGCAAGTATTCAAATGTCACCTTTTGAAGCCTTGTATGGGAGAGCTTGTGGACTCCATTGAATTGGTCCGAGTGCGGTGAAAGATCATACTTTGGTCCGGACTTGGTAAAGGAAGCAGAAGAGCAAGTTCGATTCGAGATTGTTTGAAAACTGCACAGTCTCGTCAGAAGAGCTATGCTGATCATCGTCGTCGTGAATTGAGCTTTGAGGTAGATGACCATGTCTATCTTAAAGTGTCACCCATGAGGGGTACTCATCGTTTTCGTAAAGGAAAGCTCGCACCTCGCTATATCGGACCCTTCCAATCATTGCCAAGCGAGGAGTCAGAGCTTACCAATTGGAGTTACCTGAATCACTCTCAGCAGTGCATGATACTTTTCATGTGTCTCAATTAAAGAAATGCCTTCGTGTTCCTATTGAGGCAACTGCTTATGAGCATCTTAATCTCCAACCTGATCTTTCATATCAAGAGCAACCAAGCGTATCCTCGACACAATGGAGCGCAGGACAAGAAATCGTCTTTGTCGGGTTCTTGAAAATTCAATGGGCTAATCATTCCGAGGATGAAGCCACTTGGGAGCGCAAGATCGATGCAGTTGAGCACCCCATCTTTTGTTGTTTAGAACTTTTCTTTGAATCAAGAAAGGAAAGTTTAAACAAAGCTATGTAAACAAAGATGTAATAATAACACTATGTAGTTATGTAAGAATCTTCTTTGTTATCCTTGAAGGAAACCAAAACAACGGATGTTGAATTTCCTCATAATTCATTTCCATTGCATTTCTTCCTAATCTTAACTTGTTCCAAATCTCGGGACGAGATTTTCCTTAAGGGGTAGGTTTGTAACAGCCCAATCTTATCAACAGATAATAATCTGTTTTATGAGCAGTAATAGACTCTGCTCATATCATTCTTGTTCTTAATCTCGGTTGGGAGTTCTTTGTTACCAAATAAAACCTTCCTTTTGCCAAAGTCAAAAACCTACTTAGAATATTTAAAGGAATACAAGGTAACACTTGTATTATGACTGAAGTATTTTTATTAAAGCCTAGATAAATTATCTTGGCTAAAAATATTTCGTTGCATTTTAGAAATTATTTGGACTTAAAGAAAATTTATGGTCTTTAAATAAACATTTTCGGCTGAAATAGATATTTATGTATTTTATAAAGTGAAAATGTGGTTTATGAAATTTATCTGGGAAATATATCATCCCAAAGTAGCTTACAGATAAAAATTTCATGATTTTATAAATTTATTTGATATTTTAAAGTCCCAACAAACCTTTTAAATATATGAATAAGGTTTGGTCAACCAAACCGGTCCAAACCCGACCCTTGCATCAGAGCGACCCGACCTCATGTGTCTCGGTCCAACCCAATCAAATTTGTCTGGCTCGGTCACGTTCGAGCGCGAGCCCGAACTCCACGACTAACATGAGCCGTCGATCTTCCATCGAACGGGCGAAGCAATAACGCCCCGCGAGCTGTCCACGTGTCCACTTAAATCTCTGCCGTTGGATCTTAATCCAACGAGCGTGATTAGTGTATGCAACCGGACAACTCCGGATCCCTATTCAATCACCACCGTTCGTTTCTAATCCAACCGTGACGCCCTTTTCGTTTTAAACCTAAAGGCGCGCTTTTATCTCAGCCGTTAGATTCAAATCCTACGGCTTTTCCCTTTTTCCCTCGTGTTATAAAGCTCGCACTCCTCTGGACCGTTGGATCTTCATCGTATGGCCCAGATCTGTGTATGCATTCGGACGACTCCGGATCCCCGCACAATCGTGGCCGTCCATCCTTGATCCAGCGGCATCGTTTATTTCTATTTGAAACGGAGGCGTTAATGTGGGCCTTTGATTTCAATCCTCGGCACTCCATTTAGACCGTGGGCCTTTAAAGCCCAAAATCGATGGATCGTTGGATTTTAATCGTGCGGACCACATGGTTGTATGCAATCGGACCATCCGGTTCAATTTACATCCCGACCGTAGAAATTAAATCCAACGGTGTTAAACCATCGCATCTAAAAGGGTGGCGTGTATATCTTTTAATTGATCGTTGGATTTCAATCCAACGTCTCTGTTTGAAAGCGAACCCGCGGCACCATCGGGATTTCGTTTTAATCTCGTTCGATCGATCTTGATCGTGCGGTCCATATTAAATGATACCGATTCACATCATTTAATCTCTCTATTTATCGTAGCGCTTATTTCTAATCGGACGGTGACTTTTGTTCGAGCCTTTACGAGTGTGCGGTGAGGATGACAATGGGGCCCACATGTCGGTTGGCTCTTATCTCCTTCCCTCTCTCTCAGCAGATTTCTCTGAAATCAAGGAGAGGATTATCCCAAAGTTTTGCAACTAATTTTTGGGATAATTAGCCTAAATGGACACCTCATCAACTCTAGATCTTTCTCTCTTGCTCTGTAGCTCCACATCCACATATATAAACCCTAGTTTTTGAGTCACACCATTGTTGACCACTGAAGCTCATCCTTTTCTTGTTAACCAGTGGAGTTTCTTGCTTCTTGCTCATCGCTTATCCATCTTAAACTCTGGTTACACTTACAATCAAGATTGGTTATCTTTTGTAGGTTAAATCAGAGTTTAACTCTCTGTTGTTCAACATCGGGTTGTCGTAACCCTTAGCATATTTCTTCTCTGGTAAGCTAAACCCTAGTCATAACATCTTGAGCATCTTAAGGACTTGAGAAGCTCACGTGAATCATTCTTTTAAGCATCGGTAGCTTCAATCGACTTTAAACCGAAAAGTTGATATTGCACCTTTCGGTTTCATGTCATTTTCAAGACCTAGGTATCTTCCTGTCAACTTATCATCTTATTTAGATTTTGACTAAACCCTAGCAGCATGACAAGTTGGTCTTTCAATTCTTGTCATCATCTATTTTGACTCTTAGTTGAAATCTGTCTCTGTTCTCTTGTCGGCTCAACCGACAAAATAGGTTTTGCTTTAGCTTTTGCAATCTAACTAGTTAGGGTTAGACTAAGGTTGGTTTGGGATGTTAATTACCCTAAAAGATCATGCTAAGTTTCATTTATGAACTTTTGCATGATCTATACTTCTATTTCCGAAAATTGCAATCTGTCCTGTTTTCAGCTCTTTTCAAATCTGAAAACTGGAACTTTGCAATAAACTCTAATTCTGTCTTTTGAAAGCAGTGAGCTAGATAATGGGTTATTATCATTATTATGGGTAGTTATGGCTTAAGCATCTGTAATCATGCATTTCTAGATTGATCATGCATATTTCTTCCATGTTGGACTTATTGTCGGTTTTGGTATTTATTGGATCTTATTGTCTCTTTAGAATCAGTTCTGTTGAAGCCATCGAATCTTTTACGAGCAACTGAGCACTGCAATGTCTATTATTACCAAGGCAAGCATCCTCTTTGCACCATATTGAACCCAGATTTTGTACAATAGTCTTTACAAATCTAGTGATATCTGAGCATGCTATTTGTCTGAAAATACAAAATATGACTTGTAATAGCTAGCTATGACCTGACATGGTGGATTACCTTGATTATGACCATACACTCAACTCTAGTGTAGTACTGTATAATATATGGTCTATTCTCAGATTTGGCTTAGATATGCAGTCTAGAGATTTTAGAGTTTGACAAGCATATCTTGTCAAACATGGGAATCTAATCGAACTATTGTCATTTTCAAACTCTTTGTCAGTTCCTTTAAATCAGTCTTGTATTTGAAATCTAAATTGATCTGGACAAGAGGAAGCTAGTGATGGTGCCTTCGTGCACGAGATTGGGTTTTGTGGTGGGCTTGTCCGGGTTAATTAAGGACCGAACTCTGATTATTCAATTCAAGCCCCCCACGTACTTCCACATGCAGTGTATGGGCGCTGTTTGGTTAAGTAAAATGTTGAGACTATTGAGTTGGAAACAGGAGAGTAAGGATATGTGTATTGGCCTTGCATGGCATAGATGCTTAGGTCTGAGGACTGTGTCTTATGCCATGTGAGCTTTGTATGTCAGTATCAGATGTTCTTAGGAGGGTGAGGGCGTATATGTGCCTCGTCGCATATACGATACCTTAATGGTGCCGATGGCATTCTATTATGGGTGGTGAGCCCAATTTGTTTTTAAATTGTTTGGATCGGCATTACTGACACAACATGTGTGCCCTGTGGTTAGTAGGTGGTGTAGCCTACACTATGGGATTAGTTCACACATGGGGGTCCAACTCAATAGTGTTAACTTGTTGAAAAATACCAAATCTTAGTTTCCCCGGTCGGCATACCAAAGGAAGTGTGTCATCATTCGGAGGCATCCGAAGGCAGCGGCTAACTAAGTCATGTGGGTAAAGATGTACACCTGCGGGGTATAAAGCGTTCGAATAGCCGTGTCCACGGTCATGGGCGACAACTTGAATTGATGTCACTGTATAGAAGTTTGATTTTCAAAACCTGGTTTTGGTTATTTTAGTTTGCATGAGGGTATCATGCCTTTATCTTTATTTATTTTATGTCATTTATGTACTGTTTTAAGCAAACTTTGATTTATTAAATCGCTTTGCAAAAATTTAGCCTTTGTAGGTTAAGATGTATCGCTTTATGCAAATTTGAACCTTTATACCTTCTGTTGTAACCTTATGCATGTAAAACTCTACTCCTTTGGTTAGGCTCTAATCACCACTTTATTTTATTAGTTTGAGTAAGACTTGCCGAGTACCTTCGTACTCAGGTGCTACTACCTATTGTTGCGGTGAGGATGGTTTCCTTTATGAAGTACCGTTAGCGCCGATCGGGGTGGCGCTAACGAGTAACGCTACTTCTTGCCTCCACGCAATTGCTGCGGTGGATGGGGCCATTGGTGGACATTTTCCGTTTGTTTTGCTTCCATTGTATCTTTATTATAGTGACCAAGTCACTTAATATTGTAGTATTAACCGAATGATGTAACCTTATGTTTAATTATATCAATGTATGACTTGTATGTGTTTGATGCAATGTTGATGAAGGATATATATGCAATGGTCGTTGATCACAGGAACCATTGTGGTACATATATATCAGGAATCTGTTTATTGAAATTGTTACTTGTTAAGTTCATACCTTTAGCATGATTTTTAATTAAGGGGCAGCACTGTTCCTTAATTATGAATTGTGTTACTGTATGAATTTAATTTAGTAACATTTCCAATAACCGGGGGTCCTCACACTTGGTCCTTAGGGACTTAGGCACCATTCCAATCACACCCAACAGATCACCCAACATACCATTGTGCCCAAGCCAAGAAATAATTTTTGTTTCCAGTTTTTGATTTGCAAAATGGTAAAACACAAGGGTTGGACATAATGGAATAATAATAGCATTTGTGTGATCAAGATCACCGACTAAGTCGATGATCGCCCAATACTACCGATACTAGGCATGGCTAAGCAATATTTATTCGAAATCTACTAAGTGACAAGAGCTCATCCAACGAACTCTAATCACAGCAAATAACCTAGGCTCAGGTAGTAGAGGATAATCATTTACCTACAGATTATGCAACTAGAGGTCTAACTAATCAATTAAACAACAAAATAGCAATGCATACATAGAAGTTAAACAAAATATTAGACTTTAAAAGTAAGGGGATCAAATGGGAAATGATCAAACTGCTTGCCTGCTTGCTGTTGCTCAAAATGTTGCGGAGGATCGTTCTCGGGGTTACCGCAAATGTCGAAACCTAAGCGAAAAGCACAAAGAAGCGAGAACAACCCATAAGACGAGCAACACTTAAACAAAAGAGCAAGCAAAAATTATTCAAATGCGACGAAATTTATACACAAGGTAGAATAGGAATAAACCTAGACATAGAAACTGGAAAAACCTAATTTGGATTTGTGGTGCAAAAGATATTCCCTAAAAACCTATTTTCGGCCATAATTAGGTACTGTAGCAAAAATATTTTCTATAAAGATTTTGAAGCTGAAACTTTTATGGTAGCTACCTACTGGCATAGTGATAAACCATATAAAATTTCAGGTCATTTGGAGTTATATTGAAAGAGTTATGATTTTTCAAGTCATGAAAATGAACAAAATTAAATTGCATGTGAAAGTTTGTTAAAAATAGTAACATGCCTAAAACCAATTTTATCATTTAGTACTTTATTAAAGGAAGCTAACAAAATTGGTTTCACTAAAAATTGATTTCCAGAGAATTAGTTATGCAATTTACAAGTTAATTGCAAGTTTTAGAATAACATTTAAAACCTATTTCTAAACCAATTTTGAAATCTGTTTTCTGGAGCCGAACTAAACTTCTATCCATTTTTAGATTAAAGCTCAGTTCAAACTAAAGTTAACAAAATTTGAATCAACCTTATTGGATTTAAAATGAAATAGTTATGCATTTTTGAAGTTTAATACCTTTTTCAGTTTGCAAATAAAGCTTTCGGGAAACTCATAATTGCCATTACGACGTGGCTGATTATGGACCGTCGATCCTGGATTGGACGGCCCACGCGCACGGCGCGCACAGCACACACACAGCGCCCACCGAGGCTCACCGTTGGATCAAGATCCAACGGTCCAGATGGAGATGGCATTCGGACCGAACGGATGCTTTCGCAATCCCAGCTGTTGATCAAGGATCCAAGGGTCCAGATCGAACCACGCCGACTGTGGAGTCCACGCGGGCGGGAAAGAGCCAGAGGCTGTGGACCGTCGATGGTGAGATGGACGGCTCACAATCCACGCTACACAGCACCCAGCACAGTTTTCGGACGATCGCAGCCGTAGATCAGAAAGTGGACACCGCACGTTGGGCCACGTCGCGCCGCAGACGTTGTCGCGTCAACGCAACGCCAGGGCTTTGCCGCAAATCGCCGGCGACCAAGGGCACGCGGCGGCGGGACGGGTGCTAGCTGCGGTGCGCAATAGCATTGCGCACCCTCCGGTACCACCCACACTGCGGTGGTGGACGAGCGGCGCGCGGCGGCGGGCGGCGCGTAAAGACGACAACGACAACAAGCGCAAAGAGCTCGCGGCGGTCCATTCAGCGGTGCCCGAGCATCTAGGGGCTACCAGGAGCTACGGCGGACGCGGAGGTGTAGAGGAGGTCGGGCGACTCGGCGACGATGCACCGCGACGCAGCGAGAGGAAGATGGCGTGGAGCGGGCGGCACGAGCAAAACCAACCACACGCGTCATCAAGATGGATTCCAAACGACTCGAGGATGCTACGAGAGCAAGGAATCGGAGGAGGAGGACTCACCGTGGCCGAGACGAAGAAAGGTGCTCGCGGCGATTTGGGGAAATCAAAATCCGTGGCTGCCGTCGGCGACTGAAATGGAGTGGGGGTTAAGCACCACCGAGGTGAGGAGAAGCAACAGGAGCAAGGAGGGAGCCAGGGAACCACTGGAGCACTGGGTTCACCGAGGAGCTCCGCGGGCAACAATGGCGGCCGAAGGATTGCGGTGTTTTGGGAGCTCCACGAGTGTAGTGGGTGCACCGTAGAGCTCAAGGTTGGGTAAAGGAAACTAAGGGAGGAGACGGGGAGCTTAAGTAGCTGAGGGGAAGCCAGGAGCGACGGCAGCAAGCCTCGGATGCCCACGCCTCTCACGGTCGCGACGAGTGACGGGAGCAGGTGAGCACTGGACTTTCGGGGGTGGCCGCACGACGGGCATTAAATGCGCTGCAGACACCCATTGCGAGGTCGCCGGATGGGATAGGGCACTGCGCACCCACGCTCGGCTCCGCCATGGCGCAGCGCCGCGCGAGCGAGAGAAAGGCGGCGGCGGCCACCGTCCGATCGCATCAAGGGTCGACACGCGATCGAGTTGAAGCGTTGTCGAACAGCGTCGATCGCCCGATTGAAATCCAGCGGTCGAGAATCGAGGGCAGCGGAGGAGTCCGAATGCCTACACGAATGCGAGTCGTCCGATGGAGATCCAACGGTCCAGAGCGCGCACGCCCGCTCGCCCGCGCCGGGTGCAGTTAGTTGACTCGGCCGAGTCAGTTGACTCGAGCCCGAGTCTGACTCGCACCCGAGGAACAGTGCAAACCAGTTAGGTTTTTAATTTTAAAGGCTGAAACTTTGGGGATTTAATTGAGGTATCAAATCAACTCCAAAATTCATGAAATTTTAACTGGAGGTTCCTGGCTTTAGGATTTACCTCCCATAAAATTTCCAGAGGTTTTTGAGCACTGGAATTTTCTCAAGAAATTCCAGAAGGCTATTTCAAAGGTTTGACCAAGGTTTGACTTGCCTCTAAAATATTTCAAATAATTTGCAAAAATTATGAAATAATTCGGAGGTGTTACCAAGCAACCCTAGAACCCAGGGAAAATTATTACCAAGGGTTTGACAAAAGATTTGACCAAGGAGGTTGTTGACTTGATAAATGAGGGTTTTGATTTTGAATTTTCCAAAATTCTTTTACAAGAATTTTCAGAAAAGTTCAAAAGCACAAGGATGTAAGAAAAGTTTTAATTTACCCTCAATTTCTTACATTTGAAACACAAGCTGAAATTTGGGATGTTACAAACCTCCCCCCCTTACAAAAAATCTCGTCCCGAGATTTGGTTCACTCGGAAAAGAAAGAGGGGTAGTCTGCACGGAGACGATCTTCTCGCTCCCAAGTAGCCTCGTCCTCGGAATGGTTTGACCACTGAACTTTAAGGAACTTGATGGTCTTGTTCCTTGTTCTTCGCTCAGCCTCCTCGAGTATGCGAACAGGGTGCTCGCGATAGGTCAAATCTTCCTTAACATCAAGAGTTTCCAACGGAGCTTCCTCTGTTGGAACACGGAGGCACTTCTTTAGCTGGGACACATGAAAAACATCATGTACCCCGGCAAGTGCAGCAGGCAACTCCAACTTGTAGGCAACAGCTCCCTTGTTCTCGATAATACGGTATGGACCGACATATCGAGGAGCTAACTTGCCCTTGACACCGAAACGTTGGTGACCTTTCGAGGAGAAACCTTGAGATAAGCGAAGTCATTGGGCTCAAAGCTCAACTCACGGCGGCGGCGATCCGCATAGCTCTTACTCGCTGGATTGAGCGTGCGCGTCGATCTCGAATGGTGGACTTGACCCTCGGCCTCATTAATCGAGTCCGGGCCAAAGAAAGGTCTTTCGCCGGTCACAGACCAGTTCAACGGGGTCCTACACTTCCTCCCGTATAAGGCCTCAAATGGCGCCATGCCGAGACTGGCTTGGAAGCTGTTGTTATAAGAAAACTCGGCGAATGGTAAGCATTTCTCCCAATGCTTCCCATAGGAAAGGACACAAGCCCGCAGCATGTCCTCCAAAACTTGGTTGACCCTTTCGGTCTGACCATCCGTTTGGGGGTGATATGCTGTGCTGAAAGAAAGACGAGTTCCCATAGCTTCTTGCAAACTATGCCAAAACTGGGAAGTGAAGATGGAACCACGATCAGAAATGATCGTCTTCGGCACCCCATGGAAGCTCACTATCCTGGCGATATAGAGCTCCGCAAGGTGACCGGTACGAATCTTGGTCTTGACTGGAAGAAAATGCGCCACTTTCGTCAACCGGTCAATGATAACTCAAATGGCGTCATTGCCCCTCGGTGATCTAGGTAGGCCAGTGATAAAATCCATCCCGGCCGAATCCCACTTCCACTCGGAATGGGCAAGGGTGAAGCAATCCGCAGGCGCCGATGCTCGGCCTTGACACGACGACACATGTCGCACTCGACAGCGAACCTTGCGATCTCCTCTTCATTGGGTCCACGGAACCTCTCGCGGAGATCACGATACATCTTCGTGGCCCGGGATGAATGGATAACAGAGAATCGTGGGCTTCGCGGAGGATCAAATCCGCAACTCCATGTCCTTTGGAACCACAAGGCGTTGCCGAACCGCACAACACCAAGCTCGTCTTGGAGAAGCACTTGGTGTTCCATTCTTGACATTTTCCTTGATGCGGTTCACTCCAACATCCGATGTTGGCGGACTTGATCCGATCCACCAAGGTTGGTGTACAACCAAGGCGTGAGGAACCATGCTCAACCAAACCCAAGTTGAGGCGCTGGAACTCCTCGAAGAGGTGATGCTGCTGAAGCAACAATGCATTGCAATGCGCTTTGCGACTAAGCGCGTCATGGCGACATTGGCCTTGCCCGGATGGTAGTGAATACCCATGTCATAGTCCTTGATCAACTCCAACAATCTCCTTTGCCTGAGGTTCAGATCTGGTTGGGTGAACAAATACTTTAGGCTTTTGTGATCCGAATACACTTCACAACGATTACCGATTAGGTAATGTAACATCCCCAAGTTTATAAACAGTAATAAAATGCTCTATGAACAGTAATGAGGTGTTGTTCCTAGCATTACTGTTCAATTTTACCAGTTGGGCAGTATGTTACAAATTAAAAACCTTCCTTTTTAGCCAAAATCCTAAAGAACCATTTAAAGTCTTAAAGGGATACAAGATAAAACTTGTATTATGACTGGGAAGTATTTTTATTAAAGCCTAAATAAATTATCTTGACTAAAAATGATTTTTGTCGCATTTTTAGAAATTATATGGACTTAAAGAAAAATAATTGTCTTTAAATGAATATTTTCGGGCTAAAATAAATATTTATGTATTTTACAAAGTAATCCTGTGGTTTTAAAACTTTATCTGGGAAATATATCATCCCAGTAGCCTCTAGCAAAAATTTCATGATTTTACAAATTTATTTGCTATTTTTAAAAGCCCAGTCAAACCTTTTAAGCATTTGAATAGGTTTGGTCAACTAAACCGGTTTGAATCCAAACCCTAGCACTGTAGCGACTCGAGCCTTGTGGTTGGGTCCAACCCAGTGCATATGGTCCGGCTCAGTCACGTTCAAGCGCAAGCTCAAATCTCCTTGCGCGATATGAGCCGTTGATCTTCAATCGAGCGAGCGAGTCGTAATGTTCCATGAGTGTCCACGTGCACCTTAATCTGCCGTTGGATCTTGATCTAACGATCAAGATCGATGTGTGCAATCGGACAACTCGGAGCCCTTCTCAATCTCCACCGTTCATTTCCGATCCAACGGCGCCTCCTTTTCGTTTTAAACTTAAAGCGCGCTTTTATCCGAGCCGTCGATTCAAATCCTCGGCTTTTCCTTTTTACGCGTGCTATTAAGGCCCACGCTCCTGCAGGCGTTAGATCTTCATCGTGTGGTCAGATTGGTGTATGCATTGGACGACTCGGATCCCCTCACGATCTCGGCCGTCCATTCTTGATCTAACCGCGCGCCCTTTTCTTTTGAAATTAAAAGCGCGCGCTATCTTGAGCCCTTAGATCTAGATCCTCACGGTGCGCCTTTTGACCGTGGGCCTTAAAGCCCAAATTCGGTGGATCGTTGAATTTCAATCGTAGGGTCCATATGAGTGTATGCAATCGGACCATCCGGTTCTTTGCCCCATCTCGACCGTGGAAATCCAATCTAACGGTCTTTGCGTCATCGCATCTAAAAGGGTGGCGTGTATCCTTTTATTTGATCGTTGGATTCCAATCCAGCGTCCAGATTTGAAAGTAAATCCGAGATTGCTTTGGGCCGTTTAAATCTCGATCGACCGATTGAGATCGCACGGCCCATATTTTAAAATACCGATTCAAATCTTTTAATCTCTCTATTTATCACACGCGCCATTTCCAATCGGGCGGTGATATTCTTTGAGCCTTTATGAAGCGCACACGGCCGAGAATGACAAAGGGACCCACATGTCGGATGTTGCCTCCCTTCTTCCTTATCTCTGCACAGCCCATTTACGAGCGCAGAGGAGAAGATTATCCCAAGATTATGCAACTAATTTTGGGATAATTAGCCTAAATGGACACCTCATCAACTCTAGACTCTTCTCCGTGTGCCTGTAGCTCAACATCCATATATAAACCCTAGCTTTTTCTTTGTTGCCATTGTTGACCAAGAAGCTCATCCTCCATTGTTGCCCAGTGGAGTTCTTGCTCTTGTCCCTTTTGCTTATCCATCCTAAACTCTGGTTCCACCTTGCAATAAAGATTGGTTATCTTTTGTAGGTTAAATCGAGTTTATTTCTCTGTCAATCCACTTCGGTTTTCAAATTACGTGGTGTCTTTCCTCTCTTGGTAGCTAAAACCTAATTTTCGATATCTTGAGCATCTTAAGGACCTTAGAAGCTGATGTGAATCATTCTTTTGAGCATCAGTAGCTTTAACTTGCTCTAAACTGAAAAGTTGATATTATAACTTTTCGGTTTTCCATGTCATTTTCAAGACCTAGGGTTTCTCCTGTCAACTTGTTATCCTAATTAGGTTTAGACCAAACCCTAGTAGCATAACAAGTTATTCTTTTAATCCTTGTTATCATCTATTTAGGTTGATAACATAAATTTGTCTCTGTTCTCTTTTGTCGGCTCAACCGACAAAATAGGTTTTATTTTAGCTTTTGAAATCTAATCGATTAGGGTTAGCTTAAGGTTAGCTTGGGATATTAATTGCCTTAAAAGATCATGCTAAGTTTCATTTATGAACTTTTGCATGTTCTATTTTCCTTTTTCTCAAAATCTGCTATCTGTCCTGTTTCTAATTCATTTCAAAATCTGAAAATTGCAACTTGAACTAAACCCTAGCTTCTTTCTTTTCAAAAACAGTAAGTTATAATATGGGTTAGTATTACTATTAGAGTAGATATAACTTAAGCATACTGCTAATCATGCATTTCCAGATTGATCATGCATATTTCTTCCATTTTGTACTTATTGTTGATTTTGGCATTTATTGGATTTATTTGCTTCTTATAGAATCTGGTTCCTCTGAAGTTTTTGAATCTGTCTCTGAGCAACCCGAACCTGCAACAGAGATTTATTATTATCAAGGCAAGCATCCTCTCTGCACCATGTCGATCCCAAATTTTACACATTAGATTTTCTAAATCTAGTGACAACTGTGCATGCTATGTTTCTGAAAATACAAAATATGATCTGTTAGTAGTTAGTTATGACCTTCCATGATGGATTACCTCAATTGTCACCATACACTCAACCTTAGCATAGTACTGTATATTATAACCTATATTTTCAGTTTTGGCCTAGACATGCAGTCTAGAGATTTTAGAGTTTGACAAGCATATCTTGTCAAACATGGGAATCTAATCAACTCTTGTTATTTTAAACTCTTTGTCGGTTTCTTTAAATCGACTTGTATTTGAAATTTAAACCGATCTGGACAAGAGGAAGCTAGTGATGGTGCTTTTGTGCGAGATTGGGTTTTGTGGTGGACTTGTCCGGTTAATTAAGGACCGAACTCGACTATTCAATTCAAGTCCCCACGTACTTCCACATGCAGTGTATGGGCGCTTGTTTGGTTAAGTAAAATGTTAAGACTATTGGGTTGGAAACAGGAGAGTAAGAATATGTGTATTGACCTTGTATGGCATAGATGCTTTGAGTGCGATGATTGCGTTGTATGTCATGTGAGCTTGTATGTCGATGTCGGATGTTCTTAGAAGGGTGAGGCGTATATGTGCTCCGTAGCATATCGATACCTTAATGGTGCCGATTGCATCCTAATATGGGTAGTGAGCCCATTCGCATTTAATTGTTGGATCGGCATTCTTGGCGCAACATGTGTGCCTCGGTTAGCGGATGCTATCGATCGTTGTTTAAGCGAGATCGGTTCACACATGGGGTCCAACTCAATAGTGTTAGCTTGTTGAAAAATATCAAATCTTAGTTTCCCGGTCGGCATACCAAAGGAAGTATGTCATCATTCGGAGGCATCCAAAGGCAACGGCTAGCTAAGTCATGTGGGTAAAGATGTACACCCGCAAGGTATAAACTGTTCGAATAGCCGTGTCCACGGTCATGGACGATAACTTGAATTGATGTCACCTGTATAGAAATTTTAATTTTCAAATCTGGTTTCGGTTTTTTTTGGGCTGTGCATGAGGGATTCATGCACTGTACTGTTTACAATTATGTCATTTACTTACTGTTCTAGCTAAACTTTGATTTACTAAATTGCTTTATCAAAATTTAGTCTTTGTAGGTTAAGATGTCCTGCTTTATGCAAAACTTAACCATTTTACCTTCCTGTTGCAACCTTATGCATATATAAATTCTACTCCTTTGTGTAGGCTCTAATCAACACTTTCTTTTATTAGTTTGTGTAAGACTTGCTGAGTACCTTCCGTACTCAAGGTGCTATCACCTATTGTTGTAGGTGAGGACGGTTATCTTTATGAAGTACCCGTTAGCTCCGATCAGGGTGACGCTAACGAGTAAAGCTACTTCTTTCCTCCACACAATTGCCTGCGGGTGGATGAGGCCATTGGTGGACTTTAATATTTTGTCTTTGCTTCCGCTGTTAAACTTCTGAAGTGACCAAGTCACTTAATATTGTAGTACTAAACCGAATGATGTAATCTTATGTTTAATTATGCAAATGTATGACTTGTATGTGTATGATGCAATGTTGTTGAAGGATATATATATGCAATGGTCGTTGATCCTGGGAACCATTGTGAGATATATATATATATCCGGGGATCCTGTTTATTGGAATTGTTATTTGTTAAATTTATATCTTTAGCATGATCTTTAATTAAGGGATGATCTTGTTCCTTCATTAATAATTGTGCTCTGATATGAATTTAATTAAGTACATTCCAATAATCCGGGGCGCCCACAGCGTTGGTATCAGAGCATACGTTGCCTGTAGGTTAGAAGTAGCATGGCCGAAGTTATTAGAGAGTCTTCTGATAAAATTATTTTCAAGCAGTAATGAATTTTTGAAATTTTAAGTATGACATCTTTTATTTCTTATCTTCCTTAATGTCAATTCTTGCCCAACTTTCTGTTGGTTTATTTAAAAGTGAATTGTTTCTTACCTCGTCCTTTTGTCTATAGATGAGTGGGTGGTATTTGGTCAAGGAGACTCGAGCCGAGGATGTTGATGGATTTCCAGCCTTACTTCGGGACATGATGTGGCGAGCCAATTTCACCTATCAGCCGGAGTACGCCATCTATCGACGAGACCGAGGACCGGGCATGGAGGAGTACCGTGCCTTCATCAGCGTTATCGCTAGGCACGTGGTGGCGGTGTTCCCATCGTGTCCAAGCACTTGCCACCTCGAGGCTATGGCGGTTCGAAGTCGCGAGTAGGATGATGAGCCTTCTTCGTCATGATTTGACGGAATTGTCTCAACCACCCTCGACCACTTCCGAATCAAGGTCCTACCTCGAAGTGAGCATGTTCGATGAGATACGATTTGGCGAAGACCCCACAGTGCGGCGGTTGGCGAGATAGTCCGCATCATGGACCAAATCCATCGTCTTGTGAGGGAGCTATGGAAACTCGGCATCGCCTTAATGAGGCCGTGAGTACCGCTTCTTGGAGTCAACATGAACCGCGTTCCTAACGTGCTTTATGGTGACAACGAGACCTCTACGCCGTTCTTTGCACCACCTCTTTATCGACTTCCGTAGTGGCGGGTGCGTACTGTTTATGGACAAGTCGTCAAGCCCGGATGATCGCAGTTTTCTCGCACCGCGGATCGCACCTCTGGAGGTCATCACCATGTTGGGTTCCCGAGGCGTCTCATTAGCCCGTTGGATCTCGTTGATCTTGGTTCCCGAGCTCATCTTTTGAATGAGTTTCCGGTGAACTTTGTCGGGATCTTTATGCTAGTACCTCGACGATGAATCCTCGTGGATAAGTGTTTTCTAGTCTAGTTGTTGCCCTTAAATAAACCGCATGTAATAGGGCAGTGGTGTTTTGCACAGAATATGTAAGTTCAACTTTTGGTTTTGTAATCTGACCTTTGTGGCGACTATCTTTGAAAGACTGAACCGAACCTTTGTCGCTTTATATGAAGTTTACGGTTTTGGTGTTAATTTAAATGCATAACATAACATGATGCATTATATGTACAGTGTTTGTTTCTTTTCTAATCTCAACCTTGTTTGTGTTTGCCGAGTATATCCTTGTTATGTTGTTAACCATGGTGTGGTAACAGGATGACAGGACCTACTACTCGTGCGCAAGCGCAACAAGGGAAGGGCATGTCGACTCCGTGCCTCATTCTCGGGAGGGCCGATGAACCTTCCAGCTCTCGTGGTCCGCAAGGTGGTTCCCGGGAGAGGAGCTTCCTCCACCACCTTCGATGGCGATGTGCTCATGCAAATTGGCGCAATCGAATGGACCAAGCGCGCATCTTGGAGCGGTGCGCGCAATACTTCTTCTCTGTTGCACCGGTGTCAAGCGAGAGGCCACCATGTGCGAGGCGGTCTTGCGACTTTGGTGACTAACTCGCGGTGTTCTCCGATTCTCGAGGATCCCATGGAAGGCGAGGATTGGCTTCTGACCATTGAGAAGAAGCTATTAATTGCTCAGTGCTCCGAGGAAAAAGTTCTCTTCGCTAGTTATCAGCTTGATGGCCCAGCTAGCATATGGTGGGATAATCTCCTTGCCATTCAGCCTGCTGGACATGTCCCTACTTGGGATGAGTTCGTGGAAGCTTTTCGCGAAGCTCATATTCCTGAAGGGGTCATGATGATCAAGCAACAAGAATTTCTCGCTCTCAAGCAGGGCGAAAGTCTGCATTACGAATATCGCATGAGTTCAACTTTCTTGCGGATATGCTCGATGATGTTTCGATCGACCTTCGCCGTCGTCGAAACCGTTCTTGAATGGGCTATCGAAGAAGCTGCGGATGGTCAGTAGCTCGCATGACTTCCGAATTTCTCTCATTTGGTCAACAAAGCTATTGTGGCGAAAGCAAGAGCAAGGCATTGGATGAGTCACGCAGCGGCAGTGCGGACTTCTCGATTTATTCTGGTGGCGGCTCACCAAGGCCTCGCATGTGGGTACCTAGACCACCGCGAGCACCACCTCCAATTGCACCAAGGCGGCGGTGTTTGCCTCGTCCATCCTCTTCCACTAATCAACAAGGCCTAGTGGAAGCGGCCACCAGCATTTATTCTTGTCGGGCAGAGTTATATGCTACCACCGTGGCGCCAGGCATTTTGCCAATCGGTGTTATGCCGGGGCTCGAGGATACCACCTATTTCACCTTCCCGGCCAATGTGCGTCCCGCACCACCTTCCCCGATCGTGGTCAAGCGATCTGTTCGGTTCGAGCGCGGTGAACGATTCTTCGCCGAGGAAGCGGTTGTCCTCTGAAGTTGTTCTTGGTATGCTCCTAGTTAATTTCAAAGACCGCACTTGTTTTATTTGACTCGGGGCATCACATTCTTTGTTAGTAGACAGTTTGCTACTCAACATCATTTAATTGTGCATCATCTTCATCCACCTCATATCATCCATTCACCTGGATTAGCCTTAATGACTAATCAAGTCTGCCGTAATGTCAATATAAATATTGAAGGGGCGGACTTTTGGGCTGATTGATTGTGATAGATTCTAAAGGTTGGATGTTATCACAGAATGGATTGGTTATCCAAGCACCTTGGGCAAATTAATTGTGCTCACAAATCCATTTCTTTAACTAATGAAAGCGGTACTTCAGTCGTTTTCCAATCCAGGACAATGGGTTCCCATCTTTGTGCTCACCAAGTTGATACTACTCCCTCTTTGGAGTTGGTACCAATTGTTTGTGAGTATGTTGATGTCTTTCTGAAGACCTTCCCGTTTGCCACGGATCGGAAGTGGAATTTGTTATTGAACTCGTTCCTGGAACTGCTCCTATATCCAGGAGTCCTTATCGAATGCCCGTCAACGAGTTGGTTGAATTGAAGAAGCAACTCGGAGAATTGCTTGACAAAGGATTTATTCGACCGAGCTCCTCACCTTGGGGATGCCCGGCAATCTTTGTCAAGAAGAAAGACAACACTTTACGGATGTGTGTGGACTACCGTTCGTTAAATGAGGTCACTATCAAGAACAAGTATCCTTTGCCTCGCATTGATGACCTTTTTGATCAGTTGGTTGGTGCTCGAGTCTTTTCAAAGATTGATTTGAGGTCGGGCTATCATCAAATCAAGGTTAGAGCTGAGGACATTCCCAAAATAGCTTTCTCTACTCGTTATGGTTTGTATGAGTACACTGTTATGTCCTTTGGTCTGACCAATGCTCCAGCTTATTTCATGAACCTTATGAATTCGGTATTCATGGATTTCTTGGATAAGTTCGTTGTCGTGTTCATTGACGACATCCTTATTTATTCCAAGTCTGATAAGGATCATGAACAACATTTGCGACTTGTGCTAGAAACACTTCGTCGGCATCGATTTGTATGCTAAGTTTAGCAAGTGTGCTTTACGGCTCGAGAAGTTGCATTTACGGGACATGTGTTATCTCGAAGGAGGTATCATTGTCGATCCAAGCAAGGTACAAGATGTACTAAATTGAAACCTCCCAAGAGTGTCCCCGAGATCCAAGTTTTCTTGGACTTGCGGGTTATTACCGTAGGTTCATTGAAAATTTCTCCAAAATTGCTAGACCTTTGACTCGACTTTGCGAGAAAGAGAGGAAATTTGAATCGTCGACTAAATGTGAGGAGAGTTTTCGCTTTTGAGACCTCTCTTGACTAAAGCTCCAGTTCTCACTCTTCCTGATATTCATAAGAACTTTGACATTTCTTGTGATGCATCTCGCCATGGACTTGGTTGTGTGCTTATGCAAGAAGGCGAGTTGTGGCATATGCATCTCGGCGATTGCGCCCTCATGAAGTTAATTATCCTACTCATGATTTGGAATTGGCTGCCGTGGTCCATGCATTGAAGATTTGGCGACATTACCTTCTTGGTAATCGTTGTGAGATCTATACAGATCATAAAAGCCTGAAGTACATATTCACTCAATCTTATTTGAATATGAGGCAAAGAAGATGGCTTGAACTGATCAAGGACTACGACATGGGTATTCATTATCATCCTGGTAAAGCCAATAATGTGGCAGATGCTTTAAGCAGAAAGTCACAATGCAACTGCACATTCTCTCTACCTGCGACCAAGGACTTGTGTGCTGATTTTCAGCGCTTAAGTCTTGACTTGGTGGAAAAAGGTTTTCTTGCTGCATTACAAGTGGAGCCTACCTTAGAATCTCAGATTCTTGAGGCCCAGAAAACTGATGCCGAGGTAGCCGAAATTAAGGAGAACTTGAAAGCGGGTAAAGCCAATGAATTTTCTGAAGATGATCGCGGTACGATTTGGTATCGCAATCGTTTGGTGGTACCTGCTGATCCTCATCTTAGAAGTCTAATTCTTAGAGAGACTCATAATTCCAAGTTTTCTCTACATCCTGGAAGTACCAAGATGTATCAGGATTTGAAGAAAACATTTTTGTGGAGCCAATCGAAAGGCAAATTGCTCAAGTATGTTCTTGAATGTGATATTTGCCAAAGGGTTAAAGTCGAACATCCAAGCCACCGGTACCCTTGACCTTTGCCTATTCCACGCTGGAAGTGGGAAGAGATCGGTATGGATTTTGTTCTTGGTCTTCCCAAAACTTCCAATGGGTCCGATGCCATTTGGGTAATCATCGACCGTTTGACAAAAGTGGCTCATTTCATTCCGTCAAAACCATCTTGATGGCAAGCAGCTAGCAGAGCTTTATATTGCTAGAATTGTTTGTCTTCATGGTGTTCCCAAGGTCATTGTCTCTGACCGTGGCCCTCAGTTTACTTCCCACTTTTGGAATTGCCTTCATCAGGCTATGGGAACTGAACTCTCTTTCAGTACTGCTTATCATCCTCAAACTAGTGGTCAAACTGAGAGAGTGAATCAAATAATGGAAGATCTTCTTCGAGCCTATGTGCTATCCTATAGCAAAGACTGGGAGAAATCTTTGCCATATGTGGAATTTTCCTACAATAATAGCTACCAGGCAAGTATTCAAATGTCACCTTTTGAAGCCTTGTATGGGAGAGCTTGTAGGACTCCATTGAATTGGTCCGAGTCTGGTGAAAGATCATTCTTTGGTCCAGACTTGGTAAAAGAAGCCGAAGAGCAGTTCGTCTGATTCGAGATTGCTTGAGAACTGCTCAGTCTCGTCAGAAGAGCTATGCTGATCATCGTCGTCGTGAATTAAACTTGGAGGTAGATGACCATGTCTATCTTAAAGTGTCACCCATGAAGGGTACTCATCGTTTTCAGGTAAAAGGGAAGCTCGCACCTCGTTATATCGGACCCTTCCGAATCATTGCTAAGCGAGGAGCTGTAGCTTATCAATTGGAACTACCTGAATCTCTCTCAGCAGTGCATGATACTTTTCATGTGTCTCAATTGAAGAAATGCCTTCGTGTTCCTATTGAGGCAACTGCTTATGAGCACCTTGATCTCCAACCTGATCTTTCCTATCAAGAACAACCAGTGTGTATTCTCGACACAATGGAACGCAGGACAGGAAATCGTACTGTCAAGTTCTTGAAAATTCAGTGGGCTAATCATTCCGAGGATGAAGCCACTTGGGTGCGCGAAGATCTAATGCAGATTGAGCACCCCCATCTTTTTGTTGTTTAGAATTTTCCTTTGAATTAAGAAAGGAAAGTTTAAACAAAGCAATGTAAACAAAGATGTAATGATAACACTATGTTGTTATGTAAAGTTCTTCTTTGTTATCTTTGAAGGAAATCAAGACTACAGATGTTGAATTTCCTTATAAATCATTTTCACTTCACTTCTTTCTAATCTTTAACCTGTTCCAAATCTCGGGGAAGAGATTTTCTTAAGGGGGGTAGGTTTGTAACAGCCCCAAGTTTATAAACAGCAATAAAATGCTCTATGAACAGTAATGAGGTGCTGTTCATAGCATTACTGTTCAATTTTACCAGTTGGGCAGTATGTTACAAATTAAAAACCTTCCTTTTTAGCCAAAATCCTAAAGAACCATTTAAAGTCTTAAAGGGATACAAGATAAAACTTGTATTATGACTGGGAAGTATTTTTATTAAAGCCTAAATAAATTATCTTGACTAAAAATGATTTTTGTCGCATTTTTAGAATTTATATGGACTTAAAGAAAAATAATTGTCTTTAAATGAATATTTTCGGGCTAAAATAAATATTTATGTATTTTACAAAGTAATCATGTGGTTTTAAAAATTTATCTGGGAAATATATCATCCCAGTAGCCTCTAGCAAAAATTTCATGATTTTACAAATTTATTTGCTATTTTTAAAAGCTCAGTCAAACCTTTTAAGCATATGAATAGGTTTGGTCAACTAAACCGGTTTGAATCCAAACCCTAGCACTGTAGTGACTCGAGCCTTGTGGTTGGGTCCAACCCAGTGCATATGGTCCGGCTCTGTCACGTTCAAGCGCAAGCTCAAATCTCCTTGCGCGATATGAGCCGTTGATCTTCAATCGAACGGGCGAGGTCGTAATGTTCCATGAGCTGTCCACGTGTGCACCTTAATCTCTGCCGTTGGATCTTGATCTAACGATCGAGATCAGTGTGTGCAATCGGACAACTCCGGAGCCCTTCTCAATCTCCACCGTTCATTTCCGATCCAACAGCGCCTCCCTTTTCATTTTAAACTTAAAGGCGCGCTTTTATCCGGCCGTCGATTCAAATCCTCGACTTTTCCTTTTACTCACGTGCTATTAAGGCCCACGCTCCTCTGGGCCGTTAGATCTTCATCGTGTGGTCCAGATTGGTGTATGCATTCGGACGACTCCGGATCCCCTCACGATCTCAGCCGTCCATTCTTGATCTAACCGCGCCGCCCTTTTCTTTTGAAATTAAAAGCGCGCGGCTATCTTGAGCCCTTAGATCTAAATCCTACGGTGCGCCTTTTTGACCGTGGGCCTTTAAAGCCCAAATTCGGTGGATCGTTGAATTTCAATCGTAGGGTCCATATGAGTGTATGCAATCGGACCATCCGGTTCTTTGCCCCATCTCGACCGTGGAAATCCAATCTAACGGTGCTGCGTCATCGCATCTAAAAGGGGTGACGTGTATCCTTTATTTGATCGTTGGATTCCAATCCAACGTCCGTTTGAAAGTAAATCCGAGATTCCTTTGGGCCCGTTTAAATCTCGACGACCGATTGAGATCGCACGCCCATATTTTAAGGTACCGATTCAAATCTTTTAATCTCTCTATTTATCACACCGCCCCATTTCCAATCGGGCGGTGATATTCTTTGAGCCTTTATGAAGCGCTTGGTGAGAATGACAAAGGGATCCACATGTCGATGTTGCCTCCCTTCTTCCTTATCTCTGCAGACCATTTACGATAGCGAGGAGAAGATTATCCCAAGATTATGCAACTAATTTTGGGATAATTAGCCTAAATGGACACCTCATCAACTCTAGACTCTTCTCCTGTGCCTGTAGCTCAACATCCATATATAAACCCTAGCTTTTCTTCGTTGCCATTATTGACCCAAGAAGCTCATCCTCCATTGTTGCCCAAAGGAGTTCTTGCTCTTGTCCCTTTGCTTATCCATCCTAAACTCTGGTTCCACCTTGCAATAAAGATTGGTTATCTTTTGTAGGTTAAATCGAGTTTATTTCTCTGTCAATCCACTTCGGTTTTCAAATTCGTGGTGTCTTTCCTCTCTTGGTAAGCTAAAACCCTAATTTTCGATATCTTAAGCATCTTAAGGACCTTAGAAGCTGCTTGTGAATCATTCTTTTGAGCATCAGTAGCTTTAACTTGCTCTAAACTAAAAGTTGATATTATAACTTTCGGTTTTCCATGTCATTTTCAAGACCTAGGGTTTCTCTGTCAACTTGTTATCCTAATTAGGTTTAGACCAAACCCTAGTAGCATAACAAGTTATTCTTTTAATCCTTGTTATCATCTATTTAGGTTGATAACATAAATTTGTCTCTGTTCTCTTTGCCTACCTCAGCGAGCAAAATAGGTTTTATTTTAGCTTTTGAAATCTAATCGATTAGGGTTAGCTTAAAGTTAGCTTGGGATATTAATTGCCTTAAAAGATCATGCTAAGTTTCATTTATGAACTTTTGCATGTTCTATTTTCCTTTTCTCAAAATCGCTATCCGTCCTGCTTTCTAGTTCATTTCAAAATCAAAAATTGCAACTTGAACTAAACCCTAGCTTCTCTTTTCAAAAGCAATGAAGTTATAATATGGGTTAGTATTACTATTAGAGTAGATATAACTTAAGCATCTTGCTAATCATGCATTTCAGTTGATCATGCATATTTCTTCCATTTTGTACTTATTGTCGATTTTGGCATTTATTGGATTTATTTGCTTCTTATATAATCTGGTTCCTCCAAGTTTTTGAATCATCTCGAGAAACCCGAACACAAGTAGATTTATTATTATCAAGGCAAGCATCCTCTACGCACCATGTCGATCCCAAATTTTACACATTAGATTTTCTAAATCCAAAGGACAATCGTGCATGCTATGTTTCAAAATACAAAATATGATCTGTTAGTAGTTAGTTATGACCTTCCATGATGGATTACCTCAATTGTCACCATACACTCAACCTTAGCATAGTACTGTATATTATAACCTATATTTTCAGTTTTGGCCTAGACGTGCAGTCCAGAGATTTTAGAGTTTGACAAGCATATCTTGTCAAACATGGGAATCACAACTGAACTCTTGTTATTTTTAAACTCTTTGTCCAGTTTCTTTAAATCAGACTTGTATTTGAAATTTAAACTGATCTGGACAAGAGGAAGCTAGTGATGGTGCTTTTGTGCACGAGATTGGGTTTTGTGGTGGACTTGTCCGGGTTAATTAAGGACCGAACTCTGACTATTCAATTCAAGTCCCCCACGTACTTCCACATGCAGTGTATGGGCGTTGTTTGGTTAAGTAAAATGTTAAGACTATTGGGTTGGAAACAGGAGAGTAAGAATATGTGTATTGACCTTGTATGGCATAGATGCTTTGGTCTGATGACTGCGTTGTATGTCATGTGAGCTTGTATGTCAGTATCAGATGTTCTTAGAAGGGTGAGGGCGTATATGTGCTCCGTAGCATATACGATACCTTAATGGTGCCGATTGCATCCTAATATGGGTAGTGAGCCCAGTTCGCATTTAATTGTTGGATCGGCATTACTGACGCAATATGTGTGCCTCGGTTAAGCAGATGCTATCAGTCGTTGTTTAAGCGAGATCAGTTCACACATGGGGGTCCAACTCAATAGTGTTAGCTTGTTGAAAAATACCAAATCTTAGTTTCCCCGGTCGGCATACCAAAGGAAGTATGTCATCATTCGGAGGCATCCGAAGGCAACGGGCTAGCTAAGTCATGTGGGTAAAGATGTACACCCCTGCAGGGTATAAACTGTTCGAATAGCCGTGTCCACGGTCATGGACGATAACTTGAATTGATGTCACCTGTATAGAAATTTTGATTTTCAAATCTGGTTTCGGTTTTTTTTTGGGCTGTGCATGAGGGATTCATGCACTGTACTGTTTACAATTATGTCATTTACTTACTGTTCTAGCTAAACTTTGATTTACTAAATTGCTTTATCAAAATTTAGTCTTTGTAGGTTAAGATGTCCTGCTTTTTGCAAAACTTAACCATTTTACCTTCCTGTTGCAACCTTATGCATATATAAATTCTACTCTTTTGTGTAGGCTCTAATCAACACTTTCTTTTATTAGTTTGTGTAAGACATGCTGAGTACCTTCCGTACTCAAGGTGCTATCACCTATTGTTGCAGGTGAGGACGGTTATCTTTATGAAGTACCCGTTAGCGCCGATCAGGGTGACGCTAACGAGTAAAGCTACTTCTTTTCTCCACGCAATTGCCTGCGGGTGGATGAGGCCATTGGTGGACTTTAATATTTTGTCTTTGCTTCCGCTGTTAAACTTCTGAAGTGACCAAGTCACTTAATATTGTAGTACTAAACCGAATGATGTAATCTTATGTTTAATTATGCAAATGTATGATTTGTATGTGTATGATGCAATGTTGTTGAAGGATATATATATGCAATGGTCGTTGATCCTGGGAACCATTGTGAGATATATATATATATATATATCCGGGGATCCTGTTTATTGGAATTGTTATTTGTTAAATTTATATCTTTAGCATGATCTTTAATTAAGGGACAATACTGTTCCTTCATGAATAATTGTGCTACAGTATGAATTTAATTAAGTACATTTCCAATAATCCGGGGCGCCCACAGCCTCACTTGAATTGAATTGAATAATCAGAGTTCGGTCCTTAATTAACCCGGACAAGTCCACCACAAAACCCAATCTCGTGCACAAAAGCACCATCACTAGCTTCCTCTTGTCCAGATCAATTTAAATATGAAACTCAAGTTTGATTTAAAGAAACTGGACAAAGAGTTCAAAATAACAAAAGTTCATTGGTGATTCCCATGTTTGACAAGATATGCTTGTCAAACTCTAAAATCTCTAGACTGCATGTCTAAGCCAAAACTGAAAATATATGTTATAATATACAGTACTATGCTAAGGTTGAGTGTATGGTGACAATTGAGGTAATCCACCATGTTAGGTCATAACTAACTAATAACAGATCACAGTTTGTATTTTCAGAAAAATAGCATGCACAGTTGTCACTGAATTTAGAAAATCTAATGTATAAAATTTGGGATCAATATGGTGCAGAGAAGAAGCTTGCCTTGATAATAATAAACCTCTCTTGCAGGTTCAGGTTGCTCAGAAATATATTCAAAAACTTCAGATGAACCAGATTCTATAAGAAGCAATAAGATCCAATAAATGCCAAGATTGACAATAAGCACAAAATAGAAGAAATATGCATGATCAATCTAGAAATGCATGATTGACAATATGCTTAAGCCATAACTACCCATAATAGTGATAATAACCCATAATATAGCTTACTGATTTCAAATGGCAAAACTAGGGTTTAGTGCAAAGTTGCAATTTTCAGATTTTGAAATGAACTGAAACAGGGACAGATTGCGCTTTTGGAAAAGGGAAAATAGAACATGCAAAAGTTCATAAATGAAACTTAGCATGATCTTTTTAGGGTAATTAATATCCCAAACTAACCTTAATCTAACCCTAATCGGTTAGATTACCAAAAGCTGAAATAAACTTGCATTGTCGGTTGAGCCGACAAAAAGGAACAGAGGCAGATTTCTGTTATCAATCTAAATAGATGATAACAAGGATTAAAATAATAACTTGTTATGCTACTAGGGTTTAGTCTAAACCTAACTAAGATAACAAGTTGACAGGAGAAACCCTAATTCTTGAAAATGACATGAAAGACCGAAAAGTTAGAATATCAACTTTTCAGTTTAGAGCAAGTTGAAGCTACTGATGTTCGAAAGAATGATTCACAAGAGCTTCTAAGGTCATTAAGATGATCAAGATGCTAAAAACTAAGGTTTTAGCTTACCAGCAAAGGAAAGACACCACAGTCTTTGAAAACCGAAGTGGATTGACAGAGAAATAAACTCTGGATTTAACCTACAAAAGATAACCAATCTTTATTGCAAGGTAAAACAAGTGCTTAAGGTGGATAAGCAATGGACAAGAGCAAGAAACTCCACTGGACAACAATGGAGGATGAGCTTCAGTGGTCAACAATGGTAACAGCAAAGAAAAGCTAGGGTTTATATATGGATGTTGAGCTACAGGGCAAGAGGGAAAGATCTAGAGTTGATGAGGTGTCCACTTAGCTAAATATCCAAAATTTGTGGCATAATCTTTGGATAACCACCTCCTCTGCTCTCAGAAATGGCTACTGCAGAGATAAGGAAGAAGGAGGCAAAATATGACATGTGGGTCCTTTGTCATCCTCACCTGCCTTCAAAAGCTCAAAGAATATCACCGTCCGATTGGAAATGGGCGGCTGTGATAAATAGAGAGGTTAAAAGGTTTTAATCGGTATCTTTTAATATGGACCGTGCGATCTAGAACGGTCGATCGAGATTAAAAAGAGCTCAAAAGGAATCTCGGGATCTACTTTCAAATATGGACGTTGGATGAGAATCCAACGGTCAATTAAAAGGAATACACGTCACTCGATTAGATGAGATGACGCAACACCGTTAGATTGGATTTCCACGGTCGAGATGGGAAAATGAACCGGATGGTCCGATTGCATACACTCATATGGACCCTACGATTGAAATCCAACGATCCACCGAATTTGGGCTTTAAAGGCCCACGGTCAAAAAGGAGCGCCATAGGATTTAAATCCAAAGGCCTAGATAAAAGCGCGCCTTTGATTTCAAAGCGAAACGAGTGACGCGGTTAGATCAAGAATGGACGGCTAAGATCGTGAGGGGATCCGGAGTCGTCCGAATGCATACACCAATCTGGACCACTCGATGAAGATCTAACGGCCCAGAGGAGTGCGGGCCTTATTAGCACGCGGTAAAAAGGAAAGCCGTAGGATTTGAATCTGACGGCTCAGATAAAAGCGCGCCTTTAAGTTTAAAACGAAAAGGGAGGCGCTGTTGGATCAGATATGAACGGCGGAGATCGAGGCAGCTCGGAGTTGTCCGATTGCATACATCGACCTCGATCGTTAGATTAAGATCCAACGGCGGAGATCAAAGCGCACACGTGGGCGGCTCGCGTGGCGCTTGCGGCCTTGCCTGCTCGATTGAAGATCAACGGCTCACAAAGACGTAGGAGATTTGAGCTCACGCCGAGCGTGAGCGCCGACCATTTGCATAGGGTTGAACTCAACCACATGGCTCGAGTCGCTCTGATGCTAGGGTTTGATTCAAACCAGTTTTGTTGACCGAACCTATTCAAATGCTTAAAAGGTTTGACTGGCTTTTAAAATAGCAAATAAATTTGTAAAATCATGAAATTTTTGCTGGAGGCTACTGGGATGATATATTTCCCAGATAAATTTTAAAATCACATAATCACTTGGTAAAATACATAAATATTTATTTTAGCCCGAAAGTATTCATTTAAAGACAATTATTTTTCTTTAAGTCAATTTAATTTCTAAAAATGCAACAAAAAATATTTTCAGCCAAGATAATTTATCTAGGCTTTAATAAAAATACTTCCCAGTCATAATACAAGTTTTATCTTGTATTCCTTAAGACTTTAAATGGTCCTTTTGGATTTTGGCTAAAGGAAGGTTTTCAATTTGTAACATACGCCTAAATTGTAGAAATGAATAGAATGCTATGAACAACACCTCATTACTGTTCATAAAGCATTTTATCACTGTTTATAAACTTGGGGATGTTACAAACCTACCCCCCTTAAGAAAATCTCGTCCCCGAGATTTGGAACAAGTTTAAGATTAAGAAGAAGTGAAATTGAGATGATTTATAAGGGAATTCAACATCTGTTGTCTTGATTTCCTTCAAAGATAACAAAGAGGAATTTTACATAACAACATAGTGTTATCATTACATCTTTGTTTACATTGTTTTGTTTAAACTTTCCGTTCTTGATTCAAAGGAAAGTTCTAAACAACAAAAAGATGGGGGTGCTCAATCTGCATTAGATCTTCGCGCTCCCAAGTGGCTTCATCTTCAGAATGATTAGCCCACTGAATTTTCAAGAACTTAACAGTACGATTTCTTGTCCTGCGTTCCATTGTGTCGAGGATACGTACTGGTTGTTCTTGATAGGAAAGATCAGGTTGGAGATCAAGATGCTCATAAGCGCTTGCCTCAATAGGAACACGAAGGCATTTCTTCAATTGAGACACATGAAAAGTATCATGCATCTGCGAGAGGGATTGTAGTTCCAATTGATAAGCTACACACTCCTCGTTTTGCAATGATTCGGAAGGTCCGATATAACGAGGTGCGAGCTTCCCTTTTACCTGAAAACGACGAGTACCCTTCATGGGTGACACTTTAAGATAGACATGGTCATCTACCTCAAAGCTTAATTCACGATGACGATGGTCAGCATAGCTCTTCTGACGAGACTGTGCGTTTTCAAACAATCTCGAATCGCATTTAACTTGCTCTTCGGCTTCTTTACCAAGTCCGACCAAAGAATGATCTTTCACGGACTTGGACCAATTCAATGGAGTCCTACAAGCTCTCCCATACAAGGCTTCAAAAGGTAACATTTGAATACTTGCTTGGTAGCTATTATTGTAGGAAAATTCCACAAATGGCAAAGATTTCTCCCAGTCTTTGCTATAAGATAGCACATATGCCCGAAGAAGATCTTCCATCACTTGGTTCACTCTCTCAGTTTGACCACTAGTTTGAGGGTGATAAGCAGTACTGAAAGAGAGCTCAATCCCCAAAGCCTGATGAAGACAATTCCAAAAGTGGGAAGTAAATTGAGGGCCACGGTCAGAAACAATGACCTTGGGAACCCCATGAAGACAAACAATTCTAGAAATATAAAGCTCTGCTAGCTGCTTGCCACTGAAGATGGTTTTGACCGAAATAAAATGAGCCACTTTTGTCAAACGGTCGATGATTACCCAAATGGCATCGGATCCATTGGAAGTTTTGGGAAGACCAGTAACAAAATCCATACCGATCTCTTCCCACTTCCACTGTGGAATAGGCAAAGGCTGAAGGGTACCAGCTGGCTTAAGATGTTCAGCTTTAACCCTTTGGCAAATATCACATTCAGCAACATACTGAGCAATTTGCCTCTTCATTTGGCTCCACCAAAATGTTTGCTTCAAATCCTGATACATCTTGGTACTTCCAAGATGTAGAGAAAACTTGGAATTATGAGCCTCTCTAAGAATTAGACTTCTTAGATGAGGATCAGCAGGTACCACCAAACGATTGCGATACCAAATCGTACCGCGATCATCCTCAGAAAATTCGTTGGCTTTACCCGCTTTCAAGTTCTCCTTAATTTCGCTACCTCGCATCGCTTTACGGGCCTCAAGAATCTGAGATTCTAAGGTAGGCTCCACTTGTAATGCAGCAAGAAAACCTTCTTCCACCAAGTCAAGACTTAGGCGCTGAAAATCAGCACACAAGTCCTTAGCCGCAGGTAGAGAAAATGTGCAGTTGCACTGTGACTTTCTACTTAAAGCGTCTGCCACAACATTGGCTTTGCCTGGGTGATAATGAATACCCATGTCGTAGTCCTTGATCAATTCAAGCCATCTTCTTTGCCTCATATTCAAATCAAATTGAGTGAATATGTACTTCAGGCTTTTATGATCGGTATAGATCTCACAACGATTACCAAGAAGGTAATGTCGCCAAATCTTTAATGCATGGACCACAGCAGCCAATTCCAAATCATGAGTAGGATAATTAACTTCATGAGGGCGCAACTGCCTAGATGCATATGCCACAACTCGGCCTTCTTGCATAAGCACACAACCAAGTCCATGGCGAGATGCATCGCAATAGATGTCAAAGTTCTTATGAATATCCGGAAGGGTGAGAACTGGAGCTTTAGTCAAGAGAGTTCTCGGTTTAAAACTCTCCTCACATTTAGTGACCATTCAAATTTCTTCTCTTTTTGCAAAAGCTGAGTTAAAGGTCTAGCAATTTTGGAGAAATTTTCAATGAACCTACGGTAATAACCCGCAAGTCCAAGAAAACTTGGATTTCGGGGACACTACGGGAGGCTTCCAATTTAGTACATCTTGTACCTTGCTTGGATCAACAAATGATACCTCCTTCAGATAACACATGTCCCGTAAATGCAACTTCTCCGAGCCGAAAGCACATTTGCTAAACTTAGCATACAATGATGCCGACGGTGTTTCAAAGACAAGTCGCAAATGTTGTTCATGGTCTTTATCGACTTGGAATAAATAAGGATGTCGTCAATGAACATGACAACAAACTTATCCAAGAAATCCATGAACACCGAATTCATAAGGTTCATGAAATAGGCTGGCGCATTGGTCAGACCAAAGGACATGACAGTGTACTCGTACAAACCATAACGAGTAGAGAAAGCTGTTTTAGGAATGTCCTCAGCTCTAACCTTGATTTGATGATAGCCTGATCGCAAATCAATCTTTGAAAATATTCGGACACCAACCACTTGATCAAAAAGATCATCAATGCGAGGCAAAGGATACTTGTTCTTGATAGTGACCTCATTTAACGGACGGTAGTCCACACACATTCGCAATGTGTTGTCTTTCTTCTTGACAAAGATTGCAGGGCATCCCCAAGGTGAGGAACTCGGTCGAATAAATCCTTTGTCAAGCAATTCTCCGAGTTGCTTCTTCAATTCAACCAACTCGTTGACGGGCATTCGATAAGGACTCCTGGATATAGGAGCAGTTCCAGGAACAAGTCCAATAACAAATTCCACTTCCCGGTCTGGTGGCAACCCGGGAAGATCTTCAGGAAAGACATCAACATACTCACAAACAATTGGTACTGACTCCAAAGAAGGAGTAGTATCAACTTGGTGAGCACAAAGGTGAGAATCCATTGTCCTGGATTGAAAAACGACTGAAGTGCCGTTTTCATTAGTTAAAGAAATGGATTTGTGAGCACAATTAATTTGCCCAAGATGCTTGGATAACCAATCCATTCCCAAGATAACATCCAACCCTTTAGAATCTATCACAATCAAATCAGCCCAAAAGTCTACCCCTTCAATATTTATATTGACATCACGGCAGACTTGATCAGTCATAAAGGCTGATCCAGTGAATGGATGATATGAGGTGGATGAAGATGATGCACAATTAAATGATGTTGAGTAGCAACCGCCTACTAACAAATGAATGGGATGCTCGAGAATCAAACAAAGCAATTGCGGTCTGAAATTAACTAGGAGCATACCAAGCACAACCGGAGTGATACCGCTTCCTCGGCGATGTCTGTTCACCCCCTCGAACCGAACAGGTCGCTTGACCACGATCGGGAAGGTGGTGCAGACGCACATTGGTCGGGAAGGCGAAATAGGGGTATTCCACGAGCCACGGCATAACATCGATTGGCAAAATGCCCTGGCGCCACAATGATAACATATAACCCCGGCCCGACAATACAACAGTGGTGGCGGTTTCCACTAGGCCTTGGTTGATTAGTGGAAGATGATGGGCGAGGCAAACACCGCCGCCTTGGTGTAATGGAGCCGGTGCTCGCGGTGGTCTAGATACCCACATGCGAGGCCTTGGTGAGCCGCCACCGTGAATAAATCGAGAAGTCTGCTGCCGCCGTGACTCCTCCACGCCTTGCTCTTACTCGCCCACAATTGCTTTGTTGACCAAATGAGAGAAATTCCGGAAGTCATGCAAAGCTACAGCCATCTGCAATTCCTCAGATAGCCCATTCAAAAACCGGTTTCGACGACGAATGTCAGTCGAAACATCATCAGGGGCATATCTGGCAAGGAAATTGAACTCATGCAGATATTCGGTAACAGACTTCCGCCCTTGCTTGAGAGCGAGAAATTCTTGTTGCTTGATCATCATGACCCCTTTAGGAATATGAGCTTCGCGAAAAGCTTCCACGAACTCATCCCAAGTAGGGACATGTCCAGCAGGCTGAATGCCAAGGAGATTATCCCACCATATGTTGGCTGGTCCATCAAGCTGATAACTGGCGAAGAGAACCTTTTCCCTCTCGGAACACTAAGCAATTAGTAGCTTCTTCTCAATGGTCCGAAGCCAGTCCTCTGCTTCCATGGGATCCTGAGAGCTAGAGAACACCGGTGGGTTAGTCCGCTGAAAGTCAGCAAGACTGCCCTGCACATGGTGACGTCCTGCTTTGACAGCTGGTGCAACAGGAGAAGAAGTGTTGCGCGCAATCTGCTCCAAGATGCGCGTCTGGTCCATTCGATTGCGCTCAATTTGCATCAAAGACATCGCCATCGAAGGTGGTGGAGGAAGCTCCTCTTCTGGGACCACCTTGCGACCACGAGAGCTAGAAGGTTCATCGGCCCTCCCGAGAATGAGGCACGGAGTCGACATGCCCTTCCTTGTTGCGCTTTGCGCACGAGTAGTAGGTCCTGTCATCCTGTTACCACACCATGGTTAACAACAAAACAAGGATATACTCGCAAACACAAACAAGGTTGCAATTAGAAAAGAAACAAACACTGACATATAATGCACCATGCTATGTTATGCATTTAAATTAACACCAAAACCTAAACTTCATATCAACAAAGAAAAGGTATTCGGTTCCACCCATACAAGAGTCGGCCATAAAGGTCATATTACAACCCCAAAAGTCAAACTTACATACTTTGTACAAAAGACTTCTGCCCTATTACCTACATTTTATTTAAGGGCAACTACTAGACTGAAAGACACTTAACCACGAGGGTTCATCGTCGAGGTGCTAGCATAAAGATCCCGGTTAAAGTTCACCGGAAACTCATTCAAAAGATGAGCTCCAGGGGAACCCGTGTCAACAGGATCCAAAGGGCTAATGAGATGCCTCGGGAACCCAACATGGGTGATGACCTCCGTGAGGTGCATCGCAGAGTGCGAGGAAAACTGCATCATCCGAGCTTGGCGCGCTTGTCCATAAACAGTGCGCACCCGCCACTCGAAGTCGATAAAGAGGTGGTGCAGCAGCAGCGGGAGAGGTCTCGTTGTCACCATAAAGCATGTTGCGAGGAACGCGGTTCATGTTGACTCCAAGAAGCAGGTACTCCTGGGCTTCATTAAGACGATGCCGAGTTTCCCATAGCTCCCTCACAAGACAGCGATGAATTTAGTCCATGATGCGGACCATCCTCGCCAACTGTCGCACCTGGGGGTCTTCGCCAAACTGTATCTCATCGAACATGCTCACTTCGGAGGTAGGGCCTTGATTCGGGAAGTGGTCGTAGGGTGGTTGAGACAATTCCGTCAAATAATGACGAAGAAGGTTCATCATCCTACTTGCAGCTTCCTGAACCGCCATAGCCTCAGAGGTGGCAAGTGCTTGGACACAGTAGGGAACACTGCCAGCTACATGCCTAGCGATAACATTGATGAAGGCATGGTACTCCTCCATCCCTGGTCGTCGGTCTCGTCGATAGATGGCGTACTCCGGCTGATAGGTGAAATTGGCTCGCCACATCATGTCCCGTAGCAAAGCTGGAAATCCATCAACATCCTCAGCTCGGGTCTCCTTGACCAAGTACCACCCACTCATCTATAGACAAAAGGGCAAGGTAAGAAACAATTCACTTTTAAATAAACCAACAGAAGTTGGGGCAAGAATTGATATTAAGGAAGGTAAGAAATAAAAGATGTCATACTTAAGCTTTCAAAATTATACTATTGCTTGAAAATAATTTTATCAGAAAACTCTCTAATTGTTTCGGCCAGGCTACTTCTAACCTACAGGCAACGTATGCTCTGATACCAACGCTGTGGGCGCCCCGGGTTATTGGAAATGTACTTAATTAAATTCATACTGTAGCACGATTATTAATGAAGGAACAATACTGTCCCTTAATTAAAGATCATGCTAAAGATATAAATTTAACAAGTATCAATTCCAATAAACAGGATCCCCGGATATATATATATCTCACAATGGTTCCCAGGATCAACGACCATTGCATATATATATCCTTCAACAACATTGCATCATACACATACAAGTCATACATTTGCATAATTAAACATAAGTTTACATCATTCGGGTTAATGCTACAATATTAAGTGACTTGGTCACTTCAAAAGTTTGACAAATGGAAGCAAAACAAAATATTAAAGTCCACCAATGGCCTCATCCACCCGCAGACAATTGCGTGGAGGAAAGAAGTAGCTTTACTCGTTAGCGTCGCCCTGATCGGCGCTAACGGGTACTTCATAAAGAAAATCGTCCTCACCTGCAACAATAGGTGATAGCACCTTGAGTACGGAAGGTACTCAGCAAGTCTTACACAAACTAATAGAAGAAAGTGTTTATTAGAACCTAATCAAAGAAATAGAATTTTTACATGCATAAGGTTACAACAGGAAGGTAAAATGGTTAAGTTTTGCATAAAGCAGGACATCTTAACCTACAAAGACTAAATTTTGATAAAGCAGCTTAATAAATCAAATTTGGACCAGAACAGTAAGTAAATGGCATAATTGTGAACAGTACAGTGCATGAATCCCTCATACACAGCCAAAAACCGAAACCAGATTTTGAAAATCAAAACTTCTATACAGGTGACATCAATTCAAGTTATCGTCCATAACTGTGGACACGGCTATTCGAATAGTTTATACCTGCAGGGTGTACATCTTTACCCACATGACTTAGCTAGCCCGTTGCCTTCGGATGCCTCTGAATGATGACATACTTCCTTTGGTATGCCGACCGGGGAAACTAAGATTTGCTATTTTTCAACAAGCTAACACTATTGAGTGGGACCCCCATGTGTGAACTGATCCCGCTTAAACAACGACTGATAGCATCTGCTTAACCGGGGCACACATGTTGCGCCGAATGCCGATCCAAACAATTAAATGCGAATGGGCTCACTACCCATATTAGGATGCAATCGGCACCATTAAGGTATCGTATATGCTACGGAGCACATATACGCCTCACCCTTCTAAGAACATCCGATCTCGACATACAAGCTCACATGGCATACAACGCAGTCATCAGACCAAAGCATCTATGCCATACAAGGTCAATACACATATTCTTACTCTCCTGTTTCCAACCCAATAGTCTTAACATTTTACTTAACCAAACAGCGCCCATACACTGCATGTGGAAGTACGTGGGGGACTTGAATTGAATAATCAGAGTTCGGTCCTTAATTAACCCGGACAAGTCCACCACAAAACCCAATCTCGTGCACAAAAGCACCATCACTAGCTTCCTCTTGTCCAGATCAATTTAAATATGAAACTCAAGTTTGATTTAAAGAAACTGGACAAAGAGTTCAAAATAACAAAAGTTCATTGGTGATTCCCATGTTTGACAAGATATGCTTGTCAAACTCTAAAATCTCTAGACTGCATGTCTAAGCCAAAACTGAAAATATATGTTATAATATACAGTACTATGCTAAGGTTGAGTGTATGGTGACAATTGAGGTAATCCACCATGTTAGGTCATAACTAACTAATAACAGATCACAGTTTGTATTTTCAGAAAAATAGCATGCACAGTTGTCACTGAATTTAGAAAATCTAATGTATAAAATTTGGGATCAATATGGTGCAGAGAGGAAGCTTGCCTTGATAATAATAAACCTCATTGCGAGTTCAGTTGCTCGAAATATATTCAAAAACTTCAGATGAACCAGATTCTATAAGAAGCAATAAGATCCAATAAATGCCAAGATTGACAATAAGCACAAAATAGAAGAAATATGCATGATCAATCTAGAAATGCATGATTGACAATATGCTTAAGCCATAACTACCCATAATAGTGATAATAACCCATAATATAGCTTACTGTTTTCAAATGGCAAAACTAGGGTTTAGTGCAAAGTTGCAATTTTCAGATTTTGAAATGAATCGAAACAGATGCATTGCGCTTTTGGAAAAAGGGAAAATAGAACATGCAAAAGTTCATAAATGAAACTTAGCATGATCTTTTTAGGGTAATTAATATCCCAAACTAACCTTAATCTAACCCTAATCGGTTAGATTACCAAAAGCTGAAATAAACTTGCATTGTCGGTTGAGCCGACAAAAAGGAACAGAGGCAGATTTCTGTTATCAATCCAAATAGATGATAACAAGGATTAAAAGAATAACATGTTATGCTACTAGGGTTTAGTCTAAACCTAACAAAGATAACAAGTCGACAGGAGAAACCCTAATTCTTGAAAATGACATGAAAGACCGAAAAGTTAGAATATCAACTTTTCAGTTTAGAGCAAGTTGAAGCTACTGATGTTCGAAAGAATGATTCACAGGAGCTTCTAAGGTCATTAAGATGATCAAGATGCTAAAAACTAAGGTTTTAGCTTACCAGCAAAGGAAAGACACCACAATCTTTGAAAACCGAAGTGGATTGACAGAGAAATAAACTCTGGATTTAACCTACAAAAGATAGCCAATCTTTATTGCAAGGTAAAACCAGTGCTTAAGGTGGATAAGCAATGGACAAGAGCAAGAAACTCCACTGGACAACAATGGAGGATGAGCTTCAGTGGTCAACAATGGTAACAGCAAAGAAAAGCTAGGGTTTATATATGGATGTTGAGCTACAGGGCAAGAGGGAAAGATCTAGAGTTGATGAGGTGTCCACTTAGCTAAATATCCAAAATTTGTGGCATAATCTTTGGATAACCACCTCCTCTGCTCTCAGAAATGGCTGCGCGCAGAGATAAGGAAGAAGGGAGGCAAAATATGACATGTGGGTCCCTTTGTCATCCTCAGCCGCGCGCGTCTTCAAAAGCTCAAAAGAATATCAGCCGTCCGATTGGAAATGGGCGGCTGTGATAAATAGAGAGGTTAAAAGGTTTTAATCGGTATCTTTTAATATGGACCGTGCGATCTAAAACGGTCGATCGAGATTAAAACAGAGCTCAAAAGGAATCTCGGGATCTACTTTCAAATATGGACGTTGGATGAGAATCCAACGGTCAATTAAAAGGAATACACGTCACTCGATTAGATGAGATGATGCAGCACCGTTAGATTGGATTTCCACGGTCGAGATGGGAAAATGAACCGGATGGTCCGATTGCATACACTCATATGGACCCTACGATTGAAATCCAACGATCCACCGAATTTGGGCTTTAAGGCCCACGGTCAAAAGGAGCGCCATAGGATTTAAATCCAAAGGCCTAGATAAAAGCGCGCTTTGATTTCAAAGCGAAGCAGTGACGCGGTTAGATCAAGAATGGACGGCTAAGATCGTGAGGGGATCCGAGTCGTCCAAATGCATACACCAATCTGGACCACTCGATGAAGATCTAACGCCCGCAGGAGTGCGGGCCTTATTAGCACGCGTAAAAAGGAAAGTCCGAGGATTTGAATCGACGGCTCGGATAAAAGCGCCTTTAAGTTTAAAACGCGAAAAGGAGGCGCCATTGGATCGATATGAACGGCGGAGATCGAGACAGGCTCCGGAGTTGTCCGATTGCATACACTGACCTCGATCGTTAGATTAAGATCCAACGGCGGAGATCAAAGCGCACACGTGGACAGCTCACGTGACGTTGCGGCCTTGCCCGTTCGATTGAAGATCAACGGCTCACAGCACGTAGGAGATTTGAGCTCACGCTCGAACGTGACAGAGCCGGACCATTTGCACAGGGTTGAACTCAAGCACATGGCTCGAGTCGCTACAGTGCTACGGTTTTGATTCAAAACAGTTTGGTTGACCCGAACCTATTCAAATGCTTAAAAGGTTTGACTGGGCTTTTAAAAATAGCAAATAAATTTGTAAAATCATGAAATTTTTGCTGGAGGCTACTGGGATGATATATTTCCCAGATAAATTTTAAAATCACATAATCACTTGGTAAAATACATAAATATTTATTTTAGCCCGAAAGTATTCATTTAAAGACAATTATTTTTCTTTAATTCAATTTAATTTCTAAAAATGCAACAAAAAATATTTTCAGCCAAGATAATTTATCTACGCTTTAATAAAAATACTTCCCAGTCATAATACAAGTTTTATCTTGTATTCCCTTAAGACTTTAAATGGTCCTTTTGGATTTTGGCTAAAAGGAAGGTTTTCAATTTGTAACATACTACCCAAATTGTAGAAATGAATAGTAATGCTATGAACAACACCTCATTACTGTTCATAAAGCATTTTATCACTGTTTATAAACTTGGGGCTAACCTTCTTCCTCTGCAACAATTAATATTAAGCAAAGCAGATGAGTACAAAAATTGTTTTTGTACTCGCAAGACTGACGTGTAAGATAACAGAACTATAATTTAACTATATGTAAGCTTTATTTAAGTGGAGGAGGCTCTGGACTTATTTTCAGCATAAAGCAAGTTTTCATTTGCAATAGGGTAATAGATTCAAAGCAAGTTTGCAATTAACTTTTATTGTTCAAATAAAAGAGATACAATTATAACAATAGATAGATGACAACACCAACCTAGAAGTGACTAACCCATAGTCACCACAACAATAGCATGAAGTACCCCTTCATACCACCCATGTTAAGTTTAAGTTTTTAAAAGGTTGTAGTCTAGTTCTTGTGGGAAATAACCAAGCGTGTCCATAACCTAGGACGAGGCTATTCGAATAGTTTTAACCTGCGCAGGGTGTACCAATGTACCCACACGATAGACCGTCTTTCCACCACCACGGTTAGCACACTTCCTTTGGTATGCGCATGGCTAAGTCTAACAAGACGCTTTCCAATGGGCGATGCTAATTAAGAGCCGCAACCCACGGAGAAAGACACATTAGATACCTAACCGGTCCGCTAATGCTCCTCCAACACCACAACACACACACACAGAACACACCCACCGACCAGCTCATAATTAACACCTTCCAAAGTACTTAGTCAAGAGAGGTTCCATATCCCCTCGTGTGGTTAGCACGCAATAATTGCTTGGATCAATGGCACAAGTAACTCGGTCCTTAGGGACTTAGGCACCATTCAATCACACCCAACGGATCACCCAACATACCATTGTGCCCAAGCCAAGATATAATTTTGTTTTCAGTTTTGATTTGCAAAATGGTAAAACACAAGGGTTGGACATAATGGAATAATAATAGCATTTGTGTGATCAAGATCACCGACTAAGTCGATGATCGCCCAATACTACCGATACTAGGCATGGCTAAGCAATATTTATTCGAAATCTACTAAGTGACAAGAGCTCATCCAACGAACTCTAATCACAAAGAAATAACCTAGGCTCGTAGTAGAGGATAATCATTTACCTACAGATTATGCAACTAGAGGTCTAACTAATCAATTAAACAACAAAATAGCAATGCATACATAGAAGTTAAACAAAATATTAGACTTTAAAAGTAAGGGGATCAAATGGGAAATGATCAAACTGCTTGCCTACTTGCTGTTGCTCAAACTGTTGTAGAGGATCGTTCTCGGGGTTACCGCAAATGTCGAAACCTAAGCGAAAAGCACAAAGAAGCGAGATAACCCATAAGACGAGCAACACTTAAACAAAAGAGCAAGCAAAAATTATTCAAATGCGACGAAATTTATACACAAGGTAGAATAGGAATAAACCTAGACATAGAAACTGGAAAAACCTAATTTGGATTTGTGGTGCAAAAGATATTCCCTAAAAACCTATTTTCGGCCATAATTAGGTACTGTAGCAAAAATATTTTCTAGAAAGATTTTGAAGCTGAAACTTTTATGGTAGCTACCTACTGGTATAGTGATAAACCATATAAAATTTCAGGTCATTTGGAGTTATATTGAAAGAGTTATGATTTTTCAAGTCATGAAAATGAACAAAATTAAATTGCATGTGAAAGTTTGTTAAAAATAGTAACATGCCTAAAACCAATTTTATCATTTAGTACTTTATTAAAGGAAGCTAACAAAATTGGTTTCACTAAAAATTGATTTCCAGAGAATTAGTTATGCAATTTACAAGTTAATTGCAAGTTTTAGAATAACATTTAAAACCTATTTCTAAACCAATTTTGAAATCTGTTTTCTGGAGCCGAACTAAACTTCTATCCATTTTTAGATTAAAGGTCAGTTCAAACTAAAGTTAACAAAATTTGAATCAACCTAATTGGATTTAAAATGAAATAGTTATGCATTTTTGAAGTTTAATACCTTTTTCAGTTTGCAAATAAAGCTTTCGGGAAACTCATAATTGCCATTACGACGTGGCTGATTATGGACCGTCGATCCTGGATCGGACGGCCCATGCGCACGGCGCGCACAGCACACACACAGCGCCCACCGAGGCTCACCGTTGGATCAAGATCCAACGGTCTAGATGGAGATGACATTCGGACCGAACGGATGCTTTCGCAATCCCAGCCGTTGATCAAGGATCCAAGGGTCCAGATCGAACCACGCCGACTGTGGAGTCCACGCGCGCGGGAAAGAGCCAGAGGCTGTGGACCGTCGATGGTGAGATGGACGGCTCACAATCCACGCTATACACGACACCAGCCGCTTTTGGACGATCGCAGCCGTAGATCAGAAAGTGGACACCGCACGTTGGGCCACGTCGCGCACGGCGCTGACGCGTCCGACAACGCAGCCGAGGGCTTTGCCGGCAAATCGCCGACGACCAAGGGCACGGCGGCGGGACCGGGTGCTAGCTACGGGTGCGCAATAGCATTGCGCACCCTCTGGTACCACCCACACCTGCGGTGGTGGACCAGAGCGGCGGCGCGACGGCGAGGGGCGGCGCGGTAAAGACGACAACGACGACAAGCAGCAAAGAGCTCCGCAGCGGTCCATTCAAGCGGTGCCCGAGCATCTAGGGGCTACCAGGGAGCTACCTGACGGACGCGGAGGTGTAGAGGAGGTCGGAGCAGCTCCGGCGACGACGCACCGCGACGGAGCAGAGGAAGATGACGTGGAGCGGACGGCCTGAGCAAAACCAACCACACCGCGTCATCAAGATGGATTCCAAACGACTCCAGGATGCTACCAGAGCAAGGAATCGGAGGGAGGAGGACTCACCGGCGCTGGAGACGAAGAAAGGTGCTCGCGGCCGATTTGGGGGAAATCCAAAATCCCGGCGCTGCCGTCGAAGCGACCTGAAATGGAGTGGGGGTTAAGCACCACCGAGGTGAGGAGAAGCAACAGGAGCAAGGAGGGAGCCAGGGAACCACTGGAGCACTGGGTTCACCGAGGAGCTCCGCGGGCAACAATGGCGGCCGAAGGATTGCGGTGTTTTGGGAGCTCCACGAGTGTAGTGGGTGCACCGTAGAGCTCAAGGGTGCGTAAAGGAAACTAAGGGAGGAGACGGGGAGCTTAAGTAGCTGAGGGGAAGCCAGGAGCGACGGCAGCAACCCTCGGATGCCCACGCCTCTCACGGTCGCGACGAGTGACGGGAGCAGGTGAGCAGTGGACTTTCGGGGGCGGCCGCACGACGGGCATTAAATGCGCTGCAGACACCCGTTGCGAGGTCGCCGGATGGGACAGGGCACTGCGCACCCACGCTCGGCTCCGCCATGGCGCAGCGCCGCGCGAGCGAGAGGAAGGCGACGACGGCCAGCCGTCCGATCGGCATCCAAGGGCTGACACGCGATCGAGTTGAAACGGTGTCGGGCAAACGTCGACCGCCCGATTGAAATCCAACGGTCGAGAATCAGAGGGCAACCGGAGGAGTCCGAATGCCTACACGAATGCGAGTCGTCCGATGGAGATCCAACGGTCCAGAGCGCGCGCGCCCGCTCGCCCGCGCCGGGTGCGGTTAGTTGACTCGGCCGAGTCAGTTGGCTCGAGCCCGAGTCTGACTCGCACCCGAGGAACAGTGCAAACCAGTTAGGTTTTGAATTTTAAAGGCTGAAACTTTGGGGATTTAATTGAGGTATCAAATCAACTCCAAAATTCATGAAATTTTAACTGGAGGTTCCTGGCTTTAGGATTTACCTCCCATAAAATTTCCAGAGGTTTTTGAGCACTGGAATTGTCTCAAGAAATTCCAGAAGGCTATTTCAAAGGTTTGACCAAGGTTTGACTTGCCTCTAAAATATTTCAAATAATTTCCAAAAATTATGAAATAATTCGGAGGTGTTACCAAGCAACCCTAGAACCCAGGGAAAATTATTACCAAGGGTTTGACAAAAGATTTGACCAAGGAGGTTGTTGACTTGATAAATGAGGGTTTTGATTTTGAATTTTCCAAAATTCTTTTACAAGAATTTTCAGAAAAGTTCAAAAGCACAAGGATGTAGGAAAAGTTTTAATTTACCCTCAATTTCTTACATTTGAAACACAAGCTGAAATTTGGGATGTTACATCAACGGCCCAGACCTTTGGGGACCTGTAGGCCTCTGAACACTGCACGTCACTAGCAGCCGTCCATCGCACGATCAACGGTCAAGATGGATGTACCATTCGGGTCGCCCAAACCGCACATAAATCTGTGCCGTCCATCTTTAGATCTATGGCTCAGATCGTGAGCACTTTCGGACCCCCCCCCCGAAGGGCACAGCACTCTGAGCCCTCCATCTTGAGATCTACGGCCGTGATTGTTCGCGGCAAACGGGTCGCCCGAACGGCCCATTTCGCGTGGACCGTTGGATCTAGATCCAACGGTGACTCTCTTTAGGTTCACGCGCGTGCGCTGTTCTCCGTGCGCGTGGGCTGTCTGATTTCGCATTAAGGGCCCACGTTCGTCCACGTCATTCTATTTCTGTTAAGTTTTATTATGTTTCGGTAAGCCTTTATTTATTAACTGAAAATTGTATTAAACTTTGAAAACTCATAACTATTTCATTTTAAATCCTTTTTAGATAATTCTAGCTAGAATAAATTCATGTTTAAATAGAGTTTAATCTAAAAATACTTTTAGACAATGTTCTGTGCCAGAAAATTTTGTAAATAACATTAACTTGTTTTCAGCTACTTTAGCATTTTCCAGAAATTGATTTGAACTTGGTTAAATGCATATTTTTTTCTGTATAACTCCAAAATGTGCAAACTCAATTTTGTTAAGTTCCTCTGTTAGCAACCTTTAATATGAAATAGGTTTTGATCATGATTTCTTTTCTGTAAAGTAGCATGTGCTAGGTTTACAACTTAGAAAAATCATAAGTAATTCATTTTAACTCCAAATTTGGTAAACCCAACTTTGCTAACCTTAGGATGCCATTTTCTACCTAGTATAAAAATTTCAGACCTTAGATCATTCTAAAATTTTTTGCCATGAAAAGTACCCTTAATTAATTTCATTGGAATTAGCAAGCTGAAAGAAATTATTTTAGCTATAACTTTTGCATGCTTAATTCAAATGACCTGATTCTTGTTTATAAATTCATTTAAAATCATAACCATGTTGCTGTATGAATTTCATAAGATTTGGGTGACTTTTGCTGTTGAGTTTCATTTGGTGTTCTTCGTTCTAATTGGTTTATCGCCTTTTCACGTTAGGTTCTGAAGACATTATTGACATTGAATCTGATCCTCAGCAACCTGACCCTACCCTCCAGCAAGGCAAGCAGATGTAGCATCATTTGATCATGTTGTTCCTATTATTTTCAAGTTCTAACATATTGTTTGCAAATTCTATGTATGCATTGCTATCTTGTTTTAAACTATTGTCGATTAGTTGACCTATTAGATGCATAATCTGTAGGTCAATGTTGATCCTCTACTACTGACCCTAGGAATATTTGCTATGATTTTGGGTTCGTTGGATGGAACCTTGTCACTTAGTAGTTTACGAGTTGGTGTGCTTAGCCATGCTTAGCTACCGATAGAAATTGGCGGTTATCGACTTGTCGATAACCTTGACCACACAAACTTATTATGATCTGTATGATTTAGCCTTTGTGCCATATTTCTTGTGAAAACTAAAAACTGAAAATAAAATGATTTGGACTTGGGCACAATGGTAAGATGGTGTGTTTTGGGTGTGACTGGAATGGTGCCCGGGTCAGCTAAGGACCGAACTTCTTGTGAGTCCCCGTTATCTAGGCAATTTTGTGCGTGCTAACCACACTAGAGATATATGGGACCTCTCTTGACTAAGTACTTTGGGGGGTCTTAATTAATGAGCCGCGTGTGGGTTGTATATTTAACTATATGCAACATGGACATGTTTGTGGGGAGTGGAGCACCCGCCAAGGCCGGTGTCTCCTACTCCACGTATGGGTCTTTGTGATCCATATTTTGTCGACAGATCACTAAGGGTTAACCCCCGTACGTGCGGCTCTTGATTAGCGCAATCCACTGGAAATGTCTCGTAGGACTTAGCCGTACCGGCATACCAAAGGAAGTGTGCTTAATAGCTTCGCAAAAAGGCGGTCTGAAGTGTGGGTACATTGTTACACCCCTGCAGGGTTAAAACTATTTTAATAGCCTCGTCCTAGGTTATGGACACGCTTGGGTAAGCTTTTCAAGAGTTAGACTACAACCTTTTAAATTAAAACTTGATGGGTGGTATGAATCAGGGATTCATGCTATGTTGTGGTGGCTATTGGGATAGCCACCTCTAGGTGGTTACTTGATTATTTTATTGTTACTCGCTGTTATTTCAATGCTTACAAACAGATTTTATCAATTGCCTTCAATCTATTACATTATCGCAAATGAAAATTGCCTTATTCGTCCAAACAACCATATAACCATTTCCTTTGATTTCAGCCCGCATCTAGCTATGTATAGGCTTGTTACTCGTAAGTCTTGCGAGTACATTATTGTACTCATCTGCATTGCTTGTTGTGTGCAGATGAAGAGGGTGAGCCCCAAGGGCCTTACTTTTGTGAAATGTGCGGCTTTTGGGACGACTAGCTCGGCGGTCCGATTGGTTGCCTTGTGGGTTGAGGCACACTAATTGGCTTTTGTTCATAGCCATCTTATGGCAATTTTGCTTCCGCTGTTACTGTTACTTTTAATGTCATTTGGCCAGTCGGCCCACTCCTTTCTAATAACTTATATTATGTATGTCTTTTGGTAGACTCGTTAATGTGATGTATGGAATTGATGCTTGATTTTGTAATGATGTATGTGTGCTGCGTTTCTAGGAAGCACATGTTCATCGAGACACGGTGTATTTTGTTTGTAATGCTAGAGCCAATGGAAGGCGAATTATTACAAGCTAAATAAACCGGGGTCTCATAAGAACCCTTGGGGCACTGTCGTCATCGAAGAGCTCCACGGTCCAACAATGGTGATTGTCAATTCTCTGGTGTTTTGGAGCTAACAACAGAGAGGGAGCAAGCTAGATCTGGGAAAAGGTCCAAGGAAAAGCTTGAGGGCTTTATATAGCCAGAGGGCAAAGGAATGGAGCAACACAAAGGTCAAAGATGGGCTCAGTTCATGCCCCTGCCATGGACACTGTGAGCAATGGGAGCAGGTAAGAACACCACTTTTGGGGGAGAAGCTCTGATGCGCATTTAATGCTTGCAGCAAATAGCCGTTTAAAGGTCCCCAAGGAATTGACAAGGCAATGCCTCTACACGCTTGTGCACTGGCGCTTGTGCTCGAGCCAGAGGTAGGAGACGACCATGTTCAAAGGGGGCCCCACCTGTAAGCGAAACAAGGTGGCTCGAGTCCAAAGGGTTATGTGGGTTGAGCCTAACCCTAAGGCACGGACCCAAACTCCTGACGGTTGGATAGAAAATGAAAGGTCACGATTGAATCGGTCATTTGGAGGGCTCCCCAACGTTTGAATCAATCTAGGTGGTCTGATCATATTTGAACGGCTGAGATTGACCGGGACGATCGGAGGTCCGAACGGCCTAGACTATCTTGTTCGTTGGATTGAAATCCAACAGTCCAAATCACACGCGCCCAAGTGGCTCAAGCCTGAGTTCACCTAGTTGACTGGGCTGGATCAATTGGCGCGAGCCAGTTTAAAAACGTGACCAAGCGCGAAGGGGTACGCACCCGCAGCGGTTGGATTAAAATCCAACGGCTACAATGCGATGGCGCGATTGGAGGTCCAAATGGCCCATTGAACGAGGGCCATTTGATAAAAATCCAACAGCTGAAATCCACACGCATTTGAAAGAGGCTCGGGATGGCACTGAGATGGTTGGGTTCAACAAGCAAAGAGGTTTTGGGCTCCAGTTAGACTTAAACCCAACCCAAGAGTTGACTAGGGTTTGATTTTGAAGATGAAGCTTTGAAGGATTCTTAGAGATAGAAAACTAACTCCAAAAATTTTGAAATTTTTACAAGAGCTTGCTGACTCTAGGATTGACCTTCTATAAAATTTCTAGAGGTTTTCATGCAAAGAATTTTTCCCTAGAAATTCTTCAATGTCCTAAGTTATGGTTTGACCAAGGGTCGGCAGGTTTGACTGGCCTCTGAAAATACTCAAATAATTTCTAAAATTTTGAAATTTTTCAGAGGAGTCACACAGCTTCCCTAGCACCAAGCAAAATTATTTCCAGAGGATGATCACAAGATTTGAGAAGGGTTGAAAAAGGAGGGTCATGACTTTGGTCAATTGGAAGATTGAAGTTTTTGATTTTCCACAATTCTTGAACAAAAATTACAGAAAAGTTCAAAAACAATAAGATGCAAGAAAAGTTTTAATTTCTACACTTTTTCTTACATTTGAAACACAAGCCAAGAAATGGGTATGTTACAGAAAGTTTCTGTAATTGCATGTTCGTAATCCTTGTTTAGTACCTACACCCCTAGATATAAGTTTTGTTTGATTGGAGACTATGGTGTAGACAATTAATTTCTTGTATATCGAATATGCATAACTTGTGATCACATGGATGAATTGAAGCTTGCTATTTGGGACAATAATTCTTGTGTGCTGAATCCTATTCAATATGAGAGGAAAATAAAATTTAATACTCATCCAATGCCTATGTGTTTACCTTTTATTGCACAATCTAGTATGGACGATCTGAATAAAGGTGTTGAATTATGGAAGAACTTACAAATCTTTTCACCCTTGCTAGAAGAATTTGCTATTGCTCAATTGAAATATGATTATATGAATGACTTGTGCTATTTGAATTCAATTACTGTGTTGTCCTTTCATAGAGCAATGAATAACTCCACTATATACTTCACTTATACTTGCAAATTGAGTTGCAAATTGACTGCTATGAGAAAATATACCTTTGCTGATTTGATGCAAGCACAATCACCTGTAATTTCCAAAGTTTTCTCTATTTTTTTTGCCACTTGCTGTTGCTAACATTTTGCAGAAAGATGAGCATGCATTGCTACAAGTTTTGAAGCTTTTCTTAGAATTAGGGGATGAGCTTGAGCCGAGGACGACTCAAATGCAAGAAGGGGAGGATGATGAGGACATCAACCGTCCGGATACAAGCGCTACTCCCCGCCATGGTACAAGGAAGGTTTCCATATCACTTTGTGTCCAAGCCAAGCAAGAGTTCAAGTTGGACACGTTCTGGAATCCAGTTCGGCCTGCGGAGACAACCCTAACTTCAAACAAGCATAAGTTTCGCATACGAAGACCATTTGAGGTCCACGAGTACCTGATTGAAAGCTTATCTCGTCCTCTTTCAAACGAATCTGGCCTCACCTCTAAACTCCTTCTGTGCACGCCGCAATCATCGAAAGAAAGTGTTGCATTACATGTTTGGGCCAAATTGGGCCTTGTAACCTATTTGGGCCGGCCACCTCCTTGGCCACCCCCTTCGGCCACACTATTCATAGCATACTATTCATGTGAACAGTACCCATGAATAGTATCACCCCCTTAGCTATTGGATATGTGCGGCTCCCCCTCTCCCATATAAGGAGGCCGCACCCCTCTAGTTTTCCTTGGATTTCGTTTATGTTTAGTTTGCCTTCGTTGCAACTTGTATCTTCTGTATGTGTCGACTAGACCACCCAGTCAAGATCCTTATTCGGAATCCCAACTAAAATTAAAATTTTCAATCGTATTTGCAATTTCAGATTGCTATTTATCTTATTCTTGTGTGCTTCTTCGGTGTATGCAAGAATCGACCTTCGTGGTTAGGTCAACCGGGTATTCGTGTGCGGTTAATAACGACTTGTTGAGCAGTTCAGCGATTGCGTGGTTTCGGGCCTTGCTAGTTCATAGCCAGGATCATGAGAGTTGAGCGACTACTACCGAACTTATCTTCTCATCGAAAGATCGGGCCAAATCAGGACCTTCGTGGTTCATCAGGATGTGGTCTCGCGGCAGATAAAGATGGAACAAGATCAAGCTACGCAAAGAAAACATGATCAAACTAGACAACGATGAACTAGACTAGAAACAAGCAACTGACACGACGATGCAACAGAAATTTCAACAAGCAAAATACCAAAATAAAAATTGCAATGGCTCAACGGGGTGATGGGATAATAGAAGAACACGACTGTAATACCCCGAAACGCTTTAGAGAGAGAACGAAATGGATTAGTAGGGTTTTTCTGAAAATAATCCTTGAGGGCCTATGCATAATTAGACGAAAGGGGATACATAAAAATAGATTCTTTTTGAATTTTTAGTGAGAAGTTGAGTCTACCCTTTAAAAAGGGGATGTGAGGATTAGGGTATCTAAAACCTAGAAAGAAAACCAACCCTAGCCGCATCCTTTTTATCCCGTGCGCCGCCAGAGCTCGTCTCACGGTCGCTGCGATTACGCGTTCGGCCTCTGCGTGGGCGTCGGCGCTGCTTGCCGCCCAACACGCTCGCACGGAAGCGGCGGCTCGTCCGGTCGCGTGCTGCGGCGTCGCGCATGTTCCACTCAGTCGCTGGCGCGTGGTCGTCCATTGTTATTGATCGCGTGCACGAGGGTTCGGCCAGAGCCATCTACGGGCTGCCGTGTGGATTTGCTGCCCAGCGCGCCGAAGCTATCCATGCATGCATGTGCGTGAAGGCATCCATCCAGGTGGGGGACTGGTCCTGGAGGCAGCACCCTCTTCGCGTCCTTCGTTCTCGCACGGTTGAGGCAAGTACTTTGTTTGTTGCTTTGGTTGAGAATGCTTGGTCATGAATGCGTATTTTCGATACAAGATAGCGATGCAAAGTTTCTGGCATGATGATTATCTTAGGAATTGGTGAATGCTCAAAGTATGTTTATGCTCTATTCATGTACGATGTTATTGTTTTTGGAATATTGATGATGAATAGAGGTTGTGCATGTGCATATTGAGATCATGCTGAGGCTTGGTCACGTGGTGACCAAGCATGCATTTCTTTGAGGTCCCCGTCATGTATGTGATGGGCTTGAGGTCCCCACACCTGTGGAGTGTGGGCTTGAGGTCCCCATTACTTGCGGAGTAATGGGCAATTGGTCCCTGCGCTTGCGAGCACAGGCATGGGTATGCAACGACGGTTGCATACTTTGCATTACCGATAAAATGCAAAAAGAGATAAAGAGAAAGGATCCTTGAGCATTGCATATGCATGTGGAATGGCTTTGTTATGATATGCTTATGGAAGTGAATGCTTATGTTATGGTTTCGTGTTGTATGCCCTTAGTTTGTTCTTCTTGAGTCATGGACTCATCCTTGCTGTTTCTTTGTTGTTTTAGGTACCCAATCCAAGAATGGCATGCATGGGAGGGAGTAGACCTGATTTGGATTCACACACATTGCCACTCATCTTTAAAGTTGATCAAAATAAATGAGCGAACTGTTTTGTAACAGCCCCAAAATGACCCTAATAAGGTGTGTGTGTCAAACTGTAACCTAACACTGGGTTCATGTTTCAAATGTATCAAAATGTGTACATTTTGAAACTTTTCACACATCTTCACCTCCTAGAATTATTGTTATATTTCTTGTAAAGAAAATTCATAAATTGAACCTTCAAATTCATAGTTCAACTCGAGTCAAAAACATTTTTGAGTGTTGTCTCAAGTCCAAAACTTTTCAAACTTTTATCATAAATTCTTGGGGTGGTATTGTGCACCCCTGAATTTTTCCCAGATTTTTAGAATTTATTTGAGCCATCTTTGGCTCAGGTCAAACCCATTTTTAAATTGGTCAAACCCCAGTTTATCACTTCTGAAATTTTTAATATAAAATTTAATGCACAAAAACTTCTGAAAATTTTAGGGAAGGTCAATCTTATAGCCAATAAGCTTCAGTAAAAATTTCATCAAATTTGGAGTTCGTTTGATACTCCAATTAAATCCTCCAAAAATCCAGCCTAAAATCAAAAACCTAAACCAGAGTTCACTGTTCCTCGGGCTAGAACCCGACTCGGGCTCGAGCCAGTTGGCTCGATCGAGTCCCTTAACTGTACCGGCGCGGTCGAGCGGGCGCACGCATCGTCAGCCGTTGGATCTCCATCGAACGGCTGTCATTCGTGTAAGCATCCGGACAACTCCGGTTGCCTCTGTTTCTCGGCCGTTGGATTTCCATCGGACGGTGGGCGTTTGTGCACGGCCGTTTCAACGCGATCGCGTGTCCGCCGTTGGATCACGATCGGGCGGCCACCCCTCGTCGTCCTCCTCGCGCTCGCTCGCCAGCCCGCTCGCGCTCGCTCTGCGCCATGGCAGAGAGGCTCGTGGGCCGTAGCGTCGCGTCCACTCACCCTCGACGCCAACGGGCGGGCGCATTAAATGCCCGTCACTCCACCGCCCCCGAAAGTCCACCTTCTACCTGCTCCCGTCGCTCACGGCGACTGTGGCGGCAGAGGGAGCCCGAGGCGGCCAACGGTGCTCTTCTTGCTCCTCGGGCCTACTTAAGCTCCCCACTTCCTCCACGAGCATCCTTTCACCGTCCCGCACCTTCTCCTCACCTTCTCTGAGCTCGAGCGAACCCCGAGCACCTCCGTCACCTTCGGCCGCCATTGTTGGAGCTCGGGACCTCGGTGAAGGCGGTACCCCAGTGGCCCCCTTCCCCAATCTCTTGCTCCCACACCTTCGCCTCCCCTCGGTGGTCGCTAACCCCCGCTCGATTTCAGGTCACATCGAGTGGAACCGCGAGTGAAGTTTTCCCAATTTCGCCGAACCGCCTCTTCGTCTCCAGCTCGGTGAGTTCACCCTTCCCAATTCCTCCTCTGGTAGCACCTCTGGGCCTCACCGGTGCTATCGCCGATATCCCTGCTTCTTGGTTTGGCCCAGTTGTCCCCTCGCGGTGAAGCCCTTCGCACCGCCGATCTTCGTCGCGGCCGTCTCGTGCCTCCGCCGCATCATCGACCCGTCCATCGCTCTTCCCGAGGCCCCGGTGAGCTTAAGCACCTCCTCTTTTCGCTTTTGCTGCACCATGGCCGTGGTTCCTTGTTGCGCCGCGCCGCCGTCGTTAGCCTCGGCTCGCGCCGGCTACCATTTGGTCTCCGGTGGTCGCGTTAAGTCCTTAGGACCTCGTTGTAGCTTGTGCACTCGTCCATTTGCGCGTAGCTGGGCCGGTTCTTTGTTTTCGTTTCGGCCGTAGCACACCCCTCCGCCTCTCGCCGCCGCGCCGCCGCGTCCGGCCACCATTGGCCTCGTCGCCGGTGCCATCCGGTGCGCAATAGCAGTAGGTTCCAGTTTTAGCTCTTTCCCGGCCTCGCACTGAACTCCCTCGCCGGCGACACGCCCGGCGAGCTCGAGTTTTGCTCGGCTCTGTTGTCGGACGAGCGGCAGCAGCGTCGGGGCGACGTGGCTCTTCGGTGGCCGTCCATCGCATGATCTACGGCTCAGAATCGGCCACGTCGCCAGGGCATGAGAACTGGTTGGTTTTGCTTAAGTCCCAGATCAGAACCTCATTAGGGTCTTGTCATTTTTGTATCTCTGTCCCTATAGCTCCAATTTCGGTGATTCCAATTTTGTTAGTTTCCACATAACTTGAACTTAATTATAAAAATAGTTTCAGACCATGATCAAACCTGGAAAACCATTTTCAAAAATAGTAAACAAGTGAACTTAATGCTGTTTTTCAGAACTTTTAACAAACTTGTAAAATGCATATCTTTTTATCTATAGCTCATTTTTGTATGAATCCAATGGGAGTAGTTTCCTCTGATAGTCTAATTGCTAGGAAAATTAGTTTCATAAATTCTACTGTTGTTAAAATCATAAGGACTAAAATTTAGTTTTAATACCCTTTTTAAATCATAAAAATCATAACTTTTGCAATATAACTCCAAATGACCTGAAATTTTATATTGGCTATCAATCTACCAGTAGATAGCTACCATAAAAATTTAAGCTCCAAAATCATTAGGGAAAATATTTTTGCTACAGTAAAATAAAAATGGCCGAAAATAGCTATTTCCTTAATATCTTTTGCTCCAAAAATCCAAATTGAGTTTTTCCAGATTCTATGTCTAGATAGGTGCTGGTTTTACCTTGTGTATAATTTTTGTGTCTTTTGGTTGCTTTTTGCTCAAATTTTGTGATTAGGGTTTATTGCCTTATTGCTCTTTTGCCGTGTATTTGCTTATGCGATTAGGTGACGAAGAGTCCGTTGAGCCCGATAGCACATCAGAGCAACCTCTTGAGCAACAGCAGCCAGGCAAGCAGTTTGATCATATCCCTTAATCCTATTATTTTCAAAGTTTAATACTTTGCTTCAACTGTATGTATGCATTGCTAATTTGTGTTAAATTATGGTTAGAAATCCTTTAGTTGCATCCCCGTAGCTAAATGTTTATTCCTCTACTACATGAGCCTAGGTTATTTGCTGTGGTTAGGGTTCATGGTGGGGCCCTCATCACTTAGTAGTCACGTGTTATATTGCTTAGCCATGCTTAGTGTCGGTAGTGCAGGCGATCATCGACTCATGCCGGTGGTCCGGATCACACAACTACTATTACTCTTATTATCCAACACTTGGTGTTTGGTGCCTGATTAATTTTGCAAATCCATTTAAAACAAAACTAAAAATGAAAAATTGGTTTCACGCGGCACAATGGTATGTTGGTGTGATTCTTTCTTGGGTGTGATCGGATTGGTGCCCGTGTCAATTAAGGACCGAGCATCTTGTGAGTCCTCGTTACTCGTGCATTTATTTGCGTACTAACCACACTAGGGGCATATGGAACCCCTCTTGACCGAGTACTTTGGCGTGTGCTAGGGCGGGTGGCAGGTGGTTTTTATTGATTGGGAGCGTTGCAGTTGTCCGAAAAAGCTGGGCCTTTGTGGCAGTTGTCTTTTTCGGCTGGGCAACGTAGCGTATGGATTTCGGTCCATACGAGCGGGTCGTGCCTAGTACACAATATTGGAAAAGTCTCGTAGGACTTAGCCGTGCCGGCCTACCTACGGTAGTGGGCTGAATCATGTGGCTTAAAGGCGATGCAAGTGTGGGTAAAGTGGTACCACCTGCAGGATAAATCTATTCGAATAGCCTCGTCCTAGGTTATGGACGCGCTTGGGTAAGCTTTTCAAGAGCTAGTGTTATAACCTGTTTAAAAACTTAAAACTTGACGGGTGGTATGAACGGGGAGTTCATGCTATTGTTGTGGTGACTTGGGTGAGTCGCTTCTAGGTGTTGGTGCTCTTTACTTCATCAGATACTTGGTCGCTTGCGATTATTTTGAACTCTTAAAAAAATGAATTGTAAACTTGCTTTTAAATGTATTACATTATTGCAAATAAACGTTGCTTTGTACTTAAATAAACCATATGGCCTCCAATTAAACAACTGCATATAGCTACATTATAGATCCGTTATCTCACACGCCGCCTTGCAGTACAAGTTGATGTACTCACATGCTTTGCATGCTAATCTTTTGTTGCGAGAGGAGGTTGCTCATAAGCCAAGGTACTTCGCGAGATGTGCTTGGGTTGGGAGAGCGAGTAGCCAGCGGTCCGGTCGGTTGCCTTGTGGGTAAAGGCACACCGGTTGGCTCTTTAGTTCAGCCATCTTATGGCGCTTTTGTTTCCTCTGCTTATTTACTTTTGTGCTTATTGTCATTTGGCTGAAAGGCCCCCCTTTTGTAGTGACTCTGTTTAATTAATGTATGTCTTTTCTCCGTCTGTAATGTTTTGGTTCTATGTGATGAATGGAATTGATGCTTATGTTTGTATCGGGGTATGTATACCGCATGGAAGTATACATGTCTCGGGCCGGGTTTTATTTAATTGGTAATGCTTGCTAAAGTATTACGAGTTAAATAAATCCCGGGGTCCCCACAAGCTTGGTATCAGAGCCATACTGACCGTAGTAACCGGAGCTAGTCGTCTCTTAGGATATTTTGGGAAAACCAAATTTCGAAGTACCAAATGGTTTTGTGAAAACCTAAGTTGATTCTCAGTTTACTCCTTACCTACCTTAGCTTTCTTCTCTCCTCTTACTCTAATTTGAGTTTTGAAAATTGTTTTCCTCTCTTCTTTTCAAAGATAATGTTAACAGTTAATTGGGTTTTGGGACCACCGAGTTTGGCAAATTGAATTGTGAGCTGCCTGTTCAAGGTTTTGAAGCTTCTGGAATGGTTTGGTTACGACTAGGAGCTTGGATGCAAAATCTGGACAGCGAGCGTCAGTTTCCGGACAGCAGACTCGGAGGTTCTAATTAGGGTAGAGAATGAGAGAATAAATCAACTAAAACTTGAAGGGAATAAAGGGTAAGAAGTGATACTAGTTAGCTAAGCATCGACATTATTTTGTTGACCTAATTATTGTTTTATGATTGTGTTTGCTTTAGTTCGAGGTGCTGAAATTTTTATCTTCTTGATCGATTACTCGTTCATTCAATACGGGTGGGTCGTACGAGAAGTTGGCTTTAACCTTGGTCTTTCTCGTCGTTGTAGAGTTGTTTTAAAGATTTTGCTTTCATTACTTCATTGTTGTTAAATTTTACTTTTCAAGTATTAATTGTTAACATAAAATTTTAAATGAAACAGATGCCTCCCGTCGTGTTACTAAATCTCGGTCAGTGGACCCGGATGAGGAGCTTCCTCCTCCTCCGTCCATGGCCGAGTGTTGCTTCGATCGAGCGCAACCGCATGGATCGACGCGATCACGAGACGATTGCGCGGAACACCGCCTCCGCTGCTGGCGCTTCTGGATCGGGAGGTGGGGGTGGCCACCAGCCGCGTGGGGGACTATCAGAGTTCCTCCGCACTCAGCCCCCCACCTTCTCCAGTGCGAGGACCCGCCGACGACGATCGGTTGCGTCGAGTTGAGCGAAGCTCAAGATCGCGCAGCGCCGTGGAGCCGGAGAAGGCATCGTCGCCTCCCACCGCTTGGAGGGAGCAGCTCTATCTTGGTGGGAGAGTTTTACGCTATGCGGCCACCGGCCATGTAGTCTCACGGGAGGAGTTCCGCTCGCCTTCCGACGCCTCACATCCCGCGGGTGTGATGACGCCAAGAAGAGGGAGTTTTGGCCCTGCGGGGGCGCCGCACGCTTGGAGTATTTATACGAGTTCAACCATTTGGCTCGTTATGCTCGGAGGAGGTGGCCACCGATGCGCAGCGGAGAAGTTCAGGGTTGGCTTGTCCTTGGAGCTTCGGGACAAGCTCTCCATCGTCGACTTCCCGGACTTCCAGGCCTTGGTGGACAAGGCCATCGTTGGTGAGCACTCTAGTAGGGAGCTGAGCGAGTCCCGCAAGCGCAAGTGGGAGGCTCAGCACTCAGCCAGGGGAGTGCCCCCTCGCCCTACCACTCCGGTGTCCCGACCTCAGGCACCACTTGTGAGGTCGGTGGCATCTCCAGGACGTTCGTCGCAGGCCGTGGATCGCCCACGTGCCCCTGCGGCTCCCCAGGGTGGCTTCCGCAACCCAGCTGCGGAGGTCACCTGCTTTTCGTGTGGCCTTAAGGGGCATTACGCGAACAACTGTCCCAAAAGGACAGGAGCAGGAGCAGGAGCAGCCCCTCGTCCTAATGGAGGACGCGGGCATGGAGCTGGTTCGTCCCAGGACCAGAAGGTTGCCCCTACTGCCCGTGGAGTGGGTAGTGGCCGGGTCAACCTCGTCACCGCTGAGGAGGCTCAGGAGGCACCCGACGTGGTGTTGGGAACCCTTCCTGTCAACTCCTACCCCGCTACTGTTTTATTCGATTCTGGAGCATCGCATTCGTTTATATCTGCATCTTTTGCTGCATTGGGTGGTCTTTTGTTTACTCCATTGTCTATCCCGCTTCTGATTCGCTCTCCTGGTTCGGAGCTAAGAGCTGAATTAGAGTGTAGGGATGTCCCCATCAAGATCGAGGGAGTGAGATTCTGGGCGAATCTTATCCTCCTCAACTCGGCTAGCTTAGATGTGATCCTTGGTATGGATTGGTTAGCCCGGCATCTAGGCCAGATAGACTGCGCTAGGAAGATGGTCTTTCTCACCAGTCCGTCCGGCGAGCAGGTTGGATTCTCACCGAAGCTACAAGGACCTCGTCTCTTCGCTACCGAAGCGAAGCCATCTCCGAGATTCGTGAAGTCCTCGTTGTTTGCGACTTTGTGGATGTCTTCCCGACGAGTTGCCCGGAATGCCACCTGCTCGAGCCACGAGTTCGTCATTGAGTTGGTACCGCACCGCTCCGATTGCGAAGTCCCTACCAATGAACACGGATGAACTAGTGGAGCTGAAGAAGCAACTTGAAGACCTGCAAGCGAAGGGTTTCATTCGGCCTAGTTCGTCTCCGTGGGGTTGCCCAGCCATCTTCGTAAAGAAGAAGGATAATACCCTACGGATGTGTGTTGATTATCGTCCACTTAATGAAGTGACGATAAAGAACAAGTATCCCTTGCCTCGGATCGACGATCTTTTTGATCAATTGGCGGAGCACGTGTCTTCTCAAGATTGATCTAAGAGTTGGTTATCACCGTGTTCGTATCCGACCGAGGATATTCCAAAGACGGCGTTCTCTACTCGTTACGGTCTATACGAGTATACCGTCATGTCTTTCGGCTTAACCAATGCTCCAGCCTTGTTCATGAACCTTATGAACTCGGTCTTTATGGAGTATTTGGATAAGTTCGTGGTGGTCTTCATCGATGATATCCTTATCTACTCTAAGGATGATGAAGAACACGCCGAGCATCCGCTTGTGTTAGGCAAGCTTCGTGAGCACCAGCTGTACGCGAAGTTTAGCAAGTGCGAGTTCTGGTTGAAGGAAGTGGCATTCCTTGGCCACGTTCTTTCAGCAGGGGGCGTAGCCGTTGACCCTAGCAAAGTCAGCGATGTACTTTCCTGGAGTCAGCCCCGTTCGGTGACCGAGGTGCGGAGTTTTCTGGGTTTAGCGGGATATTATCGCCGCTTTATCGAGAACTTCTCCAAAATCGCGAAGCCAATGACGGAGCTGCTCAAGAAGGACAAGAAGTTCCTGTGGTCTGATGCTTGTGAGGAAAGTTTTCGAGTACTCAAGAAGCGTTTGACCACGCGCTGCTCTCGTTCTTCACGATATCCGTCGCGGTTCGATATCTCATCGCGATGCTTCCTTCGGGTCTCGGTTGTGTCCTTATGCAAGAGGGCAAGGTAGTGGCCTATGCATCAAGGCAACTGAGAACCCATGAACTTAACTACCCTACCCATGACTTAGAGCTTGCGGCTGTGATTCATGCGCTTAAGATCTGGCGACATTACCTTATCGGAATCGTTGCGAGGTCTATTCGATCACCGGAGCTTCAAGTACTTGTTCACCCAACCGGATCTGAACCTCAGGCAGGAGGTGGTTGGAACTGATCAAGGACTATGACATGGGTATTCACTACCATCCGGGCAAGGCTAATGTCGTTGCTGATGCGCTTAGTCGTAAAGCATATTGCAATGCATTGTTGCTCCAGCAACATCAGCCCACCCTTTTTGAGGCATTTCAGCGCCTCAACCTAGGTTTGGTCGAGCAGGGTTCTCTTGCTGCCTTAGTTGTGCAACCAACACCGTAGATCAAATCAAGGCCGCCCAGCAGACAGATGCTGGAGTGGGCCATATTAAGGAGAATGTCCGGAGCGGAACAACCACGGCATTCTCGGTAGATGACCTTGGTATTGTGAGGTTCGGACAGCGTCTTGTAGTCCCTAGGGTCAGGGAATTACGGGACGCGATTCTCCACGAAGCCCATGACTCTCGCCTTTCTATTCACCCCGGGGCCACCAAGATGTATCAAGATCTCCGGCAGAGGTTTTGGTGGACCCGAATGAAGAGAGAGATTGCGCGATTCGTCGCCGAGTGCGACGTATGCTGTCGCGTGAAGGCCGAGCATCAGCGTCCTGCGGGACTGCTTCAGCCTTTGCCAATACCAGAATGGAAGTGGGATTCGATCGGGATGGACTTCATTACCGGTCTACCCCTGTCTCCCAGGAAGAATGATGCTATCTGGGTCGTCGTTGATCGGTTGACCAAGGTAGCTCATTTTCTGCCAAGATCTGAACCACCCTTAGTGTGAAACTTCTAGCGCACCTCTACCTCTCCGTATCGTGTGCCCGCATGGTGTACCAAAGACGATTGTCTCCGACCGTGGTGCGCTATTCATCGCACGATTTTGGAAGAGTCTCAGCGGCTATGGGAACTCGGCTTTCTTTCGATCACGTATCACCCCAAACCGATGGTCGGGCCGAGAGGGTCAACCGTGTTTTGGAAGACATGCCGTGCTTGTGTTCTCGATTATGGGAAGCATTGGGAGAAATGCTTGCCATTCGCCGAGTTTTCTTACAACAACAGCTTTCAAGCCAGTCTCGGCATGGCACCTTTCGAGGCCTTGTACGGGAGAAAGTGCAGAACCCCGTTGTATTGGTCTGAGACCGGTGAGAGACCGTTCTTTGGTCCGGACTCGATCAATGAGGCCGAGAGTCGAGTCCAGCTTATCCGTGATCGTTTACGCACAGCTCAATCCCGGCAAAAGAGCTATGCGGATCGCAGGCGCCGACCCTTGAGCTTTGAGCTCGATGACTATGTTTACCTCAAGGTCTCTCCTTTGAGGGGTCATCAGCGTTTCGGTGTCAAGGGCAAGTTAGCTCCTCGATATGTGGGTCCTTACCGCATTATCGAGAAGATAGGAGCTGTCGCCTACAGGTTGGATTTACCTGCGGGTCTCGAAGGGGTACATGATGTATTTCATGTATCCCAGCTCAAGAGATGCCTTCGTGTTCCGACTGAGGAAACTCCGTTGGAAGCCCTCGACGTCCAAGAAGATTTGACCTATCGCGAGCATCCGGTTCGCATCCTCGAGGAGGCTGAGCGAAGAACTAGGAATCGTTCCATTAAGTTCTTGAAGGTTCAGTGGTCGAACCATTCTGAGGATGAGGCTACTTGGGAACGAGAGGATCGTCTGCGTGCGGACTACCCTTCTTTCTTTTCCGAGTGAGCCAAAATCTCGGGACGAGATTTCTGTTAGGGGGGAGGTTTTGTAACAGCCCCAAAATGACCCTAATAAGGTGTGTGTGTCAAACTGTAACCTAACACTGGGTTCATGTTTCAAATGTATCAAAATGTGTACATTTTGAAACTTTTCACACATCTTCACCTCCTAGAATTATTGTTATATTTCTTGTAAAGAAAATTCATAAATTGAACCTTCAAATTCATAGTTCAACTCGAGTCAAAAACATTTTTGAGTGTTGTCTCAAGTCCAAAACTTTTCAAACTTTTATCATAAATTCTTGGGGTGGTATTGTGCACCCCTGAATTTTTCCCAGATTTTTAAAATTTATTTGAGCCATCTTGGGCTCAGGTCAAACCCATTTTTAAATTGGTCAAACCCTAGTTTATCACTTCTGAAATTTTTAATATAAAATTTATTGCACAAAAACTTCTGAAAATTTTAGGGAAGGTCAATCTTATAGCCAATAAGCTTCAGTAAAAATTTCATCAAATTTGGAGTTCGTTTGATACTCCAATTAAATCCTCCAAAAATCCAGCCTAAAATCAAAAACCTAAACCAGAGTTCACTGTTCCTCGGGCTAGAACCCGACTCGGGCTCGAGCCAGTTGGCTCGATCGAGTCCCTTAACTGCACTGCGCGGTCGAAGCGGCGCGCGCATCGCCACCGTTGGATCTCCATCGAACGGTGTCATTCGTAAGCATCCGGACAACTCCGGTTGCCTCGTTTCTCGGCCGTTGGATTTCCATCGGACGGTGGCGCGCAGCACGGCCGTTTCAACGCGATCGCGTGTCCGCCGTTGGATCACGATCGGCGGCCACCCTTGTCGTCCTCCTCGCTCGCTCGCCGGCCGCTCGCGCTCGCTCTGCGCCATGGCGAGAGGCTCGTGGCCGTAGCATCGCGTCCCACTCACCTCGACGCCAACGGCGGCGCATTAAATGCCCGCTACCCACCGCCCGAAAGTCCACCTTCTACCTGCTCCCGTCGCTCACGGCGACTGTGGCGGCAGAGGGAGCCCGAGGCGGCCAACGGTGCTCTTCTTGCTCCTCGGGCCTACTTAAGCTCCCCCACTTCCTCCACGAGCATCCTTTCACCGTCCCGCACCTTCTCCTCACCTTCTCTGAGCTCGAGCGAACCCCGAGCACCTCCGTCACCTTCGGCCGCCATTGTTGGAGCTCGGGACCTCGGTGAAGGCGGTACCCCAGTGGCCCCTTTCCCCAATCTCTTGCTCCCACACCTTCGCCTCCCCTCGGTGGTCGCTAACCCCAGCTCGATTTCAGGTCACATCGAGTGGAACCGCGAGTGAAGTTTTCCCCAATTCGGCCGAAACCGCCTCTTCGTCTCCACCTCGGTGAGTTCACCCTTCCCAATTCCTCCTCTGGTAGCACCTCTGGGCCTCACTGGTGCTATGCTGATATCCCGGTGCTGCTGGTTTGGCCCAGGTTGTCCCCTCCGCGGTGAAGCCCTTCTGCACCGCCGCTGATCTTCGTCGCCGATCGTCTCCAGGCCTCCGCCGGCATCATCGACCCCGTCACTGTCTTCCTGAGGCCCCGGGTGAGCTTAAGCACCTCCTCTTTTCGCTTTTGCTGCACCATGGCCGTGGTTCCTTGTTGCGGCCGCGCCGCCGCCGTCGTTAGCCTCCGGCTCGCCGCCGGCTACCATTTGGTCTCCGGCTGGTCGCGTTAAGTCCTTAGGACCTCGTTGTAGCTTGTGCACTCGTCCATTTGCGCGTAGCTGGGCCGGTTCTTTGTTTTCGTTTCGGCCGTAGCACACCCCTCCGCCTCTCGCCGCCGCTGCCCCGCCACCATTGGCCTCGTCGCCGGTGCCATCCGGTGCGCAATAGCAGTAGGTTCCAGTTTTAGCTCTTTCCCGGCCTCGCACTGAACTCCCTCGCCGGCGACACGCCCGGCGAGCTCGAGTTTTGCTCGGCTCTGTTGTCGGACGAGCGGCAGCAGCGTCGGGGCGACGTGGCTCTCCGGTGGCCGTCCATCGCATGATCCACGGCTCAGAATCGGCCACGTCGCGTGGCATGAGAACTGGTTGGTTTTGCTTAAGTCCCGATCGAACCTCATTAGGGTCTTGTCATTTTTGTATCTCTGTCCCTATAGCTCCAATTTCGGTGATTCCAATTTTGTTAGTTTCCACATAACTTGAAATTAATTATAAAAATAGTTTCAGACCATGATCAAACCTGGAAAACTATTTTCAAAAATAGTAAACAAGTGAACTTAATGCTGTTTTTCAGAACTTTTAACAAACTTGTAAAATGCATATCTTTTTATCTATAGCTCATTTTTGTATGAATCCAATGGGAGTAGTTTCCTCTGATAGTCTAATTGCTAGGAAAATTAGTTTCATAAATTCTACTGTTGTTAAAATCATAAGGACTAAAATTTAGTTTTAATACCCTTTTAAATCATAAAAATCATAACTTTTGCAATATAACTCCAAATGACCTGAAATTTTATATTGGCTATCAATCTACCAGTAGATAGCTACCATAAAAATTTAAGCTCCAAAATCATTAGGAAAATATTTTTGCTACAGTAAAATAAAATGGCCGAAAATAGCTATTTCCTTAATATCTTTTGCTCCAAAAATCTAAATTGAGTTTTTCCAGATTCTATGTCTAGATAGGTGCTGGTTTTACCTTGTGTATAATTTTTGTGTCTTTTGGTTGCTTTTGCTCAAATTTTGTGATTAGGGTTTATTGCCTTATTGCTCTTTTGCCGTGTATTTGCTTATGCGATTAGGTGACGAAGAGTCCGTTGAGCCCGATAGCACATCAGAGCAACCTCTTGAGCAACAGCAGCCAGGCAAGCAGTTTGATCATATCCCTTAATCCTATTATTTTCAAAGTTTAATACTTTGCTTCAATCGTATGTATGCATTGCTAATTTGTGTTAAATTATGGTTAGAAATCCTTTAGTTGCATCCCCAGTAGCTAAATGTTTATTCCTCTACTACATGAGCCTAGGTTATTTGCTGTGGTTAGGGTTCATGGTGGGGCCCTCATCACTTAGTAGTCACGTGTTATATTGCTTAGCCATGCTTAGTGTCGGTAGTCCAGGCGATCATCGACTCTGCCGGTGGTCCGGATCACACAACTACTATTACTCTTATTATCCAACACTTGGTGTTTGGTGCCCTGATTAATTTTGCAAATCCATTTAAAAACAAAACTAAAAATGAAAAATTGGTTTCGACGCGGCACAATGGTATGTTGGTGTGATTCTTTCTTGGGTGTGATCGGATTGGTGCCCGTGTCAATTAAGGACCGAGCATCTTGTGAGTCCCGTTACTCGAGCATTTATTTGCGTACTAACCACACTAGGGGCATATGGAACCCCTCTTGACCGAGTACTTTGGCGTGTGCTAGGGCGGGTGGCGGTGGTTTTATTGATTGGGAGCGTTGCGCTTGTCCAAAAGCCGGGCCTTTGTGGCGCTTGTCTTTTTCGGTGGCAACGTAGCGTATGGATTTCGGTCCATACGAGCGGGTCGTGCCTAGTACACAATATTGGAAAAGTCTCGTAGGACTTAGCCGTGCCGGCCTACCTACGGTAGTGGGCTGAATCATGTGGCTTAAAGGCGGTCTGAAGTGTGGGTAAAGTGGTACCACCCTGCAGGGATAAATCTATTCGAATAGCCTCGTCCTAGGTTATGGACGCGCTTGGGTAAGCTTTTCAAGAGCTAGTGTTATAACCTGTTTAAAAACTTAAAACTTGACGGGTGGTATGAACGGGGAGTTCATGCTATTGTTGTGGTGACTTGGGTGAGTCGCTTCTAGGTGTTGGTGCTCTTTTACTTACTGTATACTTGGTCGCTTGCGATTATTTTGAACTCTTAAAAAAAATGAATTGTAAACTTGCTTTTAAATGTATTACATTATTGCAAATAAACGTTGCTTTGTACTTAAATAAACCATATGGCCTCCAATTAAACAGCCTGCATATAGCTACATTATAGATCTGTTATCTCACACGTCAGTCTTGCGAGTACAAGTTGATGTACTCATATGCTTTGCATGCTAATCTTTTTGTTGCAGAGGAGGTTGCTCATAAGCCAAGGTACTTCTGCGAGATGTGCTTGGGTTGGGAGAGCGAGTAGCTTCGCGGTCCGGTCGGTTGCCTTGTGGGTAAAGGCACACCGGTTGGCTCTTTGGTTCAGCCATCTTATGGCGCTTTTGTTTCCGCTGCTTATTTACTTTTGTGCTTATTGTCATTTGGCTGAAAGGCCCCCCTTTTGTAGTGACTCTGTTTAATTAATGTATGTCTTTTCTCCGTCTGTAATGTTTTGGTTCTATGTGATGAATGGAATTGATGCTTATGTTTGTATCGGGGTATGTATACTGCACTTCTGGGAAGTATACATGTCTCGGGGCGGGTTTTATTTAATTGGTAATGCTTGCTAAAGTATTACGAGTTAAATAAATCCCGGGGTCCCCACATGTTTAAGGATTGATAATGATTATGACTCATGCAATGGATTAAGTGTAATAATGATGAGTAGTGTTTTTCGGATTCCTTTGGAAATGCTAGATGCTTAGTATGTTTTGATTGCCTATTGATGATTCTGGATGTTGGATTATTTAATTATGATTTATCTGAATGTTAGAACCCCCGTGTACTTAACTTTACAATGGAGGTTCTGCCGAAATTTAGTAAAGTGTCTTGGTTTTAGCTTGTTATATTGTTAGTTTAGTAGCATTCCAGGCTCATGTTGGGCTGGGGTGTTACAGTTGGTATCAGAGCGGGTTGTAGGTCCGTGGTATTTAAAATATTAATCTTGACACACTATGCACAATAGGTGGGATTGGGTTATTGCATTGCATTTACGTTTTTACTATATCGTATTGATGATTGTTCATTAACTGATTATATGATTATTATTGTGTGGGGATAATCGATGTTGAGAGGTCGAGGTCGTGGTTGTGGCCCTAGGCTTTACCAGTTGACACCACCATTCGTGGTAAGAGAATAGTGAAATGGTTATCTCAAATCTCTTAGTACAGGCATTGATAGTGAGTATCTTTAGGAAAGTTGTTTTCTTCCTTATATTTGAATCGGGTCAACTCTTGTCCAGTTGCGGTTGATGGGTTGCTTTGAGAAAGGTTGATGTTTTCCTTGAGTTTACATTTAGTTATTCTGATTCCTCGCTGTTGGTTGATGAATTTTCTTGGGTTAGTGGTTACATGCATTTGACGTGTTTTCATTGATTTAATTTGACCCTTAAAGCAATCCTTATTTTCCCAATCATTGAGTTATTCTTGCGGTTGGTGAAATTGGTTAATTGCCAAGATTGACCTTTGTATTGTAGTTTTTTTTCTTTCTCGTTGGGAAACATGACCCATTTATGCGCTTAATGTTTTTTGGATAAAGAAAGTTTTCTTTTGCAAGTCCTTTAGTATGTGGAAGGTTTGACTCAATCTATCTCTTTTGGGTATTTTGAGTGTTGAAGTTGAATGCTTTTCTCTTATAAAAGAAAATGTTAAAACCTTTAGCGATGTCTTGTCATGGTTAAGTGAGAGGTTATAATGAAAGAAATTAATGGATGTGATATGGATTATCAAGTTGGCTTGTAGTGTGTGCATGATTGATCCTAACTAAGATCCTTAATAGGGAAAGTTGAATAAGCTGAGGTTGTCCTCTAGTAGTTCTTGATGAGCTGTGACTATGAGTATGACTATATTTAGTTGGAATCAATAGAGTTATTAAGAAATATGGAACATTGATGAAATGGTTGATCAATGGAATTGTTTAGTTTGCTAAACCTGTTGGATTATTTGGTCTCAATGGATTAATCTAACTGTGTAGGAAGAGAAATATAAGGATGTGTTTGAGTGTGATCTTAGTAGCTAATAATATGGTATTTTCTCAAATTGGCTATTTGATGATCTTATTTATGCTCGTGGGAATACACATAGAGAAAGGACCATCAATTCGTCCATGATTGAATAATCATCAATGGTTTATGATAACCTCTTAATTGGAATTAGTGTGTACTAAATTAGTGTGAGTATTCCTAATAGGTGAAGGGTTGAAATTTGGAAGTGATTTATTCACGTGTGTTTCATGAGGATGAATTGCGGCTGCATACCCTTTGTTAAAAGAGGTTGCTCTGATAGTGCGGTTGGTGTATTAGATATACTCTGGAACAGGGTGTCTGCTGCAATCTTATTGAGATAACAAAAATAGTATGAAATTATCTACTGTGTTTTTTTGAAAGGTTTATGATGGGATTTAATAGGTGACCTGTGTTTGCATGATGGTGAAATCATTGGATAATGGTATGCCTTTGATGAAAGGGTTTTGGTATAAACCTTTAAATTGTGAAGTAGATTCCTCTAAAAAATAAAGTTGTTGTTGTTGTGAGTTTGTAAAGTTTTGGTCAACTCTCAATTTGAGGATAAGATGATAAAGTAGTACGAAACAATTTGGTGGGTTTTGGAGAGCTGTATAATGGAAGAGTAGATTATGACGATTTTTTTGTTAATAGTGTATTACTCTGGAGGTTAGTAAGATTGCCAGCAATGGATTATGAGTGTGCTGTTGTTTTTATAGAAAGAAAGTAATTTAATCATCATTCGTCGTATCGTTTAAATGAAATGTTTGGAGTTTTGATTCGTAAACTGTTGGAGTTCATGATTTATTGGGTAGATGAAATTGGTTTGAGCAAGTGGCGTGTTGGAAAACTTAATTGGGTCTTAATTGATTCTCGTAATTTGGTCTTAAGAGCGCTTTTTGTTTGAGTTGGCAAAGTGACATTGTAATAAAAGAAAATTACTTTCTTTGTTAAAGAAAGAGTGAATTAGAAGTATTTGAAATTGAAGTCAAGTTTTGTAACTCGCAATTGATTTGAAGTGTGTCTAACTTTCTGTTTTTGCCCATAAGAGTTTCTCGATTTTCAAAAGCAATGCTTTATTCTTATTTGAGGTTTGATATTGTCTTTTTGTGGGACTTGTGCCATCAACTATGGACTCCTCTTTTGCTTTTTGAGATCATTGATATTTGACTATTTCTCTTGGTCTTGTGTTTACTGTGATTGGTAAACGTTTTTCTGTGTGCTGAATTTTTTTTATTTGTTTCTTCTTTTGAGAAAGGAATAATGGATTTATTTTACAAAACCTTATAGAGTGTATAGTGGTAACTGATTGATAGTGGTTAAGAATATGATGTTATGAGACCTTGTGTTGCAAGTTAATTGAGGAGCATTGGAGGATGAATTGATTTCATGATATAAACCTTGTAGAGAATTGGATCTAAAAGGAAAGGATGGTTATTGGGCAAACGGCTATGTTGTTACAACTAGTAGAACCAATAGTGAATTGTAATTCAAGAACCTTTGTTTATGTTGGTGGAATATTAGAATATTCAAAAGTTGAATATTGGTCAATTAGCTAGAGTATTGCGAAAGTGTATGTTGTGGTCATGTAGGTGAAATGAAATGGTGTGGTTTAGTGAGTTCAAGATTTGTGAAGTTAATCGCTTTAGGCGGTTATTTGATTAGTGAGGAATGTTGATATTAATGACTGAGAATATTGTTTGGAATGCGACAATTTTTAGACATTGGATCCGGGGATTTCCTATCAGTATACCAGAAGTTCATTTTTAGGAGTAAGGTTGATTATGGGCTTTGCATTGTTATGCTGGCACCTTGGTTGCCCATGATTGGGGTCCGAGAGCTGTGGTGACCTTTGATAGAATCCTTTGGATGTAGTATATAAGAGTGTGTGATATAAATTTTGAGTTGATTATCCTTAAAGGATTGATGTGATGTGATTGTGGGTGAAATCTATATTGAGGTGCGTTGGGAATTTTTTTTGCCAAAATAATTCCTTTGGTAGAGGAGTGTACTAGAGTATCTTTTTGTGAGTTAGTAGAGTCCTTCTAGATGAGTGTGGCTGTTGCTCTCGGGTTGAGCATCGCTTTGAGTTTGTCAGTAAAGAGGAAGAAGTTGATGATTTGGAATCCCATGGTTTAAAAGAAAGGTTGAGGAAAAAAAATTCTTGAGTAGTGAAATACTCTCTTGGTTCTTGTTTGAGGTTGTGTTCATGATGAATGCCATTTGCAAACTACCTACATGGAAAGTGGAAATATTTTCGTGTTGAGTCTTCGATTTTGGTTTTGACTCTTTTGGATGGGAGTTGGTAATGTGTTGTTGCGATGTGAATCCTTTGTTCTTCAGTTGGATTCTGTTTGTAAAAGAGTTTGTTTAAAATGAGTTCTTTTGTGTGTCCCAAGTTAAAGGAGGTGCTCCTTGTTAAGGTGAAGAGATCGATTAAGGGATGGAATAGGTGTGTCGTGTGCTACGTGCAGGTTGTGTGGATTTGGTACCAAAGGGAAGGTTGACCCAAGGTACATTGGTTTATTTCTAGTAGTTGCGGGGTTTTTTTGGAAGATAGCTCATCTCTAGAACCGTCTCGAGTCCTGACGCGGGGTATACCACGTTTTGTATGATCCGGTGCCGAGAGAGTTCTTGAGAGACCTAAAGTGTGGGGTTTCGCTAGAGCCGTTAACCATCGAGTAAAAACCTTACTTTCGAGTCTCATCCGTTGAGTGTACCTGAAAAGGCCAAGACGAGTGTTGACGTGTAAGACGTTGGAACCCATCAAGGTGATGTGGTTCCATCAGTCCAAGAGAGAGACGACTTGGGAGTTGGAGACCCGCATGCGCGAGCACTATCCGGAACTGTTTATGTTGGGTACGTGTTAATTGTTGTTTAATTTCAGCTATGGTTGACCTTCGATAAGAACGATGAGTAGAATTCGAGTCGACTTGCATTTAAGAGGGTAGAATGTAATACCCCGAAACGCTTTAGAGAGAGAACGAAATGGATTAGTAGGGTTTTTCTGAAAATAACCCTTGAGGGCCTGTGCATAATTAGACGAAAGGGGATACATAAAAATAGATTCTTTTTGAATTTTTAGGGAGAAGTTGAGTCTGCCCTTTAAAAAGGGGATGTGAGGATTAGGGTATCTAAAACCTAGAAAGAAAACCAACCCTAGCCGCATCCTTTTTATCCCGTGCGCCGCCAGAGCTCGTCTCACCGTCGCTGCGATTAGCCGTTCGCTGCTCGCCTACGCGTGGGCGTCGGCGCTTTGCCGCCAACACGCCGCACGAGAAGCGGCGGCTACGTCGGTCGCGTGCGCGCGCGTGCGCATGTTCCAGCTCAGGTCGCTGTCCGCGTGGTCGTCCGCTGTTCGCTGGTCGCGTGCACGAGGGTTCGGCCAGAGCCATCTACGGGCTGCCGTGTGGATTTGCTGCCCAGCGCGCCGAAGCTATCCATGCATGCATGTGCGTGAAGGCATCCATCCAGGTGGGGGACTGGTCCTGGAGGCAGCACCCTCTTCGCGTCCTTCGTTCTCGCACGGTTGAGGCAAGTACTTTGTTTGTTGCTTTGGTTGAGAATGCTTGGTCATGAATGCGTATTTTCGATACAAGATAGCGATGCAAAGTTTCTGGCATGATGATTATCTTAGGAATTGGTGAATGCTCAAAGTATGTTTATGCTCTATTCATGTACGATGTTATTGTTTTTGGAATATTGATGATGAATAGAGGTTGTGCATGTGCATATTGAGATCATCTTGAGGCTTGGTCACGTGGTGACCAAGCATGCATTTCTTGAGGTCCCGTCATGTATGTGACGGGCTTGAGGTCCCCACACCTGTGGAGTGTGGGCTTGAGGTCCCCATTACTTGCGGAGTAATGGGCAATTGGTCCCTGCGCTTGCGAGCACAGGCATGGGTATGCAACGACGGTTGCATACTTTGCATTACCGATAAAATGCAAAAAGAGATAAAGAGAAAGGATCCTTGAGCATTGCATATGCATGTGGAATGGCTTTGTTATGATATGCTTATGGAAGTGAATGCTTATGTTATGGTTTTGTGTTGTATGCCCTTAGTTTGTTCTTGCTGAGTCTGTGGACTCATCCTTGCTGTTTCTTTGTTGTTTTAGGTACCCAATCCAAGAATGGCATGCATGGGAGGGAGTAGACCTGATTTGGATTCACACACATTGCCACTCATCTTTAAAGTTGATCAAAATAAATGAGCGAACTGTTTAAGGATTGATAATGATTATGACTCATGCAATGGATTAAGTGTAATAATGATGAGTAGTGTTTTTCAGATTCCTTGGGAAATGCTAGATGCTTACTATGTTTTGATTGCCTATTGATGATTCTGGATGTTGGATTATTTAATTATGATTTATCTGAATGTTAGAACCCCCGTGTACTTAACTTTACAATGGAGGTTCTGCCGAAATTTAGTAAAGTGTCTTGGTTTTAGCTTGTTATATTGTTAGTTTAGTAGCATTCCAGGCTCATGTTGGGCTGGGGTGTTACAACGACGAACAAATTATTTTTATGGGGCTAATTTTCTGGATTTTAGGATGATGAACAACAACTAATCTAAAAGAGAAATTTTTTGATTACCTAACAGGCAACCTTTGCTCTGATACCACCGGATGTAAGTGTTGGCCCGATATTTCGAAAGGTACTGATAACTCGATTGTGGAGAACACGACGTTGATGATCCAAAGGCTCCGACCGAAATAGATTGAACCCCTCGCAATCACTACACCATTGCTCTGTTGGTTATCAACCGTGCCGAACACAGTTGACCTCGCCAAGAAGGCTATCTCCTACAAGCGAATCGAGAACACAAGCAAGAGAGTAGAAGATGCAATCTAAAATTGTATTGCGAATAATAATGAAGCTCATAAAATTAGGGTTCCTCAAACCAAACAAGCGGCGAAACTGCTATGCAGAATAATCTAAAAGAAAAACCCAAGCAAAACTAAAGGGCGACGGCTCCTATATGAGGAGGGCGGCTAGGAGGTCGAAACTCTAGGACATGGTACTGTTCACGGTACTGTTCATGTGTGAATAGTGCCCACATGAACAGTATGGGCCTAGGGTGGCCGGTCACCAGATGGGCCAAGTTGTCGATCAATACATTACATAGCCTGTAGGCCAATAATTGGTGGCGCAGTATCATGGCATGTAGACGTAGCACCTTGGCATGTAGATGACGTTCGGCTCGTATGAGTAGACGTGGCTCGGTCCAACTGGGAAATATGGCAGTGCAGTAGCCGAATGTCCCATCGGAGAGGATGTGGTGGATGTAGAGGATGTCGTGCAGCGGGTCGAAACAGTGGTTGCATCCTTAGAGTTGATGTTCTCAACACAAACCCTGATCTGCTATTGCTGCCAGAGGAGGTGGTGGTGGTGTAAATGGATCCACTTGTACATCTTGACTTGCCGAGTTGCGGATCTGAACCATCTGCACAAATCTTCACGGGTTTAAAAGATGAGAAGAAGAGAGCACAGTAGGTGAGAGGGAAAGACACAAAAGACGAGAGAGGACAAGGGAGGAAGACAGAGCAATCTAAGTGGGGCAAGTCGGTTAAACTCAAAGAATAATAGCCTAAAAGCTATTACGAGGCAACAAAACTCAAGCCGAAGGTCCTATTATACAGACTAACGATACTAAACTAAGAAGGACAACTCTACTAAAGCACATCTATCCTAACTTATATGGACGGATGACTTGAAACAAATGGCAGATCTTGGAGCTTCCAGGCCATCCATTGCTTCGATCACCGAAGACTCGATCCTATAGAGATTACTCATGTGAGAAAGATCAATTAAAAATTTTGAAAACAAAGTTTCAGAAAGGACAAGATGTAAGAATCCTGAGAATGATGTGAGGAAAGATCAGGATAAGATGAGAAAAGAATAGAATAAGACGAGAAAAGAATATCTATTCATCAATTGACTTGGTTTGCTTTATAAAATAAGTTTTGAAACTCTTGACTAAAATGACCATGCTAACTAAGGTTACATCCTACAGTCGATATGGCTCTGATACCACCTCTGTCGGGACCCTGGGTATGCAACCCCAGGACCCTCTATGCATTCTGAGCTATTCCTAGATCAGCAACTAGCTCACACAGTTGCAACATAGATGAAATCATATCCATACAATAAAATGGCTAATGAAGCAGACAAATTAGTAATACATAACAGCAAAAGGACCTTATGGTCAAGTTTTTACAGAGTTTGCCACGCAGGGCTAAAGAGAAAAGATACACTTGTAGCAGGAACCGAACAACTCGTAACGGCCATACGACATGGCCACAAGTAATCGAGTGGAGGATGCAACCTAGCTCGCTTGGTCTTCAAAGTAGACGTCCTCGTAGAGCTCGATGCTCCCTGGGTCTTCTTTGATGACTGATCAACTAGAGCACATAAAGCTGTGAGTACTTCGAATATATCTGGCAAGTCGTAGGAAAATGTATGCAAATAGTATTCATGCAGGGTTTGACAAGGATGACTTTATGGTTATTTTACAGAAAGCAGTATTGACTGGAAATACAGTAAGTAGATAGCAAAGCACAAGTCGAAAGGTTAGTACATACATAATCAAGTTCTTTGAAACAACTCGTGAACACACATTTCACTTCCCAAACTACTCGGGAACACCCAGTTCACTTCCCAAACCACTCGTAACCACCCAAGACATATTTTTGAGAAAAAATCTACCCCTCGTGTGAAATCACCAGGCATTGTCCATAACCGGGGACACAGCTATTCGAATAGTTTTACACTCTACAAAGGTTGTACAGCTTGACCCACAAGAGATAGTCGCTTGATAAAACACACATTTTCTTAGACATGTGAATCAAGGAGAGACTACCACAAGGCTTTTACAAAGCTCCATTTTGACTCGGTTCTGCTCGCTAAGGATTCACCACATAGGCCCCCTCTTGCGCCATGTTTGCTAAGGTTTCGCCACACAAGCCCCCTTTTGGGCCGCACTCGCTAAGGTTTTGCCACCCAGGCCCCCCTCTTGCACCGCGGATCAACCCAAACAGAACCAACTCAAAATATTGCTAATTAGTTGGCCAGGTCCGCCCTATAAATGAACTTGTGATTGCATGGTATGGACCAGATCAATGGCACACAAAGTTAAGTCCTTAGTGGTTGCTCAGGCGAGACTACCTCAACCGAATGTGCTTCCTGCACCCACCATTGCCACCGACCACTCGCATGAGCATAAATCAAGTCGGTTCAACCCGACCAATTCGCAACCCATGGCATGGTACAACAATTTTTTAATATTAATGGCAACACTTGCCAGGGCAACACGTGCTAGAATTCCATATTTCATTTAGTTAAATTTATCATCATTGAATCATGTGATCGAGAAACATCACATAACTAAAGCAGGACTAAGCATAATACGCACCCATGTTGGTATTACAATGATGTCCAACTAAGGTTCCCCAACCTACAGGGTCCAAGGGTACGTGTCAACATGTCAATCACAAGTATTCAAGGAGTCATACTGTCAAGTAGGTATTTAGCTATTTCCCAGACCATTTTTATACTAGCCATGCATGTTGATATAAAATAATATAATTTTGTAAACTGGGTATGACTTGATCAAAGGTCAACGACTTGTCTCCGTTGATGGCTTGAGTGGCTTTGGTAGACGGTTCTAGGAATTCTCCAGAGAAGCCAGCATTTATACGTGCGAAAAGAGCCAAGTAAATAAGACAACTCCAAATGAAATCCAAAAAATATTACCAAACTAGATCCAAAAGAAAGGTATAGAAATTAGATAGATTTAGAAACTTGAATCACTCAAATCGGAACTAGAACGAAGAAGAATGAGCTCTCAAAAGTAAGTTCAGCTGGTCAGAAGATAGGATACCACTACTCAACGTGGTCGTAAGAGGGGATACGACTACTCGACGTGGTTGTAAGAAGAAATACGACAACTCGACGTGGTCGTAAGAGGAAATACGACTACTCAATGTGGTCGTAAGAGGGGATACGACAACTTAACGTGGTCGTAGAGGAAAAAGATAAGGAGGATACGACTACTCAACAGTGGTCGAAACAGAAATGGAATTTTACTACTCAACAGCGGTCGAAAGGGAAGGGGAATTCGACTACTCAACAGCGGTCGAAAGGGAAGGGAAATTTGACTACTCAACAGCGGTTGAAAGAGAAGAGAAAGAGAACAGGGCAAGGGAAGTTTGACCAAAAGAATAAGAGAAAGCAGGTTACGGGGAACTCACCAGGACCAAGAGAGGGGCTAGAGAGGGTCAGCGGATGACAAAACAACGACGAGGAAGCTCACAGCTGAGAGCGAAGGAGGCCAGCGGTGAATGGGTCAGCCAGGATGGGAGGAAGAAGGGAAAGCGGTGGCTCCTGTGAAACAAAACTAAAAGAAAGTGAGGGGGGTTGCTTCAAGGAGCTCTGGGTTACCAAAAGATGCAGATGGAAGGGGGCTGCACTGGTGCGGTGAGAACCAGGAGGAGCCGAGGAGGTGCACGGCGGTCGAATACGGAGCTCGGGGCTTCAGGAAACCTGCAGCAACCGGAGCTAGAGAGGGCGAGCTGGGGAAAGAACAAGAGGAGGGTCAGGCTCCCAGGTGCTCTATTTATAGAGGAAGCAAGGAGAACCGGGCAGCAAGATGGAGTGGTGTGAAAAGTGGAGTAAAAGGTGGCGAGCGGTGTGTAAAGGGGAGGAAAAAATGCGATGGGCT